>OX451740.1:1313517250-1314717250 GCA_948472305.1 Vicia faba | reverse complement strand
ATTGAGAGCTTCTTTCTGGCTCATGGTGCTGATTTATGGGATATGGTAATTGATGGATACATGCATCCAGTGGATGAAAGTGGTCAGAAGATTGATAGAAAAAGAATGTCTGACCAACAAAAGCGTGATTTCAGAAACCATCACAAGGCCATAACGATTCTTCTTAGTGTCGTCTCATATTTAGAGTATGAGAAGATCTCAATTAGAGAGATAGCCAAAAACATGTTTGACTCTCTGATAATGACGCATGAAGGTAACATACAAGTTAAAGAAACCAAGGCCCTTGCGCTCATTCAGAAATATGAAGCCTTCAAGATGGAATATAGTGAATCCATTGAAGCAATATTCTCAAGATTCCAGATTCTAGTTGTTGGGCTGAGAGCTCTTGACAAAGGGTATTCTACTTCCGATCATGTAAAGAAGATCATCAGAAGTTTACCGAAGCAATGGAGGCCAATGATCACTGCTCTCAAGCTGGTAAAAGATCTCAACAAGATATCTCTGGAGGAACTTGTCAGCTCACTCAGAAGTCATGAGATAGAGCTAGAAGATGAAGAGCCACAGAAGCAAGGTAAGCTTTAGCGTTAAAATCTTTAAAAAAAATTGATTCTAAAGTTTTACAAGCTGTGGAAGAAACCTCTGATGGATCCTCATCAGAAGAAGACGAATTGTCTCTTCTCTCCAGAAGAGTCAATCAACTTTGGAAGCAGAGGCAAAGAAAATTCAGAAACTCCAGAAGATCAGGGAATCAAAATGAATCACCCTCTGGATATAGAAAGTATGAATCCTCCTCTGGATACAGAAAGTCTGAATCTGCTTCTGGTCAAAAAAGTCAAGCAACAAGGACATCGTCTGCTATGAGTGCAATGAACAAGGGAACTACAAAAGCGATTGCCCAACCCCTCAGACGGAGAAACCCAAAAAGAAGTTCTTTAAGGATAAGAAGAAAAGTCCCATGGCAACATGGGATGATTCAGATACTTCTGACACAGACATAGAGTCAGATGATGAAAGAGCCAACATCGCTCTTATGGAAAATGTGACAGAAGACAGCGAAGCATCTGGGCTAAACTCAGTATCAGACACAGAAGATGTATTTCCTAACTTTAATGTTAATTTTACTAAAGCTGAACTAGGAGAAAGTCTGAGTGAAATTCTGGAAAGATATCAGCAGCTTAGAGTTAAATTCAAGAACCTGAAAAAGGATCTAGTTTCTGACTCTGAAGAAACTGAGAGTCTGAGATTAGAAAATTATGAGTTAAAAGAAAAGATTTCAAAACTAGAAAATGATTTACAAAACTCTCAGAAGGAAACAATCTCAGAGGATCCAAGTAATGCTGATAAGATCATAAAGGAATATGATCAAAGCTTTCAAAAGTTTCTGGCTAAAAACATAGATAGAAGCAAGATGGCTTCAATGATCTATGGAGTTAGCAGAAATGGCAGAAAAGGTATAGGATACCAAGGTAAAGTATCCCCACCTAATAAATTCATGGACTTAGTAATTAAACGCACACCATTAAAATCTCACTTCACTTATGGGAACACACATGATCTGAAATACACTAGTAATGATTATTCTGCCAAACCAAAATTCAAACAGAATTTTGGTAAAACTAACAAACAAGGACCCAAAAAGATATGGCTACCTAAGGACAATATTATATATGTAGCAAATATCTTTAGCAGCAACGCTAAAACACCAGTCATAGTACCTGGACTCTAGATGCTCTCGACACATGACGGGAAGAAAGCATATGTTCCAAAGTCTGGAACTTAAACCTGGAGGCTACATGGGTTTTGGAGGCAATCAAAGAGGAAAGATCATTGGCTCTGGAATAGTAGGTAACGATAATCTCCCTTCTATTAATAATGTTCGGTTAGTAGATGGATTGATGCATAACCTGTTATCCATAAGTCAAGTGATAACGGTTATGATATAATCATTAATCAAAGTTCATGCAAAGTTGTTAGCCAGAAAGATGGAACTATCCTATTTAATGGAAATAGGAGAAAAAACATCTATAAGATAAAACTTTCTGAACTGAAGAGTCGGAATGTAAAATGCCTTTTTTCTGTTAACAACGAGCAATGGGTCTGGCACAGAAGATTGGGGCATGTTAGTATGAGAAGAATATCTCAGATTAACAAACTCAATCTGGTCAGTGGACTTCCTAATCTGAAGTTCAACTCAGATGCTCTATGTGAAGCATGTCAGAAAGGCAAATTTGCAAAACCTTCCTTTAAAGAAAAAAATGTTGTTTCTACCTCTAGGCCATTAGAACTTCTGCACATAGATTTATTTGGACTAGTGAAAACCGTGTCTATTAGTGGCAAGAAGTATGGGTTAGTGATCGTAGATGACTATAGCAGATGGACATGGGTAAAGTTCTTAAGACACAAGGACGAGTCACATTCTGTGTTCGTTGCTTTCTGTACCCAAGTGCAGAATGAGAAAGATCTTAGAATTGTCAAAGTCAGAAGTGATCATGGTGGAGAATTTGAAAACAAAAAAATTTGAAATATTTTTTAATGAAAATGGAATTTCTCATGATTTCTCTTGTCCTAGAACTCCCCAACAAAATGGAGTTGTAGAACGAAAGAACAGAACATTACAAGAAATGGCCAGAACCATGATCAATGAGACTAACATTGCTAAGATCTTCTGGGCAGAAGAAATTAACACAACATGTTACATTCAGAATAGAATCTCCATAAGACTCATTCTGGATAAGACTCCATATGAATTGTGGAAGAACAGAAAGCCCAACATTTCTTATTTCCATCCTTTTGGATGTACTTGTTTTATTCTTAACACTAAAGAACATCTAAACAAGTTTGACTCTAAAGCACATAAGTGTATTATGTTAGGATACTATGAACGCTCAAGAGGGTACAACATATACAATACAGAAACACAGATTGTAGAAGAGTTAATCAATGTTAGATTTGATGACAAGCTTGGCCCTCAAAAGTCAAAGTAGAATGAATCTTTTGCCGATATAGAAGTTGAATTTACAGGTGCTGAAGGCAAGTCATCAGAGCTTCCAACAGAGACGCGCCAACAACATCAGAAGGAAATGTCACAAGCACTCCAGCAACTTCTTTAGAACAACTTCAGAAAAGACTATCCAGAAGCAGCATAGCTCACCCTGAAGATAAAATTCTGGGAAAGAAGGATGATCCAATCAGAACAAGATCAATGTTCAGAAGTTATGAAGAATCTCTCATGGGATTGGTATCTTTGATTGAACCAACAATAACTGATGAAGCCCTTCTGGATAACGAATGGATTCTGGAAATGCAGGAGGAATTAAATCAATTCACCAGAAATGACATATGGGATCTGGTTCCCAAACCGAAAGGATTCAACGTCATTGGAACAAAGTGGGTGTTCAAAAACAAACTGAATGAGCAAGGAGAAGTCATCAGAAACAAGGCACGACTGGTTGCACAAGGTTATAGTCAGCAAGAAGGGATAGACTATACAGAAACCTTTGCTCCAATCACTAGGTTAGAATCTACCAGACTCTTAATCTCTTTTGCTGTAAATAATGGCATCACTCTATATCAGATGGATGTCAAAAGCGCATTCTTAAATGGTTACATTGATGAAGAGGTATATGTGCACCAACCCCCTGGGTTTGAAAGTTTCAAACACCCAGAATATGTTTTCAAACTAAAGAAGTTACTTTATGGTCTGAAACAAGCTCCCAGAGCTTGGTATGTAAGACTAAGTAACTTTCTATTAGAAAAGGAATTCACCAGAGGGAAAGTGGACACAATCTTGTTCTGTAAGACATTTAAGAATGACATTTTAGTTTGTAAGATTTATGTAGATGATATTATATTTGGATCTACTAAACCTTCTCTAGGAAGAAAATTTTCTAAGTCTATGCAGGCAGAGTTTGAGATGAGCTTGATGGGAGAACTTAAATTCTTTCTGGGCATTCAGATCAATCAGACTCCAGAAGGAACTTACATTCACCAGAGCAAATACGTCAGAGAACTTCTGAAGAAATTTGATCTATCAGAATGTAAGCCATCAAAGACTCTAATGCATCCCACATGCGTTCTGGAAAAGGAAGAGATTCCAATCAGATCCTAGAGAATCTCACTTAACAACAATTAAGTGAATTTTCAAGTATCTGAAAGGTACTACTAACCTGGGTTTTTTTATAGAAAAACCAATGAATACAGTTTAGTAGGATACTGTGATGCTGATTTTGCTGGAGACATAGTAGAACGAAAAAGTACTTCTGGAAGCTATCAGTTTCTGGGAGACAAACTGATTTCATGGACCAACAAGAGGCAATCCATAATTGAGTTGTCAATAGCTAAAGCTGAATGCATTGCAGCTGCTAGATGCAGCACACAGATACTCTAGATGAAAAGTGAGCTTGAAGACTTCAACATATTTGAGAGTAACATCCCTATTTTCTGTGATAATACTTATGCAATATGTTTATCTAGAAATCCAATTTTGCATTCTAGGGCAAAGCATATAGAAATAAAACATCATTTTATTAGGGACTATATTCAGAAAGGAATCCTCACTTTAAAATTTATTGACACAGACCATCAATGGGCTGATGTTTTTACAAAACCCCTTTCTGAAGATAGGTTTAATTTCATTCTGAAACATCTCAGCATGAAATTATGTCTAGAATAAGAAGTTTTATTTACATATTCTGTAGCCATCAGAACTTTATATTTTTCTTTGTGAACATCTAATCAACATGTCTCAGAAGTTAGGAGTACATTTGCTTCAGAATATACTAAGAAGATCTGAACTTTCATTTCAAAGATAGAGGTGTGCAGTTCACACCATCAAACATCTGTCATCCTCTCACAAGCTACCTTCTAAGGCTGAACACGCGTTCAAATTCTGAAGGGTCCAAGGCTCTGATTGGATGCATTGAGACACGTGTCTGTGGTAACTGTTTAGTATCTACACGCAATCCCCTATTTTCAGGTTTCATAATTACAGTATAATCATTATTTTGTTTTCTATTTCTTACTAAGTAAGTTTTCAAAACTGTTTATAAATACATAATCACTATTTCATTCACTTATTCTTGCATCTATTATTTTCTCTACTCTTTCGTTTTGCAAAAACCCTTTTCTGAGAAATCTCAAAACAAACTGTGTGAACAATGGCATCTTCCTCAAGCATCAAAAATCTCCAAAGTGCTCATGGTTCTTCTTCAACAGCTGAATAGTATGAGGAACCCATAAGAACTTTGCTCACCCCAGTCGATTCTCTTGAAGTTTTATGTGAGTTAATCATCGATTTTGAAAGCTTAAAGGAAAATGGCTTTAATTTGTCTAAAGATGTAACGGCTCAAGGCTGGAATAGGTACTTTGACCGTCTGCTAGGTCCAGTATTCCCCATTCTTGTTAAGGAATTCTAGGTTTATGCTACTTCATCTAATAATCAAGTTACTTCTTACGTAATGGGGAAGAATATTGTTATTACAGAAGACTTGATTGGAAAACTTATTGGGTACAATGGCGACGGAGTTAGGTGCAACGACATGGATGAAAAGTGTTCTGACCTAAAGTCCATTGCAAGAGTTATTTTTACTTCTGGAAAGCCATCCAGCAAGATAAGGGATTTGAAGGATTACTACAGAATCTGGGCCAGGATCATTCTGGGATGTATAAATCACAGGAAGCCAACAAGCTCTCCTGACTACATCAACATCGATCAACAATTTCTGTTGTATTTTATTTCAAAGAAGACCAAAATAAATCTTCCACACTTGCTTTTCAATCATCTAAGAAAAAGCGTGAAAGAAACAAGGGAAGAAGAAAGGACAAATAGGGATTGGATTCCTCTAGGCAGATTAATATCTGATATTCTAATGGAGAACAGGTTGATAGAGCATCTGACAAAGGCTCAGCAGATTAGCACTCTGGAGGATAGTGATGGAAAACCACTTAATGCCATGAATCTGAAGAAAATGAAGATTATTGAAAGCATTAAGAAGGAACCAACAATTGCTACTCATGAAGTCATCACATCAAGGAGAATCCCTCTGAAAGATTTTCCGTTATTTTATGAGATTGATGCTTCTCTAGAGATTGTGGTCAGATACCTAGAAGCTTGCAAGGAAGATGGAACAGATCCAGAACTTAACATTCGTGATCTACACAAATAAGCTCCAGATGTTATGTTAAAGAAGACCAGAAAGAGAAAGGCAGCAGGAGAAGGATCTTCTCAAAGGACACCCAAAGCTGCTAAAAAGAAAGGTAACACTTCCTTTGTTTCTGTTGTAGAATATATAGTTTTTCCAACATCTGAAACCATCCCCTCTCAACAAATAGAGGATCCCTCACCTCAAACTTTTGAGGATTTTAACATAGAGTTTGATCCTTCTGTAACCCTTGGCACCTTCTTAAACGAACCTCACTCCCCTAATCCAAATCTAGAACAAAATCATCCAGAACTTGCTAGAGTTCTTTCTGATATTGAACTATTTGATCAAGACTTTCAAACACCTACCCAAGACAATCCAAACCTCCATAATCCACCACAAGAACATCAAAAGCTCCATACTCCTCAACCATAAAATGAAAACCCTCATACTCCCCAAACTGAAAATCCAAACTTTGAAACCCCTGAACCAGAAAATCAACACGCTACCGCAAACTAATCAGAAGATCCCTTTACATACTTTGGTACCACTACCCATATTCCTGGAATAACAGAACCCCTTATGGTTCGTCAACATCTCCATTATTGACATTCCAGAAATACCATCACCCTATCACTCCACTCCACCAAACACACCACGTTCACCAATCATAATTTCTGATTCTCCTACTCCCTCTCCCATTAACCGTCCAGATGACCAACTCAAAACCATAATTGACTTAGAAGCGCTGGACCACCTAGCTTCAACTACCAGTAAAATTTCCATTCCCAAACCTAAACCAACCATAACCAAAAAAGATGTTGGTAAGAACTTGTTGATTTTTGAAACAGAATTACAGGAATGAGTTAAGTCTTTGAAGCAAGCAAGTCTAGAAAATTTAAATCCTGCTGCTTCTGATTCTCATCTGAATCCCAGAGGCTGAAAGAAATAAGTTATGAAATGGCTCAGCATAACTTTAGTGATCAGCTGAAAGCTTTCAAAGACCAAGTTCTGAGTCATTGGGACAAGAAAGAAATTCTTCTGCTGGACAATGCTACTTGGAATGAGCACCAACCTTAAAAAGTTACTGAACCATGTTCTGCTAGTCACCCTCTGGCTACTGTTCAAGAAAAGGAAAATACAACTGAAGAAGCAAGTGTATCAGAAGATGCTGCAGAGTGTTATGAAAGACTTGCAACCTCCGAGGAAGCACCAGCTCCATCGTTGGTCATGCAAACTCTAGAAGAACTAAAGAAGGAGAATGTTGTAATCAACGTAAGATTGGATAAGAAAGAAGACACAACCAAAGAAATCAAGGATATGCTGGGAAAGCAAGAAGAATCAAGCACTCAGATTAAGAGCTTGCTGGAAGCGTTGTTCACACGACTTCCCCCTCCATCTTAGATTTTTTTTACTTGTATTCTATATTCTTTATCTTATCTTATCTGCTTCTGAAAAATGTCATTGCAATCTATTTTAATAAAAATCATCTTTTTTGACTCTAATTATTTGTGATTATATTGATTTTTGATTCCTGACAAAAAGGGAGAGAATGTAAGATATTTTCAATAACAGTATTCCAGAACAAAGTCTCAAACATTCTGAACATCTTAACTTCTTATTTTTTCTGAAAGCATAAACAGGAACAAAACTCTGATAAAGACAGAAGGAGATGCAAAAAAAAGCTCTGATGAGAAGGAACTTCAGGGAAGTATTTCATCTCTATCTGAGTACTCAACTCAGGGGGAGACTCTCTTAAGCTTTTTTTTTCTATATATTTTTATTGAAAAATCCTAGTTTTTGTCATCATCAAAAAGGGGGAGATTGTTAGAACATAGTTTGATTCTACAACCCTCATAAGAGTTTTGGTGATAACAAACACAAAGAACAAATATGCACTCTAAATTTGTGTTTTATTTTGTACAGAAGTTCTGAAGGGAAGTGGATCAGAAGTTAAGCTACAAAGGTATTCAAGCTGTGTACGCAGACTGATATCAAAATGTTCTGATGAATGAAGATCAGAACTTGCGCTAAAGAGAAAGACATCTTAATTCTGAATGGAAGTCTAACGTTGCAAACATGTCATTATGATCCTAACTTCCTAAGTTCTGAAGCAAAGCAGCAAGCAAGTTGCTTATGTTCTGAAGCGTTACTTTTCCATCAAAGCAGTATCAATTACAACGGCTACAATCAGACAAGGATCTTCATATTATAGAAAGTGCATTTACTGCCAATTATCATGTTTCCATTTGGACACCTATTTAAACAAGCATCAAGGCTAAATTGTTCATGATTTTACACAACTTCTTCATATAATCTCTCAACGCTACAAAAATATATTCATACTATTCTCTAAAATTGTGTAATACATCACAAGTTTTTGATACAGTTTTTGTAACGAAAAACAACTAGTACACGGATTATTTCTTCTTTTGATTAGTGAATTTCCTTGAGATAAATCGGGTTGTGGTTGTACTCAAGAAGACTTTGGCAGTTGTCGAAGTAGAATTGTAATCAGTTTGATTAGTGAATTAAGACTTCGTTGGAGAGAGACAATATCACCTTGGCGGGTGAACTGGAGTAGTTTGAGATCAAGACAACCAGGATAAAAATCATCGTGTCATTTGCATTTGATTTTTAAGTTTCAATTCAACCCCCCCCCCCCCCCCCCCCCCTCTTGTGTTTTTCACTTCTTCACTAGGGACAAGTTCCCAAACTTGCTTCCTTTCAAATTGATTTAACTCTTCTTGCATAGAAATAATCCATTGGTCATCGCCTAAGGCTTCATCAACTTTGGAAGGTTCAATTTGAGAGCCATTTTTAGACAAGCATCTTTGAGATTTAGTCTTGTTGTCACACCTTGACTTATATCACCAATTACTTTATTGATAGGATAATCTCTATGAGTTCTCCACTCTTTTGGTAGATCATTACAATTTGATTCTTGTTGGGATGATTCTTCTTGTTGAATTGGTTGATCTTTGGAAGATTTTTCTTGAGGACCTTCTTCATCATATTTTTCATCAAACTTACCAAGGTTATCTTTGTCGTTGTTTAAGACAAAGCATTTGCAAACGAAAATGTGAAAGAAAGAAATGTTTGGTTTCCTCCCTTTGAAAAGTTCATATGGAGTTTTCTTCAAGACCGGTCTTATGTTAACTCTATTGCTAACAAAACATGCCGTGCTCACCCCATCCGCCCAAAAATATTTTGGAAGAGTTTGAATCGCTAAGTATCATTCTTTCAAGCTCTACAAGAGACCTATTCTTTCTTTTCACTACTCCAATTTTTTGAGGAGTCCTTGGTGTCGAGAAGTTGTGAGATATTCCATGTTCTCCATAAAATTTTCAAATAGAGCATTTTGAAATTCTCAGCCATGATCACTTCTTATGGAGGCAATTGTTAGAGACTTCTCATTTTGAATTTGTTTAGCATACTTCTTGAACGCCTTGAATGCATCACTTTTCTACACCAAAAAGAATGTCCAAGTATATCTATAGAAATCATCAACAATAACCAAAGCATATACATTACCTCCGAAACTTCTTGTTCTTGTTGGACCAAATAAGTCCATATGCAACAATTGTAGTGGCCTTGTAGTAGACACCACATTCTTAGATTTGAAAGTTGATTCTGTTGGTTTCCCTTTTTGACAAGCATCACAATGTCTATCTTTGACAAAATTTCTCTTAGGCAACCCAATGACAAGATCATGCTTGATTAGTTTATTCAAGTGTTCCATGTGAATATGAGCAATTATTTTGTGCCAGAGCCATGAATCATCGTTGTTTGCCATGAGACATTTTACCTTCAAAGATGGACCATCAAGGGAAATCATGAATATATTATTGATTCTTTTACCTTTAAGTATAACCCCATGTGTGACTTCGTCTTCTATCAAGCATTCATCTTTGGTGAACTTGATCTTAAAACCTTTGTCACAAAGTTGGCTAATACTAAGAAGATTGTGCTTTAGTCCTTCAACATAAAGAACATCTTCAATGGATGTGAAAGGTGGAGCACCAACTTTGCCTTTGCCAAGAATTCTTCCCTTATTATTGTCTCCATAAGTGACAAAACCCTTGGCCTTTATAACTAGATTTGAAAATTGGTTTATGTCTCCCGTCATATTCTTTGAACAACCACTATCAAGATACCAAAGATTGCATGTGGTCTTCAAGCATACCCCATCATCTTCATTATCGGAATGGTGTGAGGACATCAGTGCTAGATTTTCACTTTCATCACTATTGGAGTCAGATGAAGAGCTTATTTCATTATCCTCCCATGCAACATAGGCCTTTTTGTTCTTGAATCGCGTTTTGCTTTTGTAGCCACCTTTCTTGTAGAGTTTCAGACAATCCGGCTTGATATGACCTTGCTTATCGCATTCATAACATGTGACTTCTTGTGTTGATGTGGAAGCTTCCTTTTCGTTGAATTGTTTCTTTCCTTTTGAATGAGAAAAGGATTTGTCATTTCTACCAAAGAATTTACAAATCCTTTTAACAAGAAGCATGAAATTTTTATCTTCTTTCGGATTGTCTTCCTTTTCAATTTCCTTGGAATCTATCTTTAAAGCAATTTGGATTTCTTCTCTTGATTTTCATACTTTTCAAGTTTTACGAGTTCCGTCTCATATTCTTGAAGTTTTCCAAACAACGTTGAGGAAGTCATCGATGAGAGACTTTTCTTTTATTAAATTGCCATTACCTTTGGTTTCCATTCCCTAGTTAAGGATCTAAGTACTTTCAGATTTAGTTCATCATTCGTCAAAGTCTTACCAAGAGCACTTAGATGATTTGTCAAGTGCACAAATCTCTTTTGCAAGTCAAGGATGGTTTCTCTGGCCTGCATTCAAAATAATTCGTATTCTTGACTCAAAGTATTTAGTCTTGATCTTTTAACTTCAACAGTTCCTTCATGAGTTTTTACCAAGGTATTCCATATTTCTTTCGCTGTTTTGCATGCCGAGACACGGAAGAATTCATCCATGCTAAGTGCACCTTGAAGAAGATTTATTGCCTTTTTATCATAGAGAACCTTCTTCTTATCATCTTCGTCCCATGCAGCTTTAGGCTTTGATGAGCCAACACCATTGATTACTGTTATAGGGATAAATGGACCATTCTCGACGACATCCAATATTTCTTCTCCTTGTGCTTCTAGATGTGCCTTCATGCGTATTTTTCAGAAGTCAAAATATTCACCATAAAATAGAAGAGGCTTGTTGTTACTACCACCATCTTTGAAAATGGGATTTTGATTTGTGGAAGCCATTCTGGATCTTTTAGGAATAGGTTACATATAACCTGCTCTGATGCCAAGTGTAAGTACGAAGTGCGCCTAAGAGGGGGGGGGGGGGGGGGGGATTAGGTACTTTAAAATATTTCTGGTTTTAGTGATGATGGATATTATTTTTCTGGTTTATAGTGAGTTTAAGAAAGATTAAAGTGCATAAAAATAAAGAGACACAAGTGTTGCACCCCAAAATTTACCCTCTTGATTTAGGCTTATGTTTCATCATGAATATCATATTGCATTGCATTCATACATTGCGATGGGATCAAAGTACTTTGGTTATCAAGTTTTCCTCAAGCTTTGAAGGTTGATTGCATTGATAAGTTGCTCAAGTAGAATCTTATCATCTAAACCTCTGGATCTTTCAAGCTCAAAAGTTATTGCATATCTCAAGATGTTTTATCCATTCCTTTGGATCATCAGAGGATTGGAGTTTGTGTTTGTTTATATGAGGAATCTCTCTTTTGATTCACCAGTCAAATTAGGGTTTTTCTTGATCAAGGCTATTGATCAATGTACAAGTCTTGATTTGGAAGTTACAACATCTCATTTGTATTTGGAAAGTCTTTGTAAAGAAATTAGTCAAGATATTCAGAGGATTTGAAGTTTTGGAGATGATTCATCAGTCTCCTAAGTTGTTAACCAAAACTAGGGTTTGGGATTTCATCAAGATTTCTTGAGAATTTTGAAATGAAACTTTTTACATGGCCTCTATAAATTTGTTAGATCATATGTTTGAAGTATTGATCATCAATTTTGAAGGAAAGTGGATCAATTGATTCAAAGGGGCAAAATGGTCATTTTGGTCAAAATTAGTCAAAGTCAAGGTTGACCAAGGGAACTTTTGGTCAACATGAGGCATTTGACATGTATTTTAATGGGAAATGATCATTGGTGATTGAATTTTATGGGATTTGTAAGTTTGAGAAGTTGCTTGGATTTGAAGTTATCTTGAAGTATGAAAAATTCACTAAGTGTCAATGATTTTGGCCTGACTTTGCAAGGGCATAACTTTCTCATTTTTCATGGGATTTTGGTGGTTCTTTTGTCCAATTGAAGAGGGGAAAGAGATCTACAAGGGCCTACAGGGGACAAAAAACACACTTCTTGCTGAAAATTGGAATTTATTGGCCTTAGAAGTCCAGGGCAACTTGGGCAATGTTTTATGCATCTTGGGCATCTGGCCAGATAAGGTAAGGCATTTGGCCTAGGCAATTCACCAAACAGTTGGTGACATACCTATAATTTTTTATTCAAGGCATAATTAAAAAATGTGCATTGTGCATTTTGAAGAGGGCTATGAAAGCTTCTCATTAAACTTGGAATCACTCAAATTGGATTAAAATTGAGGAAGTTGTGGTTTGAGGAAGTTGGGTGGCAAAACCGGAATTTTGGAGGCACATGGGCAGGCCAGCGCGCGCAGTCTTGGGCAAGTTGGCTTGACTTGCCCAGGAATCCTAGTGTCCATATCTCTTTCATTTCTCCACCATTTTTGATGAATCAATGATCATTGTGAAGCTCATCATATGAATTTTAATTGGCTCAAAGAAATTTGGAAAATTCACGAGCCAATTTGAAATGGCCTCAATTGAAAGTCAGCTGATTTTTGGTGTATGCTTGGCCATGGAAATTTTCAAGTTTTGGTCCAGTTTTGATTAAATCATTTCAGAGTCCACTTTCACATGCTTTGCACGAATTGGACACCTCATGTGCTCGCCAAAAAAGGCCAAACCAGCTGCATACCTCGTGCCTCTCTCATTTTCACATTTTTGACAAAATGGGAAACTTCTCACTCAAGAAAATCAGTCCCATGTGCAAGAGAGGACAACTCACCTCATCACGCTTTTTTCACGCACTCACACTCTCCTTTTGTTGCTCAAAACGACTACAAGCATTGCCTGAATACCAAGCAAAACGCAAATGGCCATCACACTTGTTTTAGTTTGATAGAAAATTCACTTTTTTCTATCCAACAATTCTCAGCTTGAATTACCACTCTAACCTCACTCCAAGCACTCTCTGCTCAAGCTCTCCTTTCACGGAGGGGGCACTGCATTGGAAGAAGCTCCTCGGAATTTTCTCATTTTTCTTGCTCTGCAACTTGAATTGAGCAGCTCAATTCTCTTGATCCAGTCCTCATTTCTCTACTCAAACACCTTCATTGGAGCACAAGGAAGCTATTTAGAAGGGTTTCTTGTTAGATTTCAGAGGCACTAAGTGAATTTATATTTCACCTTTGTAGGTATGCTCACTGAATCTGAACCTTGATTTGAGCATGAATTGAAGTGTTTTGAGGTGTGCATTGTGTTTATAGCTGGCCAATCATTAGGATTGATGTATATTTGAGCTCTGATTCAAGCAGATTTGGTGAAATCGTGTTTCTGGTTTTGATGTTTGCAGTGTGCTTTTCCAGTTTTTGAGATTTGATTTCTTGATCTATGCTTGATCTCTGAGTTTGATTCGAATTGCATGATGTAATATGATATATTAACTTTAATTTAAGCTTATTCTCATATATTTGGGTTGAGAATCGTGTTTGTTTGATGGATCTGAAGTGAGCATGTTGAAACTGATGGAAGCGAGTGTTTTGCCTTGGCTGGAGGTTGAAGATGATGCGTGGCATCATCTCATTGGCCTTGTTCTTGTTTTTGTTATTTAATTTTCATTTGATTTTCTGATTTTTGTTACTTGATCAAAATAATTTGAAAAATTATGAAAAAATTATCACAAGTTCAAAATAATTTCTACTATCTTGTGTAATTTTATTGGAATTTTTAAAAAATGTTTTGATTGGTTTAAAAATTAATGAGTTCAATTAATTGTTTGTTTAAAGTTTATTTTTATTTTAATAGTTCTTTGATCTAAAAATTCCACAAAAAAAATATTTTGGACTCATAAAATAATTTAGAATTTGATTCTGAAATTTGTTTAGCATTTTTTCTATTTTTGATTATGAATTTAATTTGAGAAGTTTATTTTGAATTTTTGCTTTATAATTTTCATTTTTATACTTCCATTAATTCAAAAATCCTCAAAAAAATTATGCAAGCTTGTTTTTAATCATAGAATCTGAAAATATTTTTATTTTGACCTTTTTGTGACTTTTGGATAGGATTTGCATTTTTTCCCTTAAAAAATAGTTTAATTGTTAATTCTTTGTTTGATTTTTATTTTAATATTTCCTTTAATTCAAAAATTCCAAAAAAATTCAGGGATGTGTGTTTTTAATTCTAATATTTGAATATAATTTTGGTTGGATGTTTTTCTGAATTTTTATTAGAATTTCATTTTGAGATGTGATTATTTGTTTAATTAATTAATTGTTTGAATTTGATTTTATTTTTGACTTTTCTTTAATCCAAAAAATTTTAAAAAAATATGTATTCTGACATTTAGGGTTTCCTTGTGATTTTTATGATCTTGGTTTGAATTTTTTTAATTTTGATCTTATCTAATCAATATTTAAGATTAAAAGTCAAAAATTAGGGTTTTGTTGCTTATTGTGCAAGTTTCTTTTTCAAAACCACTATGCCCTGGAGTTTCAATGGAACTTAGGCCTTGATTATGGTTCATGGATGCATTGAGGATCTGAAAACCATTTTTCTTGAATTATTTGACTTGGTTTGTTATTTTTCCACAAATTATTTTTGAAAACTTGTCTAGTTTTGTTAGTTTGACCAACTAGTTTTGAACTTTGGGCCTCATTAGATCTCCTCCTTGATAACGAGAAAACATATCGTATAATTACCATGCTTTTTACCGATTTTATATTTCATTAAGTCGTCTAACCCCCGATTATTCCGAGATTATTTGTCTTTTTGCAGGTATAACACTTGTCGACTCAAACCGATGGAAAAGGACAACATGAAGAAGGCTAGACAATAAACAAAGAGAAAAAGAATAAAAAAATACAAAGTTTGGATTTCTGGAACAGTGACGGTCGTCACGTCCCTGTGACGGGTGTAACACCCCCCAACATAAGGAAACGCTCGTCACACACCACTGACGAGCGTAATGCACTACTTCAGCGTGTGACGACCGTCACCCACCTGTGACGACCGTCACGCGCGTGAAGGTGGACGTTATGCATGGATTGAGACGTGGGCGTTAAGGGAAGACTCGTTCTCCCTTTTTCTACTGAGTCCCCTATTTTCTTGCCACCACTATTAGTGCTCTTGTATTTTCTCCACTGAAGACTTCATCAAGAATTCAAAAACTGCTGATTTTTCCTATGCTATATATATGTGTACCAGTGCACAGTTGAAGGGTCGAAGAATTTTTCTCAGAACAAATATTATTTTATTTTGCAGTTATTTTCCATTTTTCCTTGTTTTGGAATTTTGTTTTCACTTTTCTGTAATTTTCATTCAAAGTCTTAGTTTTTAGTTTTAAGTGTTAATTCTTCTTTCAAGAATTAACACGAATCATTTACTGCAAGTCAAGCTCGAAGATTGGATTATTGTAATACTTCAAGATTACCATAGCAACTTTGATTCCAGGTTTTATATTGCAATTATTATTCATTTAGTTGTTATATTATGCCAATTATTGCCATGAATTATATTTTGAACTGTATTGCTGTTAAGTTAATTATGTCTGGCTAAATACATAATACCGGTATGTGACCGTAAGAACTGAAAGAATTCAGTGATACCTTGGCCAAAAATATTTATAAAACAATTTATGGTTTCCAATTTCCAAGATTAATTTAAGTATCCTTGTCACGAGAGTGAGAGGTTAATTAACACGATTTTGCCACGAGAGTGGGAAATTAATTAAGGCAAGAACCTGGATGCGAGAGCTGGGGTTCAACCCAGATAGTGGTAACGAAGCATTGATTTTTAAATACACGAGAGTGTTTTAATAAATTAATTAAATTCAAATTGTTTTCAAAAAGTGTTATTAAATTTAAAGTGCATCCACTAGGTTTAGTAGCATGACTTATTTCATAAACACGAGAGTGTATGTCTCAGGTTTTTAAACAATTAGCTTTTACCGAAATACTTTATAGGCCAAGCGATTCACCGAATTCCCTAAGTCCGATTATCACATACCAGTATAATTAGTACTATTATTTTTAATTAAACTGTTTCCCCCAAAAATCGAATATTCATCGCTTAGTTAGACAAACTGTAGCATTAGATCGTATGCGATTGATCCTCAGTCTCTGTGGGTTCGATAATCTTTTAAAACTAGAACGACTAAATTGTATACTTGCAGTTAGTATCCTGACAGACTTATAAAGTCCCGATCAAGTTTTTGGCGCCGTTGCCGGGGACTGGTAGTCAATTAATTGCGATTCTTCTGTTGCGCGTTTAGACTAAGCAACAGACACCCTTTGTCGATTTGTATGCCAAGGACTCGCTCACAAGGCGAACCACTTGACAAATCGACGGACGAACCTGAACGCACTCTTTCCGTAAGACGTGCAGTCAGGGATTACTGTTTAAATCACGCTATTCCTTTACCTAAACCCGAAATCAAGATTGATTCTGAAACAGATTCTAATTCTTCCTCTGAAACGGAAACCAATCCAGAATTAGACATGGCCGAAGAATAAAGGACCCGTCCACTGAAGGAGTACGCAGCTCCATCACAACAAGAACCCCATAACAGCATTGCTGCTCCAGCAATAAACCGAAACGATTTCGAGTTGAAACCGTCATTGATATCAGCTATCCAACAACGCCAATTCTCTGGAGATCCTTCTGAGGATCCGAATGAACATCTTATAAAATTCGTTCAATTTGCCGACACATTTATAGCGAACGGTGTTAGTAAAGATGCGATAAGATTACGTCTTTTCCCTTTCTCACTAAGAGATAGAGCTTGGGCTTGGTTGCAATCCTTGCCATCAAATTCCGTCACTACGTGGGAAGGACCGAAGATTGTATTCTTGGCACGATACTTTCCCCCAAGCAAGACCGCTGCACTAAGAGCCCAAATGAACGGATTTAGGCAGAAGGATACTGAATCGCTATTCGACGCATGGGAGCGCTACAAAGATATGATGCGAATGTGCCCACATCATGGATTAGAAAAATGGCTGATAATCCACACATTTTATAATGGACTCTTGTACAACACAAGACTATCTATAAATGCCGCCGCAGATGGTACACTGATGGACAAGCCTTATGAAGAAGCTAACCAACTTATTGAAAACATGGCTCAAAACCACTATCAGTGGGGAGGAGAAAGAAGATCTGTGGAGAAAACTCAAGCCAAAGGCGGGATGTACGAGGTTAGTAGCCTAGATAAAGTTAATGCTAAGGTAGATGCTCTTACCCAAAAGATAGAATGCTTGACCTTGCCTCCAGCAGCTACCGTGGCTGCAGTTACCCCAAGCTGCGAAGTTTGTGGAGTACCTGGTCATGTTGGAACCGAATGTCAAATCTTAGCAGGAATATCAGCTGATCAGGTAAATTACGCTCAAGGAAATCCTTATGCCAATACCTATAATCCTGGTTGGAAGAACCATCCTAACTTCTCGTACAAGAGCAATAACGCTTTATATGCACCTGGCCAAGCACCTGTTGTACCTCCAGGGTATCAAAAACCCGCTGTCAATGTTCCTAACATTCCTAAGAAATCTAACCTTGAAATCCTAATGGAAAATTTTATCGCTAATCAAGCCCAACAAAACAAAGAATTTCTCAATCAAAACGTTCACACCGGTGAACAATTGAAGCTATTAGCAAACAAGGTAGATGCCCTAGCTACTCACAACAAAATGTTAGAAACCCAAATCTCCCAAGTAGCACAACACCAAGCTAGTTCTGCCACACCTGCTGGTACATTTCCTGGACAGCCACATCCCAATCCTAAAGGATATGCAAATGCTATTACATTACGAAGTGGGACAGCCCTTGATGGACCGGTAGATCCTAGACTCCAAAACCCGACCATGTATCAAAAACCAGAAAAGGAAATAGAGAAGTCGAAAGATCAATATGAAAATGTAGAGGAAGACGCGAATGAGAACATGGAGGCTTCAGAAAAACCTTATATGCCTCCACCACCATACAAACCACCAATTCCATACCCCCAAAGACTTGCAAAATCCAAGAACGAGGGACAATTCAAGAAATTTGTAGAACTTCTGAAACAACTAAATGTCACTATTCCGTTTACAGAAGCTATAACCCAAATGCCGTCATATGCTAAATTCCTAAAAGAAATATTGGCTAATAAGAAAAAAATCGTTGAGAACGAAACTGTTATGCTAACTGCCGAATGTAGCGCCATAATTCAAAATAACATGCCTCCAAAGCTAAAAGATCCTGGTAGTTTCTCCATACCATGTGTAATTGGAAAATCCGTCATAGACAAAGCTCTATGCGATTTAGGAGCCAGTGTCAGTCTAATGCCCTTATCTATTTGCGAGAAACTCAAATTAGGCGACATGAGACCTACCAAGATGTCCCTACAACTAGCCGACAAATCAGTCAAATTTCCTGTTGGTATGCTAGAGAACATTCCTGTCCGGATAGGGCAATTTTACATACCGACTGACTTCATAATAATGGACATCAAGGAAGATTCAAACATTCCTATCATACTAGGAAGACCATTTTTAGCTACTGCAGGAGCCATCATAGACGTTAAGAAAGGAAAACTTACCTTCGAGGTAGGAGAAGAAAAAGTAGAATTCATTCTTTCCCAATTCTTTAAAGCCCCTGCTATAGATGACTCATGTTGTCTCCTAGATATCATTGATGAATGTGTCAAAGAACTTGAATGTCAAGAGGATACCTATTCTGAGATGCTAAAAATTCAGACACCAACTATCCTCAAGAACGAAGACTGGAAACAAGAACACTTAGATGCCAACCTAAGCGAATGTTTAGCCTTAACGCCCAATCCTGACCCAACTAATAAGAAACATGGTATAGAACTTAAAACATTACCTGGGGATCTTAGGTATGAATTCTTAGACAAAGAACTCGAACGACCAGTTATAGTCAATGCCAAATTAGAAGAGATCGAAACCGAAAAACTTCTTAGTGTGTTAAGGAAATATCCAGCCGCATTAGGCTATAATATATCAGATCTAAAAGGAATAAGCCCTTCTCTCTGTATGCACCGCATTATGCTGGAGAAGGACTGCAAGACTTCTAGAGAACATCAAAGACGAATAAATCCTATCCTAAGTGAAGTCGTTAAGAAGGAAGTGCAAAAACTTCTAGAGGCAGGCATCATATACCCAATATCAGATAGCAACTGGGTCAGTCCAGTTCACGTGGTGCCTAAGAAAGGAGGCGTTACGGTTATAACAAACACAAAAGACGAATCGGTAGCACAACATACTCAAATAGGATGGAGAATGTGTATCTATTATAGAAAATTAAACAAAGCTACACGCAAAGACCATTTCCCTTTACCATTCATTGATCAAATGCTCGAGCGTTTAGCCAAACATTCCCATTTCTGCTACCTTGATGGATACTCAGGATTCTTTCAAATTCCCATTCATCCTGATGATCAAGAGAAAACTACGTTCACATGTCCCTATGGTACCTTTGCATACCGGAGAATTCCATTTGGACTATGTAATGCACCAGCAACTTTCCAACGATGCATGATGGCGATTTTCGCAGATTTTTTAGACGGAATTATGGAAGTATTCATGGACGATTTCTCTGTCTGTGGAGAGAGTTTCGACGGATGTTTATCAAATTTTGAATTAGTATTGAAACACTGTGTCAGTGTCAACCTAGTGCTCAACTGGGAAAAATGTCACTTCATGGTAAGACAAGGAATTGTGTTGGGTCACATTGTATCAAACAGAGGGATTGAAGTCAACAAAGCAAAGATCGAAATTATCAAAAACCTTCAACCACCCAAAACAGTTAGAGAAATACGAAGTTTTCTAGGACACGCGGGTTTTTACCGACGTTTTATAAAAGATTCCTCTAAAATCACCAAGCCACTAACCGAATTATTAATGAAAGAGGCTGAGTTTATTTTCGACGATAAATGCTTGAACGCATTCGAGACACTTAAAGAGGCCTTAATCTCAACACCTATTATGCAACCTCCTGATTGGAATTTACCATTTGAAATAATGTGCGATGCGAGCGATTATGCTATAGGCGCAGTCCTAGGACAACGCAAAGAAAAGAAGCTTCACGCTATCTACTACGCAAGCAGAACGCTCGATCCCGCACAGATGAATTACGCCACTACGGAGAAGGAACTCTTAGCTGTGGTATTCGCGTTGGATAAATTTCGTTCCTACTTAGTAGGCGCTAAAATCATTATCTATACGGATCATGCTGCGATCCGATACTTACTAAGCAAGAAGGACGCCAAATCGCGACTGCTCAGATGGATCTTACTCCTACAAGAGTTTGACTTAGAAATAAAAGACAAGAGAGGAACTGAAAACATGGTAGCAGACCATTTATCGAGATTAGATGGAATCCAAACCGAGAGTGTTCCCATAAACGAAGATTTCCCTTATGAACGCCTTATTGCCAAGCTAGAGATAAACCCTACCGACAGTTTAGACCAACATAATGAACCTTTAACAATTGCGGTAGTAAAAGCCATTTGTACTAACACCACACTGCCATGGTACGCTGACTTCGTCAACTATTTAGCTGCCGGTGTTTTACCACCTGATTTGACGTACCAACAGCGGAAGAAATTTTTCCATGACCTTAAACACTACTTTTGGGATGAACCATTACTCTTTAAAAGAGGCGCCGATGGTATCTATCGTCGCTGCGTTCCCAATGATGAAATAGACGACGTCATTTCCCATTGCCATTCCGCCCCTTATGGTGGACACGCTAGTACGTCAAAAACCTGTGCAAAAATACTTCAAGCTGGCTTCTTTTGGCCTACCTTATGGAAAGACGTCCACGTAGCAATTATGAACTGCGATAGATGTCAACGCACAAGAAATATATCTAGACGCGATGAAATGCCGCAAAAAGGAATCCTCGAAGTAGAAGTTTTCGATGTATGGGGAATTGATTTCATGGGACCTTTCCCCGCATCTTTTGGAAATAAATATATTTTGGTAGCCATCGACTATGTATCAAAATGGATTGAAGCCATCGCCGCACCCACAAACGATACACGTGTGGTACTAAAACTATTCAAGAATATTATCTTCCCACGATTCGGTGTACCAAGACTAGTGATCAGCGATGGTGGCTCCCATTTTATCTCCAGAATCTTCGAAAAGTTACTTTCCAAATATGGCTTTAAACATCGCATAACCACACCATACCATCCTCAAACGAGTGGACAAGTGGAAGTGTCAAATAAGGAGATCAAACAAATACTTGAGAAAACCGTCGCCACATCCAGAAAGGACTGGTCCTCCAAGCTAAACGATGCTCTTTGGGCATATCGGACAGCTTTCAAAACCCTATCGGAACAACGCCGTTCAAGTTAGTTTATGGAAAATCTTGTCATTTGCCAGTAGAATTAGAGCATAAAGCTTATTGGGCCATAAAAACCCTTAACTTAAATTATAAGAGTGCTGGTGAGAAACGAGTGTTAGATATCCATGAACTAGAAGAATTGCGTTTAGACGCTTATGAAAATGATAAAATCTATAAAGAACGAACAAAAAAATGGCACGATAAGCGTATCTCGCGAAAATACTTTAAGGAAGGAGACATCGTACTCCTATTCAACTCTATACTGAAACTTTTCCCGGGAAAATTATGTTCCAGATGGTCCGGACCGTTCGAAATTAACAAAGTTTTCCCAAGTGGTGCGATAGAAATTAAAGGTAGTTCTATCGAACCATTCATAGTTAATGGCCAACGCCTAAAACACTACTTTAACATCGGAAATATCGACTACTCGGCTTATCTTCAGTTAAGTGAGCCGCCTACCCCAAATACCTAACTGAATAGGTGTTAACTGTCGAGCCGTCGACATAAAATAAAGGCGCTTCGTGGGAGGCAACCCATGTTAATTATTTTTCTGCTTTAACATGCTTTTATTTTTATTTTTCTTAATCTTAAAACATTTTCATGATTGCATCTCTTACTCCTTTCTATTTTTCTTCTGTTTTTATTTTCCCTTTATTCTTTCTTTTTCATTTTAATTTAACTTTGGCAATTTCCTAACCCAAAAATACTAACTTAATTTCTCTTTTTTTTCAAACATTTATCAAATATTTTCAGGGGGGTAATTCTTTTACTTTCATATTTCGCGCTATGGATTGTGCAAACTTCATGAATGTCAAATTGAGAAGCCGACACCAAAGAAGACGATTTATGGACCTGGGTGAATGGGAGATGTGCCCTACTATCTACGCAGATGATCATGCTATGGCTGCCCTTGGCATTCGTGAGAGTGTCATGTACTTGCTGCATCAGATTGGTTGGAACACTGCTCCTATCCGTCGACGGTTCTATACCTACAAAAGGTTGACTCTTGAGTTCTTGAGTTTGTTTGTTTACCTCACTCCGCCAGGTGTCACAAACCAACTGTCGGGCCTGGAAAAATTCCACATGTTTAGCGTTGAGCACGAGTTGCCTCAATCCAACATCGCGAGACTTCTAGGATTTTGTTCGGACGAAGGTGCTCATTTTCGGGTACCGGATAGTTTTGGTGAGGAGGCTTTCAACTTGTGGCACAGTTTAACGAACATCCGTGTCGGATCCTACGACCACCTCAATGCCACCCACATTCACAATCCGGCCATCCGCTACTTCCATCGCATCCTTACTAACACGATCTTCTCCCGCGACAGCAACCATAAGCTCAACTCCAAGGAGCTCTTCTTTTTACACTGCGCGTTCACTGGGCAAAAGATCAATGCTGCCCCGTTCCTGCTTGCCCACATCCACTCTATTTGTGCTAGAGGTGGAAAACCATTTTATTTCGGAGGGCTGGTTACTTCAATTGCCATTGGTCTAAACTACGGTACTGCTCTCGCAACCTTGCCTTCTATGGCACCGGCTTTGCTAACCTTGGATCACTGCAAAGCCGCACACCTCATCTATGAGCGGGAAGACGGCAGATTCCACCCTGTAATCAGGAATATTGTCTATCAAAATATCATTTTGCCGAACAGGGACCGAATCGATCCAAGTAATCGAGCAAACTGGTTGTTCGACCCTGAAATTCACGCAGAGCCTGCACCTGCCCATGAAGACTAACCTGCAGCCGCCGTAGACGATATACAAGAAGAGTTGGATAGTGCTCCTCCTGTCCACGACATTCCAGGATCCTCATCTGCACCTCCTCCTATTAATCTTGAAGACATCCTCCGCGCCCTCCACATGCAAAACCAAATGAATGCGGCGCTTGAAAGGAGGCAAGCCGAGCAATTTGAGTCTCTGTGCGCCCAAAACGCTCAGATCTTGACTGGGCAACGCAACATGAATGAGAGGTTAGATGAGGCCCTGTCAGAGCTTAACGCCTTGAGGATAGATATGAACACCCTTGGCTTCCAAGACACTGACACTGAAGCCACTCCTACCAAACGCTCTCGCACCAAGAGTAGAGGACGTGGTCACCAGTAGTCTTTCTTTAATTTCTATGTAATTTGTTATTTTTCTGTTTCATTTCTTTTCCTTTTGTTTTTGTAATTGTACTTCCCCGCATATATACCGCAACATTGAGGACAATGTCGGATTTTGTGTGGGAGAGGTACCTTTCAATCTTTTATAAACTAGTAAATTCTTACGATATGTCTCGATTCAAATTCATCGCTTTATTTTGCCATACCGAATTTTTTTTTATTATTTTCGCGTTAGCCCGACATACCTATTTTAACGAAATCCCAGTCGAGGAAGCCGAAAACGACATAACAAGATCGATACGGTTCTGTTACCGTAGACTTCCTACTTACGCGATCCGTTTCAATAACCATTATACCGATATCTGGAGTTTCAAGTTCTAGAAGTAACCCCTAGTAGTTTATACTAGCAGTCAGCACCGTCTTGACACAAACCACGTGGAGAATCGATGAATATAAGTGTTTGATGCCTGATTCTAAAAATATCCTTCCTATCTCGCTGCTAAAAGAAAAGAAAATCTGTGTACCAAAATATACGGGCACATATAAGAGCCGAGCAAATAATGAAGGAATCCAGTGTTGGTTGGTTCAGAGGTATCTGGTTCTGAACTCGGTAGGGCGTCCTACGACCCGATCCCCCACAACCTCCAATTTGGATAACATATCCAGGGTTGCCACATTCATGTACCAGACCCCGTTCTAAAGGATCAAAGTCACTAACCGGTTACTCCACTACGTGCGTGCTAAGACAAAGGGCTTAATGTGATTGCGCCAGAACAAAACCGGGTGAAATAGATACGAGGAACTCCGGGCAGAGTTATAACGGAACTGTAGGATAGCTCGTTTAAAATGGAAGTCGACGAGTAAGCTTATTGCTTGCGTCATTAGTGTATCCTTAGTGTTTTACTCAAGTATTGGCCGAACCAACGAGGATTTCCCGAAACCACTTTAAAAATCCAAGGTATGTCATGCTTATGCGCTTGACGAAAACTTGTCCGACCTTTCGAATGACTATTTGCTTGAGGACAAGCAAAGGTTTAAGTATGGGGGAATTTGATAACGAGAAAACATATCGTATAATTACCATGCTTTTTACCGATTTTATATTTCATTAAGTCGTCTAACCCCCGATTATTCCAAGATTATTTGTCTTTTTGCAGGTATAACACTTGTCGACTCAAACCGATGGAAAAGGACAACATGAAGAAGGCTAGACAATAAACAAAGAGAAAAAGAATAAAAAAATACAAAGTTTGGATTTCTGGAATAGTGACGGTCGTCACGTCCCTGTGACGGGCGTAACACCCCCCAACATAAGGAAACGCTCGTCACACACCACTGACGAGCGTAATGCACTACTTTAGCGTGTGACGACCGTCACCCACCTGTGACGACCGTCACGTGCGTGAAGGTGGACATTATGCATGGATTGAGACGTGGGCGTTAAGGGCAGACTCGTTCTCCCTTTTTCTACTGAGTCCCCTATTTTCTTGCCACCACTATTAGTGCTCTTGTATTTTCTCCACTGAAGACTTCATCAAGAATTCAAAAACTGCTGATTTTTCCTATGCTATATAGATGTGTACCAGTGCACAGTTCAAGGGTCGAAGAATTTTCCTCAGAACAAATATTATTTTATTTTGCAGTTATTTTCCATTTTTCCTTGTTTTGGAATTTTGTTTTCACTTTCCTGTAATTTTCATTCAAAGTCTTAGTTTTTAGTTTTAAGTGTTAATTCTTCTTTCAAGAATTAACACAAATCATTTACTGCAAGTCAAGCTCGAAGATTGGATTATTGTAATACTTCAAGATTACCATAGCAACTTTGATTCCAGGTTTTATATTGCAATTATTATTCATTTAGTTTTTATATTATGCCAATTATTGCCATGAATTATATTTTAAACTGTATTGCTGTTAAGTTAATTATGTCTGGCTAAATACATAATACCGGTATGTGACCGTAAGAACTGAAAGAATTAAGTGATACCTTGGCCAAAAATATTTATAAAACAATTTCTGGTTTCCAATTTCCAAGATTAATTTAACTATCCTTGTCACGAGAGTGAGAGGTTAATTAACACGATTTTGCCACGAGAGTGGGAAATTAATTAAGGCAAGAACCTGCATGCGAGAGCTGGGGTTCAACCCAGATAGTGGTAACGAAGCATTGATTTTTAAATACACGAGAGTGTTTTAATAAATTAATTAAATTCAAATTGTTTTCAAAAAGTGTTATTAAATTTAAATTGCATCCACTAGGTTTAGTAGCATGACTTATTTCATAAACACGAGAGTGTATGTCTCAGGTTTTTAAACAATTAGCTTTTACTGAAATACTTTATAGGCCAAGCGATTCACCGAATTCCCTAAGTCCGATTATCACATACTGGTATAATTAGTACTATTATTTTTAATTAAATTGTTTCCCCCAAAAATCGAATATTCATCACTTAGTTAGACAAACTGTAGCATTAGATCGTATGCAATTGATCCTCAGTCTCTGTGGGTTCGATAATCTTTTAAAACTAGAACGACTAAATTGTATACTTGCAGTTAGTATCCCGACAGACTTATAAAGTCCCGATAACTCCTCAATCATTCATGAACTTAAGGCTTGCTTTCTGACTTCTACACACTTCAAAGATGCTAAGAGATTTTTGGTTTGAATTTTTTATCCTTGTTTCTATTTTTGATGTATTTTTGAATTGAAGGTACCCAATTAATGTTGCACATCTTGTTGCAATTTGTTTGATGGCCAATGAAATTGAGTGAGGCCTATAATTGGGCACCTAATGATCATGTTGGATATGTTCATCCAAATAAACTCAAGTCATTTCACTAAATGCCCCATGTTTGAATGTTTGAACTTTTTTGATGCACTGTGTGGAATTCCTCTTCTATTATGCTTGTGAGCTGTGATGAATTAATTATGCATGATTGAATTATGTTTGCTATTGACCTTAATGGTCTTTTATTGTATTCTTATCAAGCTCCCATGATCCTTGATTGGTATTCAATTGTCAATTCAACATGGTGATAGAAAGGAGCAATGTTCCTCTAATTTTTGACCTAATTGTGCATATGCCTGTTTCTTTTGGTCTACCATACCTAATGCTCTGATAATTGTTATCATGTTTTTTCTCACTTCATCATGTTTCATCCATCCCTTATGTGAGTCATCATTCACTTTATGGAATACTAACTTGGTTGTTAAATGTGCGAGGTACTTTGAGGAAAGTTTCCATTTTTGATTTGAGGCTACTGTGTTTCACTTTATTTCTGGAGCATAATTTATTATATTGGCACTACTCTTGTGCTTGGCATGTTTGATAGTTTATGCAGGATATGTGTATATGTGATTATGAATGACATACATTGCCCATGGGATCTGTTCATATCTGATAATCCCATTACTTACATCCTGATGGTGTAATTTCTCACTTGATTTGTCTGTTGATGCCAGCTCGCTTGAAGTTCTCTGGGTTTCTTTTATTCTTGCTCAGTTGCTACAGATAGTTATCGGTTTGGTATTTCACTATTTCCTTTCTTCCATTTTCATTTTGCATAGATCTATGATTGCATGATGGGACCTCTATTGCTGATATATTTCAGGAGGCCCTCTGTTTTTTTTGTCTGATACATGTGTTGTGTTTGCTTTTGATCGATGAGTCACTCAATTTAGAAATTGAGATCACGACTTCGCTCTCAGTGCATGTTCCCTATAGGATGTTTATTGCTTTTCTTCTTTAATTTTTGATCGATAAGTCACTCAATTTAGAAATTGAGATCACGACTTCGCTCTCAGTGCATGTTCCCTATAGGATGTTTATTGCTTTATTCTTTAATTATTGATCGATGAGTCACTCAATTTAGAAATTGAGATCACCACTTCGCTCTCATTGCATGTTCCCTATAGGATAGTTTTGTTAAGCTTCCTTTGACATTTTAATTAAGGTAGTAATCCATGTATGCTAACATAGGATAGGAATTTCCTTTATCCTCAACCTTAGGGTCAACCATTGTATGATAACACTAGGGATAATGCTAGGCTAGTTTCCCTTAGTTGTTTTTCCTTCTTTTGCATTTTGCATCTTAAAACAAAAATTGTTTTCTTGGCAAATCATAAAACACCTCTAATAAACTCAAACCCTTCTTCAAGGTAAAAGATACAAATCAATCTTATTTATTTTGTGTGCCTCTCGGTTTTGTTTTTAAACCCGGTTTGCCGATGTTTCGCCATCGCACATTTGTTTGAAGCCGATGTTTCGTCATTGCACCTGTTTGTTATCCTACTTTGATGCTCAATATCATTGTCAGGTGTGATGTTTTATCATCCATTTTATTGATGTTTCTCCATCTTTGCCATGATATCTTGCTACCTTTTAGCCGGTGTTTCGCCATCACACATTTGTTTGAAGCCGATGTTTCTCCATCGCACATATCTGTTATCCTACTTTGATTCTCAATATCATTATTAGGTGTGATGTTTTGTCATCCGATTTATCGATGTTTCACCATCTTTGCCATGATATCTTGTTATCTTTTAGCCGACGTTTTGCCATCACACACTTGCTTGAAGCCGATGTTTCGCCATCACAAATGTTTGTTATCCTACTTTGATTCTCAATATCATTGTTAGGTGTGATGTTTTGTCATCC
Source organism: Vicia faba (assembly GCA_948472305.1). Lineage (NCBI taxonomy): Eukaryota > Viridiplantae > Streptophyta > Magnoliopsida > Fabales > Fabaceae > Vicia > Vicia faba. The sequence continues at coordinate 1,314,688,652 of OX451740.1, read as the reverse complement.
GATTTATCAATGTTTTGCCATCTTTGCCATGATATCTTATTATCTTTTAGCCGAGGTTTTACCATCGCACATTTGCTTGAAGCCGATGTTTCGCCATCACACATGTTTGTTATCCTACTTTGATTCTTAATATCATTGTTAGGTGTGATGCTTTATCATTTGATGTTTCGCCATCTTTGACATGTTACTTTGTTATTATTTAGTCAATGTTTGACCATCTCATTTGTTTGTTGTTTCATTCGATGTTTTTCCATCTTGTTTATTTTTGTCGTCTTAACTAAAAAACACAGACCAACCAAAATATATAAGCCGAACTACGACTGCTCTGATTTCTTAAAAGGGATACCTAGGCAAAGGGGTAGGGGCCAACCGAGCATAAATTTTATTTTCCCTACATTGTTTTCTTTTTCTTTCTCATGCATTCCCTTTTCAGTTTTAAGCTATATACATAGGATTTGACCACACCCATTAGATTAGTCAACGAGAGTGGATACCGTAGAGTACTACGGGCGTGTGGGGTGCTAACACCTTCCCCTCGCGTAACAGACTCCCTTACCCGATCTCTCGGTCGAAAGACCGCGATTTCTCCCTCTTCAGGTTTTCTCGATGTTTACCTTTCCCTTTTGGTGGGATAAAAGACGTTCGGTGGCGACTTCATTGATATTTCATTACATCCAGATGACAGGTTCCAGCCGGGTGGTTTCAGCTGGTGACTTCACTGGGGACAGATTGACCTTTTGCTGGTCCATCCCGGAGTCGATCCTAGCTCTTGTTTGTTTTCTTTTTGGGTGTTTATTTTACCACTTTGCATATTTATCTGTTTGCATTGCATCCTATGTTCGCTTTACTTTCTGCATACTGGATTTGGCTGGACTGTTTGGATTTTAGATTTCTTGGTGGGGGGGTTGTTCCATGAGGTAAAAGGCCTCATACCCAGGCTATGAGTGAATTCCATAGGAACTAGGAATAGAGTGGCCATGGCAGCTATGAGGCGGATGCTTTGTAGACCTAACCATGAGACCTATGACTTCAGAGGTAGTTCAAATAGGTGTTATCGTATGATAATATCGACAATCGAGCTCTTGTACTCTGATTTGGCTTTTAACCTTAACTTGACCTAGACTACACCCGTGAGATGGGCGGGAAAACTTTTCTTACAGGTACAGGTATTGTTGGTGACTTTGTGTTGCGAAGGTGACTCAGGTTCCCATGATAGTTTTGAAGCTTTGGGATTTTCTTTTGATCTTGAGTGGTGTTGTTCTGTATTGGTCCATCCATGATCCAGTCTGAAACTTTGATCCTGTCATGTTGCATCATAGCATATTTATTTCTAAAAAATGATGTATAAAAATATAACTAGCATGTGCATGTCATCTTCCAGGGACATTCAAGAGTCTTCTTTTCATCAGGAATGGCTAGCCTCCTGTCAGTTGAGTTTGATTCAGTTCGTGTTGAAGAGCCCATCAGACATACATTCGCTTATCAGATTCCTACTATTGATGTCTCCGAATTGAAGGGGTTGAGTTCTTATTTGAAGGGTGATGTTCTGAATAATTTCAACAAATATTATGGCAATTTGTTACTTGTCCTTAATACTCCAGTTGACCCAATGGCTTTGATCACTCTCTTCCAGTTCTATGACAAGGAATTACGATGTTTTACTTTTCAAGATTATCAACTGGTTCCCACACTAGAAGAGTACGCGTACCTGCTTAATATCAAGTTGTCCGATGAAGCTCCTTTTGTCCAAGTTCCGGAGAAGCTGAAGTTCGAAGTTATTGCTGAAATTCTTCATTTGAGTTGGAAAGAAGTGAAAGACAATTGGAAATCAAGCAAGGATACTGCAGAGTTTTATTTGGATTTCTTAGTGAAGAAAGCTGAAGACTGGGCAAAGATAGGGAATTGGAGTGACTTCAGCTCTCTGTTTGCTCTCATGATATACGAGATCATCCTCTTCCCTCGCAAGAGAAATTTTGTGGATTTGAAGACTATTTGTGTTTTAAGAAATAAGAACCCGGTACCGACACTCTTGGCAGATACTCTTTACACCATTCATTTCAGGCATGGAAAAGGAGGTAATGTAAGTTTATTTCATTCGATGTTGTATCACTGGTTTAAGTTGCACCTACCGGTAAGTGGCCCTTTCGTGGATACCAGACATTCTCTCTGATGGTCATCAAGACTTGTCAACCTTACTTCATTTGATATCCGGTGGAATTATAACATGGGGGAAGTACGAAGTATTATCACTAGCTGCAGAGATTTCCCTAATGTTCCCCTCATAGGAACTAAGGGGTGTATCAACTATAATCATGTACTTGCTTATCATCAATTGGGACATGCATTGGATGGACCGCCAAAGGTTGAGGAGGTGTCTGAGTCAGTGTATTTTGTTAGAGGAAGTGATCCCGTGATGCTGAAAAGAGTGACAAGTGCTTGGAAGGGAATTCAGAAGAAGGATAGAACTACTTTGGGCAAGAAGGTTCCTATTGCTAGGGTTCCTTACTTGGATTGGATTAAAGCCAGGGTTAAGATTTTACGGTTACCATTTGCAAGGTCGGCTCCTATATGTGAGCAACCTCCTACTGTTCTGAGTGACACGGTGCCTACCGAGGTGTTCACCCAGGTTCATGTTGAGAACATTCAACTTCGTGCAAAATACCGTGAGGCAGGGATGAAACTTTATTGGGTAGATCAAGAAAGGGCTGACTTAGCTTGCAAACTCAAAGAAGCTCAAGGGGAAACTTCCGATGCAACCAGTTTTAGGAAGAGGTCTCATGCTGAAATAGAAGAAGAGTTGAGTAAGACCCAACAAGAGTGCTAGAAGCTTTAGGCATCTGAGAATAGCTACAAGAAGAAGATTCAAAACCTGGAGAAACAGCTCAAAGACAAAGATTCTCAGCTTAAGAAGGAGGTAACCCAGAGGCGTGTCATAAAGGATCGGTTTCAAGAAAGTGAATTAGTTGCATCACAAATTTTGAAGGAGAAAGCCAGGCTTGAAGAGTATTGTCAATACCTTGAAGCGTGTCTTGTTCCGGAGATTTAGTTTTTGTTACTTACCTTTGGTGTATTTGGTCACCCCTAGGATTGTTGGAAGGGACCATTGTTTGTTTTTACTATTCAGTTTTTTGTTAAGTTTACTTTGAAACACGTATTTTGTTGTTCATCGCTACACTCTTAAATGTCCGAAGTCACTTGAACATCGTTTCTTTTGTTTGTAAATAATTGAATTGTTTGTCTTATTGTCCTTTTTTTTCCTTTGATTGTATGCTTGATTATTGGTTGCACGTCGTGACTGATGAATAAAAGGACTCTTGAATACTAGGAAATGACAAACATATCATGCACATCATGCATTTCATAACATTACAGGTTATCTCAAGACGGTATTCTTATCCCTCTGCTTTTCGTATTCAGAATTCAAGACGACTACTCATCGGTATTCCACCAAAAACAATTTCCCAAGACAGATGGAACAAGTTCAAGTTGAACTCGCTGAAGTGAGGGCCCAGATGGCTACTCAGATGACCCAGTTCATGGAGGTCATCACCAATGTGAATCGCCAACAGGAGGAACTGGATGCCATTGTCAACAACCAGCGCCGCTATCCAGGGGATGGTGGAAACCAAGGGCTCTATCAGGACATTTCTGTAGGATTGGGGGATGTGCAAGATCAGCCTGCTGGAAATTTTCACAGAATGCCTGGAAACCCTTTTGTGCGCAACGTAGGACAGTTTCCCCTGTCTCCGGGACCTTGTCTTGTGGGGAACATAAGAGATAATCAGGGCGGTGTAAGGAACTATCAGGAGCACGATTATGACTTTGACCAGGATGAAGATCAGTTTTCTGTTCGGCGTTCAGAGTTGAAAGTTCAGATTGAGGATAGGAAGTATCAGTTGTTGGAAGAACGTTTGAAGGCTGTGGAAGGGCAAGGAGTCCTTGCTATGGATGCTAATGATCTCGGGTTGGTGTCTGGGGTGAAAGTTCCTCAAAAGTTCAAGCCTCTGGTATTTGAAAAGTACAACGGAACATTATGTCCTATTACTCATGCAACTGCTTATTTCTGAAAGATGTCGATACATATTGAGGATCAGGGGCTTTTGATTCACTTTTTCTAGGATAGCCTATCTGGGGCATCCATGGAGTGGTACCTGAAGTTGGAGAAAACTCATATTCATTTCTGGAATGATCTTGCTCGGGCTTTTGTCAAACATTATCAGTACAATATGGATATGGCACCTAATCGCACTCAATTACAGAATTTGTCACAGGGACCAAGAGAATCTTTCAAGGAATACGCTCAGAAGTGGCGTGAGTTGGCTGCGAGGGTTCAACCTCCACTCATAGAGAGAGAAATCATTGATATGTTTATGAGTACCCTGTAAGGGCCATTCTATGAGCACATGATAGGAAGTACTTCGGCAGAATTTGCAGACTTGGTTATGGCTGGTGAAAGGATTGAGGTAGGTTTGAAATTGGGGAAAATCCAGATGGGAGGTTCTAGTGGCTCATCAGGGGGCAGTAAGAAACCATTCAACACTTACCCTAAGAAAAGGTAAGGTGACGCAAGCGCGGTTTACTCTCATAGAGGAAGAAGAGAGGATTGTCAGCACCAACAAATCAATGTTGTTTCTATTCCTGTTAATGCTCCTCCGCGGCAGAGACCAAATGCAGTGCCTCAACAACAAAGACAACAAGATGCTCCCCGTCAGTATAATAATCAACAGCAGAGAAAGCCGAGAAAATTTGACCCCTTTCCAGTATCTCTTACTGAAGCACTCTACCATTTGCTCGATTTAAAGTTAATCGGTTTGAGAAATATGCCACCACCACCCGCAAGACTTCCTCCTAACTATGATTCTAACGCAAGATGTGAATTCCATTCGGGCGGAGTTGGTCATTCTACTGACAACTGCTTCACGTTGAAGTGAAAAATACAAGACTTGTTGGATGCTAAGGCAATTAAGTTTACTCCAGTGACTGGTCCGAATGTTACTCAGAACCCAATGCCTAGCCATGGAGGGGTGTTGTTAATATGATTGATGATAATGGTGAAATGTTGAATTTAATCATGGATGTGGAATAAGTAACTACTCCGTTGTGGTATGTTAAGAGGTATTTGCTTGACAATTCTATTTTCCCAGGTTGTACTTTAGAATGTGCCAAGTGTAGAGAGCAACCGAAGGGCTGTGAAGATTTAAAAGCCGGTATCCAAATGATGATAAAGGAGGGTTCCCTGCAGTTCGATAGAAAACTGAGCTACCGTAAGATTATCGAAGAAGATGTTGCTGTGGTATCTATTCCTTACACCCTTGTGCGCATTCCTACCCCATCTAGGGCACCTCCTTTGATGATTACGGTACCTGGTCCCATGCTGTATACCAGTGAGAAGGCCATCCCATGGCATTACGGTGTCGATATTTATTACCATGGAGTGAAGCAGGAGGTAAGTACTCGTTTGTCTGCAGAAGAACATGCTGAAGATAATGAAGGGGAAGTTCATAATTTTTCTGGTGTGGGTCGAATGACTAGAAGCGGGAGAGTATTTGGTCCTTCCAATGTGCAAGATGCGGCAGATGCTTCTGCAAGAGAAAAAGGAAATCAACAGGCGATAATTGGTAATCCAAGGGTTACGCCAGCCAACATGACTCAACCAATTCCGATACCAGAAGCATCTTCAGTTCCCGATGAGGTTTAAGAGTTAATGTGAATTATCAGAAAGAGTGATTATAGCATAATTGATCATCTGATCCATACTCCTTATAAGATGTCTATCTTGTCTCTGTTGATTTATTCAAAACCTCACAGAAATGCTTTGATGAAGTTGTTAAAAAATGCGTTCGTGCCACATGAGTTAACAGTCAATCAGTTTGAGAATGTTTGTGCCAACATATCTGCCGGGAACGATATGGGCTTCACAGATTTTGTTCTTCCTCCGGAGGGGCCAGACCATAACAAAGCGTTGCATATTTCAATGGATTGCAGGGGCACTACTTTATCCCGGGTTTTGGTGGACACAGAGTCGTCTTTAAATGTATTGCCCAAGTCAGCATTGATGAAGATTGATTATTTTGGACTGGAGCTGCGCCCTAGTGATTTGATGGTGAAGGCGTTTGATGGGTCTCGAAGGTCAGTGTTTGGGGAGTTGGAGTTACTAATCAAGGTCGGTCCTCTCACCTTCACAACTACATTTTTTGTGATGGATATACAGCCAGCATATTGTTGTTTGTTAGGGCGTCCATGGATTCATAGAGCATGAGCAGTCACTTCTACTCTTCATCAGAAACTCAAATATCCTGTAGAGGGAAAGGTGATAATTGTGTACGGCGAGGAAGAGTACATCGTAAGTCATTTGACATCGTTCCGCTATGTTGAATTTGAAGGCGAGATACATGAGACCCCATTTTAGGCATTTGAAACAGTTCATTCTGTCAATTTTCCCTTTCCAGAGCAGAAAAGGAAAACGGAAACTGTTATGTCTTCTCTCAAGGATGCGAGAGATGTGGTGGAAAATGGTAACCCTGAAGGTTGGGGTCAGGTGCTGGACGTTACCCCAAAGTTTAACAAATTTGGTCTTGGTTTTAGCCCGGGTCAGCAGAGTGCAACTCCCAGAGCATCTAGTTTATCTACTCCTGTGAAGTTTTCCCATCCTTCTGCTACTCAAGAAGGACACGTCAATGCAGTTGGCGACGATAGGGTTGATGGCTACAATATCGAAGATTGGATTCGTCTGAGTATTCCAGTCCAGACACTCAACAATTGGACTTCCGTGGATGTTATCCAAGTTTCAAGCGCTGAGGAGTAATTTTCTTGTTTCTTTTATTATCATATCATAATTCCTACGCTCTGCCCAAGGTGTAGTGGATCATTTGTGTAGGACCACCATGTTTATTTTAAAAACTTTATCATGAAATAAAGGACGTTTTTTGCATTCAAAATTTTGTTTCATTTCTTTTTATTTGAATGGAAATGTTTCTCTTTTCACACACTGTCACAAAAAAATGCCAAAATGCCATTCATGCAGATGCGCTTCCACCACCGATCATATTGATAACGACTCTGCTATGGCTCATTATGACTTTGATACTCCTATTTATCAAGCTGAAGAAGAAGCATATGAGGATTGTGATCTTCCTGAGGAATTAGAAAGATTATTAAAGCAAGAGGAGAAGGTTATCCAGCCGAATCAGGATTCGATTGAGATGGTGAATATTGGCACAGAACATGTAAGAAGAGAAGTCAAGATAGGGGCCGATCTCGAAGAAAGTGTAAAAGTAAGATTGATTGGGCTACTCCGTGAGTATTCTGATATCTTCTCTTGGTCTTATGAGGATATGCCTGGGTTAGATACATACATATTGGTGCATTGACTACCGCTCAAAGAAGGTTGTTCCCCTGTCAAGCAAAAGCTCCGAAGAACTCATCCTGAGATGTCCAAGAAGATCAAGGAGGAGGTCCAGAAGCAGTTGGATGCGAATTTCTTAAAGGTCATCAATTATCCTCCATGGATTGCAAATATTGTGCCTGTGCCCAAGAAGGATGGTAAGGTCAGGATGTGCATGGATTATAGGGATTTGATCAGGGCTAGCCCTAAAGATGATTTCCCTCTTCCGCATATTGATGTGTTGGTCGATAATACTGCTCATTACAAAGTGTTTTCGTTCATGGATGATTTTTTGGGTTACAATCAAATTAAGATGGCTCTGGAGGATATGGAGAAGACAACATTTATCACTCCTTGGGGAACTTTTTGTTATAAAGTGATGTCGTTTGGTCTGAAAAATGTCGGGGCAACATATCAGCGCGCCATGGTCACTCTCTTTCATGATTTGATTCACAATGAGATTGAGGTTTATGTGGACGATATGATTGCTAAGTCTGACACGGAAGAGGAACATCTTGTTCATCTGGAAAAATTGTTCGAGAGACTGAGGAAGTTCATGTTGAGGTTGAATCCGAATAAGTGCACCTTCGGGGTGAGATCCAGCAAGCTGTTGGGTTTTATTGTAAGTGAAAATGGTATCGAGGTGGACCCAGCCAAAGTAAAAGCGATACAGGAAATGCCTGAACCAAGGACAGAGAAGGAAGTACGTGGTTTCTTGGGAAGGTTAAACTACATTTCTAGATTTATTTCTCATCTCACAGCCACCTGTGAATCTTTGTTCAAGTTGTTGAAGAAAAGTTAGACAGTAAAATGGATTGAGGATTGTCATAAGGCCTTTGACAAAATAAAGGAGTATTTGTAGGAACCTCCGGTACTCATGCCGCCAGTGGAAGGAAGGCCACTAATCATGTATCTGACCGTGTTGGAGAGCTTAATGGGTTGTGTCCTCAGTCAGCACGACGAGACAGGGAAGAAAGAGCAGGCTATTTACTACTTGAGTAAGAAGTTTACGGAATGCGAGTCGGGGTACTCATTGCTGGAAAAGACTTGTTGTGCGCTTGCCTGGGCCGCCAAACGTTTGAGGCAGTACATGTTAACTCACACCACCTACTTGATATCCAAAATGGATCCAATCAAGTACATTTTTGAGAAGCCAGCTCTTACAGGCAGGGTAGCCCGTTGGCAGATGAAACTCACTGAATATGATATCCAATACACTACTCAAAAAGCAATTAAGGGTAGTGTACTGGCCGACCATCTTGCTCATCAGCCCATGAACGATTATGAATCGATGAAGTTTGACTTTCCATATAAGGAAATTGTGTATATTCAGGATTGTAATATGCCAGGCCCAAACGAAGGACCCGAGCCGGGATCACGTTGGATGCTTGTTTTTTATGGTACCTCCAATGCCATGGGCAACGGTGTCGGAGCTATTATCACTTACCCTGAGGGATACCACATTCCTTTCACGGCTCGTATTTGTTTCGATTGCACTAACAACATGGCCGAGTATGAGGCTAACATTTACGGCATTGAAGCGGCGATCGACCTGCGCATCAAATTTTTGAAAGTTTACGGGGATTCCAATCTTGTTATCAGCCAGATTAATGGAGATTGGGAGACTCACCATCAGAACCTAATTCCGTATTGTGAGCATGTTATGAAGCTAATTCCGTAATTCAAAGAGATCAAGTTTGAACACATTCCCAGAGAAGAAAACAATTTAGTTGATGCACTGGCAACTTTGTCCCCATGTTCAAGGTTAAGTGGGCTAATGAGGCACCTTCCATTACTATTAGAAGCTTAAGTGAGCCAGCTTTCTGTTTTGAGGCTAGTTTGGAATCAGATGGTAATACTTGGTTTTATGATGTTAAACGATATCTTGAAACACAAGATTACCCTGAAGAGGCATCCGTCACAGATAAGAAGTTCTTGAGAAGATTTTTAGCCAAGTTCTTTCTCAGTGGTGGTGTGTTGTATAGAAGGCATCAAGACGGTTTACTTCTCAGATGTGTTGACAAGAAAGAAGCAGCTAGAATCATTGAAGAGATACATGAAGTTGATTTCGGGACCCATGCAAGTGGGCACACCATGGCTAAAAAGATCTTGCGAGCGGGTTATTATTGGTCCACCATGGAGACTGACCGTTTCATTCTGGTTGCCATCAATTATTTTACAAAATGGGTCGAAGCTGCATCCTGTGCCAATGTCACCAAGCAGGTGGTAACTCAGTTCATTAAGCACAATATTATCTGTCGCTACGGAGTGCCTGAAAAGATCATTATCGATAATGGGTCTAATTTGAACAACAAAATGATGAAGGAGCTTTGTGAGTCCTTCAAAATCAAGCATCATAACTCTTCCCCATACCGACCAAAGATGAACGGTGCTGTCAAAGCGGCCAATGAGAATATCAAGAAGATTATGCAGAAGATGGTGGTAACCTATAAAGATTGGCAAGAGATGTTGCCTTTCGCTTTGCATGGTTATTGCACCACTGTGCGTACTTCGACTGGGGCAACCCCATTTTCATTGGTTTATGGTATGGAAGCAGTATTACCAGTAGAAGTCGAGATTCCTTCTCTTAGGATCATGAGGGGTGTTGAGATGGATGAAAGTGAATGGGTACAGAATCGGTTGGATCAGTTGGAACTTATTGATGAAAAGAGGTTGACGGTTGTATGTCATGGTCAGGTATATCAGCAAAGGATGAGGAAAGCTTTTGATAAGAGGGTACGGCCTCAGTGCTACAAGCCAGGTGACCTTGTGCTAAAAAGGATAATTCTCCCCCAGGGAGATCCCAGGGGCAAGTGGGTTCCGACTTATGAAGGTCCTTTCCTGGTCCAAAAAGTTTTCTCTGGAGGAGCGATGATGCTCACAACTATGGATGGAGAGTACTTCCCTCTCCCTGTGAATGCTGATGTAGTTAAAAAATACTTTGCATAAAAAAATAAAAACCCGCTAAACTGAAAACCCGAAAGGGCGGTTTAGGCAAAAAGAGGGTATCCTGGTGAATCGAAAACCCGAAAGGGCGATTCAGGCAAAAGTTAGGGACTTAAAGCAAATGACTACGGTCAGCATGGGACCCTTTGTTTCTTTCCTTTGTTCCGTCATCTGGCATAAGCTTGAAGCTAATCCAAGATTGATCTGTCTGAAAGCAGGAAGATAAGAGTCATAAGAGTCATAGTAGAGTCGGGACTTGATAGATGATTCACATTTACATTTCCATTTGTAAACACTTGTTTGCTTTGATTTTTTAATTAATTGCTTCCAAATGTAAATTCCTTTTTCAAAGGCCGATTTCTCAAAATCAATAAAGCATCTCCTTTCAAGTATACGTATACGTTTCTTTTCTCCCTTTTTACTATTTTGTTTGAAAAAAACATCCAATATTTTTTATAAGCATGTGCATATAAACTTTGTGGGCCTTACACGAAAATGGTAATCTAAGTCATGGTCAGTTGGTCGCTTGAAATACGGATAATAAACACAACTACTACTGTGCAAGGGGCATGTTAGGTTCTATGATAGACAGGTTTCTCATTCACCTTGCTAGCGGATGCCCTGCCATTTTGTTTCACAGTTCTGTGTTGTTGGTAAAGGTCATGAGTCAGGGTAATATCAAGATTACGGTAGGTCGGTGATATTGGAGAACCTAGTTGGAGACTTTTCTTCCCCATAATGGCTTTTATCACGTTTCTTTGCAACACTTTCATATGTTATCTTGATTCTTTGTTCTAGCGTTGTATGCATATAGGATTTTGTTTATAGCCGAATGTCAGTTTTGATGCGTTGATTATTTTTGCCTTGAAAATTTTTTTGGTTTCATTTTACTTAATCCATCCAGTATCACTCTTTAATCGTTTTTCGGGCATTTTGATACCAACTGTGCCAATTCTTTTGCTTAGCCAAGAGTTTGGAGGAAGGAGTTTAGCTAAAAACGATAACTGTAGTGGTATGCTTTTGAGTAGAACCCCGTTGACGATGTACATGCATTGTTTTAATCCCCAAACACCATATATATAAGGGAGTTAGACCCTCGTTAACCCCTCTAAGTCTTCGAAGTAGGAGTTTCTTTTCCGTTCAAAAAAAACCTTGTTTTTAACCAGGGGCAGGGTAGATGTTCTGTTAATTTGACCAAGCATTCAAATTTCAGAAGGAATGTCCCATCTGAGGATCACCACATTTTATCTTTTCACATCATGAGATCAGAAAAAATGTATAAACCACGATGTTCATTTCCTCACAAAGTTCTGAGGTCGAGATCGAATCGATACAATAATGGCTATCCCTCGCCGACCAAGGAATGAGGCATTTGTTTTCTTCAAAAAAAGAGAAAGAAAGGAAAAGTTCAAAGACCTAAAGTCATGTTGACTTGTTCGAAGTGGAAAGTATGAATAAGAAAGAAACAAAAAGTCCTGCTAAGTCGAAACTTGAAAACAAGTCGCTTAGGCAAAAGTTAGGGCGTCCTGCTGGACTTCCAAAATTGAAATTCAAAATATTTTGTCCAGGAAAAAGTTAGGGAAAAGAGAGCCTAAAAGGCCGGAAAAAAAAGAGAGAGAGAAGATTATTCAATAAAATTTTCATCAAAAGAAGAGGAACAACAACATACAAAAACAAAAGCAGCAGAAGTTAAGTGACAATCATGTTGGGGAATTTCTCGTGATCACTCTACCAATATAAATCGTTTTGAAAGAGGAATGCTTGTGATAAGTCAACTGAACTTAGGACAGGAGAACATCACGAAGGGGGTGGGCACCAAATAACTTGAGCCTTGAAGAAACTTTTTTCTAAAAAACCTCGAACCAAGCCACGTTACAGCCTTTAGAAGTCCTAACTGAAACAAGGGTTTAACTCGAAAGCATGCTACATTAGGATAACATTTCCTAAACTCCAAAATATGTGTTGCATACTCATGTTGGTATCTTATCACCCGCATCTTGACTCGTTTTTTCAAAAAAGGGAAGAAAAGTTTTGAAATTTTTGCACTCTAGCCAGTGATTCATTCACAACAGAGATGTGACACTTTGTTAAGATTTTCAACTTCAAAGGCTTAAATAATCGTCGCATCAGGTCTGACATTCCCAAAATAAACATCTTCCTGCATGCAAAACATTTGTTTGACATCAAAAAAGAGTTTACACGTTGAACACCAATAAAGAGCTGAATGATTGTCAAGAAGGGAATATTTGGACAGAGCCCATGTATGATTATGACTCTAATTATCCCTAGTGAAGTTTCGTTTCCCCAGTGAAGTTTCATTTCCCCGGTGAAGTTTCGTTTCCGCAGCGAAGATTTATTGCCCCAGGAATCTTATTTCAAAAGCTTCATTTTAAGACTTCAAGTTTGGATATGTCGCACATCCCCAGTGGAGTCGTTTAAATGGGAACTCATATTCTGAAGAAGTTTCAATTCTCTAACAGAGTTGCCAACAAAGATCCCTCGTCATGACCTCTCATTTCCCATCCGGTCTGTTGACTGGGGCATCCTTATGTTAAGATCTTTCATTATCCCCAGTAAGGTCGATACTGTGTGACTATCTGCATGATCCACCCGATGGTTGCATTCCAAGAAATCTCTCTCCAACCAATATTCAACAGAGTTCTGTCTCCCCGGTGGAGTCTCGTCTCCTCAGCAGAGCTTTGTCCCCCCAACAAAGTTTTTCACCTCTCACATCGAGTTTATTATCTTGGTATCATCCTCAGCATGGCCGCACGCTGTCTTTTCCAGAGATTACAGTCTTGCCCTGATTTTCTCCCTCAATGTCTAATCTTCAGATGGCGTCCCTCTCCAGAAGCTACAATATCAATCTGATCTTCCATAGGAGTTTGCAATTTATTTTTGCAGTTCTTCTCATTTGTTTGTGGCCCGTTTTTACTAGTGGCTCGGTTGTTATTCCCCGCAAAGCTTCATCTCTTCAAGGTTCCCTCTCTAGTGGTTCCCCATATTTTCCCTTCTCCTTTGGATTTTGCAATTTATTTTTGCAAGCCATGTTAGATTCTGATTTCTTGGTCATTCCCCAGTGAAACTTTTAAACATGCATCATTACATTGCATCTACCAAAACGTGTAGTATTTCCATTATACGGAGCATTGCGCTACATAAAAAGAATTCAAACATGCATCGGAACATAAGTCATTATTGTTTCTGTTATCCCAAGTGAATTTGCTAATACTTCGGATTAAATCCCCAGCGAGATCTTCGTCCTCATTATCTCAGTTTCCTCCCTATACTAATATCCTTTTGACATCAATCATTTGTTTGTTTGAGTGTCTACTCTTGACTGTAGTTCAGTTTCGCCCTGGCGCGGTCTTCTCGGGTTTAGTCTTCATTACCCTCTCCGGTTCATTCCAATGTCTATTGATGCACCTTTCGAACACCAGTTTCTTCCTGGTATTCGCTTTCAACAGGTTTTTAGGTGTATGCCCTAATCTCCTCGCTTTGGGTTGAGTCCAGAGTTTCGTCTCCTCAGCTTGCGCATGGAATTCAGTTTCATCCTGGTGCTCATCTAGTTTACTTTCGCATAACTAGTTATTGAGTCGAGTTTCGTCTCGTTTTTTCTTTCATACCTTGGACCCTTCGACGGTGTTCGTTTACCGAGTGCAGTGTTTGTACCGCGTCCCTGGTTTAAGGTCGGTCTCTTTTGTTCCTTGGATGCTTCTATCAGTTTTCTTTTATGAAATTGCCATTACCTTTGGTTGCCATTCCCTAGTTAAGGATCTAAGTACTTTCAGATTTAGTTCATCATTCGTCAAAGTCTTACCAAGAGCACTTAGATGATTTGTCAAGTGCACGAATCTCTTTTTCAAGTCAAGGATGGTTTCTCTAGGCTGCATTTGAAATAATTCGTATTCTTGACTCAAAGTATTTAGTCTTGATCTTTTAACTTCAACAGTTCCTTCATGAGTTTGTACCAAGGTATCCCATATTTCTTTCGTTGTTTTTCATGCCGAGACAGGAAGAATTCATCCATGCTAAGTTCACCTTGAAGAAGATTTATTGCCTTTTTATCATAGAGAACCTTCTTCTTATCATCTTCGTCCCATGCAGCTTTAGGCTTTGATGAGCCAGTACCATTGATTACTGTTATATGGATAAATGGACCATTCTCGATGGCATCCCATATTTCTTCTCCTTGTGCTTCTAGGTGTGCCTTCATGCGTATTTTTCACAAGTCAAAATATTCACCACAAAATAGAAGAGGCTTGTTGTTACTACCACCATCTCTAAAAATGAGATTTTGATTTGCGGAAGCCATTCTAGATCTTTTAGGAATAGGTTACCTATAATCTGCTCTGATGCCAAGTGTAAGTACGAAGTGCGCCTAAGAGGGGGGGGGGGGGGAATTAGGTACTTTAAAATATTTCTGGTTTTAGTGATGATGGATATTATTTTTCTGGTTTATGGTGAGTTTATGAAAGAGTAAAGTGTAGAAAAATAAAGAAACACAAGTGTTGCACCCCAAAATTTACCCTCTTGATTTAGGCTTATGTTTCATCATGAATATCATATTGCATTGCATTCATACATTGCGATGGGATCAAAGTACTTTGGTTATCAAGTTTTCCTCAAGATTTGAAGGTTGATTGCATTGAAAGGTTTCTCAAGTAGAATCTTATCATCTAAACCTCTGGATCTTTCAAGCTCAAAAGTTATTGCATATCTCAAGATGTTTTATCCATCCCCTTGGATCATCAGAGGATTGAAGTTTGTGTTTGTTTATAAGAGGAATCTCTCTTTTGATTCACCAGTCAAATTAGGGTTTTTCTTGATCAAGGCTATTGATCAATGTACAAGTCTTGATTTGGAAGCTACAACATCTCATTGGTATTTGGAAAGTCTTTGTACAAGAAATTGGTCAAGATACCCAGAGGATTTGAAGTTTTGGAGATGATTCATCAGTCTCCTAAGGTGTTAACCAAAACTAGGGTTTGGGATTTCATCAAGATTTCTTGAGAATTTTGAAATGAAACTTTGTACATGGCCTCTATATATTTGGAAGATCATATGTTTGAAGTATTGATCATCAATTTTCAAGGAAAGTGGATCAATTGATTCAAAGGGGCAAAATGATCATTTTGGTCAAAATCAGTCAAAGTCAAGGTTGACCAAGGGAACTTTTGGTCAACATGAGGCATTTGACATGTATTTTAATGGGAAATGATCATTGGTGATTGAGTTTTATGGGATTTGTAAGTTTGAGAAGTTGCTTGGATTTGAAGCTATCTTGAAGTATGAAAAATTCACTAAGTGTCAATGATTTTGGCCTGACTTTGCAAGGGCATAACTTTCTCATTTTTCATGGGATTTTGGTGGTTCTTTTGGCCAATTGAAGAGGGGAAAGAGATCTACAAGGGCCTACAGGGGACAAAAAACACACTTCTTGCTGAAAATTGGAATTTATTGGCCTTAGAAGTTCAGGGCAACTTGGGCAATGTTTTATGCATCTTGGGCATCTGGCCAGATAAGGTAAGGCATTTGGCCTAGGCAATTCACCAAACAGTTGGTGACATACCTATAATTTTTTATTCAAGGCATAATTCAAAAATGTGCCTTGGGCATTTTGAAGAGGGCTATGAAAGCTTCTCATTAAACTTGGAATCACTCAAATTAGATTAAAATTGAGGAAGTTGTGGTTTGAGGAAGTTGGGTGGCAAAACCGGAATTTTGGAGGCACATGGGCAGGCCAGCGCGCGCAGTCTTGGGCAAGTTGGCTTGACTTGCCCAGGAATCCTAGTGTCCATATCTCTTTCATTTCTCCACCATTTTTGATGAATCAATGATCATTGTGAAGCTCATCATATGAATTTTAATTGGCTCAAAGAAATTTGGAAAATTCACGAGCCAATTTGAAATGGCCTCAATTGAAAGTCAGCTGATTTTTGGTGTATGCTTGGCCATGGAAATTTTCAAGTTTTGGTTCAGTTTTGATTAAATCATTTCAGAGTCCACTTTCACATGCTTTTCACGAATTGGACACCTCATGTGCTCGCCAAAAAAGGCCAAACCAGGTGCATACCTCGTGCCTCTCTCATTTTCACATTTTTGACAAAATGGGAAACTTCTCACTCAAGAAAATCAGTCGTGCAAGAGAGGACAACTCACCTCATCACGCTTTTTTCACTCACTCACACTCTCCTTTTGTTGCTCAAAACGACTACAAGCATTGCCTGAATACCAAGCAAAACGCAAATGGCCATCACACTTGTTTTAGTTTGATAGAAAATTCACTTTTTCCATCCAACGACTCTCAGCTTGAATTACCACTCTAACCTCACTCCAAGCACTCTATATAAGCTGCTCAAGCTCTCCTTTGACGGAGGGGGCACTGCATTGGAAGAAGCTCCTCCGAATTTTCTCATTTTTCTTGCTCTGCAACTTGAATTGAGCAGCTCAATTCTCTTGATCCAGTCCTCATTTCTCTACTCAAACACCTTCATTGGAGCACAAGGAAGCTATTTAGAAGGGTTTCTTGTTAGATTTCAGAGGCACCAAGTGAATTTATTTTTCACCTTTGTAGGTATGCTCACTGAATCTGAACCTTGATTTGAGCATGAATTGAAGTGTTTTGAGGTGTGCATTGTGTTTATAGTTGGCCAATCATTAGGATTGATGTATATTTGAGCTCTGATTCAAGCAGATTTGGTGAAATCGTGTTTCTGGTTTTGATGTTTGCAGTGTGCTTTTCCAGTTTTTGAGATTTGATTTCTTGATCTATGCTTGATCTCTGAGTTTGATTCGAATTGCATGATGTAATATGATATATTAACTTTAATTTAAGCTTATTCTCATAGATTTGGGTTGAGATCGTGTTTGTTTGATGGATCTGAAGTGAGCATGTTGGAACTGATGGAAGCGAGTGTTTTGCCTTGGCTGGAGGTTGAAGATGATGCGTGGCATCATCTCATTGGCCTTGTTCTTGTTTTTGTTATTTAATTTTCATTTGATTTTCTGATTTTTGTTACTTGATCAAAATAATTTGAAGAATTCTGAAAAAATTATCACAAGTTCAAAATAATTTCTACTATCTTGTGTAATTTTATTGGAATTTTTAAAAAATGTTTTGATTGGTTTAAAAATTAATGAGTTCAATTAATTGTTTGTTTAAAGTTTATTTTTATTTTAATAGTTCTTTGATCTAAAAATTCCACAAAAAAAATATTTTGGACTCATAAAATAATTTAGAATTTGATTCTGAAATTTGTTTAGCATTTTTTCTATTTTTGATTATGAATTTAATTTGAGAAGTTTATTTTGAATTTTTGCTTTATAATTTTCATTTTTATACTTCCATTAATTCAAAAATCCTCAAAAAAATTATGCAAGCTTGTTTTTAATCATAGAATCTGAAAATATTTTTATTTTGACCTTTTTGTGACTTTTGGCTAGGATTTGCATTTTTGCCCTTAAAAAATAGTTTAATTGTTAATTGTTTGTTTGATTTTTATTTTAATATTTCCTTTAATTCAAAAATTCCAAAAAAAATCAGGGATGTGTGTTTTTAATTCTAATATTTGAATATAATTTTGGTTGGATGTTTTTCTGAATTTTTATTAGAATTTAATTTTGAGATGTGATTATTTGTTTAATTGATTAATTGTTTGAATTTGATTTTATTTTTGACTTTTCTTTAATCCAAAAAATTTGAAAAAAATATGTATTCTGACATTTAGGGTTTCCTTGTGATTTCTATGATCTTGGTTTGAATTTTTTGAATTTTGATCTTATCTAATCAATATTTAAGATTAAAAGTCAAAAATTAGGGTTTTGTTGCTTATTGTGCAAGTTTCTTTTTCAAAACCACTATGCCCTGGAGTTTCAATGGAACTTAGGTCTTGATTATGGTTCATGAATGCATTTAGGATCTGAAAACCATTTTTCTTGAATTATTTGACTTGGTTTGATATTTTTCCACAAATTATTTTTGAAAACTTGTCTAGTTTTGTTAGTTTGACCAACTAGTTTTGAACTTTGGGCCTCATTTGATCTCCTCCTCAATCATTCATGAACTTAAGGCTTTCTTTCTGACTTCTACACACTTCAAAGATGCTAAGAGATTTTTGGTTTGAATTTTTGATCCTTGTTTCTATTTTTGATGTATTTTTGAAGTGAAGGTACCCAATTAATGTTGCACATCTTGTTGCAATTTGTTTGATGGCCAATGAAATTGAGTGAGGCCTATAATTGGGCACCTAATGATCATGTTGGATATTTTCATCCAAATAAACTCAAGTCATTTCACTAAATGCCCCATGTTTGAATGTTTGAACTTTTTTGATGCACTGTGTGGAATTCCTCTTCTATTATGCTTGTGAGCTGTGATGAATTAATTATGCATGATTGAATTATGTTTGCTATTGACCTTCATGGTCTTTGATTGTATTCTTATCAAGCTCCAATGATCCTTGATTGGTATTCAATTGTCAATTCAACATGGTGATAGAAAGGAGCAATATTCCTCTAATTTTTGACCTAATTGTGCATATGCCTGTTTCTTTTGGTCTACCATACCTAATGCTTTGATAATTGTTATCATGTTTTTTATCACTTCATCATGTTTCATCCATCCCTTATGTGAGTCATCATTCACTTTATGGAATATTAACTTGGTTGTTAAATGTGCGAGGTACTTTGAGGAAAGTTTCCAATTTTGGTTTGAGGCTACTGTGTTTCACTTTATTTCTGGAGCATAATTTATTATATTGGCACTACTCTTGTGCTTGGAATGTTTGATAGTTTATGCAGGATATATGTATATCTGATTATGAATGCCATACATTGCCCATGGGATCTGTTCATATCTGATAATCCCATTACTTACATCCTGATGGTGTAATTTCTCACTTGATTTGTCTGTTGATGCTAGCTCGCTTAAAGTTCTCTGGGTTTCTTTTATTCTTGCTCAGTTGCTACGGATAGTTGTCGGTTTGGTATTTCACTATTTCCTTTCTTCCATTTTCATTTTGCATAGTTCTATGATTGCATGATGGGACCTCTGTTGCTGATATATTTCAGGAGGCCCTCTGTTTTGTTTTGTCTGATACATGTGTTGTGTTTGCTTTTGATCGATGAGTCACTCAATTTAGAAATTGAGATCACGACTTCGCTCTCAGTACATGTTCCCTATAGGATGTTTATTGCTTTTCTTCTTTAATTGTTG
This sequence comes from Vicia faba, assembly GCA_948472305.1. NCBI lineage: Eukaryota > Viridiplantae > Streptophyta > Magnoliopsida > Fabales > Fabaceae > Vicia > Vicia faba. The sequence goes on along the minus strand of OX451740.1, from coordinate 1,314,669,105 downwards.
ATCGATGAGTCACTCAATTTAGAAATTGAGATCACGACTTCACTCTCAGTGCATGTTCCATATAGGATGTTTATTGCTTTATTCTTTAATTGTTGATCGATGAGTCACTCAATTTAGAAATTGAGATCACCACTTCGCTCTCATTGCATGTTCCCTATAGGATAGTTTTGTTAAGCTTCCTTTGACATTTTAATTAAGGAAGTAATCCATGTATGCTAACATAGGATAAGAATTTCCTTTATCCTCAACCTTAGGGTCAACCATTGTATGATAATGCTAGGGATAATGCTAGGCTAGTTTCCCTTAGTTGTTTTTCCTTCTTTTGCATTTTGCATCTTAAAACAAAAATTATTTTCTTGGCAAATCATAAAACCCCTCTAATAAACTCAAACCCTTCTTCAAGGTAAAAGATACAAATCAATCTTATTTCTTTTGTGTGCCTCTCAGTTTTGTTTTTAAACCCAGTTTGCCGATGTTTCGCCATCGCACATTTGTTTGAAGCCGATGTTTCGCCATTGCACCTGTTTGTTATCCTACTTTGATGCTTAATATCATTGTCAGGTGTGATGTTTTATCATCCGTTTTATTGATGTTTCTCCATCTTTGCCATGATATCTTGCTACCTTTTAGCCGGTGTTTCGCCATCACACATTTGTTTGAAGCCGATGTTTCTCCATCACACATATCTGTTATCCTACTTTGATTCTCAATATCATTGTTAGGTGTGATGTTTTGTCATTCGATTTATCGATGTTTCGCCATCTTTGCCATGATATCTTGTTATCTTTTAGCCGATGTTTTGCCATCACACACTTGCTTGAAGCCGATGTTTCGCCATTGCACATGTTTGTTATCCTACTTTGATTCTCAATATCATTGTTAGGTGTGATGTTTTGTCATCCGATTTATCGATGTTTCGCCATCTTTGCCATGATATCTTATTATCTTTTAGCCGATGTTTTGCCGTCGCACAATTGCTTGAAGTTAATGTTTCGCCATCACACATGTTTGTTATCCTACTTTGATTCTTAATATCATTGTTAGGTGTGATGCTTTATCATTTGATGTTTCGCCATCTTTGACATGTTTCTTTGTTATTATTTATTCAATGTTTGACCATCTCATTTGTTTGTTGTTTCATTCGATGTTTTTCCATCTTGTTTATTTTTGTCGTCTTAACTAAAAAACACAGACCAACCAAAATATATAAGCCGAATTACAGCTGCTCTGATTTCTTAAAAGGGATACGTAGGCAAAGGAGTAGGGGCCAACCGAGCATAAATTTTATTTTCCCTACATTGTTTTCTTTTTCTTTCTCATGCATTCCTTTTTCAGTTTTAAGCCATATACATAGGATTTGAGCACACCCATTAGATTAGTCAACGAGAGTGGATACCGTAGAGTACTACGGGCGTGTGGGGTGCTAACACCTTCCCCTCGCGTAACAGACTCCCTTACCCGATCTCTCGATCGAAAGACCGTGATTTCTCCCTCTTCAGGTTTTCTCGATGTTTACCTTTCCCTTTCGGTGGGATAAAAGACGTTCGGTGGAGACTTCATTGATGTTTCATTACATCCAGATGACAGGTTCCGGCCGGGTGGTTTCAGCTGGCGACTTCATTGGGGACAAATTGACCTTTTGCTGGTCCATCCCGGAGTCGATCCTAGCTCTTGTTTGTTTTCTTTTTGGGTGTTTATTTTACCGCTTTGCAGATTTATCTGTTTGCATTGCATCCTATGTGCGCTTTACTTTCTGCATAATGGATTTGGCTGGACTGTTTGGATTTTAGATTTCTTGGTGGGGGGGTTGTTCCATGAGGTAAAAGGCCTCATACCCAGGCTATGAGTGAATTCCATAGGAACTAGGAATAGAGTGGCCATGGCAGCTATGAGGCGGATGCTTTGTAGACCTAACCATGAGACCTATGACTTCAGAGGTAGTTCGAATAGGTGTTATCGTATGATAATACCGACAGTCGAGCTCTTGTACTCTGATTTGGCTTTTACCCTTAACTTGACCTAGACTACACCCGTGAGATGGGCGGGAAAACTTTTCTTACAGGTACAAGTATTGTTGGTGACTTTGTGTTGCGAAGGTGACTCAGGTTCCCATGATAGTTTTGAAGCTTTGGGATTTTCTTTTGATCTTGAGTGGTGTTGTTCTGTATTGGTCCATCCATGATCCATTCTGAAACTTTGATCCTGTCATGTTGCATCATAGCATATTTATTTCTAAAAAATGATGTATAAAAATATAACTAGCATGTGCATGTCATCTTCCAGGGACATTCAAGAGTCTTCTTTTCATCAGGAATGGCTAGCGTCCTGTCAGTTGAGTTTGATTCAGTTCGTGTTGAAGAGCCCACCAGACATACATTCGCTTATCAGATTCCTACTATTGATGTCTCCGAATTGAAGGGGTTGAGTTCTTATTTGAAGGGTGATGTTCTGAATAATTTCAACAAAGATTATGGCAATTTGTTACTTGTCCTTAATACTCCAGTTGACCCAATGGCTTTGATCACTCTCTTCCAGTTCTATGACAAGGAATTACGATGTTTTACTTTTCAAGATTATGAACTTGTTCCCATACTAGAAGAGTACGCGTACCTGCTTAATATCAAGTTGTCCGATGAAGCTCCTTTTTTCCAAGTTCCGGAGAAGCCGAAGTTCGAAGTTATTGCTGAAATTCTTCATTTGAGTTGGAAAGAAGTGAAAGACAATTAAAAATCAAGCGAGGATACTGCGGAGTTTTATTTGGATTTCTTAGTGAAGAAAGTTGAAGACTGGGCAAAGAAAGGGAATTGGAGTGACTTCAGCTCTCTGTTTGCTCTCATGATATACGGGATCATCCTCTTCCCTCGCAAGAGAAATTTTGTGGATTTGAAGACTATTTGTGTTTTTAGAAATAAGAACCCGGTACTGACACTCTTGGCAGATACTCTTTACACCATTCATTTCAGGCATGGAAAAGGAGGTAATGTAAGTTTATTTCATTCGATGTTGTATCACTGGTTTAAGTTGCACCTACCGGTAAGTGGCCCTTTCGTGGATACCATACATTCTCTCTGATGGTCATCAAGACTTGTCAACCTTACTTCATTTGATATCCGGTGGAATTATAACATGGGGGAAGTACGAAGTATTATCACTAGCTGCGGAGATTTCCCTAATGTTCCCCTCATAGGAACTAAGGGGTGTATCAACTATAATCATGTACTTGCTTATCGTCAATTGGGACATGCATTGGATGGACCGCCAAAGGTTGAGGAGGTGTCTGAGTCAGTGTATTTTGTTAGAGGAAGTGATCCCGTGATGCTGGAAAGAGTGACAAGTGCTTGGAAGGGAATTCAGAAGAAGGATATAACTACTTTGGGCAAGAAGGTTCCTATTGTTAGGGTTCCTTACTTGGGTTGGATTAAAGCCAAGGTTAAGATTTTACGGTTACCATTTGCAAGGTCGGCTCCTATATGTGAGAAACCTCCTACTGTTCTGAGTAACACGGTGCCTACCGAGGTGTTCACCCAGGTTCATGTTGAGAACATTCAACTTCGTGCAAAATACCGTGAGGCAGGGATGAAACTTTATTGGGTAGATCAAGAAAGGGCTGACTTAGCTTGCAAACTCAAAGAAGCTCAAGGGGAAACTTCCGATGCAACCAGTTTTAGGAAGAGGTCTCATGCTGAAATAGAAGAAGAGTTGAGTAAGACCCATCAAGAGTGCTAGAAGCTTTAGGCATCTGAGAATAGCTACAAGAAGAAGATTCAAAACCTGGAGAAATAGCTCAAAGACAAAGATTCTCAGCTTAAGAAGGAGGTAGCCCAGAGGCGTGTCATAGAGGATCGGTTTCAAGAAAGTGAATTAGTTGCATCACAAATTTTGAAGGAGAAAGCCAGGCTTGAAGAGTATTGTCAATACCTTGAAGCGTGTCTTGTTCCGGAGATTTAGTTTTTGTTACTTACCTTTGGTGTATTTGGTCACCCTCAGGATTGTTGGAAGGGACCATTGTTTGTTTTTACTATTCAGTTTTTTGTTAAGTTTACTTTGAAACACGTATTTTGTTGTTCATCGCTACACTCTTAAATGTCCAAAGTCACTTGAACATCGTTTCTTTTGTTTGTAAATAATTGAAGTGTTTGTCTTATTGTCCTTTTTTTCCTTTGATTGTATGCTTGATTATTGGTTGCACGTCGTGACTGATGAATAAAAGAACTCTTGAATACCAGGAAATGACAAACATATCATGCACATCATGCATTTCATAACATTACAGGTTATCTCAAGACGGTATTCTTATCCCTCTGCTTTTCTTATTCAGAATTCAAGACGACTACTCATCGGTATTCCACCAGAAACAATTTTCCAAGACAGATGGAACAAGTTCAAGTTGAACTCGCTGAAGTGAGGGCCCAGATGGCTACTCAGATGACCCAGTTCATGGAGGTCATCACCAATGTGAATCGCCAACAGGAGGAACTGGATGCCATTGTCAACAACCAGCGCCGCTATCCAGGGGATGGTGGAAACCAAGGGCTCTATCAGGACATTTCTGTAGGAATGGGGGATGTGCAAGATCAGCCTGTTGGAAATTTTCACGGAATGCCTGGAAACCCTTTTGTGCGCAACGTAGGACAGTTTCCCCTTTCTCCGGGACCTTGTCTTGTGAGGAACATAAGAGATAATCAGGGCGGTGTAAGGAACTATCAGGAGCATGATTATGACTTTGACCAGGATGAAGATCAGTTTTCTGTTCGGCGTTCAGAGTCGGAAGTTCAGATTGAGGATAGGAAGTATCGGTTATTGGAAGAACGTTTGAAGGCTGTGGAAGGGCAAGGAGTCCTTGGTATGGATGCTAATGATCTCGGGTTGGTGTCTGGGGTGAAAGTTCCTCAAAAGTTCAAGCCTCTGGTATTTGAAAAGTACAACGGAACATTATGTCCTATTACTCATGCAACTGCTTATTTCTGAAAGATGTCGGTACATATTGAGGATCAGGGGCTTTTGATTCACTTTTTCCAGGATAGCCTACCTGGGGCATCCCTGGAGTGGTACATGAAGTTGGAGAAAACTCATATTCGTTTCTGGAATGATCTTGCTCGGGCTTTTGTCAAACATTATCAGTACAATATGGATATGGCACCTAATCGCACTCAGTTACAGAATTTATCACAGGGACCAAGAGAATCTTTCAAGGAATACGCTCAGAAGTGGCGTGAGTTGGCTGCGAGGGTTCAACCTCCACTCATAGAGAGAGAACTCATTGATATGTTTATGAGTACCCTGCAAGGGCCATTCTATGAGCACATGATAGGAAGTACTTCGGCAGGATTTGCAGACTTGGTTATGGCTGGTGAAAGGATTGAGGTAGGTTTGAAATTGGGGAAAATCCAGATGGGAGGTTCTAATGGCTCATCAGGGGGAAGTAAGAAACCATTCAACACTTACCCTAAGAAAAGGTAAGGCGACGCAAGCGCGGTTTACTCTCATAGAGGAAGAAGAGAGGATCGTCAGCACCAACAAACTAATGTTGTTTCTATTCCTGTTAATGCTCCTCCACAGCAGAGACCAAATGCAGTGCCTCAACAACAAAGACAGCAAGATGCTCCCCGTCAGTATAATAATCAACAGCAGAGACAGTCGAGAAAATTTGACCCCTTTCCAGTATCTCTTACTGAAGCACTCTACCATTTGCTCGATTTAAAGTTAATCGGTTTGAGAAATATGCCACCACCACCCGCAAGACTTCCTCCTAACTATGATGCTAACGCAAGATGTGAATTCCATTCGGGTGGAGTTGGTCATTCTACTGACAACTGCTTCACGTTGAAGTGAAAAATACAAGACTTGTTGGATGCTAAGGCAATTGAGTTTACTCCAGTGACTGGTCCGAATGTTACTCAGAACCCAATGCCTAGGCATGGAGGGGGTGTTGTTAATATGATTGATGATAATGGTGAAATGTTGAATTTAATCATGGATGTGGAATAAGTAACTACTCCGTTGTGGTATGTTAAGAGGTATTTGCTTGACAATTCTATTTTCCCGGGTTGTACTTTAGAATGTGCCAAGTGTAGAGAGCAACCGAAGGGCTGTGATGATTTAAAAGCCGGTATCCAGATGATGATAAAGGAGGGTTCCCTGCAGTTCGATAGAAAATCGAGCTACCGTAAGGTTATCGAAGAAGATGTTGATGTGGTATCTATTTCTTACACCCCTGTGTGCATTCCTACCCCATCTAGGGCACCTCCTTTGATGATTACGGTACCTGGTCCCATGCTGTATACCAGTGAGAAGGCCATCCCATGGCATTACGGTGTCGATGTTTATTACCATGGAGTGAAGCAGGAGGTAAGTACTCGTTTGTCTGCAGAAGAACATGCTGAAGATAATGAAGGGGAAGTTCATAATTTTTCTGGTGTGGGTCGAATGACTAGAAGCGGGAGAGTATTTGGTCCTTCCAATGTGCAAGATGCGGCAGATGCTTCTGCAAGAGAAAAAGGAAATCAACAGGCGATAATTGGTAATCCAAGGGTTACGCCAGCCAACATGACTCAACCAATTCCGATACCAGAAGCATCTTCAGTTCCCGATGAGGTTTAAGAGTTAATGTGAATTATCAGAAAGAGTGATTATAGCATAATTGATCATCTGATCCATACTCCTTATAAGATGTCTATCTTGTCTCTGTTGATTTATTCAAAACCTCACAGAAATGCTTTGATGAAGTTCTTAAAAAATGCGTTCGTGCCACATGAGTTAACAGTCAATCAGTTTGAGAATGTTTGTGCCAACATATCTGTCGGGAACGGTATGGGCTTCACATATTTTATTCTTCCTCCGGAGGGGCCAGACCATAACAAAGCATTGCATATTTCAATGGATTGCAGGGGCACTACTTTATCCCGGGTTTTGGTTGACACAGGGTCGTCTTTAAATGTATTGCCCAAGTCAGCATTTATGAAGATTGATGATTCTGTACTGCAGCTGCGCCCTAGTGATTTGATGGTGAAGGCGTTTGATGGGTCTCGAAGGTCAGTGTTTGGGGAGTTGGAGTTACTAATCAAGGTCGGTCCTTGCACCTTCACAACTACATTTTTTGTGATGGATATACAGTCAGCATATTGTTGTTTGTTAGGGCGTCCATGGATTCATAGAGCAGGAGCAGTCACTTCTACTCTTCATCAGAAACTCAAATATCCTGCAGAGGGAAAGGTGATAATTGTGTACGGCTAGGAAGAGTACATCATGAGTCATTTGACATCGTTCCGCTATGTTGAATTTGAAGGCGAGATACATGAGACCCCGTTTCAGGCATTTGAAATAGTTCATGCTATCAATTTTCCCCTTCCAGGGCATAAAAGGAAAACGGAAACTGTTATGTCTTCTCTCAAGGATGCGAGAGATGTGGTGGAAAATGGTAACCCTGAAGGTTGGGGTCAGGTTCTGGACGTTACCCTAAAGTTTAACAAATTTGGTCTTGGTTTTAGCCCGGGTCAGCAGAGTGCAACTCCTAGAGCATCTAGTTTATCTACTCCTGTGAGGTTTTCCCGTCCTTGTGCTACTCAAGAAGGACACGTCAATGCAATTGGCGAAGATAGGGTTGATGGCTACAATATCGAAGATTGGATTCGTCTGAGTATTCCAGGCCAGACACTCAACAATTGGACTTCCGTGGATGTTATCCAAGTTTCAAGCGCTGGGGAGTAATTTTCTTGTTTCTTTTATTATTATATCATAATTCCTACGCTCTGCCCAAGGTGTAGTGGATCATTTGTGTAGGACCACCATGTTTATTTTAAAAAGTTTATCATGAAATAAAGGACGTTTTTTGCATTCAAAATTTTGTTTCATTTCTTTTTATTTGAATGGCAATGTTTCTCTTTTCACACACTGTCATAAAAAAATGCCAAAATGCCATTCATGCAGATGCACTTCCACCACCGATCATATTGATAACGACTCTGTTATGGCTCATTATGACTTTGATACTCCTATTTATCAAGCTGAAGAAGAAGCATATGAGGATTGTGATCTTCCTGAGGAATTAGAAAGATTATTAAAGCAAGAGGAGAAGGTTATCCAGCCGAATCAGGATTCAATTGAGGTGTTGAATATTGGCACAGAAGAGGTAAGAAGAGAAGTCAAGATAGGGGTCGATCTCGAAGAAAGTGTAAAAGTCAGATTGATTGGGCTACTCCGTGAGTATTCTGATATCTTATCTTGGTCTTATGAGGATATGCCTGGGTTAGATACAGACATATTGGTGCATTGACTACCGCTCAAAGAAGGTTGTTCCCCTGTCAAGCAAAAGCTCCGAAGAACTCATTCTGAGATGTCCAAGAAGATCAAGGAGGAGGTCCAGAAGCAGTTGGATGCGAATTTCTTAAAGGTCATCAATTATCTGCCATGGATTGCAAATATTGTGCTTGTGCCCAAGAAGGATGGTAAGGTCAGGATGTGCATGGATTATAGAGATTTGAACAGGGCTAGCCCTAAAGATGATTTCCCTCTTCCGCATATTGATGTGTTGGTCGATAATACTGCTCATTCCAAAGTGTTTTCGTTCATGGATGATTTTTCGGGTTACAATCAAATTAAGATGGCTCCGGAGGATATGGAGAAGACAACATTTATCACTCCTTGGGAAACTTTCTGTTATAAAGTGATGTCGTTTGGTTTGAAAAATGTCGGGGCAACATATCAGCACGCCATGGTCACTCTCTTTCATGATTTGATTCACAATGAGATTGAGGTTTATGTGGACGATATGATTGCTAAGTCTGACACGGAAGAGGAACATCTTGTTCATCTGGAAAAATTGTTCGAGAGACTGAGGCAGTTCATGCTGAGGTTGAATCCAAATAAGTGCACCTTTGGGGTGAGATCCGACAAGCTGTTGGGTTTTATTGTAAGTGAAAAAGGTATCGAGGTGGACCCAGCCAAAGTAAAAGTGATACAGGAAATGCCTGAACCAAGGACAGAGAAGGAAGTACGTGGTTTCTTGGGAAGGTTAAACTACATTTCTAGATTTATTTCTCATCTCACAGCCACCTGTGAACCTTTGTTCAAGTTGTTGAAGAAAAGTTAGACAGTAAAATGGATTGAGGATTGTCAGAAGGCCTTTGACAAAATAAAGGAGTATTTACAGGAACCTCCAGTACTCATGCCGCCAGTGGAAAGAAGGCCACTAATCATGTATCTGACCGTATTGGAGAGCTCAATGGGTTGTGTCCTCGGTTAGCACGACGAGACAGGGAAGAAAGAGCAGGCTATTTACTACTTGAGTAAGAAGTTTATGGAATGCGAGCCGAGGTACTCATTGCTGGAAAAGACTTGTTGTGCGCTTGCCTGGGCCGCCAAACGTTTGAGGCAGTACATGTTAACTCACACCACCTACTTGATATCCAAAATGGATCCAATCAAGTACATTTTTGAGAAGCCAGCTCTTACAGGCAGGGTAGCCCGTTGGCAGATGATACTCACTGAATATGATATCCAATACACTACTCAAAAAGCAATTAAGGGTAGTGTACTGGCCGACCATCTTGCTCATCAGCCCATGAACGATTATGAATCGATGAAGTTTGACTTTCCATATGAGGAAATTGTGTATATTCAGGATTGTAATATGCTAGACCCAGACGAAGGACCCGAGCCGGGATCATGTTGGATGCTTGTTTTTTATGGTACCTCCAATGCCATGGGCAATGGTGTCGGAGCTATTATCACTTCCCCTGAGGGATACCGCATTCCTTTCACGGCTCGTATTTTTTTGGATTGCACTAACAACATGGCCGAGTATGAGGCTTGCATTTACGGCATTGAAGCGACGATCGACCTGCGCATCAAATTTTTGAAAGTTTACGGGGATTCCAATCTTGTTATCATCCAGATTAATGGAGATTGGGAGAATCACCATCAGAACCTAATTCCGTATTGTGAGCATGTTATGAAGCTGATTCCGTAATTCAAAGAGACCACGTTTGAACACATTCCCAGAGAAGAAAACAATTTAGCTGATGCACTGGAAACTTTGTCCCCATGTTCAAGGTTAAGTGGGCTAATGAGGCACCTTCCATTACTATTAGAAGCTTGAGTGAGCCAGCTTTCTGTTTTGAGGCTAGTTTGGAATTAGATGGTAATACTTGGTTTTATGATGTTAAACGATATCTTGAAACACAAGATTACCCTGAAGAGGCATCCGTCACAGATAAGAAGTTCTTGAGAAGATTTTTAGCCAAGTTCTTTCTCAGTGGTGGTGTGTTGTATAGAAGGCATCAAGACGGTTTACTTCTCAGATGTGTTGACAAGAAAGAAGCAGCTAGAATCATTGAAGAGATACATGAAGGTGATTTCGGGACCCATGCAAGTGGGCACACCATGGCTAAAAAGATCTTGCGAGCGGGTTATTATTGGTCCACCATGGAGACTGACTGTTACAATCATGCACGAGTTTGCCACAAATGTCAATTCTATGCTGACAAGGTCCATGTGCCGCCAGTAACTTTGAATGTCTTGACTTCCCCTTGGCCGTTTGCAATGTAGGGAATTGATATGATCGGCAAAATTGAACCGACTGCGTCCAATGGGCACCATTTCATTCTGGTTGCCATTAATTATTTTACAAAATGGGTCGAAGCTACATCCTATGCCAATGTCACCAAGCAGGTGGTAACTCAGTTCATTAAGCACAATATTATCTGTCGCTACGAAGTGCCTGAAAAGATCATTATCGATAATGGGTCTAATTTGAACAACAAAATGATGAAGGAGCTTTGTGAGTCCTTCAAAATCAAGCATCATAACTCTTCCCCATACCGACCAAAGATGAACGGTGCTGTCAAAGTGGCCAATGAGAATATCAAGAAGATTGTGCAGAAGATGGTGGTAACCTATAAAGATTGGCAAGAGATGATGCCTTTCGCTTTGCATGGTTATCGCACCACTGTGCGTACTTCGAATGGGGCAACCCCATTTTCATTGGTTTACGGTATGGAAGCAGTATTACCGGTAGAAGTCGAGATTCCTTCTCTTAGGATCATGAGGGGTGTTGAGATGGATGAAATTGAATGGGTACATAATCGGCTGGATCAGTTGGAACTTATTGATGAAAAGAGGTTGACGGTTGTATGTCATGGTCAGGTATATCAGCAAAGGATGAGGAAAGCTTTTGATAAGAGGGTACGGACTCAGTGCTACAAGCCAGGTGACCTTGTGCTAAAAAGGATAATTCTCCCCCAGGGAGATCCCAGGGGCAAGTGGGTTCCGACTTATGAAGGTCCTTTCCTGGTCCAAAAAGTTTTCTCTGGAGGAGCGATGATGCTCACGACTATGGATGGAGAGTACTTCCCTCTCCCTGTGAATGCTGATGTAGTTAAAAAATACTTTGCATAAAAAAATAAAAACCCGCTAAACTGAAAACCCGAAAGGGAGGTTTAGGCAAAAAGAGGGTATCCTGGTGAATTGAAAACCCGAAAGGGCTATTCAGGCAAAAGTTAGGGACTTAAAGCAAATGACTACGCTCAGCATGGGACCCTTTGTTTCTTTCCTTTGTTCCTTCATCTGGCGTAAGCTTGAAGCTAATCCAAGATTGATCTGTCTGAAAGCAGGAAGATAAGAGTCATAAGAGTCATAGTAGAGTCGGGACTTGATAGATGATTCACATTCACATTTCCATTTGTAAACACTTGTTTCCTTTGATTTTGTAATTACTTGCTTCCAAATGTAAATTCCTTTTTCATAGGCCGATTTCTCAAAATCAATAAAGCATCTCCTTTCAAGTATACATATACGTTTCTTTTCTCCCTTTTTACTATTTTGTTTGCAAAAAACATCCAATATTTTTTATAAGCATGTGCATATAAACTTCGTGGGCCTTACACGAAAATGGTAATCTAAGCCATGGTCAGTTGGTCGCTTGAAATATGGATAATAAACACAACTACTATTGTGCAAGGGGCATGTTTGGTTATATGATAGACAGGTTTCTCATTCACCTTGCTAGCGGATGCCCTGCCATTTTGTTTCACAGTTCCGTGTTGTTGGTAAAGGTCATGAGTCAGGGTAATATCAAGATTACGTCAGGTCGGTGATATTGGAGAACCTAGTTGGAGACTTTTCTTCCCCATAATGGCTTTTATCACGTTTCTTTGCCACACTTTCATATGTTATCTTGATTCTTTGTTCTAGCGTTGTCTGCATATAGGATTTTGTTTATAGTCGAATGTCAGTTTTGATGCGTTGATTATTTTTGCCTTGAAAATTTTTTTTGTTTCATTTTACTTAATCCATCCAGTATCACTCTTTAATCGTTTTTCGGGCATTTTGATAGCAATTGTGCCAATTCTTTTGCTTAGCCAAGAGTTTGGAGGAAGGAGTTTAGCTAAAAACGATAACTGTAGTGGTATGCTTTTGAGTACAACCCCGTTGACGATGTACAGGCATTGTTTCAATCCCCAAACACCGGAGATATAAGGGAGTTAGACCCTCGTTAACCCCTCTGAGTCTTCGAAGTAGGAGTTTCTTTTCCGTTAAAAAAAACCTTGTTTTTAACCAGGGGCAGGGTAGATGTTCAGTTAATTTGACAAAGCATTCAAATTTCAGAAGGAATGTCCCATCTGAGGATCACCACATTTTATCTTTTCGCATCATGAGATTAGAAAAAATGTCTAAACCACGATGTTCATTTCCTCACAAAGTTCTGAGGTCGAGATCGAATCGATACAATAATGGCTATCCCTCGCCGACCAAGGAATGAGGCATTTGTTTTCTTCAGAAAAAGAGAAAGAAAGGAAAAGTTCAAAGACCTAAAGTCATGTTGACTTGTTCGAAGTGGAAAGTATGAATAAGAAAGAAACAAAAAGTCCTGCTAAGTCGAAACTTGAAAACAAGTCGCTTAGGCAAAAGTTAGGGCATCCCGCTGGACTTCCAAAATTGAAATTCAAAAGATTTTGTCCAGGCAAAAGTTAGGGAAAAGAGAGCCTAAAAGGCCGGAAAAAAAAGAGAGAGAGAGAAGATTATTCAATAAAATTTTCATCAAAAGAAGAGGAACAACAACATAAAAAAACAAAAGCAGCAGAAGTTAAGTGACAATCATGTTGGGGAATTTCTCGTGATCACTCTACCAATATAAATCATTTTGAAAGAGGAATGCTTGTGATAAGTCAACTGAACTTAGGACAGGAGAACATCACGAAGGGGGTGGGCACCAAATAACTTGCGCCTTGAAGACACTTTTTTCTAAAAAAACCTCGAACCAGGCCACGTTACAGCCTTTAGAAGTCCTAACTGAAACAAGGGTTTAACTCGAAAGCATGCTACATTAGGATAACATTTCCTAAACTCCAAAATATGTGTTGCATACTCATGTTGGTATCTTATCACCCGCATCTTGACTCGTTTTTTCAAAAAAGGGAAGAAAAGTTTTGAAATTTTTGCACTCTAGCCAGTGATTCATTCACAACAGAGATGCGACACTTTGTTAAGATTTTCAACTTCAAAGGCTTAAATAATCGTCGCATCAGGTCTGTCATTTCCAAAATAAACATGTTCCTGCATGCAAAACATTTGTTTGACATCAAAAAAGAGTTTACACATTGAACACCAATAAAGAGCTTAATGATTGTCAAGAAGGGAATATTTGGACAGAGCCCATGTATGATTATGACTCTACTTATCCCTAGTGAAGTTTCGTTTCCCCAGTGAAGTTTCATTTCCCCGGTGAAGTTTCGTTTCCGCAGCGAAGATTTATTGCCCCAGGAATCTTCTTTCAAAAGCTTCATTTTAAGACTTCAAGTTTGGATATGTCGCACATCCCTAGTGGAGTCGTTTAAATGGGAACTCATATTCTGAAGAAGTTTCAATTCTCTAACAGAGTTGCCAACAAAGATCCCTCGTCATGACCTCTCATTTCCCATCCGGTCTGTTTACTGGGGCATCCTTATGTTAAGATCTTTCATTATCCCCAGTAAGGTCGATACTGTGTGACTATCTGCATGATCCACCCGATGGTTGCATTCCAAGAAATCTCTCTCCAACCAATCTTTAACAGAGTTCTGTCTCCCCGGTGGAGTCTCGTCTCCTCAGCAGAGCTTTGTCCCCCCAGCAAAGGTTTTCACCTCTCACGTCGAGTTTATTATCTTGGTATCATCCTCAGCACGGCCGCACGCTGTCTTTTCCAGAGATTACAGTCTTGCCCTGATTTTCTCCCTCAATGTCTAATCTTCAGATGGCGTCCCTCTCCAGAAGCTACAGTATCGATCTGATCTTCCCTAGGAGTTTGCAATTTATTTTTGCAGTTCTTCTAATTTGTTTGTGGCCCGTTTTTACTAGTGGCTCAGTTGTTATTCCCCGCAAAGCTTCATCTCTTCGAGGTTCCCTCTCTAGTGGTTCCCCATATTTTCTATTCTCCTTTGGATTTTGCAATTTATTTTTGCAAGTCATGTCAGATTCTGATTTCTTGGCCATTCCCCAGTGAAACTTTTAAACATGCATCATTACATTGCATCTACCAAAATGTGTAGTATTTCCATTATACGGAGCATTGCGCTACATAAAAAGAATTCAAACATGCATCAGAACATAAGTCATTATTGTTTCTGTTATCCCAAGTGAATTTTCTAATACTTAGGATTAAATCCCCAGCGAGATCTTCGTCCTCATTATCTTAGTTTCCTCCCTATACTAATATCCTTTTGACACCAATCATTTGTTTGTTTGAGTGCCTACTCTTGACTGTAGTTCAGTTTCTCCCTGGCGCGGTCTTCTCGGGTTTAGTCTTCATTACCGTCTCCGATTCATTCCAATGTCTATTGATGCACCTTTCGAACACCAGTTTCTTCCTGGTATTCGCTTTCAGCAGGTTTTTAGGTGTACGCCCTAATCTCCTCGCTTTGGGTTGAGTCCAGAGTTTCGTCTCCTCACCTTGCGCATGGAATCCAGTTTCGTCCTGGTGCTCATCTAGTTTAGTTTCGCATAACTAGTTATTGAGTCGAGTTTCGTCTTGTTTTTTCTTTCATACCTTGGACCCTTTGACGGTGTTCATTTACCGAGTGCAGTGTTCGTACTGCGTCCCTGGTTTAAGGTCGGTCTCTTTTGTTCCTTGGATGCTTCTATCAGTTTTCTTTTATGAAATTGCCATTACCTTTGGTTGCCATTCCCTAGTTAAGGATCTAAGTACTTTCAGATTTAGTTCATCATTCGTCAAAGTCTTACCAAGAGCACTTATATGATTTGTCAAGTGCACGAATCTCTTTTTCAAGTCTAGGATGGTTTCTCTAGGCTGCATTTGAAATAATTCGTATTCTTGACTCAAAGTATTTAGTCTTGATCTTTTAACTTCAACAGTTCCTTCATGAGTTTGTACCAAGGTATCCCATATTTCTTTCGCTGTTTTGCATGCCGAGACACGGAAGAATTCATCCATGCTATGTGCACCTTGAAGAAGATTTATTGCCTTTTTATCATAGAGAACCTTCTTCTTATCATCTTCGTCCCATGCAGCTTTAGGCTTTGATGAGCCAGCACCATTGATTACTGTTATATGGATAAATGGACCATTCTCGACGGCATCCCATGTTTCTTCTCCTTGTGCTTCTAGGTGTGCCTTCATGCGTATTTTTCAGAAGTCAAAATATTCACCACAAAATAGAAGAGGCTTGTTGTTACTACCACCATCTCTAAAAATGGGATTTTGATTTGCGGAAGCCATTCTAGATCTTTTAGGAATAGGTTACCTATAATCTGCTCTGATGCCAAGTGTAAGTACGAAGTGCGCCTAAGAGGGGGGGGGGGGGAATTAGG
The DNA here is from genome assembly GCA_948472305.1 of Vicia faba. Lineage (NCBI taxonomy): Eukaryota > Viridiplantae > Streptophyta > Magnoliopsida > Fabales > Fabaceae > Vicia > Vicia faba. Next base: position 1,314,653,304 of record OX451740.1, on the reverse strand, counting down.
TACTTTAAAATATTTCTGGTTTTAGTGATGATGGATATTATTTTTCTGGTTTATGGTGAGTTTATGAAAGAGTAAAGTGCAGAAAAATAAAGAGACACAAGTGTTTCACCCCAAAATTTACCCTCTTGATTTAGGCTTATGTTTCATCATGAATATCATATTGCATTGCATTCATACATTGCGATGGGATCAAAGTACTTTGGTTATCAAGTTTTCCTCAAGATTTGAAGGTTGATTGCATTGAAAGGTTTCTCAAGTAGAATCTTATCATCTAAACCTCTGGATCTTTCAAGCTCAAAAGTTATTGCATATCTCAAGATGTTTTATCCATCCCCTTGGATCATCAGAGGATTGAAGTTTGTGTTTGTTTATAAGAGGAATCTCTCTTTTGATTCACCAGTCAAATTAGGGTTTTTCTTGATCAAGGCTATTGATCAATGTACAAGTCTTGATTTGGAAGCTACAACATCTCATTGGTATTTGGAAAGTCTTTATACAAGAAATTGGTCAAGATACCCAGAGGATTTGAAGTTTTGGAGATGATTCATCAGTCTCCTAAGGTGTTAATCAAAACTAGGGTTTGGGATTTCATCAAGATTTCTTGAGAATTTTGAAATGAAACTTTGTACATGGCCTCTATATATTTGGAAGATCATATGTTTGAAGTCTTGATCATCAATTTTGAAGGGAAGTGGATCAATTGATTCAAAGGGGCAAAATGGTCATTTTGGTCAAAATCAGTCAAAGTCAAGGTTGACCAAGGGAACTTTTGGTCAACATGAGTCATTTGACATGTATTTTAATGGGAAATGATCATTGGTGATTGAATTTTATGGGATTTGTAAGTTTGAGAAGTTGCTTGGATTTGAAGTTATCTTGAAGTATGAAAAATTCACTAAGTGTCAATGATTTTGGCCTGACTTTGCAAGGGCATAACTTTCTCATTTTTCATGGGATTTTGGTGGTTCTTTTGGCCAATTGAAGAAGGAAAAGAGATCTACAAGGGCCTACAGGGGACAAAAAACACACTTCTTGCTGAAAATTGGAAGTTATTGGCCTTAGAAGTTCAGGGCAACTTGGGCAGTTTTTTATGCATCTTGGGCATCTGGCTAGGTAAGGCAAGGCATTTGGCCTAGGCAATTCACCAAACAGTTGGTGACATACCTATAATTTTTTATTCAAGGAATAATTCAAAAATGTTCCTTGTGCATTTTGAAGAGGTCTATGAAAGCTTCTCATTAAACTTGGAATCACTCAAATTGGATTAAAATTGAGGGAGTTGTGGTTTGAGGAAGTTGGGTGGCAAAACCAGATTTTTGGAGGCACATGGGCAGGCCAGCGCGCACAGTCTTGGGCAAGTTGGCTTGACTTGCCCAAGAATCCTACTGACCATATCTCTTTCATTTCTCAACCATTTTTGATGAATCAAAGATCATTGTGAAGCTCATCATATGAATTTTAATTGGCTCAAAGAAATTTGGAAAATTCACGAGCCAATTTGAAATGGCCTCAATTGAAAGTCAGCTGATTTTTGGTGTATACTTGGCCATGGAAATTTTCAAGTTTTGGTTCAGTTTTGATTAAATCATTTCAGAGTCCACTTGCACATGCTTGGCACGAATTGGACACCTCATGTGCTCGCCAAAAAAGGCTAAACCAGGTGCATACCTCGTGCCTCTCTCATTTTCACATTTTTGACAAAATGGGAAACTTCTCACTCAAGAAAATCAGTCCCATGTGCAAGAGAGGACAACTCACCTCATCACGCTTTTTTCACTCACTCACACTCTTCTTTTGTTGCTCAAAACGACTGCAAGCATTGCCTGAATACCAAGCAAAACGCAAATGGCCATCACACTTGTTTTGGTTTGATAGAAAATTTACTTTATTCCATCCAATGACTCTCAGCTTGAATTACCACTCTAACCTCACTCCAAACACTCTATATAAGCTGCTCAAGCTCTCCTTTCACGGAGGGGGCACTGCATTGGAAGAAGCTCCTCAGAATTTTCTCATTTTTCTTGCTCTGCAACTTGAATTGAGCAGCTCAATTCTCTTGATCTAGTCCTCATTTCTCTACTCAAACACCTTCATTGGAGCATAAGGAAGCTATTTAGAAGGGTTTCTTGTTACATTTCAGAGGCACCAAGTGAATTTATTTTTCACCTTTGTAGGTATGCTCACTGAATCTGAACCTTGATTTGAGCATGAATTGAAGTGTTTTATGGTGTGCATTGTGTTTATAGCTGGCCAATCATTAGGATTGATGTATATTTGAGCTCTGATTCAAGCAGATTTGGTGAAATCGTGTTTCTGGTTTTGATGTTTGCAGTGTGTTTTTCCAGTTTTTGAGATTTGATTTCTTGATCTATGCTTGATCTCTGAGTTTTATTCGAATTGCATGATGTAGTATGATATATTAGCTTTAATTTGAGCTTAATCTCATGGATTTGGGTTGAGAATCGTGTTTGTTTGATGGATCTGAAGTGAGCATGTTGGAACTGATGGAAGCGAGTGTTTTGTCTTGGCTGGAGGTTGAAGATGATGTGTGGCATCATCTCATTGGCCTTGTTCTTGTTTTTGTTATTTAATTTTCATTTGATTTTCTGATTTTTGTTACTTGATCAAAATAATTTGAAATTTTTTGAAATAATTATCACAAGTTCAAAATAATTTCTACTATCTTGTGTAATTTTATTGAAATTTTTAAAAAAATGTTTTGATTGGTTTAAAAATTAATGAGTTTAATTAATTGTTTGTTTAAAGTTTATTTTTATTTTAATAGTTCTTTGATCTAAAAATTCCACAAAAAAAATATTTTTGACTCATAAAATAATGTAGAATTCGATTCTGAAATTTATTTAGCATTTTTTCTATTTTTGATTATGAATTTAATTTGAAAAGTTTATTTTGAATTTTTGCTTTATAATTTTCTTTTTTATACTTCCATTAATTCAAAAATCCTCAAAAAAATCATGCAAGCTTTTTTTTAATCATAGAATCTGAATACATTTTTATTTTGACCTTTTTGTGACTTTTGGCTAGGATTTGCATTTTTGCCCTTAAATAATAATTTAATTGTTAATTGTTTGTTTGATTTTTATTTTAATATTTCCTTTAATTCAAAAATTCCAAAAAAAATTAGAGATGTGTGTTTTTAATTCTAATATTTGAATATAATTTTGGTTGGATGTTTTTCTGATTTTTTATTAGAATTTCATTTTGAGATGTGATTATTTGTTTAATTGATTAATTGTTTGAAATTGATTTTATTTTTGACTTTTCTTTAATCCAAAAAATGTGAAAAAATATGTATTCTGACATTTAGGGTTTCCTTGTGATTTGCATGATATTGGTTTGAATTGTTTGAATTTTGATCTTATCTAATCAATATTTAAGATTAAAAGTCAAAAATTAAGGTTTTGTTGCTTATTGTGCAAGTTTCTTTTTCAAAACCACTATGCCCTGGATTTTAAATGGAACTTAGGTTTTGATTATGGTTCATGAATGCATTGAGGATCTGAAAACCATTTTTATTGAATTATTTGACTTGGTTTGATATTTTTACACAAATTATTTTGAAAAACTTGTCTAGTTTTGTTAGTTTGGCCAACTAGTTTTGAACTTTGGGCCTCATTTGATCTCCTCCTCAATCCTTCATGAACTTAAGGCTTTCTTTCTGACTTCTACACACTTCAAAGATGCTAAGAGATTTTTGGTTTGAATTTTTTATCCTTGTTTCTATTTTTGATGTATTTTTGAAGTGAAGGTACCCAATTAATGTTGCACATCTTGTTGCAATTTGTTTGATGGCCAATGAAATTGAGTGAGGCCTATAATTGGGCACCTAATGATCATGTTGGATATTTTCATCCAAATAAACTCAAGTCATTTCACTAAATGCCCCATGTTTGAATGTTTGAACCTTTTTGATGCACTGTGTGGAATTCCTCTTCTATTATGCTTGTGAGCTGTGATGAATTAATTGTGCATGATTGAATTATGTTTGCTACTGACCTTCATGTTATTTGATTGTATTCTTCTCAAGCTCCCATGATCCTTGATTGGTATTCAATTTTCAATTCAACATGGTGATAGAAAGGAGCAATATTCCTCTAATTTTTGACCTAATTGTGCATATGCATGTTTCTTTTGGTCTACCATACCTAATGCTTTGATAATTGTTATCATGTTTTTTCTCACTTCATCATGTTTCATCCATCCCTTATGTGAGTCATCATTCACTTTATGGAATACTAACTTGGTTGTTAAATGTGCGAGGTACTTTGAGGAAAGTTTCCATTTTTGGTTTGAGGCTACTGTGTTTCACTTTATTTGTGGAGCACAATTTATTATATTGGCACTACTCTTGTGCTTGGCATGTTTGATGGTTTATGCAGGATATATGTATATGTGATTATGAATGCCATACATTGCCCATGGGATCTGTTCATATCTGATAATCCCATTACTTACATCCTGATGGTGTAATTTCTCACTTGATTTGTTTGATGATCCTAGCTCGCTTGAAGTTCTCTGGGTTTCTTTTATTCTTGCTCAGTTTTTACGGATAGTTATCCGTTTGGTATTGCACTATTTCCTTTCTTCCATTTTCATTTTGCATAGTTCTATGATTGCATGATGGGACCTCTGTTGCTGATATATGTCAGGAGGCCCTCTGTTTTTTTTTGTCTGATACATGTGTTGTGTTTGCTTTTGATCGACGAGTCACTCAATTTAGAAATTGAGATCACGACTTCGCTCTCAGTGCATGTTCCCTATAGGATGTTTATTTCTTTTCTTCTTTAATTGTTGATCGATGAGTCACTCAATTTAGAAATTGAGATCACGACTTCTCTCTCAGTGCATGTTCCCTATAGGATGTTTATTGCTTTCTTCTTTAATTGTTGATCGATGAGTCACTCAATTTAGAAATTGAGATCACCACTCCGCTCTCATTGCATGTTCCCTATAGGATAGTTTTGTTAAGCTTCCTTTGACATTTTGATTAAGGTAGGAATCCATGTATGCTAACATAGGATATGAATTTCCTTTATCCTCAACCTTAGGGTCAACCATTGTATGATAACGCTAGGGATGGTGCTAGGCTAGTTCCCTTAGTTGTTTTTCCTTCTTTTGCATTTTGCATCTTAAAACAAAAATTGTTTTCTTGGTAAATCATAAAACACCTCTAATAAACTCAAACCCTTCTTCAAGGTAAAAGATACAAATCAATCTTAATTCTTTTGTGCACCTCTTGGTTTTGTTTTTAAACCCGGTTTGCCGATGTTTCGCCATCGCACATTTGTTTGAAGCCGATATTTCGCCATCGCACCTGATTGTTATCCTACTTTGATGTTGAATATCATTGTCAGGTGTGATGTTTTATCATCCGTTTTATTGATGTTTAGCCATCTTTGCCATGATATGTTGTTACCTTTTAGCCGGTGTTTCGCCATCGCACATTTGTTTGAAGCCAATGTTTCTCCATCGCACATATCTGTTATCCTACTTTGATTCTAAATATCATTGTTAGGTGTGATGTTTTGTCATCCGATTTATCGATGTTTTGCCATCTTTGCCATGATATCTTGTTATCTTTTAGCCGATGTTTTGCCATCGCACACTTGCTTGAAGCTGATGTTTCGCCATCGCACATGTTTGTTATCCTACTTTGATTCTCAATATCATTGTTAGGTGTGATGTTTTGTCTTCCGATTTATCGATGTTTCTCCATCTTTGCCATGATATCTTATTATCTTTTAGCCGATATTTTGCCATCGCACATTTTCTTGAAGCCGATGTTTCACCATCGCACATGTTTGTTATCCTACTTTGATTTTCAATATCATTGTTAGGTGTGATGCTTTATCATTTGATGTTTCGCCATCTTTGACATGTTACTTCGTTATTATTTAGTCAATGTTTGACCATATCATTTGTTTGTTGTTTCATTCGATGTTTTGCCATCTTGTTTATTTTTGTCGTCTTAACTAAAAAACATAAACCAACCAAAATATATAAGCCGAACTACGGCTGCTATGATTCCTTAAAAGGGATACGTAGGCAAAGGGGTAGGGCCCAACCAAGCATAACTTTTATTTTCCCTACATTGTTTTCTTTTTCTTTCGCATGCATTCCCTTTTCAGTTTTAAGCCATAGACATAGGATTTGACCACACCCATTAGATTAGTCAACGAGAGTGGATACCGTAGAGTACTACAGGCGTGTGGGGTGCTAACACCTTCCCCTTGCGTAACAGACTCCCTTACCCGATCTCTCGTTCGAAAGACCGTGATTTCTCCCTCTTCAGGTTTTCTCGATGTTTACCTTTCCCTTTCGGTGGGAAAAAAGACGTTCGGTGGCGACTTCATTGATGTTTCATTACATCCAGATGACAGGTTCCAGCCGGGTGGTTTCAACAAGCAATATATCATGGTTCCTCTCATGTCCGAGAGTACTCCAGTCCCCTTTCAACATGAAAGAGATTTCCTTATTGTGGCAAACTTAAACAAGAACTACCCAAAACCAAGAACAATCCTCTTGGACCAAGAACAATCCTCTTGGACCAAGAACAATCCTCTTGGACCAAGAACAATCCTCTTGGATTTTCACTATGTCAACAATGAGAACAATCCTCTCAAAGTGACTTTACTTGTATCCAACAATCCTGGAAAAACAAGATTTATAAAACCACTTGAACTTATTTCCAACAATCCTGAAAAATAAGCAAGTATATAGCAATATTTAATTTGAGTGACTTTGAGTAGCAATGATCTTCTCTTCCAATGATAATAGTATACAATGACTCAAGATATATAATGCTCAAAGTTTTCTGGTTAACAATATGTGAAAGTATGCAGAAAACTCGTGTATGAAAATGTATAACAACTCGAGTTTGATTTTTGAAAATTCACACAATATGATTGGAAGAGGTGGTTAAAATGATTTTGAAAATGAGTATTTATATGTTCATAGCACCCTTTTGAAACAACATAAAATTCTGTAAATGAATCATGAAAAATTTCCAAGATTGAGTGAAAGGTTTCCATGAATTGGTGTTATGAACAGGAATGAGTAAAGCTGTTGTTTTTCATTGTTCAGCATGCAATCGATTGCACCCTTTCTGTAAATCGATTGCACAGGGTTTCAACAGCTAGAAATTCAAATATTTTGAGTGTGTAATCGATTGCACAAGTGTGTAAATTGATTGCACTTAAAATCAGTAGTAAAAATTGATTGAGAGTAATCGATTGCACAAACATGCAAATTGATTGCACTTAGAAACAGTAGCAAATGTTTTGAAAAATTGAAGCATGCAATCGATTGCAGTAATATGCAAATCGATTGCACTCAAGTGAAAATTGCAGTTTTTCTTAGAAAAACTTGAGTAAGGGTTTTGACAATATAAAATATTTCTTTTGACCATTGAGCATCTATATCTTAAGTTCAAAGTAAGTGTTGTACCCCAAAATTTGCCCTCCCATATTCTTCAAGATTTGCCAAGATCAAGGTTCAAAATCTCTCAAGGGTTGCACAGTCCAATTGCCTCCTAACAGTCAAAAATTAGGGTTTTGGTTCTTGCAAAGAAATTGAAGTTTTCAAGGGTCCAATCAAGTCCCACATGCCCATATACATTGTCAAGCATCCATATGTCAAGTTTCAAGACTCATAGCATTAAGTTGCACAGTCAAAAACCCTAAATGCTTCACAGTCAACTGCAGGGGCAAAATGGTCATTTGACAGTCAAAAGTCAAAAAAATTTGTCAACATCTCATTTTGAAGCCACAAACATCATTTTATCAATTCTTGATCATGATTCTCAAAGCATGGCTCAAAAAGTCTCAAGATGCAAAAGTTTCTATTTTTGGACAGCTGAAAAAGTCAACTGCAAATTGACCAGGGCATAACTTCTTCATGGTTTATCAGAAAAATCCCATCCAATGCTCATTTTGAAGAGGACGACATTTCCTACAACTCATCTTCATACTTCAAGTCCAAGAAATGCTCTCACAAAAAGATATCAATTTCAACATTATAGGTCATTTTCAAAAGTCAACAAAAGGCACTTTAAGTCAAAGACCATAACTTGAGATTGGTAAATCAAAATGACATGGGACCAAAGGCATTGGTTAGAGGACTTCAAGACCTTTCCAAAATGTCCAAGAACATGATCATAGCTTCAAAATTGATCAAGATATGCATTGGAGAAGTTGGGAAATTTTTGGGAACTTTGAAAAGTCAACTTTGCACAAAAGGCTTCAAATTTGCTAATGGGCCTCAAATTCTTTCTTGAATCATTACCCAAAGCCTATGCACGACCCATTGAGCTAAAAATGATTTATTTTCTTATTTTTAATTAATTAATTGAATTTTTATTCTTATTAATTCATTTAATTAGATTTAATTATGAGAAAAATATCAAATAATGGTTTTAAATCTTTTTTGTGCAGCAAATATGTTCATTATATGCAAAAGATTTCGTGCATCATCTCAAGGGGACAAGATCATCCATATTTGGCAAGATTTGCATGAAAAAAGATTGAAAAAGATGTGATAAAAATCAAATATTGAAATCATTAATTCAATGGATCTTTGGGCTTGGTTTTGACCTAATTTCATTCATATACTTATGCAAGTCCTAACCTAATGCAAGGACACACGAAAAACTGCTCAGAAAGATAGAATCAATTTGCAACTTTTGGCCAAAAACTTGAAAATTGATTTCATAGTTAGAGCATAATTCAAAGCTTCTAAAGGATTCAAATACGTTGCCAAAACATCCAGGAAGCGTTTGCAATCGAGAACGAGTCAAAACGTGCAAGGAATTGAAGAACACAGGCTATACGGTTTGCCAAAATTCCTTGAATTCCATATCATGATTCATGCACTTTTAGCCATTTTTCTTGATTGATTTATACTAATATTAACTTTCTGAAGCGATTGGTACAACTTAATTGTGATAATGTTGCCTAAAGCAAAATCTGCCATTGATGAAACCTAGGGTTTCAGAGCTCCAAAATTGGGGGTTCTCATGTATGGAAAAATTGTACCTTTAGACCCATACCACTGAATTCAGAAGCTCAAGACGAAACGAACCAACACCTCGCGCCCAATTTATTTAATCCATAGGCGTAATCTCTATTTTCATGAGTTTCAATTTGTGGGGGTTTAAAACCTCCGCTATTTGTTTTGTAATTGCAGGGAAAACAAGGAAGAAGATGGACGTGGCCTGATGCTATTGGGAGATTCAAATCTGGCGCGTGATTTTTTGTCTTATACTACTATCCAACGTTTTTGTATATTATGTTTTTTATCTATCCAAATAACAAACGCACGCCATAGCTCAGTTGGTTGATGAGGTGTCTTGCAGGTATAGGGACCTGGGTTCGATTCCCAGGTCCCCCCATTTAATCCATAATTTTTGTTGTAATGCTTTCCTATGCAGCGCTCATTCAGTGGCTCACCATGCACGCTCATGCCTGTGCCTGCCAAGTGGACTTGAGATCAATCTAGTGGCCACAGAAGGAGGACCATCACACGCCTGGGTCAACCATCAAGCATGTGATTCCTAAGAGTCAACGAGGCTCTATGAAAATGGGCCAAAATTACTCCAAAAACACCTCCCTTTGGGTCTGAAAACCCCCCTGGTTTGCATTTTTTAATTTTATTTTCTTTTCAATTCTAATTCTTTTTAAATTATTTTAATTGTTTTAATAGTTTTCTTTAATTCCATAAAATAATTTTTTCCATAATAAAAACAGAAAAACACAAAATATGTTTAATTAATTATTAATTCACCATTAAAATATTTTTTGTAAATAAAGGTTAAGTAATTAATTTAGTTAAATTAGGTTTCAATGTTAACACTTTTTCTTAACAAATAAAAACATGTAGAAATTAGGGTTTTTGACATTTTCATATTTTTCTTAAATTAACTATTTTTCTCATTATTTATTATTATAATTACTATTTATTTTTGTAAATACACATATACATTAATTAATTAGTAAATTAGGTCAACTTTAATATTTTTCATTAATAGTTAAAATAACTTAGAATTAGGGTTTCTCTTGATTTTTAATTTTCTTTATTTCATAAATACAAAAAACATAAAAAACAATTTCTTTTCTTTAATTAAATAATCAGTTAGCTTTTAATTCAATTTAATTTCAAAAGGGTCAAAACCCTCGGACGTTCAATTTTTATTCTTTTCGCGCATTATTTTCTTTTGAATATTATGTAACTGCTCAAGGCTTGTAATAATAATTAGGTCTTTTTACTTTCCGCATCTTTTACCAAACGGGTCTTTGTATTTTGGCGATGTATAGACCCGCGCCTTGTAATAGCGTAGGATTTATCTTTCCGCATTTAAATTTCCGCACTCTTAAATTCTAAATTGTATGAAAGAATGTATGGCTAATTAAAAACAAGCGTAGCTCACAAATGCCATGATCAAAGATAATTGTTAAACTGAACACAACACACAAATACACACACCACTTCTAGGGTACGCCTCACCTGTTGCCTTCGAAACGTGGTCGTCGAGTATAGGACGTTTTAGTAAGTCCTTATGTCCATGATCCAGTTGCCTCGAAACGGTCGCCTCGGATTAAAAAAGGATCAAGGGCATAAGGGTAGCTTCTAAGGTGTCCTACTGTTGCTCTGGTGACCACACTGTCCCTACAAACGAATTGACCCGAACACCTCCAACGGTGGTGCTACCTACCTCTCAATGGTGGGATGGCACTACCTTAAGGACATTTACACAGCCTAATTCTTTAGGGTAGGTGGATGACTCATGGATACTTGCTCTATTCAAAAACAAAAAACCTTTTCACACCGACACTTTCAAAAAGCTTTCAAAACAATTTTTCAAACACTCTTGAGGACTGATACAAGAGTTATTCCGAAATCTTTAAACGAAACTTTTTCAAACTCACTCACAATTGAAAAGCAAACATTTTTAAAACACAATGAGCAAGTATCTAAGAGCCCATGGATAACCATGGATAGAAAGGGTGCTAACACCTTCCCTTTCTATAAATCTACCTCCCGAACCGAGAAACTATCTCATAAGGAATTTTGCTGTGCTTTTGTCCTGTCCATATTGGAGAAAATAAAAGACGGTGGCGACTCTTGCTTCCGCGACATTTCGCGAACCAGCATTAAACAGTCAGTTCTAAATCCACCTATCACAGAACTGGCGACTCTGCTGGGGATAATTTAAAGTGAGGTGTACCTTAGGATTAGACCACTCTTATGTTTTCAATTGCTTTCTTTGCTTGATTTATTATTGTGGGCCTGTTTTGGGAGTTTCATAGATCCTAACCCGGATCTGGGGGATACCTTTTTAGAAAGTAGCAACAAAACTGTGAGGGAACTGTGCGGGGTATACCGACACGGTTGAAGCAGTTTGCTACGTTGATGTGGCACTTTGGTGAGTACCGGTAACCCTTGAGTCAAGTCAAGGAGAGTACGGGGCCGCCGTGTGGTGTTGTGAAGCATCAACTGACCTTAGGAACCTTACTTGACCATCCTGGCCTCTTTAGGGGTAGTGAGATGACTGACTTTGGTGCAGTCCGAAGTTGGTTGATACTCGATACTACACTCATTGAAGGTTGTTTTCTTGGAATATTTTGATCGCCAGTTCAGTGGCTAAATCAAAACGATGAACACAGAAAATAACCCAATGATATTGAGCTCCTTAGAACCCAGTTACTTTTGATAGGACAGGTTTTGAGCCCACCAACTTCAAGAGGGTAGTACCTAAACTTCATGCTGGCCTAAACTCTAAGGGTTGTCCTGTGTGACTTGTGTGCCTTCAAACTTGACTACTTGCATGCTTGTTATCTGACACTTGAGTTCCTTGCAAGTTTTGTTTACAGTCCTTAATCTGGACTCATAACAGGGTTTATCTACATTACTCCACGCATAGCATAACATCATACCATCATACCATTGCATACATCCTGCATAAGGACTAACCCATTTCAAGGATCTCAAGGGCTTGTGATGCAGGTCATGATGAACCAAAATGTCTAGCAAGGGGCAAAGGGGATTTATTTTCCTCTAGCCAGGTTGATGACTTGAGTCAGGGGCTATGACCCACTCGATATGGTGAGCTTTGACTCTTGAAGAAGGACTCAACAACATGAAGTTCCTTCAATCAAGCTACCAAATTCAAATTCTAACAACTTTCTTGTCTACCCCGCGAGATCCTTGAAAACATTGCATACATATATCATACATATCATTGCATAACAGGTACCCTTGCTACAGGTCACTTACCATCTTCGCTGTTTATTTCAGCAAATGGCTTCCCCATAAGACAACCAGAATCTTCATGCTCAAGAGACTCGGTTCGGGGAGATCCTCCTAAATCTATCCAAGGGGCAGGAAGAGTTGAGAACACTCCTCATGGGGACTTTGGTCAGGAACAGTTCTGAGGACGATAAGGACGAATGGATGAAACATCTGCAAGCTGAGGTGGATACAATGAGAACCCAGATGCTGGGGCAAATGGCCCTTATCCAAGGCTTGGCTCGGGAGCAAGAAGAGTTGAGAACCATGGTCAACCAGCTTCACCAAGAGAGATACAACATGAAGCAAACAGTCCAAGTCAGGGACCAGGTCATTGATCAGCTTCCAAGAGGACAAGAGTCCGGTATGGTGAAGAATAGACCTCTCCAAATTTCTACCACTTCACAAGCCCAACATCAACCTCGCCCAGAGCAACAGGTTGATCAGAGTAAGCCAAGCAGGTCCAAGAGGAAATTCACCCAGCTTAACATGTCGTTGTTTCAAGCTCTACAACACCTGTTGAGGTTGAATCTGGTTACACTAAGGGCTCCTCCCCGGAACCCCAACATCTCTGCTCCTAACTATCATTCCAACAAAAGGTGTGCATACCACTCTGATAGTCCTGGACATGACACTGCCGACTGCTGGGCTCTAAAGAACAAAGTCCAGGACCTGATTAATGAAGGAGTAGTGGATTTCACCCAAGAGGGTCAAGCTGAGTTCTTCTACCATCCCTACAGGATGCACCATTTGAAGTAACAAGTCCTGAGATGAGAATACCTTTTGCCCATTAGAATTTTCAAGTTGTAATTTTCTTTTGATTGTTCAAACATTTTATTCATGTCAAACGTTGTTATTTCATTAATGCATCGCATATGTCTGTCTTGAATCAATATATTTGCATTCGCTATATTCAAACTGCTTTCATTTTTTGATGTCAACTCTCAATTAATAATTCTAAGCCTCTTGAGGTAGGATGACGAAAATGATACCACAATCTACAGTATGCTTTTAAACAGACCCCGCTGATGAGGTACAGGCATTGTTTCAAATCCTAAACACTGGAGTAATAAGGAAGATAATCCCTCGTCAACCCCTCTGAGCCAAAGAAGTAGGAGTTTTTCTTTTCGAAAATTAAAACCCTTAATCATAACCTGGGGCAGGGTAGTTCTCTCAGTTGATCCAAGTGCACAACAAATGGCACCAAAAGAAGTCCATACAAAACAAAAGACAGTGATGGTTCCTATAATCATAAGGACAGGCAGTCATTACCAAAAAAAAAACTAAAACCCAATAAGTCAAAACCTATGAAGGAGACTTACAAAACTGGGGCATCCCGCTGACTGTAATCACAAAAGAAACAGTTCAGGCAAAAAAAAAAGGGATAACAAAATCAAAAAAGAAAGAGGTCCTACAAACCGTCAACCAAACAAAAAATGACTGCCCATTCAAATAAACGTTCAACATCTGAACCATCACTAGAATATCAGAGCAAAGACTCAAACAAGGTCTAACGTACGATCAGCTGAGTTTAGGTTTGAAGAACATCACGAAGAGCGGGTGGGTACAAATATAATTTGAGCCTTTATCCTTTGTTTCTTAAACCGTGAACCAGGCCACGTTACAACCCTAAAAAGTCCTAGCTGAAGCATGGGTTAGTTCGAAAGCATACTGTTACGAAAGGTATCCTGACTCCTTAAGGCTTGCGGTAAAATAACGAGTTGACATCACGTTTTACAAAATTCACTGGTTTTACTGAAAAAATGCATTTCCAAAAACTTCAAGACAGACATAAGCTTTGCATTTTTAAAATAACATTGTTTGCATATGACTATTCGTTCGAACAGCAGAGAAATTCGCATGATGAATATCCAGTGAACAAAAGTCTTCTCAACAAAAGGATCACCTCAAGTGGAAAAACACTTCCAATCAAGGGGCACGGCATGATCATTGCCCATCATCTGGGGCAGTGAAGTCAAGATTTAGAGAATCTCTCAAAGGCCAAATAGCCAGAGGCAAACCTCCGCCTGAATCACTTGGGGCATTGGACATGAATTCTGACGACGAATCTGGCACGATCAAACGAAGATCTTATGGTCACATGGCAACACAACAACAGGGGCACCTCCCTACATCCTGAGAACAGGGACATAGTAAAAAAAAATACTGCGCATAATCAAAGACCCGCTAGGTTGACACACCTAGGAAAAAATAAGGGCTTCCCGATGAACCAAAAGGGTTCGGGCAAAATGAGGGATGAAAATAAGAAAAATTTGTACACCCGGCAAGTCGAAAACCTGAAAAGGCGGTGTTGTACCCCAAAATTTGCCCTCCCATATTTCTCAAAACATTTCAAGAAAAATTCACAAGTCTAACCCGGCGCATTATATTCAGGTGTTCTTTCGCCAAGATATCTCTGATAACATATTCTCAAATTCAGGTTCGGCTCAAGAGTCAATTTATTAAAGAAGGTATCCGAATGTGTGAGTTTTCTCGAAGAAATATGGTGAAAAAGTGTGCTGAAAGTGCAGTTTTTACGCGCTAAAAAATTCATAACTTGAAGATCGTGACTCGTTTTGAACCCGTTCTGGTGGCCAAAATTCCGTTTTGACATTATCTACGTTTTCATCTCTCACGGCTGGAAGCCAATTTCGATCAGAAGGTCTTCAAAAATGTGGATTTATCAAGTATTTTCGTGCAGAAAATTTGTGACAAGTTTATTTGCGTCATGTTCAAAAAATCATAACTTGGTCGATTTTCATCGTATCGAGCTGGTTCTGGCGCCAAAATTTCACAAATTGAGTTGGCTACATTTTCACAGAAGGTATTGAGTTCAAACGGTATTCAAAAGGCCTTCGTTTTTTGCTCAGAGTGCGTGACACGCTGAAAATCCTGAATGCTGAATATTATTTCATCTGAGCCGAAACTTCGAAAATTCATAACTCGGTCAATTTTTATCGGATTGGACTCATATTTTTACACAAGGTCACTGACTCATAGATCTACAACTTTGCTTCAAAAGTCGAGACCAAATTATGCACCGATCAATACCAGTTTTTTATTGAAGAACGTGTCGGAGTCGACACTGGAGCCCAAAATAAGTTTGTCTGAGCTGAAACTTCAAAAATTCATAACTAATTCACTGTTTATCCGATTGAGTCGATTTTCAGACAGGAGTTAGTTCTCGATGTCGGCTACATTTTGTTTTCACATTTCAACTTCAAAAAATGCACTTAAGTCCCTGCGATTTAGCCTGGAAAGTGACGAATTCAAGTGAATATTGGAGGCGCAATTGCACATTCAAAGCCCATTTTCTTTACCCTAATTTCCACTATATAATCACCTTCTTGTCACACAAACCAGAGGGGAGAAAAAAAAAGAAAAAAGAGGGAAGAGAAAAAGAGAGAAAAAACCTTGCCACAACACTGTTGGAATATCAAACTCTTTCAAGAACCCTAAAACCTTGAAATCCTTATTACAAATCCCTCTCTCACTACAAACAAAGTCATCTCAGTTACAAACCAACATCTTATTACTTCTTCAATAAGGATTTAGACCGGATCCCAGGCAGGTTCGTTAAGGAACGTTGAGGCCAAAAGCCAAATGGCCAGACTAGAAAAACTTATGCATGACACCAATACGTGGCGAGGCAGACATTAAGCCAGACATTAAAGGAACGTTGAAGCCAGAACACAAATGGCCAAAAGCCAAAAGCCAAAAGCCAAATGGCCAAAGTAGAACAACTTATGCATGAAACTCAATCCAATGGCCAAAGAATGCAGACCACGGTACTCAGGAGTCAATACTTCAAAAAACCTCCCCTTGGGCCAGACACCCCCTATGGTTTGCTCAATTTTTAATTTTTATTTGTTTTTCCTTTTTATTCTTTTAATTGTTTTTTAATTGTTTTCTTTTAATTCCATAAAATAATTTTCATAATAAATATAAAATACAGAAAAATCAAAAAATGTTTATTTTATTAATATTAATTTTACTATTATTATTTTTGTAAATAAACTCTAAACAATTAATTAGATTAATTTAGGTTTCAAAACTTTAATATTTTTCTTAATAAATTAAATATGTAGAAATTAGGTTTTTAACTTTTTCATCATTTTTTTTAATAAATAATTTTCTCATCATTATTATTATTATTAATTACTAATTTATTTTGTAAATAAACATGTACATAAATTCTTTAGTAAATTAAGTTAAACTTTAACATTTTTCTCAAATAATTAAAAATAACTTAGAATTAGGGTTTCTTTTAATTTTAATTTTAATTTTCTTATTTCATAAATACAAAAAAAACCTAAAAAACACTTCTTTTATTTCAATAAATAATTAATTAATTTTTAATTTCATTTAATTTCTTTAAAGGGTCCAACGCCCCCGAACGTTCTATTTTTATTTCTTTCGCACATTTATTTTCTTTCAAATATTATGTAATTGCTCAAGCCATGTAACTCGGACATTTTATATTTCCCGCATTTTATTTCTTTATTTTATGTCAAATCGGGTCCTGGTTTAATTTTGGCGATGTGGACCCGCGCCTTTGTAATAGTTTAGAACTTTTAATTTCCGCAACTTTTTAACTGTTAACAAATGCATGCAAGAATGAATGACAAAAATAAAAACAAACGCATAGATCACTTTGACATGAACAAGATAAAAATAAATGAAAACGACACATAAATCACACACCACCCCTAGGGTATGCCTCACTGTTGCCTTGCCCCTCGAAAGGTGGTCGTCGAGTAGAGGATGTTTTAGTAAGTCCTCATGTCCATGAACATGGCATGGGGGTAGCTTCTAAGGTGTCTTCCCATTACTCTGGTGACCACACCGTTGCCTTGTCCCTCGAAACGTGGCCGTCGACTATAGGACGTCTTAGTAAGTCCTTGTGTCCATTGATCTAGTTGCCTAAAACAAAGTTGCCTCGGAATAATTGCCTCGGAATAGTTGCCTCAGAATAAAAGATCAATGGCATAAGGGTAGCTCCTAAGGTATCTTACCTTTGCTTGGTGGCCACACTGTCCCTTAATCGAATTGACCCGAACACCTCCAACGGTGGTGCTACCTACCTCTCAATGGTGGGATGGCACTACTTTAAAGGACATTTACACAGACGAATTCCTTAGGGTAGGTAGACAACTCTAAGATACTTGCTCTAAATTTCAAAACAAATCAAAAATACTTTTCACACTGACACCTTTTCAAAAAGCTTTCGAAAGCAACTTTTCAAACACTCTTGAGGACCGATACAAGAGTCGAACTGGAATTTTCAAAGAAAATTTTTAAAACCCACAGTTGAAAAGCAAACAAACCATTTTTGAAAACACAAATGAGCAAGTATCTAAGAGCCCATGGATAACCATGGATAGAAAGGGTGCTAACACCTTCCCTTTCTATAATCTACCTCCCGAACCGAGAGCAATCTCTTTAAGGAATTTTTCTGTGCTTTTGTCCTTTCCATTTGGAGAAAATAAAAGACGGTGGCGACTCTTGCTTCCGCGACATTTCGCGAACCAGCGTTAAACAGTCAGTTCCAGATCCACCGATCACAGGCGGCTTGGGCAAAAAAGGGTATCCCGGTGGACTGAAAACCCGAAAGGGCGGTCCAGGCAAAAATTAGGGATCAAAGCGTACGACTATGTCCCGTCACCTCGTCATTTGCCCCCCAGAAGAAGATTTGTCAAATCGGCAGTCCTCAAGCACCTCTGCAGGTAACATCAGAAACAGGGGCAATAATGAGTTGTCCAAGCGATCTAGTTGCTCTGTCAACCAAGGTACCAAGGTAGGTTCAGCTAAAGAACGTAACCAAGATATCTTAATTCCCCAGAGAATGAGCCAAGATTCAATAATTCTCTCCCAAACAGTTGTCCTACCATCAGCCCTAACAAGGCACAGTATCTCCTAGCAAGTCAGCAACGCTCTCCCCCAAGCAGAGTTAGCCTACTCAGTCAGCCTTAAGGAAGTTGGATTATCCCCCGCAGATCTCAATATTCCCCAACGGAGTATACAAACATTCCTAACAAGCATCCCCGACAATCTTGATCTAAGATTGTTCCTCAGCGGTATACCGAACATCCAGTGGAGCCACTTCCCCAGTACAGTCTAAAAGCTTCCCCAGGAAAGTGGAATCCATCTCCGCAGCAAGTCTTGAAGCTTATCCCTAGTAGATTCTGGAAGCTGTCACCCGCAGAGTACGAACGCTCCCCCGGCTTTATTCAAAGGTTCTTTCCCCACCAGGATATAACTGGGTTATCCTCAGCCAATTACCACGGAAAGATCGTCCCCGACGAAGTCCTCTTTTCCCCAGCGGAGTTCATCAAAACTTCCAACAGAGCAAGTCAATGGTATCCCCAACGGAGTTATCATCAATATCTCAGCAAAGTACCTCTCTTTCCCCACAGAGTTCACTCCCCGCAGAGTAATCTATTCGCCAAGTTTATTCCCCAACGGATCCATCTTCTCCTACCGGTATTCTTGCAACCATCACCCCAGCGGAAACAAAGAACGCTACTCTTCAACATCAGCCCAGGATTTAACTTCCCGACACCCGTCAAGGATTTATTTTCCTAGACAATAATACATTCATGAACATCACATCTTCATACATTATAGCATGCACATACGCATCATAAACATACAATCTCATTTATTCTGAGAACATCGCACATGTCATACATCATGACATTGCATACAACTAACATTTTGTCTTTTCAGGGCAAAAGTCAACACAAAGATAATTACTATCAACCGTCGTGATTCCAGATCCGATTCCTGTATCTTGCCAGGGTGTTCTATTGACGACTATATTCCAGACTCGATTCCTGTATCCTGCCAGGGCACGTCTGAAGAGTTTGAAGATCTGATTCCTGTATCTCGCCAGGGTGTATCTGTTGACGACTAACATTACCAGACTCGATTCCTGTATCTTGCCAGGGCACGTCCGAAGAGTTCGAAGATCCGATTCCTGTATCTCGCCAGGGTGTATCTGTTGACGACTAACATTACCAGACTCGATTCCTGTATCTTGCCAGGGCACGTCTGAAGAGTTCGAAGATCTGATTCCTGTATCTTGCCAGGGTGTATCTGTTGACGACTAACATTACCAGACTCGATTCCTGTATCCTGCCAGGGCACGTCTGAAGAGTTTGAGGATCCGATTCCTGTATCTTGCCAAGGTGTATCTGTTGACGACTAACATTACCAGACTCGATTCCTGTATCCGGCCAGGGCACGTCTGAAGAGTTTGAAGATCCGATTCCTGTAACTTGCCCGGGTGTATCTGTTGATGACTATATTCTCCGGACTCGATTCCTGTATCTTGCCAGGGCACGTCTGAAGAGTTTAAAGATTCGATTCCTGTAACTAGCCAAGGCACATCTACATAAAGAGTTTGAAGATCAACTCCTGTAACAGGCCAGGTAATTATTTTTCTTTCTCAGGTACGCAAGTTCTCGCTAAGGAATCTCTTACGCGATCGACCACCTCCCAATGGCATCTATAAGCCCATCCACATACCAACAGTCTCCAAATGGTGTCTATAAGCCCATTCCCGACAAGGTTCTGTCACACTTCCAGATGGCATCTATAAGCCCATCCTCCTATTCGTCAGTCCCCAAATGGCATCTGTAAGCCCATTCCCTGCATCATGCTGCTGACACTCTACTATGTAAGTGCAAATTTCTGGGCACTCTAGTGTTCAATCATCTTCCACCTTCAGATTATGAAAGGCTCGTCAGCCAATCTACATCCTCAGGTCTAAGAAGATTGAACAGGGGAAACTGTTGTACCCCAAAATTTGCGCTCCCATATTCTTCAAGATTTGCCAAGATCAAGGTTCAAAATCTCTCAAGGGTTGCACAGTACAATTGCCTCCTAACAGTCAAAAATTAGGGTTTTGGTTCTTGCAAAGAAATTGAAGTTTTCAAGGGTCCAATCAAGTCCCACATGCCCATATACATTGTCAAGCATCCATATGTCAAGTTTCAAGACTCACAGCATCAAGTTGCACAGTCAAAAACCCTAAATGCTTCACAGTCAACTGCAGGGGCAAATGGTCATTTGACAGTCAAAAGTCAAAAATTTTGGTCAACATCTCATTTTGAAGCCACAAACATCATTTGATCAATTCTTGATCATGATTCTCAAAGCATGGCTCAAAAAGTCTCAAGATGCAAAAGTTTCTATTTTTGGACAGCTGAAAAAGTCAACTGCAAATTGACCAGGGCATAACTTCTTCATGGTTTATCATAAAAATCCCATCCAATTCTCATTTTGAAGAGGATGACATTTACTACAACTCATCTTCACACTTCAAGTCCAAGAAATGCTCTCACAAAAAGATATCAATTTCAATGTTATAGGTCATTTTCAAAAGTCAACAAAAAGGCACTTTAAGTCAAAGACCATAACTTGAGATTCGTAAATCCAAATGACATGGGACCAAAGGCATTGGTTAGAGGACTTCAAGACCTTTCCAAAATGTCAAAGAACATGATAATAGCTTCAAAATTGAGCAAGATATGCATTGGAGAAGTTGAGAAATTTTTGGGAACTTTGAAAAGTCAACTTTGCACAAAAGGCTTCAAATTTGCTAATGGGCCTCAAATTCTTTCTTGAATCATTACCCAAAGCCTATGCACGACCCATTGAGCTAAAAATGATTTATTTTCTTATTTTTAATTAATTAATTGAATTTTTATTCTTATTAATTCATTTAATTAGATTTAATTATGAGAAAAATATCAAATAATGGTTTTAAATCTTTTCTGTGCAGCAAATATGTTCATTATATGCAAAAGATTTCGTGCATCATCTCAAGGGGACAAGATCATCCATATTTGGCAAGATTTGCATGAAAAAAGATTGAAAAAGATGTGATAAAAATCAAATATTGAAATCATTAATTCAATGGATCTTTGGGCTTGGTTTTGACCTAATTTCATTCATATACTTATGCAAGACCTAACCTAATGCAAGGACACACGAAAAACTGCTCAGAAAGATAGAATCAATTTGAAACTTTTGGCCAAAAACTTGAAAACTGATTTCATAGTTAGAGCACAATTCAAAGCTTCTGAAGGATTCCAATACGTTGCCAAAACATCCAGGAAGCGTTTGCAATCGAGAACGAGTCAAAACGTGCAAGGAATTGAAGAACACAGGCTATACGGTTTGCCAAAATTCCTTGAATTCCATATCATGATTCATGCACTTTTAGCCATTTTTCTTGATTGATTTATACTAATATTAACTTTCTGAAGCGATTGGTACAACTTAATTGTGATAATGTTGCCTAAAGCAAAATCTGCCATTGATGAAACCTAGGGTTTCAGAGCTCCAAAATTGGGGGTTCTCATGTATAGAAAAATTGGACCTTTAGACCCATACCACTGAATTCAGAAGCTCAAGACGAAACGAACCAACACCTCGCGCCCAATTTATTTAATCCATAGGCGTAATCTCTATTTTCATGAGTTTCAATTTGTGGGGGTTTAAAACCCCCGCTATTTGTTTTGTAATTGCAGGGAAAACAAGGAAGAAGATGGACGTGGCCTGATGCTATTGGGAGATTCAAATCTGGCGCGTGATTTTTTGTCTTATACTACTATCCAACGTTTTTGTATATTATGTTTTTTATCTATCCAAATAACAAACGCACGCCATAGCTCAGTTGGTTGATAAGGTGTCTTGCAGGTATAGGGACCTGGGTTCGATTCCCAGGTCCCCCCATTTAATCCATAATTTTTGTTGTAATGCTTTTCTATGTAGCGCTCATTCAGTGGCTCACCATGCACGCTCATGCATGTGCCTGCCAAGTGGACTTGAGATCAATCTAGTGGCCACAGAAGGAGGACCATCATACGCCTGGGTCAACCATCAAGCATGTGATTCTTAAGAGTCAACGAGGCTCTATGCAAATGGGCCAAAATTACTCCAAAAACACCTCCCTTTGGGTCTGAAAACCCCCCTGGTTTGCATTTTTTAATTTTCTTTTCTTTTCAATTCTAATTCTTTTTAAATTATTTTAATTGTTTTAATTGTTTTCTTTAATTCCATAAAATAATTTTTTCCATAATAAAAACAGAAAAACACAAAATATGTTTAATTAATTATTAATTCACCATTAAAATATTTTTTGTAAATAAAGGTTAAGTAATTAATTTAGTTAAATTAGGTTTCAATGTTAACACTTTTTCTTAACAAATAAAAACATGTAGAAATTAGGGTTTTTGACATTTTCATCTTTTTCTTAAATTAACTATTTTTCTCATTATTTATTATTATAATTACTATTTATTTTTGTAAATACACATATACATTAATTAATTAGTAAATTAGGTCAACTTTAATATTTTTCATTAATAGTTAAAATAACTTAGAATTAGGGTTTCTCTTGATTTTTAATTTTCTTTATTTCATAAATACAAAAAACATAAAAAACAATTTCTTTTCTTTAATTAAATAATCAGTTAGCTTTTAATTCAATTTAATTTCAAAAGGGTCAAAACCCTCGGACGTTCAATTTTTATTCTTTTCGCGCATTATTTTCTTTTGAATATTATGTAACTGCTCAAGGCTTGTAATAATAATTAGGTCTTTTTACTTTCCGCATCTTTTACCAAACGGGTCTTTGTATTTTGGCGATGTATAGACCCGCGCCTTGTAATAGCGTAGGATTTATCTTTCCGCATTTAAATTTCCGCACTCTTAAATTCTAAATTGTATGAAAGAATGTATGGCTAATTAAAAACAAGCATAGCTCACAAATGCCATGATCAAAGATAATTGTTAAACTGAACACAACACACAAATACACACACCACTTCTAGGGTACGCCTCACCTGTTGCCTTCGAAACGTGGTCGTCGAGTATAGGACGTTTTAGTAAGTCCTTATGTCCATGATCCAGTTGCCTCGAAACGGTCGCCTCGGATTAAAAAAGGATCAAGGGCATAAGGGTAGCTTCTAAGGTGTCCTACTGTTGCTCTGGTGACCACACTGTCCCTACAAACGAATTGACCCGAACACCTCCAACAGTGGTGCTACCTACCTCTCAATGGTGGGATGGCACTACCTTAAGGACATTTACACAGCCTAATTCCTTAGGGTAGGTGGATGACTCATGGATACTTGCTCTATTCAAAAACAAAAAACCTTTTCACACCGACACTTTCAAAAAGCTTTCAAAACAATTTTTTAAACACTCTTGAGGACTGATACAAGAGTTATTCCGAAATCTTTAAACGAAACTTTTTCAAACTCACTCACAATTGAAAAGCAAACATTTTGAAAACACAATGAGCAAGTATCTAAGAGCCCATGGATAACCATGGATAGAAAGGGTGCTAACACCTTCCCTTTCTATAAATCTACCTCCCGAACCGAGAAACTATCTCATAAGGAATTTTGCTATGCTTTTGTCCTGTCCATATTGGAGAAAATAAAAGACGGTGGCGACTCTTGCTTCCGCGAAATTTCGCGAACCAGCGTTAAACAGTCAGTTCTAAATCCACCGATCACAGTAAGTATTATCATTATACCTTTAAATTTGCTAAGTGCTTGAACCAAAGACTTTATCCACAAATGCTTTTAGCTTGATCAATAATCTTTTCCTTCTTGTCAACAAGGTTTGTCTTCATCAAAATAAAAGTGAATTTGAGAATCTTGATTTTACATGGATCAGTTGAACTTGATCGATGAAAAACGATTGGCTGCCGTTTGTCACGGTCAGATGTACCAAAAACGTATGATCAAGGATTTCAACAAAAAGATCAAGCCTCGAGTATATCAAGCTAGTGACTTGGTAATAGAGCGCGTCATTCTTCCACAAGGCGACCCCAGGGGAAAATAGACTCCCACTTACGAAGGGCCATTTGTTGTCAAGAGAGTGTTCTCTGATGGTGCCATGATGCTGACTACCATGGACGGTGAAGACTTCTCACATCATGTGAACACGGACAAGTTAAAAAATACTATGCATAAGAGACCCGCTAGGTTGACACACATAGACAAGATAAGGGCAATTCGGCAAACCAAAAGTTTTTCGCAAAAAGATTGTACACCCGGCAAGTTGAAAACTCGAAAGGGCAACTTGGGCAAAAATGGGTATCCTGGTGGGCTGAAAACCCGAAAGGGCGGTCCAGGCAAAAGTTAAGGATTAAAAGCGTATGACTACGTTCCGTGGAATCACCACAGTAGACTTTATTACCAAGGTCCAAGTTCAAATGGTCCAAGATCAATCCAATCAACGGCAAGGGACATTCGAAGACATTGGGGAAATAGTAGAGTTGGAACGCGATGAGATCACTTCCACATGGCTATTATCTTTGTTTTCAATTTTGTTTTCCCTTTCGATGATTTCCTCTTACTAGGATCTCCGTCTCTCTGTACAAAAACGCCTATTCATGGGCAAAATATCAATACAAATATATTTTAAAGTGCAAACTTTCTGTTTTTTGTTTTGGATGCAAAAATGTCCAATGATTAAAATTGAACGAACATATGCATGTGAACATAATTAAAACAATTTGGCACATGTGTCCTGCTAAGCAGCAATAAACATCTCTTTAATGTATATGGAATATCCCCCACAGAGTTATCTCATTAGCATTATCCCCACAAGGTCGGCTACAATATACCTTTCCCTTAATAGAGTTACCCACAAAGTCTCTTTGCATAGGTTGATCCTCAGCCAAAGTCTCAATCTCTTGACAGCTCTCTCCCCAGCTAAGTTGGTCCTAAAAGAAGAAGCCTTGTGGATCTCATCCTAAAAGAACTCACCTTGTCATCAGTTCGTCAAGTATTCCTCAACAAGTTTTATTTCTTCAACAGGGTTTATTTCCCCAGCTAAATCTGTCTGCCCCGGTTGAGTCTATCCTCTCCAGCTTGAGTTTGCCTCTCAGACTATTATAAATCAGAGGGCCATAACCCCCAATCACCAGTGAAGTCGTAAACAAAGTCTTTGATATCTCCAAAAGTTGTTGTGAAGCCTGGAATCCGACCAGATAACAGTTTTAACTTCAGTAAGTTGTTGTAAAGCCTGGACCCGACCAGATAACAGTCAACTTCATTCTTTCAAAATACTATGAAGCCTGGAACCGACCAAATAATAGTATAACTTTTCAAACACTATGAAGCCTAGACCCGACCAGATAATAGTATAACTTTCAGTCACTATGAAGCATGGGCCCGACTAGATAATAATGTAACTTTTCAAATACTATGAAGCTTGGACCCGGCCAGATAATAGTACAACTTTCAGTCACTATGAAGCCTGGACCCGACCAAATAATAGTGTAACTTTTCAAATACTATGAAGCCTGTCCCCGACTGGATAATAGTACAATTTTCAGTTACTATGAAGCCTGGAACCGACCAGATAATAGTTAACTTCTCAAGACACTTTGAAGCCTGGATCTGACCAGATAAAAGTTTAACTCTTCAAGATATTGAAGAACCTAGAGTCAACCAGACAAGGGTTTAATTTCTTTTCCCCAGTAGAGTTTGCCTCTACCCCAGCAAGTTACTGTGAAGCCTGGACCCGACCAGATATCAGTTCAATTTCATCTTTTCAAGTAAGTTATTGTGAGACCTGGATCCGACCAGATAGCAATTAACTTTATTCCCTCAGAAATTCGTTGTGAATCTTGGAATCCGACCAGATAGCAACTAGTTTTGAGCAAGTTACTGTGGAGTCTAGATCCGACCAGATAACAATTCAACTTCAAGAAATTTTCTGCGAAGCCTGGAATCCGACCAGATAACAATTAATTTATTCTTCCCTAGTAAGTTACTGTGAAACCCGGAATCTAACCAGATAGAAGTTGACTTCCTCATCTTCAGCAAGTTATTGTGAAGCCTGGATCCGACCAGATAGCAATAACTTTCAAGAGATAATCCCCGACGGAAGAATTCTTTTAACAAAATTTGAATATATGTATATTCTTCATCCCCAACATCAATCTGAGACTCAGCTTCCCAGAACTCCTCAGCAGTAGTCAGGGATTTATTTTCCCGGACAAATATGCATCCCACATTCATACATCATAACATATATATACGAAACGCATTTAGCACAATCTCATTCATCTTGAGAACGCCATGCATACATCTACATTTAACTAACCCTTTTTCCCACATGTAAAACATCAAGTTTTAGTATAAATCGACCAAAGATTTATGCTGATACTTCTTCTAGTATTTACCGTCATTTCTCCAAATGGCATCTATAAGCCCATTACCAATACATCTTCGAGTGTAAGTTTCTGGGCACTTTGGTGTTCAATCATCTTTCACATTCAAGTCACGAATGGCAGGTCCGCCAATCTAACTCTTCAGGTTTAAGAAGATTGAACAGGGGCAGATTTTGTAACTCAAAATTTTCTCTCTCATTTCTCAAGAAATATATCATAAGATCTCCATTGATTCAAGACTACACAAGGTTTGATCAGCTCAAGACACCTCCTCAACACTGACAACTCAAAATTAGGGTTTGAGTTTTCACAAGTACAATTGGACTTTCAAGGCCTAAAATAACTTTCATGGATCATTAGGAACTGTTGTACCCCAAAATTTGCCCTCCCATTTCCTCAACATTTTCTCATCACCAGACCTTTGAAGATCAAGATCCAGTTAGGGTTTCCTCTGCTCAAGACTTCTCCTTGCACTATTGACCCAAATTAGGGTTTGTGTTTGCACAAAGATGTTTTGACCTAAAAAGCCTAAGATGACTTTCATGCTTCATTTTGGACTCCCAAGTTTATCCATACCAAGTTTCAAGTCTTGATTCCAGGTTTTACCCAGTCAATTGGACAGTTGACCTATAAATCAGTTGTATTGGGGAAAAAGTCAACTGTGGCCAATTGACAGTCAAATATCATGAAAATTGACCCACATCAACATTATGAACTCATATGGACCATTTGATCAAGTTTGGATCACAATTCCACAAGAAATTTGATCAGATCATCAAAAGGGCAAAATGGTCATTTTTAGGGTTTTGACTGCACAAAGGCAATTTTTGACTGTTTGACCTAGCCAATGGCAAACCAAGCTCACCTATGGACTCAAGGACCCCATGGAATTATCTTGACATGCTCAACAAACTCAAAAGGTCCCAAGTACACAAGATTGACAGTTGAATTTCCCAGTCAATTGATCAATTTTGACTGTATACTGAAAAGTCAAACTTTGACTTTTTGGTCAAAATCAAGAGTCAAGATTCATTTTTCATCAAAACATGCCAAATCATGAAACTTGTTCACCATGAAACCAAGAAATGCAAATTAGGGTTTGAAATGGAATATTTCATAACTTAGAATTTTTTCTAAGTTATGGAAAACCCTAATTTTTTCCCAACTTTGCCCCACTCTTTCACCAAGATTTATTTGGATTCAAACAAAAGTCAAAACATGAAAGTTGTAGCTTGTTGCATAATCTACAACTTTGATTCACAAAGTTTTCCCAAATGAGGCTTGTATCTCAAGTTACAAATTTTTGAATAAGGGCACTAAACCATTCTTAACTTAGTGAAAATTTGACCTATTTTGGACAAGTTTTTACCTAACTTCAAGACCATTTTCCATACACTTCCACTTGGAATTTCAATTTGCATTTCAAAGATGGATTGTATTACACATTCCAAGCTTTCCAAAATGTCCAAGAACTTCTCAAACAACCTCATGGTTAGGGAGAATCGAATTTCACAATATGGCAAAAACTCACTTTGTTCATGACCAAGTTACATGTCCATAACCTTGAAATTTGAACTCAGCATGCCTTAAGCTAGATTACAGGTCCTTAAACCATCCAACACTCATAAATTTAATGCATATTCTTTGTGCCAAGACCATGTTCTTTGAGTTCAAGCATTGTCTAAAGGTTTAATCCCAAAGTAGATAAAGCAAATTGGCCATTTTTGTAAAAGGTAGCTTTATGTCAAATTGAAAATCCAACAAGTACATTGCAAATCTGATTGGCACAAGATTATGAGCATAACACACTGATCAAGGAGGGATTATGCAGCACATTAGGGGGTCCTCTACATGCCTAGAA
Organism: Vicia faba; assembly: GCA_948472305.1. Lineage (NCBI taxonomy): Eukaryota > Viridiplantae > Streptophyta > Magnoliopsida > Fabales > Fabaceae > Vicia > Vicia faba. Next base: position 1,314,624,934 of record OX451740.1, on the reverse strand, counting down.
ACACAAGTTGGCTTTTGTTGCTTAAGAAAGAAGAAAAGTGCCATAACACATACCAACTCTCATCTCAGCAAAAACCAGCTTAGACAAACTTATCAAACACATTCCAAAGATCAGAACCAAGCTTTTGCACGACCCTAGCACCTCTCAAATACTCCCCTTGCCATAATCACTCTCAAACTGCAAAAACAGGGCAAGGCCTGCAGTTTGAGTGCTATCTTTCATTTCTCTCAAGCTTTCTTGCCCAAACCAGTTCACACACCTTCCATACCATCTATGCAAGCTAACCAAAAGCAAAAGCACGACCTGTAACACCTCCAAGCCACTTCACCATTTTCATATTTCTGTTTTGCAGTTGGAGTCCTCTAGCACGATTCAGGGAGTTTCAAGACAAAGTAGAACTTGGAATAGCATCCTCACACTTCAAGGAAGCTATACAAATCATTATCTTGCTCTGAAAACTCCCCCATTGCAAAGCACGATTCCAACTGAACATGTATATTCATGGAGTTCTATCTCTCAGTATAGGCATTGTTAGCTTTAGGTTTGTGAAGGAAATATGTCACAATCATAGCCCTGAACATGCCCATATAGTTAGATTTCATTTATATTATGTGTGCTGCAAGAATTTTGAGTCTGAACATGGCATAAAAGTTAGGTCAGAAATTGGGGGAGAAGAAATTCTCCCTCATCTTAGAGAGTTAAGTCAAGTTCTTTACATGGTTGAATTCGTCTTCTCATGCTCTACACTTTTCATGTTATGAGTTTTGCTTGAAAGTCCAGGAATCAAGAGATAGAAAACGCGTGCTTGCTTGAGTGAGGTTGTTCAGAGGTTGAAGACAAAGTCTTCTTGGGCTGGGCCTGAGTTGACTTTCCTATTTGCACCCTTTTACTGCTTTTACACCCCCAAGGCCCATTTGCTTATTTCTTTGATTTTTTTGACATTTTCTTTTTTGTATTGACTTATTTATTTTTTCTCATGTTATTAAAAATATAAAAATCTTTTTTCTCACCATTTTTTGATTTATTAGGTGTTTATGTGATTTTCTTTGATTTATACATAAATAAATAAATACATATATTTTTGTTTAAATTAACTAAATAGTGCAAATACATTTTTATTTTCATTTTTATTCCATTTTATCTTCTGAAAATATTTTATATAAAAAAATACTTTTTTTTTTAAAATATTAAATATTATTGTTTTTGGTATATATAATACTTATTAAATAATACACACATATATATATATATATATATATATATATATATATATATATATATATATATATATATATATATATATATATATATATATATATATATATATATATATATATATATATATATATATATATATATATATATATATATATATATATATATATATATATATATATATATATATATATATATATATATATATATATATATATTTATTAATATATTTAGGATAAAATACCAAAATATACATATTTTACTTTTATTAATATTAAACACTAAAAATACATTTTTTACAAATATATTTCTTTTCTTATTTTATTTTTGTGTATAAATGATAAATATTGTATATATTAATAAATAATACATTTTATTTAATAGAATTAGGGTTTTACCCTAAACATGAAAAATTCTCAAAAATAATACTTTTCTTTTGTTTATTTTGACACATAAAAATACTTTTTTTTTCATACATATAAAAAACCCTTTTTTTTTGCATTCTTGTATATTTGTTCTATTTCTATTTTATTTATGCAATTAAATTATCTTGTAAATAATTCAAATCTTGATGTAATAGTTTTAGGTTTAAATTCCTTGTCAAAATCCCCATTTGAAACATTGTACCCCCCTCCCTATATTATTGTGTTGTAATAGCGTAGGAGTTTAAATTTTGCACTTTATCGCTTTCTAAATATACAATGTTAGAATTAGGGTTTATATGCGAATAAAATGAACAAAATAGTTATGACCTAATCTCAAGACAAACAAGCATGAAAATGGACACACAAATCACACTTGCACCCCCTAGGGTATTCCACTTTGTTGCCTTCAAATAAATGGGCCATATTGCGTGTTAGGTCTCTTTGGGCAAAACAAACAAATTGAATGATCATAGTCCCTCGACAACACTTTTCAAAATATTGCCAAACAAATGATCAAGTCCCTTAAAGAAAATGCCCAAAGATACTTGGCACCATTGCAATTATGATCCAAACGATGATCCGCGCCCGTCCCTTTCACATCCTAACATGAGATTGTCCACCAAATACAATGGTGGAACAAACTTATTGAAAGGGTTAAAACATAGCAATAATCTTTGAGAAATTTAGGAGTAGATAAACCTCTTAGTTACTTGAATCAAACTTGCAAAAAACAAAACACTTGCCTATTTTCTAAAAACACACCTCACAACACTTTCAAAACAACTTTCGAAAACAAATGAAAACCTTTTCAAAAGACATACACCTTTGTATACATCCCAACATGGATCATTACAAAGGTTGCCACCACATTGGCTTCTTTTCAAAACATTTTTTAAACCCACACCACACAAAGCACCATTTCAAACAATTGAAAATTAAGGCAAGTTGATCTAAGCAAGTAACTAAGAGCCCATGGATAACCATGGATAAAAAGAGTGCTAATACCTTCCCTTTCTATAATCTACTCCCCGAACCCAAGAAAACATCTCAAAGGTTTTTGCTGTGCTTTTTAACCTTTCCTTAGGATAAAATAAAAAGTCGGTGGCGACTCTTGCTCAACCGAAACATTTGCGAAAACAAACGCAAAACCCAATTCAGTTCTCCCACCGTATCACAGGAACCCTCAAGATTTCTCATGTCAAGTTTCAAGTCTTGGATCACAAAATTGCTCAGTCATTGATCAGATGACCTAAAATCAGCTGTATTGGATAAAAAGTCAACTGTGGTCAACCTACAATCAAACTTCATAATTTTTTATCAATATCAACACTATAAACTCATATATGTCAATTGATAAAGTTCGGATCACAATTCCTCATAGAAATTTGATCAAAATACCAAAAGGGCAAAATGGTCAAAATTAGGGTTTTATTTGAGAAGGCTCAGTTCTTGACTTTTGACCAGGAAAATGACTTATGGGTTTAAGAAATGATCTCAAGGATTAAAATGCACCATCTTGACCTAATTTCATAGTTCAAATTACCTCTCAATATTATTTGAACTGACAGATGAATTTCAGCCAACTGATGTAAAGTCAAATGTACACTGAAAAGTCAAACTTTGACTTTTTGATCAAAATTAAGTTTCAAAAAGCATATTTCATCAAGACATGTCAAAATATGAAATTTCTTCATCAAGAAATCAAAAAGTAAAATTTATCTTTGGAAAGTCAAAATTCTAAGACTTAGAAATTTTTCTAAGTATTGGAAAGTTAACATTTTTTCATAACTTTGTGCCAAATTTCCACCATGATGCAAAATGATTCAAGGAAAACTTCCAACATGAAAGTTGTAGATCTCAATGAGATCTAAAACATTATAGGGCAGAACTTTTTCTAGAAATGCTTGGATTTCAAGTTATGAATTTATGAAGACATGTCCATGAAACTAAAAGACTTAGTGAAATTTTGCCCTAGTTAGGCAGGATTTTAACCTAACTTCATGGAAACTTTTCACCTAGTTCCAAATTGAATCTTCAAAAATGTCCAACATGAAGGTTGTAGGGGATTTTAAAAGCTTTCCAAATATCCAAGAACTAATTGAGTTCATACTTGAGCTAAGAGAATCGAAGGCAAGAAGTTAGGGTTTCAAACTTGTTTTTCAAGTCATTTTCATGATGAACATTTGATCCAATTCCAAGCAATGCTGCATAATCCCACTTTTTAGGCCCTCTAACTTATGTATATATCCTTAATCATAAGATTGCACAAGCTTTTGAGCTATGAACCACTTGATTTAAGTTTGTCCAATACACCTTGTCATTTAAGGAAGAAAGTCACCACTTCCATTTTGAAAAAGCAAGCTTTATGCAAAGTCAACTTGTCTTGAGCTTTGAACTTGTTCCTTTTGCACACACAACATCTATAAGTCAGAAGCAAGCTTGTTTAAAGTTCAACCACTCTACAATAGCATGGTACAAGCTTTGGGAATATGTTTGTCATGGTTGCTTCAAAAACAAGTAAAGGTTTTACAACTTGATATATCAAGTTCTGACTTGTTGTAGCATACAAAACCTCTTGCCTATAAATACATACACTATTTGCATGCTAACACACGAATGCTTAAGCCCTCAAACCCTCTCAAAGTCAGGATTGCATAAACAACATCCATTGTTGCACTTTCTAGACAGAAATCCCAAACACATAATCCACTCGTGCATTTCTTGGCCTTTCACTTCCAAAAGTTCCTAAACATCATCTACAAACAATCCCACACCCTGTTACACGACTGTAACATCTCCATCACCTTCCTCCATAACCAAAAACCAGAGCTTGCATCTTGACTTCTCTAGACCATTCCATCCATCCATAGCTTAAGCTAAGCATTGCATTAGCTTCTTGGGTTCTTGAGGAAGCTAACCTGATCATCACCATCACTTGAAACAATCTCAAACTCATTTAACGATTTCCATTTTTTGAGTTTTGAGAATGGTTGAGAAATGAGCAAGTTCACAAATTCAAAAATGTTGTTGTTCTCACTATAAACGTGCGCAGGGAAGAAGATGAAGTGCAGGCCTATAATTTGTTTTGTAATATAATAATATGGTTTCAGTTTAATACACGGATGTATAGCCACCCCAGTGGTAAAGCAGCGCTCGTTTATGGTCAAGGGCGTGGATTCAAGCCCCAACGCTGCCACTTTTTCCCCCATATTTTTCATCTTTTCTTTGTTTGAACAAGTCAGCGCGCCTGGGCCTCCTTTGATGGGCCTGCTTCACTTTACTGCACAACACTCCCACTTTACTGCATAACACAGCCCATTATTTTTATTATTTTTTTCTGATTTCCAAACAAAAATCATTAATGGGCCAGACTAAAAATTGTTTTTACTTTTAAACCATCCAAGTCATTTTCACACCCCCTGGCTTTTATTTTTATATTTTATTTTATTTTTATTTTTATCTATTATTATTATTATTATTATTATTATTATTTTTATTAATAAAAATAAAAAAAATACTTTATTTATTTATTTATTTATATTATACCTATAGTTTTATTTTTATTTCCTTTTTTAAACTAAAAAAGACAAAAAATATTTTCTTAAACAAACTTAATTTCTTTTTCTTAATAAATTAATAATTAGATTTAGGTTAATTATTTTCTTTTTAATTAAAATTAACTTAGAATTTAGGTTTTCTTTTAATTAATTAATTTCCATACTATTTTGATTAAACTTAAAACCTTTTTCTAAAAAACCTAAAAATGCTTTCTTGATTAATTTTATTTCTTTTAAACTAGAGTTTAATTTTACTTAGTTTAATTAATTATTTTCTTTTAGATAATTAGGTTAAAACCATTTTCCTTAACAAAATCAAACAAAAATCCATTTCTTTTCCATTTATATCCTTGTACATTATATTCCTTTTAATTCTTGTACATTATTCAAGTTTCAATATGGTTGTAATAGATAATTAGATTTAATTTCTTGCAATCCCCATTTGTAAATTTGTATACCCCATCCCCAAATGATGTAATAGCGTAGTAAATTTACTTTCCGCAATTTATCGCTTTCCTATCAATGCTAGTAAATTAGGGTTTGTATGGAAAGATAAAATCAACAAGTCGACAACCCTAATTCAAGATAAACCAAGCATGAAAAAAATAAACACTTGCACACTGACACCCTTAGGGTAAATCCACTTGTTGCCTAAAAAATGGTCATGTTACGCATGTGGGATGTCTTAGCAAAAACAATCAAAAATACAAGATCATAGTCCCTCGATGACGCTACGAATGTTGCCTTACAAATAATTTTAGTCCCTCAAGAAAAATACTAAGATATCTCACAACATTGCTATCATGATTATACAGTGACCCACGCTGTCCCTTTACATCCAAAGATAAGGCTTCTTACCAATCAATGGTAAGATAGCAATATCAAAGGAAAGGAGAGAAATGAACAAAATACTTTTGAGTAGGTAGAAACGTTCTTAGTTGCTTGCTCACTTTCAAAACAAAACACACACCAAACGTTTTCAAAAACAAACATCGTTTCAAATACACCAACACTTTGTATACATTCTCTCCGAAACGAGAATCATTACAAAGTTTGCCTAAACGAAGGTGCCTTTTCAAAAAATATTTTCAAAAAACACCACAAAGCACATTTTCAAACAAAGCAAGTGATCTAGCAAGCAACTAAGAACCCATATATAACTATGGATGAAAAGGGTGCTAACACCTCCCCTTTTCATAATCTTCCCCCCGAACTCAAGAAAATAATCTCGAAGGTCTTTCCTGTTCTTTTCATCCTTTCTTTATTGGATAAAAGAAAAGTCGGTGGCGACTCTTGCTAACCACAATAATTGCGATTAAACGCAAAACATCCCAAGTCAGTTCTCCCATCGTATTACACCATCAAACTCTCATTTTCCATCAAAGAAAGCACTTACATCTCCCTTCGATTTAAGGAATTCAAGAGGTAAGTTTTCTTTCAAACTTGAGTCTATTCTATTTTAATATCATGTGCATATGTCAATAAAGAAAAATGTAGACATTTCTAGAATATGTTTTAGATTTTGATTCTGACCGCCTGTATGTTGAAAACTCAACCTTAGTTTAGTTATGATTTGACCTTTTAGACCCATTAGTTTTCATGCTAACCCCTGGATTGTAGTTATGTTTGGATATTGCATTTTTTAGACTTTAAGACAAGTTTTTTGTACCCTTCGATTAGCTAGCTGCACAAGCCTTTCGAATCATACTATGAGGACCCAATATGCTTACAAAGAGTTAGCAAGGAGCCTGTGGCAAAGCATGAGTGTTGATGTTTCTGGGCCTCAAACGAAGGCCATAACCTTGTTGTCTCCAGGCCTCAAACGAAGACCGGAACCTTGTTGTCTCTAGGCCTCAAACGAAGGCCAGAACCTTTCCATCTCCAAGCCTCAAGCGAAAGGCAGAACTATGCTGACGTCCAGGCCCAAGAGAAAGGCGTTATCATCTTGATTCCAACCCTCAGTCGAAGGATATAGAAATGCAAATCGAAGGGCATGATTCCATTGACTTTAAAATCCAAATTGAAGGAAGCCAGGAAATGCAAAATCGAAGGGTGTTTCAACCCAAATCGAAGGATCCATTTTTCTTGCATTTATTTTATTTTTTCCTTTTATATTTCAATGTAATTCAATATGGTTGTTGTAACACGGTGGGAGAACTGACTTGTGTGTTTTTCATTTGATCGCAAATGTTGCGGTTAGCAAGAGTCGCCACTGATTTTTCTTTTATCCAAAAGGAAAGGCTGAAAAGAACAGGAAAGACCTTTGAGATTATTTCTTGAGTTCGGGGGATAGATTAAGAAAAGGGAAGGTATTAGCACCCTTTTCATCCGTAGTTATCTACGGGCTCTTAGTTGCTTGCTAGATCACTTGACTTTGTTTACAAATGTGCTTTGTGTGGTTTTTTAAAGTATTTTGAAAAGGCGCCATCGTTTAGGCAAACTTTGTAATGATTCTCGTTCGTAAGAATGTATACAAAGTGTTGATCCTTTTAAAATGTTTTCAAGTTTGAAAGATGTTTTTGAAAGTGTTGGTGTTTGTTTTGAAAATAACAATGATGTTTTTGGTTTGAAAATGAGCAAGCAACTAGGAACATTCTACCTACTCAAAAGTCTTTCATGTTTATTTCCTCTTTCCTTTGACATTGTTATCTTACTATTGATTTGGTAAATAAACCTATCTTTGGATGTAAAAGGGACGGGCAAGGGTCATCGTATAGCCATGATTAGCAATGTTGTAAGATATCTTAGCATTTTCTTTAAGGGACTAAGATCATTTTTGAAAGGCAACTTTGATAGCGTCATCAAGGGACTATGATCTTGCATTTTTGCTTGTTTTTGTTAAGATACCTCACATGAATAATATGGCTATTTTTTAAGGCAACCAGGTGGATTTACCCTAACGGTGTATGTGTGCAAGTGTATTGGTTTACATGCTTGATTTGTCTTGATTAGGGTTTGCTATTTGTTGGTTTTAATCTTTCCATACAAGCCCTAATTTACTAGCATTTGTATATATAGCATTTGAATTACGGAAAATAAAAATGCTAAGCTATTACATCATTTAGGGGAGGGGATATACAAATTACAAATGGGGAATTGCAAGAAAATTAAATCTAAATAATTATTACAACCATATTGAATATTGTACAAAAAATGAATAAATAAAAATGCAAGAATGTAAATGTAAAAAGAAATGTGATTTTTGTTTGGTTTTCATGAAAATGGTTTTTTGACCTAGTTAACTAAATTAAAATAATTAACTAAAAATAAGAAAATTAAGATTAAGTTAGTAAAATAAATCAATTTAAACAGAACACAATTTTTAGGTTTTTTTTTTGTAAATTTGATTAAATTAGTAAACAGAATTAATAAAAGTCCCGAGTCCTAAATTGATTTTAATTTACAAGAAAATAATATATAATAATAATTAAACCTAAAATATTAATTATTAAGAAAGAAATTAATTTATTAAGAAATGTTTTTGTTCTTTTGATTTTATAAAAAATAAATAAATAAATAAGTGTAAAAAATAATAAATAAAATATTTTTTGGGTTTTTAATAACAATAAAAAAATTAATAATAATACTAATAATAAAGAAAATAAAAATAAAAATAAAATAAAATGGGCCAAGATGTATGAAAGTGAAACAGGGAGTATGAAATAAGCAAAATTCTAGGCCTATGGGGTTGAGGCTCAAGCGCCTGATTCGGCAAAAAAAAGAAAAAATGAAGAAAAAAGTGAAAATAGCAAAAAGGTCTCGCTGGGGCTCGAACCCAGGACCTTCTAATACGCGCGCTCTTCTTGTACCACTGGGGTGGCCTGTTTCATCCATTCACATAATAAAAGCATAAATATATATTAGAAACTGCTTCCTGAAGACAACTTCATCTTCAACCTCGCACCTAGCCAGACCACCTGCATCTTGTTCATTTCTCATCCATTTGCAAAAGTGTAAACAGGAATCTTGTGGCAAATTTCCTCATGATTTTAGAAATGTAAAGCATTAAAACCTTAGATCAAAGACAAACATGAATTTTATTGGCCCTAATCTGAACCCTAACTTTTCCAGAAACTTCAATCTTAAAATTCTCTAAGCTTAAGCAACATAAATGAAAACTATTGACATGGTTAGCTTTAGGACAATGATATCTACATTTTTCATTCATAAATTAAACATTAATGATGCCTACATGAAGAGTTCAAAAGTCAAAAAACTCACCTTGCAAGAGGGTATTGTGTTTTGATTTTTAGCGGCTTTTGATGAGTTCCTGTGATTGGGTTAGCTTCCTCAAGTTCCTAGGAAGCTAATGTGATGCTTAGCTTGAGCTGAAAGTGGCTGAAGAGTTCTGGAGAAATCAACTTGCAGAGCTCTATTTTTGAAAATGGAACTTGATGATGGATATGTTATAGTTATGAAACAGGGTCAAGGATGAGTTGTATTTGATGTTTAGAAGCTTTAGGAACCAAAAGGCTTGAAAACTCACGAGGGAAATGTGAGTTTCAAGTTTTTTGGTCAGAATGTGCAACAATGGTGATTTTTGATACGGTTATGAGTTCTTGTGGTTTTAGGGCTTAAGCATGCGTGTGTTTTGATGCAAATCACTTGTACATAAGTAAATAAAGGGATGTGAGGCTTGAGAGGGTCAGAATCACACAAGTACAAGTTATGGCTATGTTGCTTGATTTTGAAGAAAAGTGAAAATATGGTTTCAAGGTAAAGTACAAGCATGGCCTGACTTGTTAGAGGCTTGAGACAAATTTCCTTTGGGTTATAGGTCATGTATGATCATAAGAGAACAAGTGCAAAGCTCAAGAATAGATTTTATACATAAAGCTACTTTTTCAAAATTGCAATGTGCACTTTCTTCCTAAAATGGAAATAAGCATGGGCAATGCATTGAATGCTTGAGTTGAAGCCTCTAACAGCTATGCAAAATATTAATTATGGAGTGACAAACAATTTTAAGGTTTGCAAAGCAAAGATTGTGCAGCCTAGCATGGATTTGCATTCTTGTTCATCATGAAATTCAGCCTTGTAAAACAACTTGAAACCCTAACTTTTGACCTTCGATTCGCCTTGGTCACAAATGATCTCAAGGAGTTCTTGGACATTTTATAAATATTGTAATATGCTCTACAACCCCTATTTGAATCACTTTTGTGAAATCCAAATGGAACTATGTGAAACTTGGGTCATAAGTTAGTTCAAAATCCTGACTAAAATGCTCAAAATTTCACTAAGTGTTTTAGTTTCATGGCCATGACTTCATGGATTAATAACTTGAGATCCAAGCATTTATAGGAGAAGTTATGTAAAGAAATGTTTTAGATATCATGGAGATCTGCAACTTTCATGCTGAAAGTTTCTTTTGAATCATCTTGCATCATGGTGAAAAATTGGCTCAAAGTTGTGAAAAAAATATGAAGGTTTCAACACTTAGAAAGATTTCTAAGTTTGGAAACTTTGACTTTTCAAAATGAAATACTGACTTTTTGATTTCTTGATGAACAAGTTTCATATTTTGACATGTTTTGATGAATTGTGATCTTTGACACTTGATTTTGACCAAAAAGTCAAAGTTTGACTTTTCAGTGTACAGTTGACTTTTGATTAGTTAACTAAAAATCAACTATCCATAAATTGATCTTGAGGGATGTTTTGAGTCATGACATTAGGTCAAAATTATGCAATTGAACTATTGATATCATGTCTCAAACCAATTAACCATTTGCTAGGTCAAAAATCAAAAATTGCCCTTTCTCAATCAAAACCCTAATTTTGACCATTTTGCCCTTTTGATGATTTGATCAAATTTCTTGAGGAATTATGGTCCAAACTTGATCAAATGACATAAATATGTACACAATGTTGATATGGATAAAAAATTATGAAGTTTGACTGTAAATTGACCACAGTTGACTTTTTCCCCGATACAGTTGATTTTTAGGTCAACTGATCAATTGACTGAGCAAAAATATGATCCAAGACTTGAAACTTGACATGATAAATCTTGGGGGTCCATAATGATCCATGAAAGTCATATGAGGCATTAAAAGTTCAATTATCCATGTGCAATCTCAAACCCTAATTTCAAGTATCAGTGCTTAAGGAGGTGTCTTGAGCTGGTCAACCCTTGTGTAGTCTTGAACCAACAGAGATCTTGTGAGAAAATACTTGATAAATGAGAGGGAAAATTTTAGGGTACAACAGCTGCCCCTGTTCAATCTTCTTAAACCTGGAGAGTTAGATTGGTGGATCTGCCATTCGTGACTTGAAGGTGGAAGATGATTGGACACTAGAGTGTCCAGAAATTTTCACTCGAAGATGAATTGTGAATGGGCTTATAGATGCCATTTGGAGGAATGATGGAGATTCACTGGAGATGGGATTATAGATGCCATCCAAAGGTGATTGTTGACAGTAAATGGACTAAGTCTGAACTTGACTTCAAACTAGAAAAGAATCAGAATAAATCTTTGAAGCGACTTATCTGAACCAGAAGAAGTCTTGTTTGTTGTTTGACTGGGAAGAATCAGAATAAATCTTGGAGTGATTTATCTATACCAGGAGTGTTCCTTTGGAAAGTATCAGGATAAACCGTTGAGGGGTTTAAACTGAACCAAAAGAGATCTTGAATATTCTTTAACTGGAAAGAATCGGAGTAAATTTGTGAGCAATTTATCTGAACCAGAGAAAGCGTTTGCGGGAAAGAATCAGAATAAATCATTGAGAGATTTATCTGAACCCGAAGTGTCCCTTTGGAAAGTATCAGGATAAAGCATTGAGGGGTTTAAACTGAACCAAAAGAGATCTTGAATATTCTTTAACTGGAAAGAATCAGAGTAAACTTTGAGCGATTTATCTGAACCAGAGAAAGTGTCTGTGGAAAGAATCAGAATAAATCATTGAGAGATTTTTATGAACCAGAGAAGACGTCTGCGAGAAAGAATCAAAATAACCCATTGGGAGATTTAAACTGAATCGACAGGGGTCTGGAGAAGAATCAGAATAAATCGTTGGGAGATTTATCTAAACCAGAGAAGACGTCTGCGGGAAAGAATCAGAATAAATCATTGAGATTTATCTGAACCCGAAGTGTTCCTTTGGAAAGTATCAGGATAAACCGTTGAGAGATTTAAAACTGAACCAAAAGAGGTCTTGGATGTTCTATAACCAGAAAGAATCAGAGTAAATCTTTGAGCGATTTATCTGAACCAGAGAAAGCGTCTGCGGGAAAGAATCAGAATAAACCGTTGAGAGATTTAAACTGAACCGGAAGGGATCTGGAGAAGAATCAGAACAAATCATTGAGAGATTTATCTGAACCATAGGAAACATCTGCTTTGTAGATGGTTGACCAATCCTTTATTGGGAATTGATCTATATTTGACTTGCTGTAAATTTGATGATAATTTTCTGTTAATTGATCTTTCCTAAAAAGATGAAAGGTTAGTTGTATGCAACGTCATGATGTATGAAATGCATGGTACAATGATGTTCTCAAAATAAATGATATTGTGTCACATGTATTTGTGCTTTCAATGTTATGACGTATGGATTCAATGTATGGACACGTTAATTGTTATGTTGCAATATTGCTGGAGTCGGGGAAAAAAAATCCCCGAGTACTGCTGGGAATGAGGAGTGCAAGTCTTCATGTTTTGAAGTGTTGATGAGTTTCCAATTGTTAGAGAAATAAACTTTGTTGTGTAAGGGAAACGTCGTGTATTGCTTGTAGACCTCGTGAAATCCTGCTGGGGAATCCTGAGAAACTGGGCGACTTTCACTATGGAATCTTTGGAGTGGTAACTGGAAGTTTTTTTTTCTGTTAGTGACCCTGTGGTGGGATGTCCCTTCTTCCGCTCTTGCTGGAAAAAGTACCTGTGGGGGATTTTATGGAATAGTCTAAAGATATTATCCTATTTCTTAAAGCCATTAGTGATTTCCTTTCTATTTTCTGTTCCTCTTTTTTTTGTTCATTTGTAAACAGTAGTCATGTTCAAAAATAATCATTGGACTTTTCGCAAACGAAACACGGAAATAAAAGAAAAACAGATAGTTTTGCACTTTCAAAGGGATATCTTTGTATTAACTTGAATAAGTATTTTTGTACAATGAGATGAACATTCTAGTAAGATAATATCATCGTAAAAAATGACAATTGATACAAAGAAAAGATAGCTATATGAAATGATCCCATGGGGTTCCCATTCTGCTATAACCTTCGTGTCTCTGAGCATCTTGTCCACTTGTTGTCTTGTACGAAGTTGATTGGATTGATCAGAACCGTTGAGATTGTTAGTCGATGCTAAAGGTTGTCTGTAAGGTGATCCAACGGGACATAGCCATATGCTTTAATTACCTAACTTTTTCCTGGACCACCCATTCGGGTTTTCAGTCCACCGGGATACCCTTTTTTGCCCAAGCCGCCCTTTCGGGTTTTCAACTTGCCGGGTATACAGATTTTTTTTTGTATTTTATCCCTAATTTTTGCCCGAACCTTTGTGGTTCGCCAGGATGCCCTTGTTTTGCCTAGGTGTGTCAACCTAGCGGGTCTCTTATGCGTAGTATCTTTTGACTATGTCCGCGTTCACAGGGTGTGGAAGGTCGTCGCCATCATAGTGGTTAAGATCATTGCTCCACCAGAGAATATTTTTTTGATCACAAACGCTCCTTCGTATGTAGGAGTCCATTTGCCCATGGGATCACCTTGTGGTAATATGATATGCTTGATTACCAAGTCACCAACCTGATATACCTGGCGTCTTGACCTTCTTGTTAAAAGCCTTGATCATACGTTTTTGGTACATCTGGCCGTGATAGACAGTAATAAGCCTCTTCTCATTAATTAGGTTCAAATGGTCAAGTCGAGTTTGGATCCAATTATCTTCATTCAGCCCTGCATCCTTTATGATTCTTAGAGAAGGTATTTGGACTTCAATTGGTAGAACAACTTCCATGTCGTATACCAAGGAAAAGGGAGTTTCCCCTGTTGATGTGCGCACCATGGTACAGTAGCCATAGAGAGAAAATGGTAACATCTCATGCCAGTTCTTGTAGGTTACTGTCATTTTTTGTATGATCTTCTTGATGTTCTTATTTGCGGCTTTGACAACGCCATTCATCTTTGGCCGGTAAGGGGAAGAATTATGGTCCTGAATCTTAAATTACGCGCATAGTGGGGTTATCATAGTATTGTTGAGATTCGTACCATTGTATGTGTTGATTCTCTCTGGGATGTCGTACCGACAGATATGATCCTGTTTGATGAAACGGGCTACAACATTCTTGGTAACGGAAGCGAAAGAAGCTGCCTCAACCCACTTCATGAAATAGTCAATGGCGACCAAAATGAAGTGGTGTCCATTAAAATCTGTAGGTTTGATTTCTCTAATAATATCGATGCCCCACATCGCAAATGGCCAGGGAGCAGTCAGGACGTTTAGAAGAATTGGAGGCAAATTGCACTTTATCAGCGTAGATCTGACACTTGTGACAGGTTCGTGAATGCTGATAGCAATTTGCTTCCATGGTAGACCAGTAATACCCTACTCATAGAATCTTTTTAGCCATCGTGTGCCCACTAGAATGGGTGTCAAAAGTGCCTTCATGTAGATCAGTCATGATCTTTTCTTCCTCAACCTTGTTTATGCAACGAAGCAAAACAGAGTCGTGGTTGCGCTTGTAGAGAATGCCATTACTGAGGAAGAACTTAACAGAGAATCTTCTCAAGAATTTCTTATCATTGACTGAAGCTCTTTCCGGATACTCTTGGGCTTAGAGATACCTCTTAACTTCATGGAACCAATTCTGGTCCACTACTTCTTCAGTATTGATCTCGTGACAGTAAGCTGGTTCGTCCATCTGCTCAATGGTGATCTGGGGAGTCTCGTTACCCCACTTGAGTTTAAACATGGATGACATAGTGGCTAGCGCGTCCAGTAGTTGATTTTCCTCTCATGGAAAATGCTCAAAGGTAATTTCCTCGAAATGTGGGATTAATGTCAACACATGTTCTTTGTAGGGGATGAGGTTAGGGTGCTTCGTGTCCCATTCTCCATTGATCTGACTGATGACTAAGGCTGAATCTCCAAATACACTTAAGGACTTGATTCCAAAATCTATGGCAGCTTTGAGACCAAAAATACACGCCTCGTATTCTGCCATATTATTAGTGCAGTTGAAACAAAGTCATGCAGTGAAGGGAGTATGACATCCTTCAGGGGCTATGATTACAGCACCTATGCCATTGCCGAGTGCGTTGGAGGCTCCATAAAAAACCAAAGTCCACCGGGATCCTTGTTCAGGTCCATCATATGGTCTGAGTTTTTCACAATTATTTATCATCATGATGTCTTCATCTAGGAATTCGAATCTCATGGACTGATAGTCATCAACAACTTGATGAGCAAGGTGATCAGCTAGTACACTGCCCTTTATTGCTTTTTGGGTAGTGTACTGAATGTCGTATTCAGTCAGAATCATCTTCCATCTTGCTATTCTCCCAGAGAGGGAGGGCAAGGCTTCTCGAATATGTATTTAATTAGATCCATCTTGGATATCAATAAGGTAGTATGGGTCAGCATATACTGTCTTAGCCGGTGAGCAGCCCATGCCAGAGTGCAACAAGTTTTCTCGAGCAGTGAATATCTTGTTTCACAGTCGGTAAACTTTTTTCTCAAGTAATAAATAGCATGCTCTTTTCGGCCAGACTCGTCATGCTGCCCCAGCACACACCCCATTGAATTTTTCAAGACAATTAGATACATGATCAAAGGTATTCCCTCGACTGGTGGCATCAAAACAGGAGGCTCTTGTAGGTACTCCTTGATCTTGTCGAAGGCAGCTTTGCATTCATCATTCCATCTGACTACTTGATCTTTCTTCAGTAATTTGAAGATTGGTTCACAAGTAGCGGTTAGGTGAAAAATGAATCTGGCGATGTAGTTAAGCCGTCCTAAGAATCCTATGACTTCCTTCTCGGTGCGAGGAGCAGGCATTTCTTGTATTGCTTTCACCTTGGCAGGGTCCACTTTGATACATTTACCGCTGACGATGAAGCCTAGGAGTTTACCGGACCTCACCCCAAATATGCATTTATTCGGGTTCTAACTCAGCTTGTACTTCTTTAGCCTTTCAAACAGTTTCTGCAAATGGTCAAGATGTTCCTCTTCAGTTTGAGATCTGGCTATTATGTCATCTACATAGACCTCTATTTCGTGATGGATCATATCGTGAAATAGAACTACATGGCGCACTGATAAGTTGCCCCAGCGTTCTTCAACCCGAATGGCATAACCTTGTAACAAAACATTCCCCACTGTATGACAAAGGTCATTTTCTCCATGTCCTCAGGTGCCATTTTGATTTGATTGTAGCCTGAGAAACCATCCATAAATGAGAACACTTTATGTTGTACGGTATTGTCAACCAACATATCAATATGGGGAAGTGGGAAATCATCCTTAGGGCTTGCCCTATTCAAATCTAGGTAATCCACAAACATGTGTACTTTGCCGTCCTTTTTAGGCACTGGAACAACATTGGCGACCCATTATGGATAAGAGGTGATGGCTAAGATTTCGGAGTTGAATTATTTCATGACTTCAGTCTTGATCTTCTCTGACATGTCTGGCCGCATGCGACAGACTTTCTGTTTTATCGGAGGGCAGTCTTCTTTTGTCGGTAGACGATGGACCACGATATCAGCATCAAGTCATGGCATGTCTTTGTACAATCAGGCAAAGACCTCAACATAGTCATGTAGTAACTGATTTAAGTGCTTCTTGACACTAGGTTCCAGATTGGCACCCACCTTGAATTCTTTCTTGTCCTCTTCGGTACCTAAGTTAATTGTGTCCACTGGTTCTTCGTGGGGCTGTATGGTCCTTTCTTCCTGTTGTAGTAACCTGGCTAGTTCCCATGGCACTTCACAATCTTCCTCACCTTCGTCTTCGGATTGGTAGATTAGATTTTCAAAGTCACAATTGGCCATAGCAAAATCGTTACCCATGGGATCCTGAGTGGATGTAGATATGCATTTGATATGTGAGTGTGTGTAAGAGTATAACTATCTTTAAAAGAAATAAAAATGTAGAAAAAGAAAGACAAAGAGCACAAAGTTTGCATGCAAAAACATCCATGATTCATTGATGACATATGAAAATGAGGTAACAACCCTTACAAATGAACCGTTGTGCCTTGGGTAAGACACAAGGTTTTAAAAGTCTGAATTGTTTAATTATTACAAGTTCGACAAAAATTTAAAGACAATTAATGTTGGATGAGAGTAATTGGGACAAAATATTTAGCTTCCCATTTGGTGAGTCTTCCGTCGATAGTTGGGAAAATCCATTCCTCCAGGTCGCAGCTATCATCACTATCCTCCACTATGTTGACTCCATGGTTGCTGATCTTCAAAGGTGGTCCTCCAGCACGAGCACAACGAACAACTTTCTGGACTCTTGAAGTGAAACCCAAACCAAATTTTTCAGATTTGAAAGGGATATCCAGGAGTTGGCCCCAAATAGTACACCCACCTTCTTCGACTACTACCTTGGTATCTTTCAGTGAAGACATCTTTAACGGAGGTATTGTAATCTTTGGGACTTGGGAAATAGTCTTGGTTGCTGCCACTGTTTGTGGGACTTCCTCGAAATGTTGACACAGAGTTTCGATGACTTCACCATCCATTTCCACGTATCTGAAGGAGTTCAGGTGACTGACCATATATTCCTCCTTTGCATGGACCATAATGATTTTTCCCTTGGTTGGGTATTTCAGCATCTGATGTAATGTAGAGGTGATGGCACCAGCGTTGTGAATCCAAGGTCGGCCCAGTAAACAAGAATAGGAAGGGAGAATGTCCATCACGTAGAAAGTTGAATCAAAGGTTTGAGTTCCAAATTTAATGGGGATGTCCACCTCCCCATGCACCATTCTTTTTAAACCGTCGAAGGCCCTTACCACTATGTTACTGGGTGTGATACGGTGGGAAAGAACTGACTGTTTTTTGGTGTGCTGGTTTGCGTTTTGCGTTTGTGTTCGCAAAATGTCGCGGTAAGCAAGAGTCGCCATCGACATTTATTTTATCCAACAAGGAAAGGAAAAAAGCACATAAAAATTCCTTTTTCGAGATATTTCTCGGGTTCGGGGGGTAGATTATAGAAAGGGAAGGTATTAGCACCCTTTTTATCTGTGGTTATCCACGGGCTCTTAGGTACTTGCTCATATTGTTTTCAAAATGGATTTCTTTGTGCTTGTGGGTTTGAAAAAGTTTTTATTTGAAACTTCGATTTAACTCTTTCTTCTGTCCTCAAGAGTATATGAAGTGTTTTTGAAAACTTTGTTCGAAAAATGTAAGTGTGAAAATTTGTTTTGTTTTTTTGAAAGAGCTAGTATCTAAGAACCATCTACCTGCTCGAAAAAGGAATCATTATATGCTAATTTCCTTTAGACAATGTTATCCTACTATTGATGAGTAGGTAGCACCGTCGTTGGAGTTTGAGGGTCAATTCGAATGAGGGACGTGCGGTCACTAAAGCAATGTTAGGACGCCTTAGAAGTAACCCTAATGTCTTAGATCATTTGTTTTGAGGCAACAATATCTGAGGCAACCGTTTCGAGGCGACTATGATCTTTTAGACAAGAGGGCGACCTCTAAAGTGACCTATACTCAATGACCGTGTACGAAGGCAACCAAGTGGGGTGTACCCTAAGAGTGCGCATGTGCGAGTGCGTCGTTTTCAGTTAATTTTATCCTTGTACATGTTAATGGTAATCTATGTTGATTTTAGGCTAAAACATTTAATCTTGTCATGCATACCTATTATCAAACATCTAACAGTTATATTTTGCGGAAAATAAATTGCGGAAATTAAATTACAAGGCGTCGGGTATTTACATCGCCAAAAGCAACCCTTTGAAATTTAAATGCGGAAAAATAAATAAATCGATAAAATAATTAAATGGTCCTAATTATCTATTACATTCCGGGAGCAAGTACAATATTGAATAAAAGATCGCGTGCGGAAAATTAAATCGAGTGCGAGTTCTAGGGTTTTGACCCTTGGTTAAAGAAAAAGATTTTTTGGTTACTTTTGAATTAAGAAAGAAATTATCTAAATTAATTATTAAATTAATAAATAAATTAGTTAATTAATTAAAAATAAATATTTTGGCTTTTTTTTTGTATTTAAAGAAAGAAAATAAAATTAATCAATGTTAATAAAAACCTAATTATGTCTAAGTTAATTTTAATTATTTTACAAAAATGTATTAAGATTATTTCTAATTAAAGCCTAAATTAATTAAATTAATATTTCTTAATAAAAATAAAAATAAAAATTTAATTTTATGAAGAAAAATATTTTTGTGGTTTTAATTTTATAAAAGGAAAAAATTTGATTGGTTATAAAATAATAAAAATAATAACAATGAATAATTAAAACAAAAAATATAAAATAGAGAGAGATATGGGGTATGGGCCTGATTGGAGGTGTTTGAGAAGCAAATTCCATGGCCCAAACAAGTTGGCCCTGTATTGACTTTCCTGGACTTGGTGTGGACACGTTGACCAAAGCCTTGGTGGTCCTTCCATCTCCATCCATCAGATCTGGCCATTGGCCATCTGTCCATTGGATAGATGATGGTGTATGATGCACTATATCTCCTTATGCGTATTGGAATATCTGAAGAAATAAAATAACAAAGAGAAAGGGGGACCTGGGATTCGAACCCAGGTCCTGTAGGTGATTGCCAACGCTTGCTTCCACTAGGCCATTGTGCTTCAGTTGTTAGTATATTAAACAATAATAATAATAATAATAAGAGATAATGCGCCATATGCCAGAAAAAAATAAAAACGTGCGCGTGTTTTTGAATGGTCCACTGGGGAGGCGACACACCATCATCCCCTACCTCCAGCCATTGTAAAATTTCCTGCGGATTTGGATCCGCAACTAAATGCGTAGCTTGACCCAAAAATTAATTTCAGGCCATAAAAACGACCCCCAAAGGCATGGTTAGGTTCGTCTCCCTCTCCTGAGTGCAACCATGCCTATCATGGGATTCAATTTCACCTGAAACACAAATCCCTGAAATCCAAAACATAACCCTAGCCATGCGGTTATAAGGTTACAGTCCATATAAATGAAATTAAATATTGCCAAAAGCTTAGAAATCTCATGAGAGTCATAAATATATCAATGATTTGCCAGAAAGATGCAAGAATTGAGAGATATGTGTGATCGGTGGAAATAGAACTGACTGTTTTTTAGCTGGTTTCACAAAATGTCGCGGTAAGCAAGAGTCGCCACCGTCTTTTATCTTCTCCAACATGGAAAGGACAAAAGCACAACAAAATTGCTTATTCGAGAATGTTTCTCGGTTCGGGAGGTAGATTTATAGAAAGGGAAGGTGTTAGCACCCTTTCTATCCGTGGTTATCCACGGGCTCTTAGGTACTTGCTCTTATGTTTTCAAAATTTATTTGCTTTTCAAGTGTGTGTGTGTGTGGGTTTGAAAAAGTTTCGTTTGAAAAATTTCTAAGTAACTCTTGTATCTATCCTCAAGAGTGTGTGAAAAATTTGTTTGAAAACTTTTAGAAAGTGTGAGGTGTGAAAAGATGTTTTTGTTTTGTTTTGAAAAGAGCAAGTACTTAAGAGAAATCTACCTACTCTAAGGAATTAGGCTGTGTAAGAGTCCTTTAGATAGTGCTATCCTACCATTGAGAGGTAGGTAGCACCGTCATTGGAGGTGTTCGGGTCAATTTGATTATCGGGACAATATGGTCACCGAAGCAATGGTAGGACATCTTAGAAGTAACCCTAATGTCCTAGATCCTTTTATCCGAGGCAACCGTTTCGAGGCAACTGGATCTTTAGACAAAGGGTGACCTCTAAGACGTCCTATACTTGATGACCACGTTTCGAGGCAACGAGTGAAGCGTACCTTAGGAGTGGCATGTGCTTTGTGTGTTTTTTTTCAGTTAATTGTCTTTGTACATGTTATTTGTGAGCTACGGGTTAATTTACATACATTCTTGCAGGCATTTAATAGTTAGGAATGCGGAAAATAAATTGCAGAAAGATAAATTCTACGCTATTACAAGGCGCGGGTCTATACATCGTCAAAAAAAACAAAGACCCGTTTTGATAAAGTGCAGAAAGTAAAGAAAGCGGTAAACCTAATTACTATTACATTCTTGGAAGCAGTTACATAATAATCAAAATAAAATAAATGCGCGCGAAAGAATTAAATCGGGAATGTCTTAAGGGTTTTGACCCTTTTTAGAAAAGAATTGAATTTTTTGTCCTTTTTTGTAATTAATGAAATTAAAACTAATAACTAATTAATTAATTAATTAATTAGGAAAATGATATTTTTGTGTTTTTATGTTTTTAATGAAATAAAATAAAAGGAAATAAAATTAAAAGTCAATAAAACCTAATTCTAAATTTGTTTTAGTTATTAAGAAAAAAAGTCAAAGTTGCCTAATTAAAATTAATTCAATTTATTAGTATTTATTTACAAAAATAAAATGAAATTAATAATAATAATAATAATAATAATAGTTCTTTTTTGATTTTTTATAAAAAATGTTAATTATGTTAATAGTTAATAAAAGGGAAAAATAAAAATAAGACAAATAAAATATAAAAAATGACAAAAATAAAATTACAAACCCAAGGGGGGTTTTGGGCCAGATTAAAGGTGTTAATGGAATTGTGAGGCCCATTCAGAAGCCATCTTGGTTTGACTTTGGAGATTTCTTGCACCTGTGTTGACCTGAGAACATGATGCTCCTTCCTTTGTGGCCATTGGATTTGCACTTGGAGACACTTGGCGCCTTGGATTTGTGAGGCGCATGATAAGCCTTCTTTGAAGCCTGCACACAAGTATGTAAGAAAAAATGGAAATAAGCATTTGGGGGACCTGGGAATACTTACAGTGCTTGATAATGGACCTTAGGACGTGGCAAGGGTTGCTTTAGCTTCAGGGTATGGCAAAGAAGAGAGTCACGTTCTCCTTTTGGCCTGAAAATGCTTGCAAAACTCCTTTTGATCTCACACTTTTTTTTGACAAATTTTGAACTTTGCTCTGGCCGTTTGTGCACTTTTTCGTTTTTTGAATGAGGCTTGCAAGGCTTGTATATATAGTAATGAGTGAGAATCAGTCACTATTATGAGCTCTTAACCATTGCAATTAAACTTTGGATTTCTCCATAACAACCATTAAAGCAACTTGCCAATTTTGTTCAAATTTGAATTTTATGCTTAAAATGGACCTTTCACGAATTTGGTAGGTGCATTATGCTTCATCAAGGTCATTCAAACCACAAGATATCATTGAATTAATTTTTTTGATTTTTATTTGAATTTTATGGATTTAAAATGAATTAAATCAATAAAATTAAATAAAAAATAGAAAAATTAATGTTTAATCTTGAAATTAATCATGGGACACGTGGGTGGAATGACAAGGCTGAATCAAGTGGAAAAAAGTGGGCCCTTTTGTCAAAAATTGAAGTTTCAAGGATAGTTGACTTTTGCCATTTCACAAAAATTTCCCAACTTCTCCAATGCATATCTTGCTCAATTTGGATCATATGAACATGTTCTTGGACATTTTGGAAAGGTCTTGAAGTCCTCTAACCAATGCCTTAGGTCCCATGTCATTTTGATTTACCAATCTCAAGTTATGGTCTTTGACTTAAAGTGCCTTTTTGTTGACTTTTGAAAATGACCTATAATGTTGAAATTGATAACTTTTTGTGAGAGCATTTATTGGACTTGGAATGTGAATATGAGTTGTAGGAAATGTCATCCCCTTCAAAATGAGCATTGGATGGGATTTTTCTGATGAACCATGAAAAAGTTATGTCTTGGTCAAGTTACAGTTGACTTTTCAGCTGTCCAAAAATAGAAACTTTTGACACCTTGATGATTTTTGAGCCATTCTTGTGAAATCATGGTCAAGATTTGACCAAATGATGATTGTGGCTTCAAAATAAGATGTTGACCAAATTTTTTGACTTTTGACTGCCAAATGACCATTTTGCCCCTATAGTTGACTGTGAAGCAATTAGGGTTTTTGACTGTGCAACTTGACCTTGTGAGCCTTGAAACTTGGCATGTAGATGCTTGACAATGTGTATAGGCATATGTGACTTGATTGAGCCCTTTAAAACCTCAACTTCCTTGCAAGAACCAAAACCCTAATTTGACTGGCTTAGGAGGGTGTTTGAACTGTGCAACCCTTGAGTAGACTTGAGCAAATTGAGACGATGCTTGTCAAAACTTTGAAGAATATGGGAGGGAAAATTTTGGGGTACAACAGTTGCCCCTGTTCAATCTTCTTATACCTGAGGACGTAGATTGGCTTGCGTGCCTTTCGTGATCCGAAGGTGGAAGATGATTGAACACTAGAGTGCCCAGAAATTTGCACTCACATAGTAGAATATCAGCAGTGTGATGTCGGGAATGGGCTTACAGATGCCATTCGGAGAGATGGTGGATAGGGGGATGGGCTTATAGATTCCATCTGGAGATGTGACAGAACCTTGTCGGGAATGGGCTTATAGATGTCATTTGGAACTGTTGGTAAGTGGATGGGCTTATAGATGCCATCTAGGTGTCGATCGCGTAAGAGATTCCTTAGCGAGAACTTGCGTACCTGAGAAAGAAAGATAATTACCTGGCCTGTTATAGGGGTTGATCTTCACTCAGTCGCTCACAGACATGCCCTGGCTAGATACAGGTATCGAATCTGGAACTTCCAAAGGTTGATGGGTTGTCTCTACTGACAGGTTATCTCAGAAAAATCTTTAGAATTTAACTGAACCGGAGGAGGTTTTGTCTTTCTTGACGAGTTGTCTCTTTGGACGGGTTGTCTTCATGGACGGGTTGTCTTCAATGACGAGATGTCTTTAACGACGGGTGTCTATACCGATGGGTTGTCTTCAATGACGAGTTGTCTTCAATGACGAGTTGTCTTCAATGACGAATTGTCTTCAATGACGAGTTGTCTTTAATGACGAGTTGTCTTCAATGACGAGTTGTCTTCAATGACGGGTTGTCTTAAATGATGAGTTATCTATAATGACGGGTTGTCTTCATGGACGGGTTGTCTTCAACGACGAGTTGTCTTCAATGACGAGTTATCTTCAATGACGAGTTGTCTTCAATGACGAGTTGTCTTCAATGACGAGTTGTCT
This sequence comes from Vicia faba, assembly GCA_948472305.1. Taxonomy (NCBI): domain Eukaryota; kingdom Viridiplantae; phylum Streptophyta; class Magnoliopsida; order Fabales; family Fabaceae; genus Vicia; species Vicia faba. The sequence goes on along the minus strand of OX451740.1, from coordinate 1,314,600,519 downwards.
TCAATGACGAGATGTCTTCAATGACGAGTTGTCTTCAATGACGAGTGTCTATAATGGCGGGTTGTCTTCAATGACGAGATGTCTTCAATGACGAGTTGTCTTCAATGACGAGTGTCTATAACGACGGGTTGTCTTCAATGACAAGATGTCTTCAATGACGAGTTGTCTTCAATGACGAGTGTCTATAACGACGGGTGTCTATAACGACGGGTGTCTATAACGACGGGTGTCTATAATGACGGGTTATCTTCAATGACGGGTGTCTATACTGACGGGTGTCTATAACGACGGGTTGCCTTTAATGACGGGTGTCTATAATGACGGGTTATCTTCAATGACGAGATGTCTTCAATGACGAGTTGTCTTCAATGACGAGTGTCTATAACGACGGGTGTCTATAACGGCGGGTGTCTATAACGACGGGTGTCTATAACGACGAGTGTCTATAACGACGGGTGTCTATAATGACGGGTTGTCTTCAATGACGGGTGTCTATACTGACGGGTGTCTATAACGACGGGTTGTCTTTAATGACGGGTGTCTATAATGACGGGTTGTCTTCAATGACGAGATGTCTTCAATGACGAGTTGTCTTCAATGACGAGTGTCTATAACGACGGGTGTCTATAACGAAGGGTGTCTATAACGACTGGTGTCTATAACGACGGGTGTCTATAATGACGGGTTGTCTTCAATGACGGGAATTAATTTTAACTGGACGTGTCTTCTTTGACTGGATGAGCATCAGAAAAACCTTTGGGATTTAACTGGACTTGTCTTCTTTGACTGGATGAGCATCAGAAAAACCTTTGGGATTTAACTGGACTTGTCTTCTTTGATTGGATTTGTCTTTTTTGACTGGATTGGTCTCTTTTGACTGTATTTGTCTACTTTGACATAGCTGATTATTTAACTGTATCCTTCCTGAAAGGTAAAGGTCAGTCGTATGCAATGCATGATATGGATCAAGCAATGATGTTCTTGACATAAATGAGATTGTATGATGTGTATATGCATGTATCATGACGATGCGATGTTTATGAATGTATTCTCGTTTAGGAAAATAAATCCTTGACGGATGCTGGGAGTTTGAATCCTGGGCTGACGTGGAAGAACAGAGTTCTTCGTTTCCGCTGGGGGATGATGATTACAAGAATAAACCAGTAGGAGAAGATGACTCCGTTGGGGAATAAACTTGTTGGAGAGATTACTCTGCGGGGAATTACTCTGTGGGAAGAGATGCTTCGCTGAGGTTTTGATGATAACTCCACTGGGTATTCCATTGATGAGCTTTGTTGGGGAATTGATGAACTCCGCCGAGTGATAGGAAGAACTTCGCCGAGGACGATCTTTCCGTGGTAATTAGCTGAGGATAACCCAGTTATAAGCTCTGGTGGGGAATAACCTTTGAATATGGTCGGGGAGATGCGTCTGTACTCCGCAGGGTATAAGCTTCCAGAATCTACTAGGGATAAGCTTCCAGAATCTACTGGGGAGATTGATTCAACTCTCCTGGGGAGACTTTTGGACTGTACTGGGGAACGGCTCCGCTGGATGTCTGTATTCCGCCGGGGAACAATCTTATATTAAGACTACCGGGGATGCTTGCTTAGGAACATCTGTATACTCCGCTAGGGAATATCGAGATTTTCTGGGGATACCCATCTTCCTTAAGGCTGATTGTAGGCTAACTCTGCTTGGGGAGAGTATCGCTGACTTGCTGGAGGATACTGTGCCTTTTCAGGGCTGATGGGAGACCAACTCTGCTTGGAGAGAGTGTTGTTGATTCTTATCTTACTCGCGGGGAGTGAAAGCATCTTGGTTACGTGCTTCAGCCGAGCCTACCTTGGTACCTTGGTGGACAGAGCAACCAGATCACTTAGACAATTCTTATTGCCCCAGTTCCTGTGGGAAAAGGTACCTGTGGAAGTCTTGATAACCGCCATTCTGACAAATCTCCTTCTGGTAGGCAAATGACGAGATGACGGGACATGGTCGTGCGCTTTGATCCCTAGTTTTTGCCTGGACTGCCCTTTCGGGTTTTCAGTCCATCGGGATACCCATTGTTGCCCAAGCCGCCCTTTCAGGTTTTCGACTTGCCGGGTGTACAGATTTTTCATTTTCATCCCTTATTTTTGCCCGAACCCTTTTGGTTCGCCGGGAAGCCCTTATTTTTGCCTAGGTGTGTCAACCTAGCGGGTCTTTGATTCATGCGTAGTATCTTTTCGACTATGTCCATGCTCTCTAAACGTAGGGAGTTGTTACTGTCAGTAGTATTGTATTACTACCAGAAGATCTTCGTTTGATCGTCCAATGCCCCAAGTGACTCAGATGGAGATTTGCCCCTGGCTATTTTGCATTTTGAGAGATTCTTTGAATCTTGACTTAACTGCCCAAGATGATGGACAATGATCATGCCATGCCCCTTGATTGGAGATGCTTTTGTTCATTAGACATTCGTCGTGCAAACTTCTATGTTGTTCAAACAAATAGTCATATGCAAACAATGTTATATCAGGAATGCAAAGCTTATGTCTGTCTTGACGTTTTTGAAAATGCATTTTTTCATAAAAACAAGTGAATTTTTTGTAAACTGTGATGTCAACTCGTTATTTTACCGCAAGCCTTAAGGAGTCAGGATACCTTTCGTAACTGTATGCTTTCGAACTAACCTATGCTTCAGCTAGGACTCTTGAGTGTTGTAGCGTGGCTTGGTTCACGGTTTAAGAAACAAAAGATAAAGGCTCAAAGTATTTGTACCCACCCTCTCTTCGTGATGTTCTTCAATCCTAAACTCAGCTAATCATGCGTTAGACCTTGTTGAATCTTTGCTTTGATATATCAGTGATGGTTCGGATATTGACGATTTATTTTGAATAGGCAGTCATTCCTTTTTTTGGTTGAGGGTTTGTAGGACCTCTTTCTTTTTGATTTCGTTATCCCTGTTTTTGCCTGAACTGTTTCTTTTGTGATGACAGTCAGCGGGATGCCCCAGTTTTCGTAAGTCTCCTTCATAGGTTTTGACTTATTGGGCTTTTATTTGAGAAATGATGACTGCCTATCTTTATGATTATTCGGAACCATCACTGTTTTTTGTTTTGTAAGGACTTTTTGGTGCCATTCGTTATGCACTCGGATCAACTGAGAGAACTACCCTGCCCCAGGTTATGATTAAGGGTTTTAATTTTCGAAAAGAAAAACTCCTACTTCTTTGGCTCAAAGGGGTTGACGAGGGATTATCTTCCTTATAACTCCAGTGTTTAGGAATTGAAACAATGTATGTACCTCATCAGCGGGGTCGGTTCAAAAGCATACTGTAGATTGTGGTATCGTTTTCGTCATCCTCCCTCAAGAGGCTTAGAAATATTAATTGAGTTGAACATCACAAAATATGAAAGCAGTTTGAATATAGAAATTGCGAATATATTGATTCAAAACAGACATATGCGATGCATTGATAACGTAAAAGAGTTTGACATGAACAAATGTTTGAACAATCAAAGAAAAATACAACTTGAACATTCGAATGAACAAAAGCTTCTTAGTTTGCACTAGTCATCTCAGATGGAGGATTCTCAGCAGAAGATTTTCATTTTGCCACCCGGCATGAAATCCAGCACCCTTCCGTCGATCAAGTCCTGGATCTTGTTCCTCAAGCTCTAACAATCGTCAGTATCATGTCTAGGACTGTCAGAATGGTAGGCACACCTTTCATCAGGATTGTACTTCAGGGAGGTTATGTTGAGATTCTTAGGAGGATCTTTTAAAGCAATCAGCTTGACCTCCAACAAGTGTCTCAGTATCAGTGATGATGGTATACCAGTCTCCGAGAAATGTCTTCTAGACGTATTTTGCTTACGCTGATTACCCTGTTGACGCTGGTGAGGTTGATGCTGGGCTTGTGACCCTAAAGCAAACTGAGGAGATTTTCCCTTGTCTTCTTGCCCCACAGGTGGTTGGATGATGGCTTGCTCTTCAACCTTAGATGTTTGCCCCAGTTGGTTATCCCGAAGCAGTTGATTGACGAGAACCCTGAGCTCTCCTTGTCTTTGAGATAAGTCTTGGATAAGAGCCATTTGCCCCAGCATCTGGGTTCTCATTGTATCCACCTCAGCTTGTAAATGTTTCAGCCGTTCGTCCTTATCGTCTTCAGGACGGTTCCTGACCAAAGTCCCCATGAGGAGTGTTCTCAGCTCTTCCTGCCCCTTGGATAGATTTAGAAGGATTTCCCCGAATCGAGTCTCTTGAGCGTGAAGATCCTGGTTGTCTTGTTGGGAAGCCATTACTGAAATAAACAGCGGAGATGGTAAGTGACCTGTAACAAGGGTACCTGTTATGAAATGATGTGTATGTATGCATGCAATGTTTTCAAGGATCTCGTGGGGTAAACAAGAAAATTGTTAGCATTTGCATTTTGTAGCTTGATGGAAGGCACTGCATATTGTTGAGAGTCCTTCTTCAAGAGTCAAGGCTCACCATATCGAGTGGATCATAGCCCCTGACTCAAGTTATCAACCTTGGCTAGAGGAAAATAAATCCCCTTTGCCCCTTGCTAGACATCATGACCTGCATCACAAACCCTTGAGATCCTTGAAATGGATTAGTCCTTATGTAGGATGTATGCAATGGTATGATGGCATGATGTTATGCTATGCGTGGAGTGATGTAAGTAAACCCTGTTATGAGTCCAGGTTAAGGACTGTAAACAAACCCTGCAAGAAACTCATGTGTTAGATAACAAGCATGCAAGTAGTCAAGTTTGAAAGCACACAAGTCACACAAGACAGCCCTTAGAGTTTAGGCCAGCATGAAGTTTGGGGTACTACCCTCTTGAAGTTGGTGGGCTCAAAAACCTGTCCTATCAAAAGTAACCGGGTTCTAAGGAGCTCAATATCATAGGGTTGTTTTCTATGTTCATTGTTTTGATTTAGCCACTGAACTGGCGATCAAAATATCCCAAGAAAACAACCCTCAATGAGTGTAGCATCGAGTATCAACCAACTTCGGACTGCACCAAAGTCAGTCATCTCACTACCCCTAAAGAGGCCAAGATGGTTTAAGTAAGGTTCCTAAGGTCAGTTGATGCTTCACGACACCACGCGGCGGCCCCGTACTTGAAGAAGTGAAAAACACAAGAAGGGGGGGTTGAATTGTAAAACTGAAAATCAATGCAATGAACACGATATTTTTATCCTGGTTCGTTTGATCTCAAACTACTCCAGTCCACCCGTCAAGGTGATTTCGCCTCTCTCCAACGAGGTCTTAATCCACTATATTCAACTGAATATTACAATCTGCTTTAACAACTGCTAAAGCCTTCTTGATGCAAACCACAAACCGGTTTGTCAAGGAAACACTTTCTTACAAAGAATAGAAGTCTAGGTGTGTGAATGTTTTCTACAAAACTGTTTATCACAACTGTGATATTACACAACTTAAGCTTATTGAAACTAGATTGTGTTGTACCCCAAATTTTGACCTAAGATACCATCTCCCATATGTGTCATTGCATTGCAAGGGTTTTGACCTACTTTTATCAATTTTTCAAAGCGGTTTAAAATTCATAACTTTTTCAAGTCGAGAGATGTTTATTTTGAACGCTAAGTTTATTAATCGATCAATGATCAAACAATGTTTATTAATTATTTATTATCTTAAATTTAAATAATTGGAATCTATTTTCGGTTATTATATAATTTAAAGATTTATGAATAATGAAATAAACATTTGAAAAGAGGTTTATTAATTGGTCAACAATGATTATTTAATTATTTATCATTCTAAGTTAAATAATTGAAATTCTATTTTTAATTATTATAATTTAGAGAATTATGAATAATGAATTAAATAATTGAAGTTATTAATTGATCAATGATGTTTATTTATTTGTTTATTATTCTGAATTTAAGTAATTGAAATTGATTTTCAGTTATTATACAATTTAAAGAATTATAAACGATAAATAAATAATTGGAAAGAAAAAGAATTAATTGGGAAATAATAGAATTTTATTCACTCTATTCTATTTATTACAATTGTTATTTAAATATTGTATTATTTACAAAATATTTATGATGACAATTACATAAAAGGTTTAAAGTAAAATAAAAACTATTTTTCTAAGATTTTAATTCTTCATCTTCTATCCAATGCTTCTTTGTCTGCTCATTTAATTTTACCTACAAAACAATTAAAGAGAAAAAGTCAGAGATAAAGAAATAATTAAAAGCAGAAAATTATTTTTAGTGTTCATCATTAAAAGCAAACGGCTGAAATCAGTTTTTACCCTTTTTGCAAATCGCGGGATTTCTCCCGGTTCACAAAAAGGGATGGATTTTTATTTTTCAAAAATGAATGCACAATTTAAAAATGCACAAATTCATTTTTTGTTTTCAAAACTACATAATTAAAAAAGCCAACTGCATGTTTCAAATCCCATGCATATTTCAAAATCAATATAAAATGCATAATACAAACAGCACATGCATTTTCAATTCCAAGTCAATATCCCAACGTAAACCATGCCATGCACATAGGAAGAGGCCAAATGCATAGGCTCCTCTACTGTTACATTGCAAGTCAAGAGGATATGCAATTTTAAAACCAATTTGCAAGCAAAGCATATTTTCCATTTTTTCATCATTTTCCAGCATTTTTACTTTTTCAGAACAGTTAAAGTACACAACATTTTAGTGTTTCATTGTACTAAGAGAGAGAAGAGAGATAGAAGTATGGTTTTACAGGTTTGGTTTAGGCAGGAAGAGGATAGAAACAAACTGCAGCAGCAACTCAGTAAAAAAAATGAAAGCATGAAATAGGAATACAAACAAACTGTTGGAGTAGCAGATGTGCAGAAGGCAGAAAATATTAAAATATACTCACAACCTGTAACATAACCTTAAGAAGAGAAGCCAGCAAAATTGTTATAACATAACATTACAAACTCCTTCAAATGGTCAAGAGTTCATAACCTGCAAAAAAGCCTTCCACACTCAAACTGTAAAACAAACAAAGCCATTTTTCTCAAGCTCAAAAAGCCTAAGCCTTAGTAACAACAACTTTGGCCAAACCAAAAAAACCAGTAGAGTCTACTGTCAAACCAAAAAACCATCACCAAAATCAAACACCATCAACATAAACCACAAACCTGTACCATCCATAAAACCTTGGCCAAAACCATATCACAACCTTATGGCCAAACCAATAAACCTGTATCAATAACCTGTCACATAACCATGGCCTAAACCAAAACCAGTACAACTTGTAATGGCCTAAACCATCAAGCCTCAAAACCTACTGTATCGCGACCAAAACCAGTGCAACCTGTAATAGCCTAAAACCATAACCCCTTGTCCATCCCACCAAAGCAAAACCCAGGATTATGCAAGCTTTATCAAACCAATGTCAAAACAGTAACATGTCCAAACACGAAGGCCTCAAATATGTTCATCATTGGCCATAAAAAAAGCATACAGTAGTAAAGGCAAGAAGAAGAAAAGAAGCTAGTCAAAATTCATTTCAACAGTAGCAAAGTCAAGTATCAAAGCTTCAGAAATTCCATCATAGACAAACGCAAAAGGCAACATTGAAGCATACAGAGGCGAACCAAAGGAAGAAGAAGAAGGATACAAATACAGAGTACCAGAGTCAAGTAGCTAGCAAGCATCACGCGTTTCCCCTTTGCCTTGGCCTCCTAGCTCGCCCCTACCGCCCTCCTCCTTCTCCAGGTAGCATATCCCTTCTTTTTCTTTCAAGTACCTCAATAACCATTAATAATTGGAGAATCAGAATCAATAGATATGAAAATCAACACATGCAAATCGTAACAAAACACCATGAAATAGAAAACGATTATACCGTAAATCCTCGCCCCCTAGCGTCCATTGGAGGGAAGAAGAAATTGGAGAAGCTGGTGGCCGTGGCAGAGAACGCAGAATCGGGCGTGAGAAAGACGAAAGAAGACGAAGTGAGGATGAACAAGCGCCGTCCCTGTTCAACCCTAATCCCTCTTTCCCTAAACCAAATTACGTTTACCCTAAAACAAAATTATGAAATGTATGGGCCTTAACCCTGTTTACCTCCCCTAAGCCCAGCGAAACTTCTAATACACCCCCCGTTTCTGTTGCTTTCTGACTAGGCCTCCCTTAAGCCTTTGGCCCATTTGCTTTGTCCTTATTTTACCCCCCTTTTGATTCTTGACTTCTATTTGTTTCTTTAGTTTTTTTTAGTTAATTAGTAAAACTTAATGGAATAATAGATAATTTAGTGAAAACAACTTTATTAGTTTAACATTAGGTTTAATCTAGTAATTTTAGTATCTTTTTAGGTTTAGTTAAATAACTTTTAAAGTTTAATTTAGTTTAGATCTATTTACTAAATAAATACTTTATATTAATACTAATACAAAAATATAAAAAAAAAATAGAAATTTTAAGAACTAAAAAACATTTTTATTTTTTAGATAATTCTCTTGCTTTATCCATATTAAAAAATACATATAATAAAAAACTTAAAAAAAAAACATCTTATTAATTCTCTTGTATATTAAACAAAAATCCAAAAAATGCAAGTTCACCACTTAGTCTTTTATTTGAATTGTTGTATATCATTTATTTATCATAATTTTCTGTTTACTTGATTATTCTGTTTACGTCTAAATCCAAGGGAAAAAACGATTAAATTTGTTGACTTCATGTCCTCAAGTCCGATCACGCGAACATTCGCATTTCATTAAAACTTAGGATAATTTTTCCTCAAATATTCAATCTTTTCAAAACTTATACCTTTTAAGCAAAAACTTCGACATTAGGTCGTCATATCTTCAAAAACCCGTCTGTACCCCTTTTTCGGCCAAAACAATTTATTTTTCAATCAACGAACATTTTAAAACAGATATTTCAAAAGGTTCCTATAGAGTACTATAGGTACATTGGGTGCTAATATCTTCCCACTGTATAACCAACCCCCGAACCATAGATCTCTTTTCAAAACGCCTTGTATTTTTACTTTTTAAAAGTATTATTTTACATTGCATATTTAGGGTTTTATTTCGCTCTTTTCCCTTTTCCCTTGGAAACAATAAAGCGCGGTGGCGACTCTTGCTTTTGTGAGACGAATTAATCAATAATTCGATCTCTGATTTACCCCGCTACATTTTTTATCGCTACAGAATTGGCGACTCTGCTGGGGAAAGATTGACCTCTTGCTGGTCCATCCCTAAGTGGGTTAAGCCTATTTTGTTTTATCTGTTTTATTATTATTTGATTTGTTTGATTATGTGTTTGAATTGGGGTTGTTTGGGTTTTTTGCAAAGGACGAATCCTATACCCGGATTAAGTTACACTTAAGAATAGGACGGGCGGTACAGTCATGTTAACTTTGAGGGAGTAATCCCGAAGAAGGAGGCATGAGATCCCCCACTCAATGGAAGGCCCTCTTGAACTTAATATTTGTTTACCGAGTAATCGGGAAGACATTATTATTTTCAACCTAGGAGCCCGAGAAGTTGAGGACCGTAGAACCCTAACCCATCTTGGCCTTTTTAGGTGTAGCGCGGAGACTATAACGGAGTAATTCGGAAGTAGTTGTTACGCGATGCTACGCTCGGACGAGTTTCTCTTGAGAATATTGCTAATTATTGAGTAATCAAGACGTTGGTAATATCCGAAGGAGGAATGTAGACTCTGGGAACTCTTAGAACATTGTCTTACAGGTGCGATTGAACCGTTAGTACATACCTTTGGGTGGGCTTTACCCTTGACTCCATGCTGAACGTTGAACCTTTGAACCCCATGTTTGCAAACTTGTGTGTGACTGTTGCATTATCATTCATTCATGCATTCATCAACATTTTTGTAAAAAACTTGTTTTTCAAGGAACTTCGGAATGATTTTTGCAGACATCCCAGGTTATTATGGAATTTGGAAGGAGAAACACTCGAAGCTTTAGTTTTAAGGAGCCCGAGATCGAAGAGCTGAAGAGTTTGATTCCGAAGATCGAGAACCCGACGGATTTTCAGAAGAAGTATGGGTCCATTATACCTCTCATGAAGCGCAAGATGAAGGAAGGCATTCTGAATACGTTGGTTCAATTCTACGATCCTTTGTACCGATGTTTCACCTTTCCGGATTACCAGTTGATGCCCATCTTAGAAGAGTATTCCTACATACTTGGTTTGCCGATCACCGACTGTGTTCCTTTTTCCGGATTAGAAGAGGAACCCAAATCTCACGAGATAGCGACCATTACCCACTTGAAGAAGTCAGAGATAGAGGAGAACATGACTACAAAAGGGGGAATTCGAGGCTTGTCTGCGCAGTTTTTGTTGAGGAAAGCTCGTCATTTTGCTGAGATAAAAGATATTGTTGCCTTTGAAGACGTGTTTGCTTTACTCGCCTATGGTCTATTCTTGTTCCCTAACGTTGATAAGTTTGTGGATATCAACGCCATCAGAATCTTCTTGATTGGAAATCCGGTCCCTACGCTACTAGGAGATACCTACTACTCCATCCATCTTCGAAACTCTTATCAAGGAGGAATGATTATTTGTTGTGCACCGTTGCTGTATCAGTGGTATGTCTCGCATCTACCTGGGTCTGATATTTTCTGGAATCTCGAGAAGGAGCCGCGTTGGGCGCCAAAGATTATGGCTCTCACTCATTTCGACATTGATTGGTATAATCGAGTTTACTATGACGTGAAGATTATCGATATCTGTGGTGCTTTTCCTAACGTGCCTATTCTCGGTACGAGAGGTGGAATTAACTATAACCCTGTTCTCGCGCGCCGTCAGTTTGGGTACCCGATGAGAGATAAGCCAAACAACATCCATGTGAGTGGTTTTTTTCTACAGGAAGGACAAGATCATCAGGCAGCTAAGAGGGAGATCGAAGGAGCTTGGCGCCACATCCACAGGAAAGGGAGAGATATGTTAGGACATAGGGGTGCCGTTTCGTTGGAGCCTTACCTACAATGGGTCCGTGCTAGGGCTTGTGTTCTCAAGATGCCCTATAAACTTGAGAAACCTTTATTCCCTACCGTTGCATCATCATCTGTTGTTATCCCTATCGCGAATATAGGAGAATACCAAGGAAATCTGGCCAGGATGAAGTCCGAGAGAGATGCTTGGAAAGAAAAGTATAATATGTCTGAATATGAGAATCGAGTCCTGACTCGACAGCTAAAGGAAAAGGAGGATTTAATCTTTATTCAAGACGGCTGGTTCGTTGATCACGATGAGAAGCTTCGTCAAAAGGATGCTTTACTGAAGAAGTATGCTAGTGAAAGGAAGAGAAAGAAGGAAGGTTCGGTAAGCGTTTCTCTTGTTCCTAATCCGCAAAAGGAAATCATTGATCGACTGGTAGCTGAGAAGAAAGAGATGGAAGACTTGTATGAAGAGAAGATCAAGAAACTCCGGTTACAGTTGGTGTTTGGTCCTTCATCTGAGGATTCTGAGTGATCTTTAGCTTTTAGTTTTATTTTATTAATGTCATTTTGTAAAACCTTGTAAAAGGGCTTCATGCTCCGAAGTTGTAATCTACTGTTTTATTAAGGGCTTCATGTCCCAAAGTTGTAATTTACTGCTTTAGTAAGGGCTTCATGTTCCAAAGTTGTAGTTTACTGCTTTTATTATTGGGTTGTTATCCCAAAGTTGTAATTTATTGTTTTGTTATTCCAAAGTTGTAAGTTGTAATTTACTGTTTTTGATTAATGGATTGAGTTTTTGTTGTTCCAAATTCCTTTACCATTGATATGTGCAAAATTATCGAAGTCCCTTGAAAAACTATTAAAATGAATCATCATTTGCATCGCACATCATGCATCATTCAACATTTCACTTCACACTTTTTTTAGAGTCTTATCCTTGTTTCTTTTTCCACTCCAAAGGTTGTCAAGTTGTCTCATTGATACGATACTCGAGCCAATCGTCAGAGAAAGATGGAAGATCTGGAACAGGAAAATCATGAGCTTCGTGGGGAAGTTGCTACCCTTCGTATCGAGATGGAAAAGTTAATTGCGCTAGTGGAAAGTTTGGTGGCTGTTCAGAATCAGCCATCGACTACAGTTGCTGAGATTCAGACTTCAACTCCAGTGGTTTCCGAGATTGTCACCGTTCCAACATCTGTGACTCAAATCAACTCTCCGCTTCAACATCAGATGCCGAAAGGTTTTCCGTGGGGAATGACTTACAATTTTGTGCCAGAGGGGTATCAGCCTGCCGTACAACCTTTGTTTCAACCTGCTTTGTCTCTTCCTCAACCAGAGACAACTGCCTTGCCGCCGGTAATCCCGTCTGTAACATCTTTTCCGCAACCGGTAATGACAACTGTCGCTCCTGTGGTTCACTCTGTGCCATACTTGAATGAACCTACTTATCCTGCCGAGCCTGCTGAAAGTTTGGGTCTTTTTGATAGAATGGAAGAGTTTCAGGATCAGTTCCAAGAAATGCAGAAGGAGCTCAGAGCGTTAAAGGGGGAGGATCTATTTGGGAAGAACACGCATGACCTTTGTTTAGTTCCGAATGTCAAGATTCCAGCAAAATTCAAAGTACCAGACTTTGAAAGATATAAGGGTGATTCGTGTCCTAGAAGTCATTTGACTATGTACGTGAGAAAGATGTCTACGTATTCCGATGATCATGACTTGTTGATTCATTACTTTCAAGACAGTTTGACGGGTGTTGCTCTAAAGTGGTATATGGGTTTAGACAGTATTCGGATCCGCAACTTCAACGATCTTAGCGAAGCTTTTGTCCACCAGTATAAGTATAACGTTGACATGGCGCCGGACAGGGATCAACTCCGGGCGATGTCGCAGAGAGACAGAGAATCTTTTAAGGAATACGCCCAGAGGTGGCGTGAAATTGCTGCTCAAATCTATCCACCTCTTGAGGAGAAAGAGATGACTAAGATATTTTTGAAGACTTTAGGTTCCTTTTACTATGAAAGAATGATCGCCAGCGCACCCAGTGACTTCACCGAAATGGTAAGCATGGGCATGCGGTTAGAGGAAGGGATTCGCGAAGGGTGTTTGGTTAAAGAAGGAAGTCCGTCTAGCAGTACTAAGAAGTTTGGAAGTGTTTTCCCGAAAAGAAAAGAGCAGGATGTCAGCGCATTGTTTCCAGGGAGACCGAGGAGAGGTTACTCGCATGTTGCGGCAGTCACCCCAGCTGTCCGCCCAGATTTGATGACCCCAGCTCATCAAACCCCACCAACTCAACAACGGCCATTTCAGCAGCAGCCTCGACAACAGTCACCCCAGCTGTTCCCTGCTCTTATCAGAAAGAATCTCATAACGATAAAGCCTCCTCCTGTCGCACCAAATAGTACTTCTCTGTGGTACAAGGCGGATCAGTTTTGTGAATATCATCAAGGGTCGCCGGGGCACAACCTTGAGAATTGCTTTGCTCTGAAGGCGGACGTGCAGAGATTGATTAAGAATGGTATCTTGTCTTTCAAGGATGTTAATCCGAATGTTAGAGATAATCCTTTGCCTCGACATGGGGCAGTTTCAGTGAATATGGTGGAAGGTTGTCCGGGGAAGTTTCGAGTTTTTCAAGTTGAACACATAAGAGAGTCGTTGATCAGGTTACACCAGAGTTTGAGAAGACTTGCCTTTGTTAAGCATCAGCATAATTATGATGTTTGTGAATTTTGTTCAAGAGAAGTTGATTGTCCTATTGTGAAGGAGGATATTCAGAGGTTGTTAGACCAGAGAGTTATCACTATTACATATGACAGAGATCCGGAGGATGAAGTGAATGTTATCATACCAGAATTCAATTTGCTTGAATCAGTAGAGATCGTTTACGACAGTCAGACTGCACCTGTTGATCCTTTGATTATTTACCCACCTGGTCCTGTGCCTTACAACTCAGACCAAGCTGTACCGTACAAGTATAATGCCACAATGATTGAGAATGGGGTAGAAGTCCCTATACCGACAAGGCCATCTTTTGTTAACATTGCTGATGTGAGTAGAGTTACGAGAAGTGGACGTGTCTTTGCAGCAGTACCTTTGAAGAGACCAGAAGTTCAAGTCAGGAGGCCCATACCGGCAGAAATTCCAGTGAGAAATGTTGAACTAAGGGTTGAGATAGGCCGATCCAATGAACCTATCCCTCGCCCTGAGGATGATGAGATTCTGAAGCTTATCAAAAGAAGTGAATATAAGATTGTGGACCAACTATTGCAAACACCTTCCAAGATTTCTTTGCTTGCTTTACTGAGATATTCTGGTGCCCATAGAGAAGCTTTGATGAAGTTCTTGGACCAGGCATTCGTGGATCATGATGTGACGGTTGACCAATTTGATGGAATTGTGGGAAATATTACTTCGTGTAACAATCTTGGTTTCAGTGATGAAGAACTCCCGGAGGAGGGGAGAAACCATAATATGGCTTTGCATATCTCAGTAAGTTGTGGAAATGATACCTTATCAAGTGTGTTGGTAGATACAGGTTCGTCGTTGAATGTGATGCCCAAAACTACATTGTCTCGGCTCTCATATCCAGGTGCTCCCATGAGACCTAGTGGAGTAATTGTTAAAGTGTTTGATGGTTCTAGGAAGACAGTCATTGGTGAAGTGGATCTTCCTATAGTAATTGGTCCCCATACTTTTCAAATCACTTTCCAAGTGATGGATATTCGTGCTGCCTACAGTTGCTTATTGGGTCGTCCATGGATCCATGATGCGGGGGCAGTCACTTCCACACTCCATCAGAGATTGAAGTTCGTAAGGCATGGGAAGCTAGTGATGATTGGGGGAGAGCAGGCTATGGTGGTAAGCCATTTATCATCATTCTCTTTTATTGATGCTGATGAGGATGTTGGAACCCAGTTCCAAGGTCTATCTGTTGCCAAGAATGAAGTGAAGAAGCAAGGGGCATCCATTTCTTCTTTTGAGGATGCGCGACGAGTGGTGGAAAGTGGTTCGGCTGAAGGATGGGGCCAGGTGCTGACTTTGCCCGAGAACAAATCTGGGGAAGGTCTTGGTTTTCGTCCCGTGTCTGCGAGAGTCAAGAAGGAGGTGGTTGTTCGTCCGATTCAAGAGGTTTTCCGAAGTGCAGGGTTTATACATCCTGAGGTTGATGCTATCATAGAAGACGATTCCGAGGAGGATTTACCCGATTTTGTGATGCATGGATTGGCTTGCCAAAACTGGATAGCTGTTGATGTTCCTATTGTTATGCACATTTCCGAGTAATGTTTTGTTTTGTTTTTCTTCGAAAAAATTCGCTCTGCCCAAGGCGAAAAGTGTTTTGTGTCGGGCTATGAAAAATAATTCCTTTTGCTCTGCCCAAGGCAAAAGAGAAATGTCTGGGCCCTTGGTTTCAAGTATTTCCCTTCAATGAATAAAAATGTTATTTTGTCCACTACTGTTTTACTTTTCACTTTTTTCTGGGAAATAGTAATGAAAATTAATTGGTAGTAATAGGAAAATATAATAACTTTTTGTTTCATTTGTACAACATTCATATTAATCGATTTCTAAATTAAAGCATAATCACATGTGCAGATTAATCCATGACTTAACCATCGAAAACAATGATCCTATGCCCTCTCCCAACTTTGAATTCCCTGTGTTCAGAGCCGAAGAAGAGAATGGTGACGAGATTCCTGTTGAAATTTCCCGTTTGCTTGAGCATGATGAAAAGATTATCCAGCCATTTGAAGAACCTATAGAGTTAGTCAATTTGGGTGATGAAGAAGATAGAAAGGAAGTCAAAGTCGGAGCATTGCTTATCCCGAAAGTTAAAGAGAAAATGTTGGAGCTTCTCAAAGAGTATGTTGATGTGTTTGCTTGGTCCTACCAAGATATGCCGGGTTTGGACAACGATATTGTGGAGCATCGTCTACCGTTGAGACCTGAATGTCTGCCGATTAAGCAGAAGCTGAGAAGGACCCGTCCCGATATGGCTGACAAGATCAAGGAAGAGGTTCAAAAGCAGATTAATGCAGGTTTCCTTGTTACATCGGTCTATCCTCAGTGGTTAGCCAACATAGTGCCTGTTGCTAAGAAAGATGGCAAAGTCCGGATGTGTGTAGACTATCGAGATCTGAATAGAGCTAGTCCAAAGGATGACTTCCCATTACCTCACATTGACGTATTGGTCGACAGTACCGCCAAGTTCAAAGTCTTTTCTTTCATGGATGGCTTCTCTGGTTACAATCAAATCAAGATGGCACCAGAAGATATGGAGAAGACCGCTTTCATTACACCTTGGGGAACATTTTGTTATCGAGTTATGCCGTTTGGTCTGAGGAATGCTGGCGCAACATACCAAAGGGCCATGACTGCTTTGTTCCATGACATGATGCATAAGGAGATAGAAGTGTACGTGGATGACATGATTGCCAAATCACAGACTGAGGAAGATCATTTGGAACACTTGTTGAAGTTATTCCAGCGCTTGAGAAAGTATAAACTCCGTCTAAATCCCAACAAGTGTACTTTCGGTGTTCGATCTGGAAGACTTCTGGGTTTCATTGTCAGTCAGATGAAGCCTCCTTCTGAGAACCTGCAGAAACAATGCTAGAGGTTGCCATGTTCACACTTAGGGTTTTCTGAGAAAAAGTTTTGAGAAAAAGGGTTTCTTTTGAGAAGGATGATTACACAAGTAAAAAATGCAGAAAATCTTTGGATGATTGTAAGAAACGGTAAAAGTTTAATGAATGATGTTAATGTGCTTAAATAGATTTCAAAATGAGTTTTGAAAACGTAAACATTTTTAAGAAAGAGAATTAATTCATGATTACAGTTTAAACTCATGATTACGTGCATTTAATGCTTGCTGATTTTGGGGGATTTGAGAAAGATACTTGAAACGGTTACCAGACATGTGTCTCAACGCACCCAATCAGCGTTTTTCCTTCTCAGAAGCGTGCACGCGTGTTCTGCTTCAGAGATTTGCTGATGATTGGATGACACTTGTTTGATTTAGTGAGCAGCACGTCTATCCTTGAGCTGAAACGCTCAGATCTTTAAGAATAGAATCTGATACAATCTGCATGTCTTTCTTTCTGAAAGGAGATTGATCAGAAGTTCACAGTAAAAAGAAAACACATTCTGAAGGTTAATATATAAAATTAAAACATTTTCACTCTGGGCAAAGTTTCATGCTGAGATGTTTCAGAATGAAATTGAACCTATCTTCAGAAAGGGGTTTAGTGAAGATATCAGCCCATTGATGGTCTGTATCAATAAATTTTAAGTTCAAAATTCCTTTCTGAATATAGTCCCTAATAAAGTGATGTTTTATTTCTATATGCTTAGCCCTAGAATGCAAAATAGGATTTTTACTTAAGCAAATGGCAGAAGTATTGTCACAGAGTATAGGGATGTTACTCTCAAAAATCTGGAAGTCTTCAAGCTGACTTTTCATCCAGAGCATTTGTATGCTACATCCTGCTGCTGCTATGTACTCAGCTTCTGTTGTTGATAGCGCAATTGTGGATTACCTTTTGCTGGACCAAGAGATCAGATTTTCTCCCAGAAACTGGAAGCTTCCAGAAGTACTTTTACGCTCTACTCTGTCTCCAGCAAAGTCAGCATCGCAGTAGCCTACTAAGCTGTAATCACTAGATTTTCTATAAAATAGACCCAGATTAGTAGTACCTTTCAGATACTTGAAAATTCGCTTAACAGCTGTTAAGTGAGATTCTCTAGGATCTGATTGGAATCTAGCACAAATACATACGCTGAATAAGATATCAGGCCTTGAAGCCGTCAGATAAAGGAGAGAACCAATCATACCTCTGTAGACCTTCTGTTCTACCTTTTTGCTTACCTCTTCTCTTTCCAGAATGCACGTGGGATGCATTGGAATCTTTGATGGCTTACATTTTGAGAGGTCAAATTTCTTCAGAAGTTCTCTGACATATTTGCTCTGATGAATGTAAGTTCCCTCAGGATTCTGATTGATCTGAATTCCCAGAAAGAATTTCAGTTCTCCCATGAGGCTCATCTCAAATTCTTCCTGCATACACTTAGCAAATTTTCTTCCAAGAGAAGGATTAGTAGATCCAAAAATAATATCATCAACATAAATTTGGCAAACTAAGATGTCATTCTTAACTGACTTACAGAATAAGGTAGTGTCCACCTTCCCTCTGGTGAATTCTTTTTCTAACAGAAAGTTACTTAGTCTTTCATACCAAGCTCTGGGAGCTTGTTTCAGACCATATAGTGACTTCTTTAGTTTGAAAAAATATTCTGGATTTGTTGTACTTTCAAAACCAGGGGGTTGGTGCACATAAACCTCTTCTTCTATATAACCATTTAAGAATGCACTCTTGACATCCATCTGATACAGAGTGATGCCTTTATTAACAGCAAACGAAATTAAAAGTCTGATAGATTTTAACCTGGCAACTGGAGCAAAGGTTTCTGTATAGTCTATCCCCTCTTGCTGACTATAACCTTGTGCTACCAGTCGTGCTTTGTTTCTGATAACTTCACCTTGTTCGTTCAGCTTATTTCTGAACACCCATCTTGTTCCAATTACGTTGAATCCTTTTGGTCTGGGAACAAGATCCCATACGTCATTTCTGGTGAATTGATTCAGCTCTTCTTGCATTGCTAGAATCCAGTCGTTGTCCAGAAGTGCTTCATCAATAGAAGAAGGTTCAATCAGAGACACAAGTCCCATGAGGGATTCTTCAGAGTTTCTGAAGCTGGCTCTTGTTCTGATTGGATCTTCCTTTCTTCCTAAGATAGTTTCTTCTGGGTGATCCAAGCTGCTTCTGGGTAGTCTCTTCTGAGGTTGATCAGCAGCTGTTGTAGGATTGCTAGCAGTGCTCCTTTCAGATGTTGAAGGAGTGTCTTTGTTGAGAGCTTCTGATGACTTGTCTTCAGAACCTGTAAATTCAACTTCCATACCTGCAAAAACTTCATTCTGCTTTGACTTTTCAGATTCAAGCTTATCATCAAAACGAACACTGATTGATTCTTCCACAATTTGTGTTTCTGTATTGTATACTCTGTACCCTCTTGAGCGTTCAGAGTATCCTAACATAATACACTTCTGTGCTTTAGAGTCAAACTTGTTCAAATAATTTTTTGTATTTAACATAAAACAAGTACATCCAAATGGATGAAAATATGAAATGTTGGGCTTTCTGTTCTTCCACAATTCATATGGAGTCTTTTCCAGAATAGCTCTTATTGAGATTCTATTCTGAATGTAGCATGCTGTGTTTATTGCCTCTGCCCAGAAGATCTTAGCAATGTTTGTCTCATTGATCATGGTTCTGGCCATTTCTTGCAATGTTCTGTTCTTTCGTTCTACAACTCCATTTTGTTGGGGAGTTCTAGGACAAGAGAAATCATGCAGAATGCCTTTGTCATTAAAGAATGACTCAAAATCTTTGTTTTCAAACTCTCCACCATGATCACTTCTGACTTTAACGATTCTAAGATCCTTTTCATTCTGAACTTGGTTACAGAAGGTAACAAACACAGAGTGTGACTTGTCCTTGTGTCTTAAGAACTTTACCCATGTCCATCTGCTATAGTCATCTACGATTACTAACCCATACTTCTTGCCACTGACTGAAGCAGTTTTAACTGGTCCAAATAAGTCAATGTGCAGAAGTTCTAATGGCTTAGAGGTAGAAACAACATTTTTAGATTTGAAAGAAGGTTTTGCAAACTTTCCTTTCTGACATGCTTCACACAGAGCATTTGAATTGAACTTCAGATTAGGAAGTCCTCTGACCAGATTGAGTTTGTTAATCTGAGATATTCTTCTCATACTAACATGCCCCAATCTTCTGTGCCAGATCCATTGCTCGTTGTTAACAGACAGAAGACACTTTACATTCTGACTTTTCAGTTCAGAAAGTTTGATTTTATAAATGTTGTTTTTCCTCTTTCCATTAAATAGGATAGTCCCATCTTTCTGACTAACAGCTTTACATGATTTTTTATTAAAGATTATATCATAACCATTATCACTTAATTGACTTATGGATAACAGATTATGCATTAATCCATCTACTAGCAGAACATTATTTATAGAGGGAAGATTTCCATTACCTACAGTTCCAGAGCCAATGATCTTTCCCCTCTGATTGCCTCCAAAGCCAACGTGGCCTCCAGGCTTAAGTTCCAGGCTTTGGAACATATGCCTTCTTCCCGTCATGTGTCGCGAGCAGCCAGAGTCCAGGTACCATGACTGGTGTTTCTGATTTGCTGCTAAAGATATCTGCAACATGTATTATTTTATCCTTAGGTACCCAGATTTTCTTGGGTCCTGATTTGTTAGATTTACTAAAACTCTGGTTGAATTTTGGTTTCACAGAATACTTACTGCTAGTGTATTTAATATCATGTGTGTGACCGTACACAAAATGTGAGTTCAGAGGAGTGTGTTTAATAATTAAATCCATGGAATTCTTTGGTGTAGGAACCTTACTTTGGTATCCTATTCCCTTTCTGCCGTTTCTGCTAACTCCATAGATCATTGAAGCCATTTTGCTTCTATCTATGCTTTTAGCAAGGAACTTCTGAAAGCTATGATCATACTCCTTGATGATCTCATCAGCGTTGCTGGGAGTCTCAGAAATTGTTTCCTTCTGAGAGTTTTGTAAAAGATTTTCTAACTTTGAAATTTTATTTTTCAGCTCAGAATTTTCCAATTTAAGACTCTCAGTCTTATCAGAGTCAGATTCAAGATTCCTTTTCAGGTTTCTGAATTTAACTCTAATCTGTTGGTATCTTTCCAGAATTTCGTTAAGGCTTTCAACAAGTTCAGCCTTAGTAAAATTAATTGCAAAGTCAGGAAATACCTCTTCAGTGTCTGATTCTGAGTCTGATTCAGAAGCTTCATTGTCTTCTGAAATGTTGGCCATGAGAGCTATGTTTGCTCTCTCATCATCTGATTCTGAGTCAGCTTCAGACGAGTCAGAGTCGTCCCATGTAGCCATGAGACTTTTCTTCTTTTCTCTTCCAAACTTCTTTTTGGGCTTTTCCCTCTGAAGCTTTGGGCAGTCACTCTTGTAGTGTCCTTGCTCATTGCACTCATAGCAGATGACGTCCTTGGTGTTTGGCTTTCTGCTTCCTGAGGAGCCTTCAGATCTTTTGTATCCAGAGGAAGAATATGACCTTCTGTATCTGGAAGAAGACTCATTCTTATCAGATCTTCTGGGATTCCTGAACTTCCTTTGCCTCTGCTTCCATAGTTGGTTCACTCTTCTGGAGAGGAGGGAAAGTTCATCTTCTTCTGATGAGGATCCATCAGATGTTTCTTCAACTGCCTGCAAAACTTTAGACTCAGATTTTATGTTAGATTTTAATGCTAAAGGCTTACCTTGCTTCTGAGGTTCATCAGCTTCCAGCTCTATCTCATGACTTCTGAGGGAGCTGATAAGTTCCTCCAGAGAAATTTTGTTGAGATCTTTAGCTAGCTTCAGCGCTGTAACCGTTGGCCTCCACTGCTTTGGCAAGCTTCTGATGATCTTCTTGACATGATCAGCAGTAGAGTATCCTTTGTCCAGAACCTTGAGACCAGCCACCAGAATTTGGAATCTTGAGAACATTGTTTCAATGGATTCACTTTCTTCCATTTTGAATGCCTCATACTTCTGAATAAGCGCAAGAGCTTTAGTTTCTTTGACCTGAACGTTGCCTTCATGCGTCATTCTGAGTGAGTCAAACATGTTCTTTGATGTGTCTCTGTTAGAGATATTTTCATATTCAGCGTAAGAGATGGCGCTGAGAAGAATGGTTCTGGCCTTGTGGTGATTTTTGAAGTCACGCTTTTGTTGATCAGACATTGCTTTCCTGTCAATCTTCTGACCGCTTGCATTCACTGGGTGCGTGTATCCATCTGTCACCATGTCCCACAGATCAGCATCATGTGCCAGAAAGAAGCTTTCAATTCTGTCTTTCCAGTAATCAAAATTTTCTCCATCAAAGACTGGAGGTTTGCCGCTGAATCTGTCTCTGTCTTCATTGTTGTCATTGCTGGTGTGTTGATAAGTTCCTGCCATTGTGTTTTTCTGACGCTGGATCTTGTACTGGCACGGTTAAGTGTTTTAGCTCAGAACCAGGCGCTCTGATGCCAATTGAAGAAGTGAAAAACACAAGAAGGGGGGTTGAATTGTAAAAACTTGAAATCAATTGCAGTCAACACAGTATTTTTATCCTGGTTCGTTTGATCTCAAACTACTCCAGTCCACCCGTCAAGGTGATTTCGCCTCTCTCCAACGAGGTCTTAATCCACTATATTCAACTGAATACTACAACTGCTTTAACAACTGCTAAAGCCTTCTTGAGTCAAACCACAAACCGGTTTCTCAAGGAAATACTTTCTTACAAAGAATTGAAATCTAGGTGTGTGAATGTTTTCTACAAAAATTGTTTATCACAACTATGATACTACACAATTTAAGCTTATGAGAACTAGAGTGCTAAAATAATTGAATAAAGAATTTGAGAGCTTTTAGCAAACTGAGAGTGAGGAAGATGATGAATAGCTTTAGGCGTGTAGAGTGTTGTAGAGCATTAGCCAATTCAATCTTCACTGACTTGTTTAAATAGCATTGGAAAAATGGTATGTTGGAGTAGTAATTCCATTTCAATGCCAATAACATTATTTCCTTATTAAGCAGATCTTGTCTGGAATGATGTTGTTGGTAATAAAGCATCTTGAATGCACAGTACCGTTGCCACTTAAGCGTGTTCTGGCTTTGGCTCATTCTGACGCTGCTTAGGTGCTGATGAGTGTTGTTGTCTTGATCAGAGTTCAGATTGTTACACGCATATATGTTCATCAAGCTTCAGCGTAAGCACAAGTTGATCTTCTGATTCTGGCATCTGATATAACATCTTCTGATGCTGATGATGATGTTCTCTTGCTGATATCCATCAGAGTTTCTGTAAAACAGAATGTAATTTTTTAGATAGCATATGTGTCTTACATGAATCATACAATTAATATATCTTAGCATTTTGTTATCATCAAAACTTAAACTTAGGGTAGTAGATTCAAATTTTGTTCTAACAACAACTTGCTGCTGCCTTTTGCCCAATCGAAGGACAGGACCTCGCCCCTGCCAAGGCCCAATAGAAAGACGTGACTTCACTGTTGCCAGCCCCATTCGAAGGAGGCCAACAGAATGCCAGTCGAAGTGTGCTACTGCCTGGGTCGAAATACACTCTTTTTCTTACTTTTGTCTTATTTTTTTCCTTCATATTTCTTTATGCCTTTTGATATGTTTGTAATAGCGTAGGTTTTTATCTTTCTGCATTTTTATTTACTTTGTACAAATGCTAGTAATTAGGCAAGATAAAATCAACAAATAAACAAACCAAAAAGATCAAAAAACACTCTTTAATCATTACTTGAACATACTTTAAAACATGCAAAAACACTCAACAAATCAAAACTCCCCCCAAGGGCATGTTATCTTCGTTCTACCGCGATACCGGCCATACCTATTGCTAGAATGCATGTGTTAATGTCGCCCACTAAAAAACACAAACAAAATAACTTTTTTCTAGAGGAACTACGGTGTTTTGATTCCTTCATTGGATACGTAGGCAAAGGGTCGCGAAACCCTCACGAACGCAATAATAAAAACTCATTTTCCCCCTTAAACAAACATATTTGTAGATAAATACACCCTTGTATATAACAAACAATTTTAAACCAAAACAGATATTTCAAAAGGTTCCTGCGGAGTACCGCAGATGCATTGGGTGCTAATACCTTCCCATTGCATAACCAACCCCCGAACTCTAGATTTCTTTCAAAAAAACGCATTGTATTTTCATTACTTTTAAGTATTATTTTACATTGCATGTTTTAGGGTTTTATTTCACTCTTTTCCCTTGGAAATAATAAAGCGCGGTGGCGACTCTTGCTTTTGTGAGTCGAGTTAATTAATAGCTCGATCTCCGATTTTCACCGCTACAAATGCATTTAATGCTTGGCTTTAGGGCATGAAACCTTGTGCAATCCATTAATGGTGGAGTGGAAAACGAGTTTGAAGCCTGAAAATTGAAGATTTTACAGCCATTTTGAAGATTTGAATTTTGGTTCATCATGAATTGAAGATTTTACAGCCATCTCTTCGATTCTCCCTACTCAAAAATGATCTCGAGGAGTTCTTGGAAATTTTTGAAAGCTTGCAATGTTCTCTACAATTCATCTTTGAATTTATTTCAAATACCCCCCTTGGAACTATGTGAAAAATTGGCATGAAGTTAGGTCAAAAACCTGCCTAACTAGGGTAAAATTTCACTAAGTTATTTTAGTTCATGAGCATGTACTCACAAAATTATATCTTGAGATCCAAGAATCTTTAGGAAAAATTGTGTGAAGCAAAGTTGTAGATTTCATGGAGATCTACAACTTTCATGTTGGGAACTTCCTTTGAATCATCTTGTAACATGGTGAAAATTTGACTTAAAGTTGAGAAAAAATAAGAAATTTTCTGTACTTTGAAAAATTTCTAAGTTAAGAAATTTCAAATTTCAAAACAAAATCTTTAATCCTTGATTTCTTGATGAACAAGTTTCATATTTTGACATGTTTTGATGAATTGTGATCCTTGGCACTTGATTTTGACCAAAAATTCAAAGTTTGGCTTTTCAGTATACAGTTGACTTTTGATCAGTTGACTGAAAAATTCATCTATCAATCTCATGGATTTGTAATGTTTTGAATCATGTAATTAGGTCAAGATGATGCAATTGAACTCTGGAAATCATGCTTCAAACCAATTGACCATTTGCTAGGTCAAAAATCAGAAATTGCCCCTTCTCAGTCAAAACCCTAATTTTGACCATTTTGCCCTTTGATGATTTGATCAAATTTCTTGGGGAATTGTGGTCCGAACTTGATCAAATGATACATATGAGTCTAAGATATTTATGTGGATAAACAATTATGAAGTTTGACTATAAATTGGCCATGGTTGACTTTTTCCCCAATACTATTGATTTTTAGGTCAACTGTCCAATTGACTGATCAAAAATGTGATTCAAGGCTTGAAACTTGAAATGAGTATTCTTGGGGGTCCATGATGATCCTTGAAAGCCATATGAAGCATTGATAGTACAAGAATCCTTGTGAAAACTCAAACCTTAATTTTGGTCATCAGTGCATGAGAAGGTGTCTTGAGCTGATTAAACCCTAATGCAGTCTTGAGTTCAAGAGATCTTGTGAGGAAATCTTTTATAAGTGAGAGGGAAAATTTTGGGGTACAACACCCATACACAGGATATCCAAAGTTTGGAGCGGGTGCAGGGTCATTGTATTCAACGGGTTTATTAATTATTCTGCACATGTGATTTATGATTGCTTTTAGAAACTGACACATATATCAAGTGATTATGCAGATTTATTTACAGTTATTATTTACTCAAAAGGGGTTTTTTTTATAATTACCATTTTCCAAGAATAAGAAAAAAAATAAACAAAACACAATTTGAGAATCAAAGATAATTTTTATTTATGATTTTAATGATCAAAGCAAACAGATAAGCCCATACAACATTAACTTCCATCTTTGGCAGAATGAAAACTTTTTGCAAAGATTAACAAAAACAAATTACTTTGAGACATGGATGCAAGAGGGAACATTATAAATGACCCAGCTCTGGACTCTGACTCTAGGCGTCACATAATTTGGCATCTCATGTTCTTCTTCGTCCCCCATGATATCATTAACTTAGGAAATAGTTGGATGGAGGTAGCCTCCGCTGCGGAAAATATCCTGATAGTTGCTCACAGTAGACTTTGACTTGAAGCTCTCAACTTTTTCATTCTTTGTGGAGAACCCTAAACCAGCCTTGTTCTTGTTCACTGGAGGATCAACAATCAGTCCCCATACTTTACTCGGACCATTATGCATAACCAGCTGAGCATGTTTGAATGAAGTCATAGAATCCTCATTCTCTCTTACATTATCAACAGGCAGAGCTTGGAACTGCGTCCCAATAGCAGCTTCATCTGCTTCTACAACACTGAAAGGTGATAAATGAGAAATCAACAATGCTTTCTCTCCATTTATAATGACCACTTTTCCTTCACGCACGAACTTCAGCTTTTGGTGTAGATTCGAAGTGAAAGCCCCTACTTCGTGTATCCATGGCCTTCCCAGAAGACAGTTATGGGAGGGCATAATATCCATGACTTGGAAAGTGATCTAGAACAGATGCATGCCTATGTGAATAGGTAGATCAACTTCCCTAATAACTGACTTCCTTGATCCATCGAAAACTTTTACAATAATACCACTTGGATGCATGGGATCCCCTTGATATTTCAACTTCCTCAACATGCTCTTTGGTATAACATTTAAGGCGGACCCATTATCAATCAGCATATTTGACAATGAACCATTTTTACAGTTCATGGATATGCGGAGAGCTAGATTGTGATTCCTCCCTTCGTCAGGAAATTCATCATCACAAAAGCTTAAGTTATTACAAGATGTAATATTACCTACCACACTACTAAATTGATCTAGCAACATATCATACTCCACGAAGGCTTGATCTAACACCTACATTAAATATTCTCTATGGGCGGTAGAATTCACCAACAATGCTAGGATATATATCTTTGGAGGAGTCTGCAATAGCTGATCTACAATTTTGTAGTCGCTCATCTTGATAATCTTCAAAATATCATCCACACCTTAATCAAAATATTTGATCTGCAATAATTATTTAAATTCTAAACCTTCTTACTAACTCATCCTATACACCACACAAATCATCATCTTAAATACCTTATTCATCAAATCATTGTTATTTGCATCACAATTGCATCACGAATACACATTGTAATACGGTAGGAGAATTGACTTGGGTGTTTTGTGTTTTATCGCAATTGTTGCGGATAGCAAGAGTCGCCACCGACTTTTCTTTTATCCAATAAGGAAAGGGTTAAAAGGACATGAAAGACCTTTGAGATATTTTCTTGAGTTCGGGGGGTAAATTATGAAAAGGAAAGGTGTTAGCACCCTTTTCATCTGTAGTTATCTACGGGCTCTTAGTTGCTTGCTAGATCACATTTGAAATTTCTTTGTTTGAAATGTGTTTGTGGTGGGTTTTGAAAGTATTTTTTGAAAAGCGCCTTTGTTTAGGAAAACTTTGTAATGATTCTCGTCTCTATAAGAATGCATACAAAGTGTTGGACATTTTTGAAAATAATTTCATGTTTTGAAAGTGTTTGGTGTGTTTTTAAAATATGTTTGTTTTTGAAGATGGATTGTGAGCAGGCAACTAAGAACGTTCTACCTACTCAAAAGTATTTTGTTCATTTCTCTCTTCCTTTGACATTGCTATCTTACCATTGATTGGTAAGAAACCCAATCTTTGGATGTAAAGGGACGAGCGTGGGTCATCGTATAGTCATAGAAGTCAACATTTATAGGATACCTTAGCATTTTGTCGTAATGGTCTAAGATCGTTTACCGAAGGCAACATTAAAGGGTCATCGAGGGACTACGATCTTGTATTCGAGGGTCATTGCTAAAGTATCCCATGTTCGAGGGACATGACTATTTTCTCAAGGCAACAAGTGTGGATTACCCTAGAGGTGCGCGTGTGTGAGTGTATTGATTTCATGCATTTTTGTCTTGAATTAGGGTTGTCTAGTTGTTGATTTTATCTTGCCATACACACCCTAATTACTAATAATTATATGAAAACAATAAATTTGCGGAAATTGAAATCCTATGCTATTACATCATTAGGGGGATAGGGGATACAATTTACAAATGGGGAAGAAATAGGAGCTTAAATGTTACAACCATATTGAATAGCAATGAATAAATCATGTAAAATATGTAAAAAAAACAGTGTCAAAGAGAGGAAAATTTCATGTTTGAACATTATGTGTTGGCACATGCTCCTATGCGTCAACACATAACTTTTCCTTGCTCCTGTAAAACCAAATCAACTCAGTATGAGTCGATGCATAAGGGTATGTGTCGACTCATTCCCTGATTGTGTTGACACATACGCGTTTTGTATTGACTCATGCACCTTCTTTCTTTCTGTTTTGTGCCTATTATAGCAGTATGTATTGACTCATAAGGCTTTGTGTCGACTCATAGCCTGTTTTATAACTAAAATGAGTCGACTCGTGTGAGTATGTGTTGACTCATACTACAATTTGTTTACTCTATCATTGTTTTGTTGCACGCAGGGGTTAGTTCTCAACACATAAATGACAAGAATGGAAGATACACAAAGGTTAGCTTCAAGGGGAATGGTTATTACATTTTATCTTCGAAGATGAATTAACTAATGATGCTTGAAATGAAGGGTTTAAAGTCAAGGAGACTTACCTTGAAGCTGGAATTTGTGTTTTGAGCTTGAGTTGTTTCCTTGAGTATTTTTGAGCTTGGAGAAATATAGATGTTACAGAAGTTGTGCTTGAGTTCGGGTTGTTGTCTATATGATGTATGTGAATGGTTTATTCAATAAACGCACGAGGGAATTATGAGTTGGGTATTCAAAATCAGAAATGACACAGAGATGGAGGTTTTGTGCAATTTCTAGCTTGAGGGAGTTTGAGGGTGTTTTTATGCTTGTAATCTCCTCTCCCATGTTGCAAATAGTGTGTGTATTTATAGGAAAGAGGTTTTGAGTGTTACAATAACTCGGAATTTGAATTTTCATGTTTTGGCAAATTTACTTGTTTTTGAAGCAAAGTGACAAACATCTTCCCAAAGCTTGTACCATACTATTGTAGAGTGGTTGAACTTTTAACATGCTTTCTTATGATCTTGTATATGAAGTTTTTGCAGAAAGAACAGGTCCAATGCTCAAGGAGAGTGGACTTTGTGATTAAAGCCACTTTTCCAAAATGGAAGTGTGAACTTTCTTCCAAAAATGGAATGATCAATTGGATAATGGTTAAAACACTTGTATTATAGCTCAATCAGTTGTGTAAGCATTCAATTATGGAGTTAAATGCAAGTTAGAATCCAGCAAAGTGGGATTTGTACAGCATGCTTGAAGATTGAATCAAGTGTTCTTCACAAATTTGCCTTGTAAATCAAGAATGAATGCCTAACTTCGGATCCTTGAATTTCCTAGATCAAGTATGATAAATTCATGCTCTTGGATGTTTTGGAAAGCTTGAAACATCCTATACAACTTTCACGTTTTTCACTTTTATTAAATCAAACTGGAACTTGATGAAAAATGGCCAAGAAGTTGGGATAAAAACCTAACCAAACCTGCTGAAAATTTCTCCAAGTGTTTAATCAAAAATGCCATGACTTCATGAATTTATAACTTAAAATCCAAGAATTTATAGGAAATTCCTTACCTACAATGTTTTAGATCTCATTGATATCTACAACTTTCATGTTGGAAGTTTTCCTTGAATCATCTTGCAGCATGGTGAAAATTTGGCACAAAGTCATGGAAAAAGTTAACTTTCTAACACTCAAAAATTTCTAAGTCTTAGAATTTTGAATTTTCAAATATAATTTTGACTTTTTGATTTCTTGATGAACAATCTTCATATTTTGATATGTCTTGATGAAATATGATTTTTGAAACTTGATTTTGATCAAAAAATCAAAGTTTGACTTTTCAGTGTACAATTGACTTTTTCATCAATTGACCAAATTTCAACTATCAATCAATTGATCTTGAGAAGTGTTTTGAACCATGTCATTAGGTAAAGATTATGCATTTTAATCCTTGATATCATGTATAAAACCAATAAGTCATGTATTTCGTCAAAAGTCAAAAATTGAGCCTTCTTAGTCAAATCATAATTTTGACCATTTTTCCCTTTTGATGATCTGATCAAATTTCTTAAGTAATTGTGATCCAAACTCGACCAATTGATATATATGAGTTCAAAATGTTGATATGGATAAAAAATTATGAAGTTTGACTGTAAATTGACCACAATTGACTTTTTGTCTAATATAGTTGATTTTAGGTCAACTGATGAATCGATTGAGCAAAAATGTGATTCAAAGCTTGAAACTTGACATGAGAAATCTTGAGAGTCAAAAACGATCCATGAAAGTCATATGGGGCCTTAAAAGTCCAATTGTACTTATGCAAACTCAAACCCTAATTTTGAGTCATCGGTGCTTGAAGAGGTGTCTTGAGTTGATCCATCCTTGTGCCTTCTTGAACCAACGGACATCTTGTGAGAGAAATCTTGAAAAAATGATAGGGCAAATTTTAGGGTACAACGGCTGCCCATGTTCAATCTTCTTAAACCTGAAGAGTTAGATTGGTGGATCCACCATTCGTGGCTTGAAGGTGAAAGATGATTCAACACTAAAGTGCCCAGAAATTTGCACTCGATGATGTATTGATTCGGGAATAGGCTTATAAATGCCATTTGGAGAGATGATGGTAGAAACTGGGAGAAACATCAGCATAAATCTTTGGTTAATTCATGCTGAAAACTAGGTGTGTTGCATGTCTTTAATTGGAAGAACTAATTCTGATCCAGAAGAGGTCTTTGGATCAATGATTTTTCTGCAAGGAACAAAAGGGTT
Organism: Vicia faba; assembly: GCA_948472305.1. Classification (NCBI taxonomy): domain Eukaryota; kingdom Viridiplantae; phylum Streptophyta; class Magnoliopsida; order Fabales; family Fabaceae; genus Vicia; species Vicia faba. Next base: position 1,314,570,019 of record OX451740.1, on the reverse strand, counting down.
AGTTGTATGCGAATGTATGCAATGGTGTAATGATGTTCTCAAAATAAATGAGATTATGTTTGTAATACAGTGGGAGAACTGACTATTATATTGGTTTTGCATTTGTATTCGCAAATGTTGCGGTAAGCAAGAGTCGCCACCAACTTTTCTTTTATCCAAAAAAAGGAAAGGGTGAAAAGAACAGAAAAAAAACCTTTCGAGATTTGTTTCTGAGTAAGGGGGTAGATTATTGAAAGGGAAGGTGTTAGGACCCTTTCCATCCGTAGTTATCTACGGGATCTTAGATGCTAGCTCATTTGAAAAAATACCTTGTGCTTTGTGTGTTTTGAAAAGTATTTTTGGAAGAAAGCGCCTTAGTACGGCGATCTTTGTAATGTTTCTCGGATTGGTAGTGAACGTATACAAAGTGTTTTGAAAAATATTTTTGAAAGAGTTTTGTGTATGTGTAAAAGTTTGTTTTGTTTTGAGCAAGCATCTAAGAACTATCTATTATACTCGAAAGGATTGTTATTTTCCTCTTTTTTCTTTAGACAGTCTTATCCTACAATTAGTGAGTAGGTATCCCTAGTCATTGGATGTTTAAGGGACATTCGAATGGACGTTTATACAGTCACAAAGGCAACTAGGCAAGAAAATTTAGTAGCTACCCTATGGTTTTAAGATCACTTTATCGAGGCAACGTCGAGAGGGTCATCGAGGGACTTATGTTCTTTAAACCGGAGGGTAGCTACTAAAATCTCTCACATTTCGAGAGGTGTGACTGTTTTTTCCGAAGGCAACCAAAGTGGGATACCCTAGAGATGCGCATGTGCAATTGTGTTATATTCAGTTTTTTGTCTTTTTCATTAGGTTTGCTAGTGTTTCGTTTGTTATTCTTTCCATACAATCCTAATTAGCATACATCTGAGCAATTAATAATTTGCAGTAATTAAAAGTGCGGAAATGTAAATCTAGCTATTACAAGGATCCGGGGAGGAGAATTATTACAAGTCCAAAAACTTGGGGAAAATAAAGAAAGCTAAGAAATAAAGAGTCCTAATTAATTCTATTACATCCCAGTAGGCAGATACGAAAATATGGAAATAAAATGCAAAAGGTAATAACGCGCGCGAACTGAAAGTACGTCTAAAAATCCTAAGGTATAAGAAAAAGATATTTTTGTTTGTTTTGATTTAATAAAATGGTTAAATTAAAATTAGACTAATTAGTCAATTGAAAGAGAAGAACATTATTAATTAAAAAAATTAATTCTAAACTAATCCTAATATTTTTGGTATTTTTATTATTTAAGAAAACATTAAAATTTTAACCTAATTCTAATTGTTTTTAATTTATGAAAAGAAAACAAAATAATTAATTAAATTTATTTAGGAAAAATTAAAATTGAATAAAATAAAACCTAGATCTAAGTTTTTGTATTTTTAGATTTTATGATTTAAAAAAAATTGAAAATAAAACAATTAAATAAACAAAAATAAAATAGAGAAAAGAAATTGAATGGGCCTTGTATGTGAAGCTGAAAGAGGGGTGTGATTTGGAATTTTATAGGCCCAAATGTTCAGCAAGCCCAAGCCACATTGGGATCTGGTGAGGAGGCATCCGGAGGATCCATGGTAAGGTTGCATGTTGAAGGCGTTAGATCCAGTTCAACTAAGACTTGAGGGCATAGATCTGATGACCTATGGTGCACTCCTTGAATCCACGAACACTGGATCTGTAGGAAATTTATTAGAAAAAAACAAAATTCTAGACCTGGGTATCGAACTCAGGTCACTTCCCTTTGCACGCGCTTCTCTTACCACTAAGCCAACTATCCATTCGTTAGTTTATAGCAAACAATAATAATATAAGGCAAAAACATAATCATATCATCGTTTCAAACGCGTGCAATTTAAATTTGAATAGGCCAATGAGGGAGCGACGTCTGGATCGCTCTGGTCAACTTTTCCAGAGGTGTCGGAGTTAAACTCCGGCCACCCTCTCTGGTCACACCAACATTCCAAAACCTGCAAAAGGCCAAATCAAAACTCAAGAGTTAGGCTACCCCCCCCCCCCCCTAAAGTGGGGCCTGCCGATCCAATGGTGGTGGCCATTTTGCCTGAAACGGACTAGAAGTACTAATACGAGCAGTACCAGCGCGTTTTTCCCTAGCCATGGCAAATTACTATCCATGCGTCAAAGCTTGTGAATAAAGGATCAAGACAACTCTAAACATGATTATGAAGAGATATGCATGCATAGAATCGTTCAACAAGGCGTGGATTAAAAGCTTCTAAAATGGAAAATGTTACCAAATCGGAGTAACTTGTATGCGCGATCTAGACGTGCTTCAGGCTAAGGTAAAGGCTTGGATGCACTCCTGAGACCTTCAAGAAGCTAGCGGGACGCTTGGAATTGACTGAAGATGGTTGGAGATGGGATTTTCCTTGTGCTCTTTTTTTTTTGAAATTTTGGATAATTCTTAGGGTTTGTAGAGGCAGGTGGCGCGCGTCCCTTGCATCTGAGATTGTTAGGTTTATATAGACAAAGGGTTTAGGTCAACAATTGTGCATCATATCTTTGTACATTATGATGGAGAGATTTAAATTGATTTTTGCATGAAACTTTCTATATTTGATCCAATCATGTGCCAATCTATTTTATGCATTTTTTCCAGCTTGCTATGAGTTGTTTGAGCCTCAAAATATTCAGATCTTAAGCCTTTCACTTTTTATACATTTATCTAATATTTATTTAATTTATTTTAATTTTATTTAGATAAAAATCAAAATAAATAAAATAAAATCAAACTTATGCATGGGTGAGTTTATAGGTTCTTGGATATGTCATGAATATATTTAAATCTCAAAAATTAGGCTCATTAACCTAAAAACACAAATTTGCTCAATGTGCATTTCTTGAAATTTCTCAAAATTCACCAACTTGTGCAAACCATAACTTGCTCAATTTTTATCTCATGATGATTATCTTGGACTTTTTAGAAATCTCTAGATATCTACTTCAATCCCTCTTTTTATCAATTTTGCATTTGAAGAATTTATCTTAATGTAAATGCTCTTGGAAAAAAGTGTCTTTTGTTGACTTTCTAAAAATGACTTGTAATATATGAGCTTGTATCTTTCAATTGGTGCATTTATTGAACTTGAGAGAAAAAGAGAATTTGTAGGAAATTGGATTCTCTTCAAAATGAGCCTTGGTTGGGGAAAAATGGATGAAGCGTGTGAAAGTTATGTCTAGTCAAAGTTTAGTTGACTTTTCCTATAGAAACCCTAATTTAGCAATTCTTGACTTTTGATAGATTAGGAGAATTTATTGAGGAATAATGATAAAACCTTGATCAAATTATGGATATCACTTCAAAATGTTGATGTTGACAAAAAAATCTTGAAGTTTGACTGTATATAGACCATAATTGACTTTTTGACCAACATAGTTGATTTTCAAACATTTAAGCCATTGACTGAACAAACTTGTAGTGCAAGGCATGAAACTTGGTATGGACAATCTTGAAACATATTAGGACCATGTAAAACATTTTAGACCTTTAGAGCTCCTACATATTGGTGAAAAATGAAACCCTAGTTAGAGGTTCATTGCTTATGAGGAGAATTTATCTAGTCAATTCTTGGTCATCCTTGAGCAGTTGAAGACCTCAATGAGCATGTCTTGAGTAAAAATGGGAGGGTAAATTTTGGGGTATAACAATGTTGTATGTATATGTTATGTATGTTATATGATGTTTGAATGTGACATGTTGTCAAAGCGTATCCTTGACAGATACTGGGGATTTTTAAGAAGTTAAATCTCGGATTGCTGTTGGAGATGAAGAGTATTTGTATCTTCAGATTTTGTTAAAATGATTCCATTGGGGATTCCTACTTGGTTGAGAAGAAACTCCACTAAGGAATATTGACTTTTCTTGAGAAGTCTCTGTGGAGAGTGTTGATTTCTGCTTGGGAAACAGAATTCAAGAGTTTTAGTTGTCCATTGCTCTGGTGGGGAATTATCTCTTGAAAGTTAGCTCGTATCTGGTTGGATTCCAAGCTTCACAATAACTTACTGGGAATAAAGAAGTTAACTATTATCTGGTCAGATTCCAGGCTTTGCAACAACTCGCTGGGATGGTGGAAAACCCTACTAGGGAAGAGGAGTTTTTTAGTGGTTTGTAAGAATTAAATTGTTATCTGGTCGGGTCCAGGTTTTAGCAACTTGAAGTGTTAACTGGTCGGGTCTAGGATTTGTAGTAGATGGAGAAGTTAAGTTATTATTTATTTGGGTCCAAGCACTAGCCACTTGAAATTGAAATTTACTGTTATCTGGTCGTGTCCAGTCTTCAGCAATTTGAATCTTGAGATCAACTGTTATCTGGTCGGGTCCAAGTTTCAATAACTCGAACTGTTAATTGGCCGGGTCCAAGCTCTGCAGTTGAAGGAGTTAAACTAATATTTGGTCGGGTCCAGGCTTTAGCAACTAAATTTGAGATTTATTGTTATTTGGTCGGGTCCGGGTTTTAGAAATTGGAACTGTTATCTGGTCGGGTCCAAGCTTCTGAATTTTAAATTGTTAACTGGTCGGGTCCAGGCTTCAGCAATTTAAGAAGTTAAACTAATATTTGGTCGGGTCTAGGCTTTAGCAACTAAATTTGAGATTTACTATTATCTGGTCGGGTCCAGGTTTCAGAAATTGGAACTGTTATCTGGTCGGGTCCAGGCTTCAGAATTTTAAATTGTTAACTGGTCGGGTCCAGGCTTCAGCAATTTATACTTGAGGTTAACTGGTATCTGGTCGGGTCCAGGCTTAAGCAATTTGAGAAGTTAAACTATTATCTGGTCAGGTCCAGGATTTAGTAACTTAGAATTGAGATTTACTGTTATCTGGTCGGGTCCAGGATTTAGTAATGATTTGAGAAGTTGAACTATTATCTGGTCGGGTCCAGGCTTTGTAGTAACTTGCTTAAAGTTAATTGTTATTTGGTCGGGTTCCAGGCTTTACAATAACTTAATGGGATAGCAATGACTCTGTTGGCGACTTCACTGGGGATTAATGGTTGCGGTCCCTTGGTTTGTAATAGTATGAGAGGCAAACTCAAGCTGGGGAATCTATAGTTTGTTAGGGAAATAAACCTTGTTGAAGAGGATATTTGACGAACTGTTGGGAGGATATTTTTAGGAATAATTACATAAGACTTCCTTTTAAGACCAACTCATATGGGGAGAGGATCTTCCGGAGATTGAAACTCTGGCTAGGGATTTTATGAATCCAAGTAATTTTATTGAAATAACCCTGTGGGGATATCTCAAATGCATTTAAGGAGATGCTTGTCACTATTTTTAAGCATACATTTGTTAAAAGTTTAATCATGTTCATATGCATATGTTCATTCAATTTTAGTCATTGGACACTTTTACACTCAAAACAGAAAAAACAGAAAGTTTGCACTTCAAAGTATATTTATATTGATGTTTTGCCCATGAATAGGCGTTTTTGTACAAAGAGACCGAGATCCTAGTAAGAGGAAATCGTCGAAATAATGGAAAGAATACAAAGTGAAAACAAAAAAATAATAGCCATGTGAAAGTGATCACATTGTATTCCAATCCCACTATTGCCCCTATGTCTTTGAACATTATCCCTTAACATTGAATAGGAGTTGATTGGATTAATCTTGGACCATTTGAACTTTGGACTTTGGTAATAAAGTTGGCTGTAAAGATCTCACTAGACATAGTCATACGCTTTAATCCTTAACTTTTTCCTGGACCGCCTTTCGGGTTTTCAGCCCACCAGGATACCCATTTTTGCCCAAATCTCCCTTTCGGGTTTTCAACTTGCCAGGTGTACAATATTTTGTATATATCCCTAACTTTTTCCCAAACCTTTTTGGTTCACCAGGATGCCCTTATTTTTTCCTAGGTGTGTCAACCTAGCGGGTCACTTTATGCGTAGTATTTTTTAACTATGTTTGTGTTCACAGGATGTGGGAATTCTTCTCCATCCATAATAGTCAGCATCATGGCACCACCAAAGAAAACTTTATTTACAACAAATGGCCCTTCGTAAGTGGGAGTCCATTTGCCCCTGGGGTCACCTTGTGGAAGGATGATGCACTTTATTACTAAGTCACCAGCTTGATACATTTGAGGCTTGATTTTTTTATTGAAATCCTTGATCATATGTTTTTGATACACTTGACCATGACAGACAGCAGCCAATCTCTTCTCATCAATCAAGTTCAACTGATCCAACCTAGTCTAAATCCATTTGTCTTTGCCTAAATTTGGTTCCTTCATAATCCTTAGAGGAGGGATTTGAACTTCGATAGGTAGGACAGTTTCCATGTCGTAGACCAAGGAGAAAGGAGTTTCCCCGGTTGATGTTCGAATTGAAGTACGGTAGCCGTGGAGAGCAAATGGTAACATCTCATGCCAGTCTTTATACGTTACCACCATCTTTTGCATAATCTTCTTGATATTCTTATTGGTAGCTTCCAATGTGCCATTCATCTTGGGTTTGTACGGAGAACAATTGTGATGCTTGATTTTGAACTGAGTACAAAGTTCTGTAATTATAACATTGTTAAGGTTGGTTCCATTGTCAGTGATGATCCTTTCGGGGATACCGTAACGGCAGATGAGGTTATGCTTGATAAACTTGGCTACAACGTTCTTGGTGACTGGGGCATATGAGGCAGCTTCGATCCACTTGGTAAAGTAATCAATGGCAACAAGGATGAAATGGTGTCCATTGGAAGCGGTAGGTTTGATCTCTCCAATCATATCAATGCTCCACATTGCAAACAACCATGGAGCAGTCATGACATTTAGAGGAATAGGAGGTACATGGACCTTGTCAGCATAGATTTGACACCTGTGGCAAGTCCTTGAGTGATGATAACAATCAGTTTCCATTGTGGACTAATAGTAACCAACCCTCAGAATTTTCTTGGCCATAGTGTGTCCACTAGAGTGGGTCCCGAAGAGGCCATCATGCATGTCTTCCATAATTTTATCTGCCTCCTTCTTGTCCACACATCGGAGTAGAGTAGAATCATGGTTGCGCTTGTATAGGATTTCGTTGCTTAGAAAGAATTTGGTTGAAAATATTCGTAAGAATTTATTATCATTGATGGAAGCTCCTTCAGGATATTCTTGTGCCTCAAGATATCTTCTCACCTCATGGTACCATGGTTTCTCTTCTTTAGTGTCAAGCTCATAGCAGCACGTAGGTTAATCATAGGAGCTTCATTGTCCCAATTTACCTTGAACATGGAAGACATTATTGCTAAGGCTTCGGCCAACTAATTCTCTTCTCTAGGGAAATGTTAAAAGGTGATCTCCTCGAAGCATGGAATCATAGTTAACACAAGCTCCTTGTAAGGAATCAGGTTGGGATTCTTAGTGTCCCATTCTCCTTTTACTTGGCTAATCACTAGAGCAGAGTCTCCAAATACATCCAAATGCTTGATCCTTAAGTCAATGGCAGCCTTTAAACCCAAGATGCATGCCTCGTACTCAGCCATGTAATTTGTACAATTGAAGCATAGTCTAGCAGTGAAATGAGTGTGACACCCTTCAGGAGAAATTATCACAACACCAATTCCATTGTCTAGAGCGTTGGAAGCTCCATCAAAAACCATAGTCCATCGGGATCCTTGCTCAGGTCCGTCATATTGTCCAGGTTTTGCACAGCTAGTCACTAACATGATATTCTCATCCCGGAAGTAAAAGTTCATAGACTGGTAATAACAGCTTGATGGGTCAAATGATCTGCCAATACACTTCCTTTGATGGCCTTTTGTGTTGTATATTGAATATTGTATTCAGTCAGAATCATTTTCCATCTAGCTATTCGTCCGGAGAGAGCGGGCTTCTTGAAGATGTACTTAATAGGGTCCATTTTAGAAATTAACAAAATGGTTTGAGTCAACATATACTGTCTTAGCCGGCGATCAGCCCATGCCAGAGCGCAGCAAGTTTTCTCGAGCAGTGAATATCTAGTTTCACAGTCGGTAAAAGTTTTGCTCAGGTAGTAAATTGCATGCTCTTTTCAGCCAGACTCGTCATGTTGGCCCAACACACACCTCATAGAATTCTCTAGCACAGTCAAGTACATGATCAATGGTCTTACTTCCATTGGAGACATAAGGATAGGAGATTCTTGCAAATACTCCTTGATCTTATCAAAGGCAGCTTGGTATTCGTTGTTCCATTTGACTACTTGATCTTTCTTCAGGAGTTTGAAGATTGGCTCACAAGTAGCAGTTAGATGAGATATGAAACGGGAAATGTAATTAAGATGACCCAATAATCCTCTAACTTCCTTCTCAGAGCGGGGAACTAGAATTTCTTGAATGGCTTTTACCTTTACATGATCAACTTTGATGCCTTTACCACTGACGACAAAACCTAGAAGCTTTCTAGACCTTACTCTGAATGTGCATTTATTAGGGTTCAACCTCAACTTGTACTTCTTCAACCTCTTAAATAGCTTGTGTAGGTGACCGAGATGCTCTTCTTCAGTTGCAACCTTGCAATCATATCATCCACATATACCTCTATTTCATGATGGATCATATCATGAAATAAAGCTACCATATCTCTTTGATATGTTTCCCCTACATTCTTTAATCCGAACAGAATGATCTTGTAACAAAAGGTGCCCCATTGTGTAACAAAGGTGGTCTTTTCCATGTCTTCGGGGGCCATCTTGATTTGGTTGTAGCCCGAAAATCCATCCATGAAGGAGAAGACTTTATATTGAGTGGTGTTGTCAACCAAGATGTCAATATGAGGTTGAGGGAAATCATCTTTGGGGATTTCCCTATTTAAATCCCTATAATCTACACACATATGAAACGTTCCATCTTTCTTTGGCATGGGAACCACGTTTGCAACCCATTGAGGATAAGATGTCACGGCTAGGAAACCTGCATCGAATTGTTTCATCACTTCAGCTTTTATCTTTTCAGATGTATCAGGCCACATGCGACGAACCTTTTGCTTAACATGAGGACAATCTTCCTTTGTTGGCAAATGATGAACCACAATATCGGTATCCAACCCTAGCATATTTTCATACGACCAAGCAAACACTTCAACATAGTCATGTAACATCTCAACCAATCTGCTCTTGATACCGTCTTCTAGGTTGGCGCCGATCTTGGCCTCTTTCTTATATGTCTCAGTACCTAAGTTGATAACTTTGACTGGATCTTCATGAGGTTGAATAGATTTCTCCTCTTGCATCAGCAGCCTGGCTAGTCCTCCTGGTATTTCACAATCTTCCTCACCTTCATCTTTGGCTTGGTTAATTGGATATTCGAAGTCATAACTGGCAATAGTGGAGTCATTGGCAATGAGATCCGGAGTGGATGGGGATCTGCAAGTGTGTGTGTGTGTGTGTGTGTGTGTGTGTGTGTGTGTGTGTGTGTGTGTGTGTGTGTGTGTGCATGTAAGATACATGGCTATTGAAAGAAATTCAATAAAGAAAAAGAAATACAATGAACACAAAATTTGAATGCAAAAGGTCCAATGGTTTATATTAAATGATCATATGATAAATGAACATGAACATGAACAAAACCCTTAACAAATAGACCATGCTGCCCCGGGCAAGGCACGTGGCTTAAAAGTCATTGTTTGTAATTAAGATTACAGACAAAAGTTCTTGAATTGACAGAAAACAATAATTACTCCTCAATGAAGGAGATGGAAGTGAAATCCTTTGCGTGCCAGTTGTTGAGCTTTCCTCCGGCAGTAGGGAAGATTCATTCTTCAAAAGCGCATTCATCATCAGAGTCTTCCACGGCGTTTACTTCATGATTTCCGAGGTGGAGAGATGGCTTTCCCATGCGAGCACGCCTGACCTCTTTCTGAGCTTTGATGGTGAAACCCAACCCAAATCTGACTGCTTTAAACGGAATGTCGGTAAGTTGTCCCCGGATAGTACAGCTTTTATCTTCAACCACGGTACGGGCATCCTTAAGTGAGACCATTATTGGTACAACTTCATCAGTTTTTGATATGTTGGAGGAGATTTTGGTGGCGGCAATCATAGGAGGAACAACTTCAAAATCCTGGCACGGATTCTCTATGAACTCACCATCCATTTCCACATACTTGAAAGAATTGAGGTGACTCACCATAAATTTTTCTCTGTTGTAAACAGTAACGATCTTCCCTTTGACTGGATACTTTAATTTTTGATGAAGGTTGGATGTTACTTCCCCTTCCCCATGGATCCAAGGGTGCCCAAGCAAACAAGAGTAGGCGGGACGTATGTCCATTATATAAAAGGTAGAGTTGAAAATCTATGAGCCAACTTTAATTGGGAGATCCACCTCTCCATGAACCATCCTTTTAGACCTATCGAAAGCCCTTACAACAATATCGCTTGGCTTCAATATCAGTCATTCATAATCTAGCCGGTCCAAAGCACCTTTGTGGTTCCTTCCCATAGGATTCAAATCAGCATCGGAGAACCCTAATCCATTTCCAGCCGTTAAACTTGCTACACAGTTCTCGAACTGGTCAGCTATAGTTTCTTGGGGCACATGGGATTTCTTCAAGAACTTGATTAGAGCTTGGGCATGAGCGTCCGAACAAAGTAACAATGACAACATGGAGATTTTGGATAGGGTTTTCCCCAGTTGCTCAACTATTTTGAAGTCACTCTTCTTTATGATTTTTAGGATTTATTTAGCATCAGTAACTTTGGTAGGTGCCTCTATCCCAGCAGCCTCACCTTCTTTCTCTTTTCCTCTAGTTTTGGCACTAGACTTGTCATTGGTTATGCGGACGGGAGTTGTTATAGTAGTGGGCGGTGAAATATCAGAGGAAAAGATCATCACTGTTCTTGTTACTTTACTAGAACATACAATATTAGTAACATCAACTTCGTTTTCGTTGATCCAAGAATCTTATTTTATCCCATGATAATAAACCTCGACACCATAGTTCCATGGAACCGCTTTGTCAGAGGAGTAGGGAATAGGCCTAGCGGCAGTGATTATTAAAGGAGAAATGGTTGGTTCATTTGAAATCCTAATAGGACCCTTTGAGGGGATCCTAAGAGGCTTGTTGGAGATGGTTATTATGGATAAGTCTTCAGCTTTGTTGGTTAAAATTTTTATGGTAGGAATCTTCTCAAACAGAATCTCACGGCTATTTATCAGGCGTTGCACACCTTCCTTCAGCCGCTTGCACCCATTTATTTGTTGATCACGGAAAACACAATCTTTAGAACAGCCGAGGAACACCCCTACTCTCAACAAATTATCATTCACAGTAGTTAATGGATTTTTTAAATCTTCAATGGAGGAAACAAAAGTAGTATCATCAATTGCATTAACACCTTTGCCATGGTTCGGCATTGGTGCGGTTATCACATTTGGAGTAGCAGGTGGATCAAATTCAATTATTTTATTTTCTATCAAATCTTGAATCTTATTCTTCAGAGCCCAGCATTGATCAGTTTCATGCCCAGGGCTGTTGGAATGATACGCGCACTTGGCATTTGGATTGTACTTAGGTGATGAAATGTCAGGATTGGATGGTGGATTGCACAACGTCACTAAGTTGGCCTTCAACAGATGTTGTAAGGCTTGGGACAGTGACATGCTTATTCTCGTGAACTGTCTACGGGGAACTTTAGATCGTTGATTGTTGGATGATTGTCTTTGAGCAGATGAAGGGTTGGAGATTAACACATCATTAACAGAGGATCGGGGATCCTTCTTGATACGGGCCCTTTCCCCATACACAACATTTGTTTCCTTCTTTCCAGTGAAGGGCTTCTTTACAGTGATGGATGCGGAAGAAGATGTCATGGGAATTTTCCCACTCTTAATGCCACTTTCTACCCTTTCACCAGTTAGTATCAACTCGGTGAAACCAGACGAAGAACTTCCAATCAATAGGTTGAAAAATGGGCCAGTTAATGTACCCATGAACATGTCAACTAGTTCTCTGTCATTTATTGGTGGTTGGACCCTACCAGCAAGATCCCTCCATTTTTGTGCGTACTCTTTAAACCCCTCATTAGTACCCATTTTCATACCTTGAAGTTGGACTCTGGTTGGTGCTAGATCGTAACTATATTGATATTGATGATAAAAAGCATTGGCTAGATCTTCCCATGTGTGGATGCGGGAACCCTCCAATTGATAGAACCATTCTAGTTGAGTCCCAACCAGACTTTCTTGGAAGAAATGGATCCAGAGCTTTTTGTCGGTAGTGTGCGGCTGTATCTTGTGCATGTAAGACCTTAGATGAAGTTCCAGGCAGGAAACCTCGTCATACTTGGCAAAGACCGGTATTTTGAACTTATGGGGAATGACGACCCCAAGTACTAAGCCCAACTCACCAAAATCCAAACCTGGCACGGCTTGAATTTCAACATCCTTTAGTCTATCCTCCAACTGCTTGTATTTATCCTCAGCCGGAGGATATTGTTCATCAAAACAATCTTCATCTTCGGAAGCTTGATTATTGGCACCCCCAGCACGGGTGCTCCTTGCCTCTTCGTCTTGATTTTCTTCCTCCTCAAACGACTCTTTGACTATCTGTACCTGACGAACCAGACCTTTGAACCTCTTGTCATACCCCAATTTTTGACCTAAGATCCCATTTGCATTTTTGCATTTTTATACAAAGATCAAGGTCACTAAATACAGTCGGTTTTAACCTCTCACCTTCGAGCATTGATTATGCAGAAATTTTCAAGTGTTTTGAACATTCTTAGCCTATGTATCACTAACTTCTAATCAAGCACGAAATGTGTGTTTTTTGTTTCTTTGATTTCATGTGCTGACAGGTCTCCTTCGAATGCAAGTTCAGCTTTTCGATTGGACAAGTTCACTGCCTGCATGCCTCTTTCGAATCTGGACAAGTTTACTGCCTGCAAACATGCTTCGATTGGGCAACATTGCTTCCTTCGAACACGGGCTTTCAATTGGGCAATATGTTTGTTTCGATCCACATGCTTCGATTGGGCAACATTGCTTCCTTCAGTCACAAGCTTCGATTTGGAAATACAGTCTCCTTCAGTCACAAGCTTCAATTAGGCAATACAATCTCCCTTCAGCCACAAGCTTCGATTTGGCCATGTAGTTTCCTTCGAAGTGACCCCCTTTGATCCACAAGCTGGACATGTGATTTCCTTCAAGTTGGCCTCCTTCGATTCACAAGTTGGACCACTGAACCCTTCGAAGTATTCAAGGAGTTTGTTGACTAAAGTCCCATATACTGTCAAACTCAAGCCAGCTGTGCTGCTATGAAGCAGTCCTGCACCAACCTGCCACTAAGCTCCAAAATACTGAAAAGCCTGCGTTGTCTCAGTCCTGTACTTGCACAAAAACGGAGTTCACAAGAACTGCATTGAAGAAAACAAGGGGGAAGTATACCCAAATAATTCAAATATTATTTAATTTCCCCCCAAAACCATATCAAAGCTCGCCTATAAATAAAGAGGCTACAACACATTTTTTTGGAGAGGACTTTTTGGCCAGGCGAACAAATCTTCAGAAAATTCTCAAAAAAACACCAAATTTTCTCAAACACAAAAAATCTCTCAAGTCCCTTCAATACTTGTGAGAACAAACCCAGAATCCCCAAACACTTACTTCCTTCGATTCTGAAGAACAACCACACTTCAGTCTCCTTCGAATCAAAGAAGCATCACACTTGCTTTTTCTTTTGTTCAAATCCAGCGCTCCAAGCACAGCCTGTGACCCCTCTTTCGAACCCAGCATCCAGGGCCACCACTCAAGGCCCCACATCCATTCAAGTCCTGAAGCAAGGTAAGTCGCTCTTACCCTTGAACTTTTCGTTTCACAGCATAACATGTAAATAATACTTTTGTTCGTTTCCAGCATGTACATAACACTTTGTTTCTTTTCGTTTCCACCTATTTCATACGTTTTCAGAGCTAAACCCTTTCGTTTTTGCTTTCTGTTTGCCTGAACTAGTTTTAATTAATAAATTGTTTAAAAGATAAATACTAGCATGGCCTCAGGACATGTTGTCATTTAATGCTTGAAATGAAAGAAACAAGAAATAGGAAATAGGAAACGAAGCTTATGGCTTCTACCAGCTTTCTCCAGGTCAAACGAAAGAGACAACCAGGAGGAAAACCATGTCCAATCGAAAGGCATTCCCTCACTGCTTTCAACCTCCAGTCGAAGAAGGCAACAAGGCAGAATCAAAAGACCTCTCCATACACTGACTGCCAGGCCAATCGAAGGACAGAACCTCACTGGTGCGAACTCCCAGTCGAAGGATACAACTTGCTGCTGCCTTTGCCCAATCGAAGGACAGGACCTCGCCCCTGCCAAGGCCCAATCGAAAGACGTGACTTCACTGTTGCCAGCCCCAATCGAAGGAGGCCAACAAAATGCCAGTCGAAGTGTGCTACTGCCTGGGTCGAAAGGCACTTACTTTTCTTACTTTTATCTTCTTTTTTTTCCTTCATATTTTTTATGCCTTTTGATATGTTTGTAATAGCGTAGGTTTTTATTTTTCTGCATTTTTTTTTTACTTTGTACAAATGCTATTAATTAGGTGCATGGCAAGATAAAATCAACAAATAAAAAAACCAAAAAAAATCAAAAAAACACTCTTTAATCCTTACTTGAATATATCTTAAAATCCAAAAACACTCAACAAATCAAAACTCCCCCCAAGGGCATGTTATCTCCGTTCTACCGCGATACCGGCTGTGCCTATTGCTAGAATGCGTGCGTTAATGTCGCCCACTAAAAAACACAAACAAATCAACTTTTTTCTAGAGGAACTATGGTGTTTTGATTCCTTCATTAGATACGTAGGCAAAGGGTCGCGAAATCCTCACGAACGCAATAATAAAAACTCGTTTTTTTCCCCTTAAGTAAACATATTTGTAGATAAATACACCCATGTATATAACAAATAATTCAAAAACAGTTATTTCAAAAGGTTCCTGCGGAGTACCGCAGATGCATTGGGTGCTAATACCTTCCCATTGCATAACCAACCCCCGAACTCTTGATCTCTTTCAAAAACGCATTGTATTTTTACTTTTAAGTTACATTGCATGTTTTAGGGTTTTATTTCGCTCTTTTCCCTTTTCCCTTGGAAATAATAAAGCGTGGTGGCGACTCTTGCTTTTGTGAGTCGAGTTAATTAATAGCTCGATCTCCGATTTTCACCACTACAGAATTGGCGAATCTGCTGGGGAAAGATTGACCTCTTGTTGGTCCATCCCTAAGTGGGTTAAGCCTAGTTTGTTTTATCTGTTTTATCATTATTTGATTGTTTGATTATATGTTTATATTTTGATTATTTTGGTGTTGGTGATATTTACAAAGGACAGGTCCTATCCCAGACTAAGTTACACTTAGGAATAGGACGGGCGGTATAGTCATGTTAACTTTGAGGGAGTAATCCCGAAGAAGGAGGCATGAGATCCCCCACTCAGTGGAAGCCCCTTTGAATGTAGTATTTGTTTACCGAGTAATCAGGAAGACGTTATTGCTTTCGACCTGGGAGCCAGAGAAGCTGAGAACCGTAGAACCCTAACCCATCTTGGCCTTTTAGGTGTAGCACGGAGATTATAACGGAGTAATCCGGAAGTAATTGTTACGCGATGCTACGCTCGGATGAGTTTCTCTTGAGAATATTGCTAATTATTGAGTAATCAAGACGTTGGTAATATCCGAAGGAGGAATATAGACTCTGGGAATTCCTAGAACCTTGTCTTGCAGGTGTGATTAAACCGTTAGTACATACCTTGGGGATGTTTTTTACCTTTGACTTCATGCTCGTGACGTTGAACCTTTCGACTTTATTTGTGACCTTGCTTGTGGTTGTTGCATAGCCATGCATTCATGCATCCATAAAACCCTTTTCACTTGACTTTCAAGGAATTTGGAAGCCTTTCTTTGTAAACATCACAAGTTTCATCAAACTCAATGGATCTTGGGTGTTGATAGGGTGAAAACCCTAATCCACCAAAATGGATGATTGATCTTGATGATAACCTGATCAACGCTTTGATCCAATTTAAAATCCATCTTCTATCTTCATACTTTGACGTTTACAACTTAATATCTTGAGTTCCTTGAAAGTCAAATAAAAACTCTCTTTTGCATATCATGCATCATTCTACATTTTTTGTTTCACTTTCAAAGGTCATTTCCAAGTCTTATTTTTCCTTTGGTCTCACAAGTACAACACTCGCGCTAAGAGAATAATGGAGAATATCAAGCAAGAGATTTATGAACTCCGTAGAGAGATGACTATTTTGAAAGCTAGTATGGAGCACTTAACCGGTTTGGTTGAAATTTTGGTTGCTGCCCAAGTCAATCCTATAATCCACGCACTTTCTGATTTTGCCAAAGCATAAGTGAATCTTTGTTGATTTTGGCCTTAAAGTTAAGGAGAGTTTTCCTTCAGCACAAATCCATATGGAAAGCCTTCCCGGATTATTAACTTATTCATGCTTTTCGTAATTTTTCCTTGTTTATCAAAAACATTGTTTGCATGTAAGAACTTGTTTCCATCTGAATGATTATCTTAATACAATGAGTATGTTTGTCTTGAAGAAATTCATTTGTTTCACTCATATTGTTTTAAAATTTTAAATTGCTTTTGCATTATGATACCAACTTGTTGCCCATTCTCTTGCCTAGGCAGAGGTTGAAGGGAGGATGATGATCTAAAAAAACACAAAATCTCTGGTTGCATGCTTTTGGATAAAATATTGCTGACGATGTACAGGCATTGTTTCAAATCCCTAAACACCGGAGATATAAGGAAGATAATCCCTTGCTAACCCCTTTTGAGCCTTGAAGTAGGATTTTCTTTTCTATACGAAAAAACCCTCAAAATTTAACCTGGGGCAGGGTAGTTTTTCAGTTAATCTGATTGAGTGTTCAAAATTCATAAGAAAGATATTTCTTAAGAGAAACTACGAGGGCTATCCTTCATGTATAATGAAGCTAGAAGATGTGGAACCACAATGTTATCCCTCATTAATCAAGAAACGAGGCAGTCACAATCTTCTCAACAAGCAAATACAAGCTAATGTCACACATTTTGTTCAAAAGTCAAAAATCAAGAGAAAAAAGCATGCTAAGTCGAAAAACATGAAAACGTGTGGCTTAGGCATAAATTAAGGCATCCCGCTGGACTATCAATTCAAAAGAATTAGTCCAGGCAAAAGTTAGGGAAAATAAAATTGCAAAGAAAGGACTACAAAGAAAAATCCTCAGCAAAGAACAAATTGGTGACTACAAACACGAAGACATGAGGGTGGTTTCTACTCCGAAAGCCTCGTCGTTTCCTTAACCGTCACAAAATCCTTTTGAGAGATGAACACTCATGTTGAATTAACTGAACATAGAGTTGGAGAACATCATGAAGAATGGGTGGGCACCTATAAATTTTGAGCCTTAAAAATATTTTTTCTAAAAACCATGAACCAAGCCACGTTACAACCTTCAAAAGTCCTAATTGAAGCAAGGTTATTTTGAAAGCATACTTTAATGAGATAGTGTTCCTGACTCCCATGAATGTTTGCTAAATAGTTACGTTGGTATCATATGCTTTTCCTACACAAAAATAAATGGTGCTCTAACTCGCAAAATTTGTGCGATATCTTTTCAAAACCTTCAAGACTTACATAACTGTTGCATTATAATTTTCATTCTCATAATAAACTTTTCTAACTGCAAAGCATTTGTTTGATATCAAGGAAGCTCACATATAAGCTCCAGTGATGAGTTTATTCTTTTAAGGCCTGAAACTATGTTGAGTAATTGGAGAATCATTTCAAGAAAAAATCATATCCAGGGGCATGTCACATGAAGACCTTAAGCATGGACATGTTGCTTCTCCTAGTTAATGTTTTCCCAACTTGTTTACTCTTCTGGGGAAAAATTTGAAGACTTTGTTGTGCCAACTACAGTCAATCTGGGGCAATCACGTCGAGATTTGATGAATCTCTCCAAGAGTTTGAAGACACCAGAGCATGGTGAATGTCAGGTCTTTTGTAAAATCCTCTTGAGACGATTTCTCCTCATCAACCATATAGCTTGGGGCATTTTAGAAGTGAAGTTATTCGCAAGAATCGTCGAGCATCACGCAGCTTATCAGCAATAAGCTTGGGGCATCCAAAATTAGTCCCAGGGGCAATCCAGATTTGTTAAGATATGTGATATGTTTTGCACACATTATCAGAGGGTGGTGTTCCCAGTATCTCCAGCTAAGCCAGACTTTTTTCCAGCTGAAACATTGTTTGTGTTGTTATCCTTTCAATGGATTGTTGGCGATAGAAGACTGGACTTTGGGTTTTCACTGAAAAATATCTTCCTCTCCATAGATATTTAAGCCTTGTAAAAGGACTTTGCTCCAATGATGGCTTTTGTTTTTATCTCCAGTAATGTTACCATCTTGTTGAGATTAGCTGAGTGTCGGGTTGTGCTGTGATGTCTTATCATCTTCAGTCTATCTCCCCTGTTTGTTTTGTCAGCATATACATGACATTCATTTATTCATTCACACTTGCATCATTCACACACATTGATATTTGTTGATGTTCTTGATCTGTATACTTTGGTTATCGTATTTCCTCTTTCCAAATAGAGTATCAACTTAAGCATAAAGTGCGCCTCCTTTCTAATTCCCCACTGAGTTAACTCTCGTGGAAGAATCTTGCTTTAGCTTTCCTTTTCCATCTCTGGATAGGATAAATCCCCATTTGAGTTGTTTCCTCATTGGGTGGAGTCTTGTTTGACTATTTTCTCTCCAGTTTATTCCTGGATTGAGCTTTGTCTATTGTGAACGATACCCTGTGGATCTCTCTAGACTGTGAAACCTAGATAAAGAGTACATTGATCTTGCGTATGTAAATACTTGGTCTCCTCAGGAAGATTTATTCATGGTTCCCCATTGAAGATGAACTTTATTCCCTAGTAGTGTTATCATAACCTTCTTTTGGAATATCGACGTGACAACAAGCGACTGACTCTTTATTTGAGCGGTTTGATTATATCTGAATTTCTTTATGTTATGACAAATGGCGGTCTCTTCATGAGCAGTTTGTCCATCCCCGATGAAATTATTGATTCTCACCTCCAGCAATATCTTTATGATATTTTATTGGTATCTCTGAAAAACAGCAAGCGGCGGTCTCTTCATGAGCAACTTGTATGTTATTGATACTTTTGGAAAAAACAGCAAGCGGCGGTCTCTTCATGAGCAACTTGTGTGTTATTGTTATCCCTTGAAAACAGCAAGTGGCGGTCTCTTCATGAGCAACTTGTATGTTATTGTCACCTTTGAAAACAGCAAGCGGAAGCCTCTTCATGAGTAACTTGTGTGTTATTGTTCCCTTGAAAAACAGTAAGCGGCGGTCTCTTCATGAGCAACTTGTGTGTTATTGTTCTCTTGAAAAACAGCAAGCGGCGGTCTCTTCATGAGCAACTTGTATGTTATTGTCACCTTTGAAAATAGCAAGCGGCGGTCTCTTCATGAGCAACTTGTATGTTATTGTTACCTTTGAAAAAACAACAAGCGGCGGTCTCTTCATGAGCAACTTGTGTGTTATTATTCTCCTGAAAAACAGCAAGCGGCGGTCTCTTCACGAGCAACTTGTATGTTATTAATATCTTCGAGAAACAACAAGCGGCGGTCTCTTCATGAGCAACTTTTATATTATTGATACCTTTGAGAAAACAACAAGCGGCGGTCTCTTCATGAGAAACTTGTATGTTATTGATACTTTTGGAAAAAATAGCAAGCGGCGGTCTCTTCATGAGCAACTTGTATGTTATTATTCCCTTTAAAAAAACAAGCGGCGGTCTCTTCATGAGCAACTTGTGTGTTATTGTTCTCTTGAGAAAACAACAAGCGGCGGTCTCTTCATGAGCAACTTGTATGTTATTGTTACCTTAGAGAAAACAGCAAGCGGCGGTCTCTTCATGAGCAACTTGTATGTTATTAATACCTTTGAGAAAACAGCAAGCGGCGGTCTCTTCATGAGCAACTTGTGTGTTATTGTTCTCTTGAAAAACAGCAAGCGGCAGTCTCTTCATGAGCAACTTGTATGTTATTGATACCTTTGAGAAAACAGCAAGCGGCGGTCTCTTCATGAGCAACTTGTGTGTTATTGTTCTCTTGAAAAACAGCAAGCGGCGGTCTCTTCATGAGCAACTTGTGTGTTATTATTCTCTTGAAAAACAACAAGCGGCGGTCTCTTCATGAGCAACTTGTGTGTTATTGTTCTCTTGAAAAACAGCAAGCGGCGGTCTCTTCATGAGCAACTTGTGTGTTATTGATACCTTTTTGAAAACAGCAAGCGGCGGTCTCTTCATGAGCAACTTGTATGTTATTGATACCCTTGAGAAAACAGCAAGCGGCGGTATCTTCATGAGCAACTTGTATGTTATTGTCACCTTTGAAAACAGGAAGCGGCGGTCACTTCATGAGCAACTTGTATGTTATTGTCACCTTTGAAAACAACAAGTGGCGGTCTCTTCATGAGCAACTTGTATGTTATTGTCACCTTTGAAAACAGCAAGCGGCGGTCTCTTCATGAGAAACTTGTATGTTATTGTCACCTTTGAAAACAGCAAGCGGCGGTCTCTTCATGAGCAACTTGTATGTTATTGATACCTTTGAAAGAAAGCAAGTGGTGGCCTCTTTATTTGAGCAGCTTGTGTATCCCCAACAATAATGCAAACGACACCTCTTCGGAAAAGTTCCATGGGGAAATTTGTATTTTATCCTTTTCAAGCGATACCTTGGTAAAATTCAGAAGTCAGAAATGTTTATTTCCAGTCTCAGTACTGATGTCAATCATTTCTTTTCCAGTCTCAATACTGATGTAAATCATTCAAGAGTCTCTCATTGGAAGCTTAAGACTCTTGTTTCCCCAGTGGAGTTATAACCTCTTCCCCTGTGGGATTACTGTATAATGTGCTTGGTTTCTCCAGCATAGTTTATCTCATATGGCGTCATTCCCCATAAAATTCAGAGCATTGCATTCATATCATATCATAAACATAATTGCGGTATCTTAAGGCCAAAAATTGTGTATTCTATATTTAAGTCCCTTCAATCTCGTCGAAATGAAGATTCAAATCTTCATATCTCCGGATAGAAGAAACTTAAATAGGGGCAGCTGTCATACCCCAATTTTTTACCTAAGATCCCATTTGCATTTTTGCATTTTTATACAAAGGTCAAGGTCACTAAATACAGTCGGTTTTAACCTCTCACCTTTGAGCATTGATTATGCAGAAATTGTCAAGTGTTTTGAACATTCTTAGCCTATGTATCACTAACTTCTAATCAAGCACGAAATGTGTGTTTTTTGTTTCTTTGATTTCATGTGCTGACAGGTCTCCTTCGAATGCAAGTTCAGCTTTTCGATTGGACAAGTTCACTGCCTGCAAGCCTGCTTCGACTGGACAAGTTTGCTGCCTGCATGCCTCTTTCGAATCTGGACAAGTTTACTGCCTGCAAACATGCTTCGATTGGGCAACATTTCTTCCTTCGAACACGGGCTTTCGATTGGGCAATATGTTTGTTTCGATCCACATGCTTTGATTGGGCAACATTGCTTCCTTCAGTCACAAGCTTCGATTTGGAAATACAGTCTCCTTCAGTCACAAGCTTCGATTAGGCAATACAATCTCCCTTCAGCCACAAGCTTCGATTTGGCCATGTAGTTTCCTTCGAAGTGAACCCCTTTGATCCACAAGCTGGACATGTGATTTCCTTCAAGTTGGCCTCCTTCGATTCACAAGTTGGACCACTGAACCCTTCGAAGTATTCAAGGAGTTTGTTGACTAAAGTCCCATATACTGCAAAACTCAAGCCAACTGTGCTGCTATGCAGTAGTCCTGCACCAACCTGCCACTAAGCTCCAAAATATTGAAAAGCCTGCGTTGTCTCAGTCCTGTACTTGCACAAAAACAGAGTGCACAAGAACTGCATTGAAGAAAACAAGGGGGAAGTATACCCAAATAATTCAAATATTATTTGATTTCCCCCGAAAACCATATCAAAGCTCGCCTATAAATAAAGAGGCTACAACACATTTTTTTGGAGAGGACTTTTTGGCCAGGCGAACAAATCTTCAGAAAATTCTCAAAAAACACCAAATTTTCTCAAACACAAAAAATCTCTCAATTCCCTTCAATACTTGTGAGAACAAACCCAGAATCCCCAAACACTTACTTCCTTCGATTCTGAAGAATAACCACACTTCAGTCTCCTTCGAATCAAAGAAGCATCACACTTGCTTTTTCTTTTCCTTCAAATCCAGCGCTCCAAGCACAGCATGTGAACCCTCTTTCGAACCCAGCATCCAGGGCCACCACTCAAGGCCCCACATCCATTCAAGGCCTGAAGCAAGGTAAGTCACTCTTACCCTTGAACTTTTTGTTTCACAGCATAACATGTAAATAATACTTTTGTTCGTTTCCAGCATGTACATAACACTTTGTTTCTTTTCGTTTCCACCTATTTCATACGTTTTCAGAGCTAAACCCTTTCGTTTTTGCTTTCTGTTTGCCTGAACTAGTTTTAATTAATAAAATGTTTAAAAGATAAATACTAGCATGGCCTCAGGCCATGTTGTCATTTAATGCTTGAAATGAAAGAAACAGGAAATAGGAAATAGGAAACGAAGCTTCTGGCTTCTACCAGCTTTTTCCAGGTCAAACGAAAGAGACAACTAGGAGGCAAACCATGTCCAATCGAAAGGCATTCCCTCACTGCTTTCAACCTCCAGTCGAAGAAGGCAACAAGGCAGAATCAAAAGACCTCGCCATACACTGACTTCCAGTCCAATCGAAGGACAGAACCTCACTGGTGCGAACTCCCAGTCGAAGGATACAACTTGCTTCTGCCTTTGCCCAATCGAAGGACAGGACCTCGCCCCTGCCAAGGCCCAATAGAAAGACGTGACTTCACTGTTGCCAGCCCCAATCAAAGGAGGCCAACAAAATGCCAGTCGAAGTGTGCTACTGCCTGGGTCGAAAGGCACTTACTTTTCTTACTTTTATCTTATTTTTTTTCCTTCATATTTTGTATGCCTTTTGATATGTTTGTAATAGCGTAGGTTTTTATCTTTCTGCTTTTTTTTTACTTTGTACAAATGCTAGTAATTAGGTGCATGGCAAGATAAAATCAACAAATAAACAAACCAAAAAAATCAAAAAAAACACTCTTTAATCCTTACTTGAATATATCTTAAAATCCAAAAACACTCAACAAATCAAAACTCCCCCCAAGGGCATGTTATCTCTATTTTACCGCGATACCGGCCGTGCCTATTGCTAGAATGTGTGCGTTAATGTCGCCCACTAAAAAACACAAACAAATCAACTTTTTTCTAGAGGAACTACGGTGTTTTGATTCCTTCATTGGATACGTAGGCAAAGGGTCGCGAAACCCTCACGAACGCAATAATAAAAACTCATTTTTTCCCCTTAAGCAAACATATTTGTAGATAAATACACCCTTGTATATAACAAATAATTTTAACCAAAAACAGATATTTCAAAAGGTTCCTGCGAAGTACCGCAGATGCATTGGGTGCTAATACCTTCCCATTGCATAACCAACCCCCGAACACTTGATCTCTTTCAAAAACGCATTGTATTTTTACTTTTAAGTATTATTTTACATTGCATGTTTTAGGGTTTTATTTCGCTCTTTTCCCTTTTCCCTTGGAAATAATAAAGCGCGGTGGCGACTCTTGCTTTTGTGAGTCGAGTTAATTAATAGCTCGATCTCCGATTTTCACCGCTACACCTCTTACCCATGTTGATGAAGGCATTCTTTTTGGTTTTCTTCTTGGCTACTAGCATAGACATCAGCTCTTGTTGCCCCTTAGACAGGGTCAGCAAGGTCTCTTGGAACTTGGAATTCTGCGCTTGCAAGTCCTTCACTGTTTGTTCGATATCCATCTTACTAAAATAAACAATAGAAAGATAAGGAAACCTGTTTTGGAAAACCTGTTTATGTTATGATGCATGAAAATGCGTATGCAAATGATTTCAAGGACTTAGAAGATTTAATTATTTTTAGACAAAAGGGAATAAACATTAATTGTATTAATAAGTTAAAATTGATTACAACATGACTCTTGGGATTACATTGAAACAAAAGAAACAAAATAAACTAAAATACAATAACAATGGCTCAAATTTCCTATGGATGCTTCCTCTTTAGAGCGATATAGGCATTTAGGCTCCTCTCCTCATGAATTTGTCTCGTGAGCTCCAATGTCCTCTTCTCGCTTGCATAAAATCGTGCTTCAAAGGTGTCTCGCTCCCTCTTTAGCTGAATCCAAGCTCTTTGCAGATCTTCAAGAGAATTAGGCATATCAGGATAAAGGATAGTATATGAAACATCTCCTTCGACAATAAGTTCCATGATGATAGGTAGGATGGCTTCATAAGGCATCATGAGGTTTTTGGCGCGACTTCGCACCCACTTGAGATAAGGCTCCAAAGGAATGGAGTTCTTATGCCCCCAACGTCTTTCTATCAACCTTGTTAACCATGTCCCAAGCTTGTATGAATCTCTGACGATAACCTTGGACACGGTGGCCAGAACCGGGACTATTTTTTAGGAATGCTGGTTTGCGTTTTGCGTTTGTGTTCGCAAAATGTCGCGGTAAGAAAGAGTCGCCACCGTCTTTTATTTTATCCAACAAGGAAAGGAAAAAAGCACAGAAAAATTCCTTTTTCGAGATATTTCTGAGTACGGGGGGTAGATTATAGAAAAGAAAGGTATTAGCACCCTTTATATCCGTAGTTATCTACAGGCTCTTAGGTACTTGCTCATCAATTTCAAAATTGCTTCTTTGTGTGCTTGTGTGTTTTGAAAAGTTTTTGTTTTGACTTTGATTTAACTCTTGCTTTTGTCTTCAAGAGTGTAATGAATTGTTTTTTGAAAACTTTGTTTGTAAAGGAGTGTAAGTGCGAAAAAGTTTGTTTTGTTTGAGCAAGTACTTAAGAACTAATCTACCTACTCGAAAAAAGAATCGTTTTGTATTCGTTTCCTTTAGATAACGTTATCCCACTATTAGTGAGTAGGTAGCACTGTCGTTGGAGTTTGAGGGTCAATTTGAAAGGGACGTATGGTCACTAAAGAAATGATAGGATGTCTTAGTAACAACCCTAATGTCTTAGATCAATTATCCGAGGCAACAATTCTGAGGCAACCTTTCCGAGGCAACTTTGATCTTTGGACAAAAGAACGACCACTAAAGCATCCTATACTCAATAACCGTTTACCGAAGGCAACCAACTGGGAGTGTACCTTAGGAGTGCGCATGTGCGAGTGATTCAATTTCACATTATTATCTTTGCGCATTTTAGGGTTATCTAACCGTTTTAAAGTTTTACATACATTCTTGTCATGCATCCTAATATCATACATCTAACAGTTAATATTTTGTGGAATTAAAAATGCGGAAATTAAACTACGCTATTACAAGGCTTCAGGTATTTACATAGCCAAAAACAAACCCTTTTAAAATAAAGCAATAAAGGTAAAGACCTAATTAACTATTACAACTTGTAGGCAGTTACAATAATGGGATAAAAATAATAAAATAAAGCGCGCAATGAAAATTAGAACGAGAGCGAACTAGGGTTTTGACCCTTCTAACCTAATCAAAGGAAAAATTGTTTTTTTGTTATTTTTAATTATTTTTTAAGAAAAGAATTAGGTTTTCTAAATAAAATACAAAAATTAATTAGTTAATTAAATTAATTAATGAAAATAATTACATGGCCTATTTTTTGGTTTTTGGTTATTTTTAAGAAAAGAAAATATAATTAAATTTGGACAAACCCTAATTTTCTAATTATTTTTAATTATTTACAAAAAGAATTTAAAGTTATCTAAATTAATAACCTAATTAAATTAATTAATTTTTTGATAAAATAAAAATAAAATCTAAACCTAATTTGTGGAAAGTATTATTTTTATGATTTTTTGATAAAAAGAAAATAATTTAATTGTGTTAGTAAATAAAATAAATAAATAAATTAAATAAAATAAAATAAAAAGTATAGAGAAAGAAATTTGGGCTTGAGTTTAGCAGTTTTGGGGGTGTGAGAAGCATTTTCTGGACCCAAAAGAGTGAGGTCCACGTTGACCTCCATGATTTGGTGTTATGCGTTTGACTAGGCTTATGATGTTCCCTCATCGATGGCCCTTGGATCTGGCCATCTGACATTTGGCTGGCTGGATTGTGAGGACATATGGTAATCCCCTGGCTCAGCAAGCGCACCTGAATCTGAAAAGAAAAATAATATGCAAGCAAAGGGGGGACCTGGGATTCGAACCCAGGTCCTGAAGCTCTTTCCACGCCCTCACTACCACTGCACCACTTGTGTTTTGTTGTACATAAGATAAATATAAAATATAATATGGAAAACCACAAAACATTAAATCCCTGCGCGCAGAAATTCAAATGATCCAATGGGGAGGCGCCAACTGGTCATCTTCTTCCTTTCTCCGTGGGTAAAAGTCCCAGACTTTTACCTACGGACGTTTGTCTGTCGCTATAAACAGAGCTCGTTCCAAAATCTTCCATGAGCAATATAAATGACACCTAATGCCATGGATTGAACCGTCTTGTCCTCCTGAACATGATGGTACCATTCATGAAGGCTAATTATACCTGCAAACAAAAAACCTAAAACGGAACCCAAAAAACCTAACAATGGCAGTTCTCGATTCAGTCTATGAAAACGCAATTGAGTATTATAGAAAGGTGACAATGTAATGGTAAACAAGAATATATGATTAGAATTTGATGAATGTGCAAGAATTATGCAAACAGAATTCAAGAAAAGGTGGGTGTCGTGAATGTCTTACAGTGTTTTATAGGGCTTGAGAATGCTTGATTTTGATTGCTTTCGCTTGCTGGGGGTCTCAGGAAGTGATTGAGATGGTCCAAAGGTCTTGAATTGGCCTCTAAGTGTGAATTCGATTCACCACTTTTTTCTTCTTTTTTTTTCAAGTTTTTGTTCTTGATCACACGCCTCCTTTTTTCTTAGAGCATAAGGTTTATATAGACAAAGGAATTTAGGTCAATATTTGTGTATCAAATCTTGGTCCATTATGATGAAGATATTTGATTTGATTTCTTCATAAAGACTTGTTATATTTGATTCAATCAAGTGCCAATCTATTTTCATACGTTAATGTCAGCCTGTTATGAGTTGTTTGGGCCTCCCACATGATGAGAATCAAAAGCTGACCTGCCCCTGAAAATCTAACTCCCTTCTAATTTGCTCTCTTCGGTGGCCTCAAAGTCCCAATTCGAATTACTCCAGCTTCGATTGCATAGCCCCTTTCGATTGAACCTTCCTCTGCTTCGATTGCTTGATTCGAAAAGAATCACCCATGTCGAATCAACTTTTGTGGGGTTGGGAGTAAACAAGGCAAGAATCTGGCCTGGATAGGTTAGGATATGTGTTTTTTCTTAGTCATGCCAGCCTATTTCATTCCTTATTTGATTGAGAGAAGATTCTTTCGATTGTGAGATTTTTGGCTTATTTTGGAACAAATACCCTTCCTTCCTTCGAATCTGCCTTCCTTGCCAGCCTTAAACTCCAATTTGAGCCAATCAAGACTTTCCTTATTAGAACCTTGTTCTCCTTAATGGTTCTGAGTCGAATTGTGTTAGCTTCAATACTAGGGCTCCTTCGATTGGACCACCCTTCGCTTTTATTTCCTACCCTTTTGAAGAGAAATTCCTGGTCGAATCAGCTCTTTGTGGAATTATGAACAAACAAGGCAAGAATCTGGCCTGGACATATTTTTCGAGTGCCCTCTTGATGGCCTCTTTCGAATGGCCTGGAAGGAATTCTTCGAAGGGCCCTTGTCTAAATACCAATCGAAGGACTTTGACACAATACTAAATCGAAGGATCCATTGCCATACCAATCGAAAGGCTTGGACACAACACCCATTGAAAGGCTTGTCATGAGGCCAATCGAAAGGCCTTTTGCAGATGTCAATCGAAGGATGCTATGTAGATGTCAATCGAAAAGTATTTTGGAGATGCCAATCGAAATGAATTTTGGAGATGCCAATCGAAAGGATACTTAACCATCAATTGAAAATTTTCCTTGTCTTTAGGCAAAGGTTTATAACCACCTATGCAAGAGAAAAATCTTGGAAAAACATGAGGGCAAATTTTGGGGTACAACAGCTGCCCCTGTTCAATCTTCTTAAACCTGAGGATGTCGATTGGCTTTCGTGCCTTTCGTGATCCGAAGGTGGAAGATGATTGAACACTAGAGTGCCCAGAAATTTGCACTCGCATGAAGTGGTATCCATATTGCGATGTCGGGAATAGGCTTACAGATGCCATTTGGAAATTGCTGACGAGGGGATGGGCTTAAAGATGCCATCCGAAGGAATGCCGATTGCATAAGAGATTCCTTAGCGAGAGTTTGTATGCCTGTTTGTTGAGGAAGATTCCGCTGGGGAATACTGATCTCTGTCTTGAGAGAAATAGAATTTTAGGAGCTTCAGTCGTCTGTTATTCTACTGGGGTATCATCTTTGTTTTGAGAAAGGTTGAATTTTAGGACCTTCGGTCGTCCGTTATTCTTGTTGAGGAACCATCTCTGTTGAAATTTAGGACCTTCGGTCGTCCTTTATTATTGTTGAGGAACCATCTCTGTTGAAATTTAGGAACTTCGATCGTCCGTTATTCTACTGAGGAATCATCTCTGTTGAAATTTAGGAACTTCGGTCGTTCGTTATTCTACTGAGGAATCATCTCTGTTGAAATTTAGGAACTTCAGTCGTTCGTTATTCTACTGAGGAATCACCTCTGTTGAAATTTAGGAACTTCGGTCGTCCGTTATTCTACTGAGGAATCATCTATGTTGAAATTTAGGAACTTCGGTCGTCCGTTATTCTACTGAGGAACCATCTCTATTGAAATTTAGGAACTTCGGTCGTCCGTTATTCTACTGAGGAATCATCTCTGTTGAAATTTAGGAACTTCAGTCGTCCGTTATTCTACTGAGGAACCATCTCTGTTGAAATTTAGGAACTTCGGCCGTCCGTTATTCTACCGAGGAATCACCTCTGTTGAAATTTAGGAACTTCGGTCGTCCGTTATTCTACTGAGGAATCATCTCTGTTGAAATTTAGGAACTTCGGTCGTCCGTTATTCTACCGAGGAATCACCTCTGTTGAAATTTAGGAACTTCGGTCGTCCGTTATTCTATTGAGGAATCATCTCTATTGAAGAGGAAAGTTGAAATGAACTACTATCTGGTCGTAATCCAGGCTTCATAGCGATAAGGACAACTGCTATCTGGTCGTAATCCAGGCTTTACAGTGACTTACTGGGGAGGTGAGATTATACTTGCTATCCGGTCGTAATCCAGGCTTCACAATAACTTGCTGAGCTGTTATCCGGTCGTAATTCGGGCTTCACGGCTTGTGTTTATGATATACCACTATATGGTCGAAATCCAGGCTTCATGGTAACTACTGAGCTGCTATCCGGTCGTAATCCGGGCTTCACGGCTTAATGATAAACCACTATCTGGTCGAATCCAGCCTTCGCGGTGTTTGATACTGTTATCCAGTCGTTCTCCAGGCTTCACAATATGCTGTAGAAATCAAGGTACTATCCGGTCGAATCCGGGATTCATAGCTTGAACCTGGTGAGAATTTGATTGTATCTTTCCTGAAAGGTAAAGGTTAGTCGTATGTAATGCATGATATGTATCAAGCGATGATGTTCTCAAAATAAATGAGATCGTGTTGTATGATGTGTATGCGTATGTCACGATGTATGGACATGTAATGTTTTTATGATATCTACTAGCTGGGGAAAATAAATCTCGGACTGCTGCTGGAGAAAGGCATTGAATTCTTCGTTTCCGCTGGGGATAGTGGACGAAGATGATTGTGAGAATGATCATGTAGGAGAGAATAACTCTGCTGGGAATAAACTGACAAGGAAATGTCTCTGTGGGGAGGACATACTCTGTCGGAGGATCTGTTGATTTAGAGGAATAAACTCAGCTAGGGATGAATTACCATTGCTGGCAATAATGAACCCTGTTGGGGATTGGGTTTCTGTTTGTGAAAGGAATGAACTTCGCTGGGGATGATTTTCCAGTTGCGACTTTACTGGGCATAATCTTTTAGACTCTACCGCGAATAATCTTCCAGAGTCCACTGGGGATAATTTTCCAAACTCCACTGGGGATAATTTTATAGTGCTGATGATAGATAAACTATGCTTGGGGAGAATATCGCCAACTCATTCTCTTACTCTGTGGGGAGTGAATGTACTTTCAATTGTTTTCTCCAACTAGGTCTATCCCTATACCTGGTGGATAGAGTGATTGTACGGTTTGGACATTTCTCGTTTGCCCCTATTTCTGATATTACGAGTAACCGTCTTTTGTTTCGCATGTAAATATTCATGAGCAGTAATTATTGTCAAATGCATATATCAAAAATGAACCATTAGACGTTCTTGCAAAACAAAACAGAAAAAGAAAACAATTTGAAATTTCTTTGTGAAAATAAATTGTATTGATTTTGAAGTCAGCCTGTAAAGAGGCGTTTTTTTTGTACAAGGGACTGACGTCCTAGTAAGAGAATGCCGCCAAACGATAAAATTTATACAATTTGTGAAAAACAAAGAAAAACAGTTATGTGAAAAATCCCACTGGGTTCCAACTCTGTTATTTCCCTTATATCCTTGAGCATCTCATCACTTTGCTATTTGGTTGAAGGTAGATCAGATTGATTAGTGCCATCCGAGCTTGATAGTCGATATCGGAGTCTGATTGCAAGGTGATCCAATGAGACATAGTGTTACGCTTTAATCCCTAATTTTTTCCTGGACCTCTGTGAAAGGTGGAAATAGAACTGACTGTTTTGGAATGTTGGTTCGCGTTTGTGTTTTGCAAAATGTCGCGGTAAGCAAGAGTCGCCACCGTCTTTTATTTTCTCCAACAAAGGAAAGGACAAAAGCACAGCAAAATTCCTTTTCGAGATGTTTCTCGGTTTGGGAGGTAGATTATAGAAAGGGAAGGTGTTAGCACCCTTTCTATCCGTGGTTATCCACAGGCTCTTAGGTACTTTCTCACTATGTTTTCAAAAGGTTTTGCTTTTCTTGTGTTTGTGGGTTTGAAAAAGTTTGTTTTGAAAACATCGATTTAACTCTTGTATCTGTCCTCAAGAGTGTATGAAGTGTTTGTTTGAAAACTTTTGTCATAAAAGTGTAAGTGCGAAAAGTTGTTTTGTTTTGAAAGAGCAAGTACCTGAGAACCTCTACCTACTCAAAAGAAATTAAGCTGTGTAAATGTCCTTTAGACAGTATTATCCCACTATTGAGAAGTAGGTAGCACCGTCGTTGGAGTTTTTTGGGTCAATTCGATTATAGGGACATGTGGTCACCAAAGCAATAGTAGGACGCCTTAGCGGTAACCCTAATGTCCTAGATCCTTTTTATCTGAGGCAACCGTTTCGAGGCAACTTGGATCTTTAGACAGGAGGGCGACCTCTAAAACACCTTATACTCAATGACCACGTCGAGGCAACCAAGTGAGGCGTACCCTAGGAGTGGCATGTGCGCGTGTGTCAGGTTTCAGTTAAGTTATCTTTGCACATGTTATGGTGAGCTACGATTGATTTTAATTTCAGAGAAGTCTTGTCATGCATAACCTAGTTAACATACATCTAACAGTTAATAGTTGTGGAAAATAAATCTACGCTATTACAAGGCGTCGGGTATTTACATCGCCAAAAACAAACCCTTTAAAAGTAAATTGCGAGAAAATAAATAAAGCGATAAAAAGTCCTAAGTTTAGCTATTACATCCTCGGAGCAATTACATAATATGGATCAAAAATTAATAAAACAAACATACGCGCGAGAAAAAATTGAACCGGAGAGTTTTTAGGGTTTTGACCCTTTTTGAGAAAGAAAGAAGTTTTTGTTATTTTGCATTTAATTAAATTAAACCTAGACTAATTAATTAATTAAATAAAAGAAATATTTTTGGTTTTTTAATGTCTCAAGGAAATAAATAAAAAATAGTCAAAAGTTAGTAAAAACCCTAATTCTACATTAGTTTTAGATTTATTGTGGAAAAAAGTTAAAATTAACCTAATTAACTAAATTAATTACATTAGTATTTATTTACAAAAAATAATAAATTAAGGGTGAATTTAATAAATAATAATAAAAATATTATATTTTAGTTTTTTGATCTTATTATGAAAAAAAATTAATTTGGTTAATTAACTAATAATAATAATAATTAATAATAAAATAATTAAAAGAAAAATATAAAAGAAGAGAGAAAGAATGAAACCAGGGGGTGATGGGCCAGGTTAGGAGGTGTATGATGCAATTTTCAGGCCCACTGACTCAAGCCTGTTTTGACTTCCATGGATTGTCCACACGTGGGTTGACTGGGGAGTACAATGGTCCTTCATCTTTGGCCATTGGATTTGAGTGTGGAGACACCTGGCGCTTGGAGAGATGAAGTGCATGGTGGACCTCAAGGCATGAGATATGCTGGATAAGCTGCAAGAAAATAACAACAATAATTTTGGGGGACCTGGGATTTGAACCCAGGTCCCAAAGATCACATACTAGCGCGCTTGCCACTCAGCCAGGTTGTTCCAATTGATTTTATAATGGCAAGCAATTAATATATTAATAAACCAAATAATATGCTGTAAAACAAAACAAAACGCGCGCTGATTCAAATGGTCCAACCAGATGCTAACATGTCCTCGTCTTCTTCCTTTGTACCTGTAAAAATAATATAAGATAGCGGGGGTTTTTAACCCCCACTATATGCTTGCACGAAAAATAGCGATTAGCACCACAGGGTATATAAATATTTCACGAAGGGTGGATTAGGTTCGTCTTATTCTCACGATCTCAACCATATGTCTCACAAGTCCTAATTTTTCTGGGTTTAGAAAGCCCCAATTTCAAAGCTCAGGAACCCTAGAAATTGATCATGGCATCTTTGGATTCAATGCGTTTCAGTTCAATTAGACCATTCCATCAGCTTGGTATGACCTCTAGCAATGCAAAATAATCAAGAAAACATGTCAAATATGCATGAATTAAGAGTTACGATTCTGGAAAAAAATGGCAAACCGTGGTTCTGTAATGAACGATTCCTTGAGCTTTGAAGCTGGAATTTGATTGTAACACGTTCCTGGAACCTCCTGCAATGTATTAGAATCAACAAAAGTCCTTAAATCGCCCTAGAATGCAAAAATCAGTTTTCAATTTTTCTTGAATTTTCTTGAATTGGCTATGGTCTTTTGGCAGCTTTTTCACGTCCATTAGGTTAGGGTTTGCTTGCATATATATATATATAGGGCAATTGAATTAGGTCAAAAGCTTGAGCAAAAATCCATTGCATTGATGCTTGAATCCTTGATTGGAAATCAAATCTTTTTGATTTTTCATGATTGGAAAATGTTGCCAAATTTGGAGATTTTTGTATCTTTGACTTGTGCACGAATTTTCCAGCATATCTTGACCATATTTGCTTCACAAATTGATTGAAAAATCAAATCTTGCATTTTCCTACAATTTAAATTAATTAAATGAATTAATATCAATTAAAAATCCAATTAATCAATAAAAGTAAGAAAATAAATTCAATTAAGCTTGATGGGTCGTGCATAGGCCATGGATGAAGTTTCAAGAAGAGATTTGAGGCCCATTAGCAAAAATAAGGTGTTTTGAGCAAAGTTGACTTTTGCAAATTCATAAAAATTTCCCAACTTCTCCAATGCACAACTTGCTCAATTTTGATCATATGACCATGTTCTTGGACATTTTGGAAAGCTCTTGAAGTCCTCTAACCAATGCCTTTGGTCCCATGTCATTTGGATTTACCAATCTCAAGTTATGGCCTTTGACTCAAAAGGTACTTTTGTTGACTTTTGAATTTGACCTATAATGTAAAAATTGGTAACTTCTTGTGAGAGCATTTCTTGAACTTGGAGTGTGAAGAGTGATTGTAGGAAATCACATCCCCTTCAAAATGAGCATTGGATGGAATTTTTCTGACAAACCATGAAAAAGTTATGCCCTGGTCAAGATACAGTTGACTTTTCTGCTGTCCAAAAATAGTAATCTTTGCATCTTTGATGATTTTTGAGCCATTCTTGTGGAATCATGATCAAGACTTGATCAAATGATGATTGTGAACTAAAAATAAGATGTTGACCAAAAATTCTGACTTTTGACTGTGAAATGACCATTTTGCCCTTGTAGTTGACTGTAGGTC
The DNA here is from genome assembly GCA_948472305.1 of Vicia faba. NCBI lineage: Eukaryota > Viridiplantae > Streptophyta > Magnoliopsida > Fabales > Fabaceae > Vicia > Vicia faba. Next base: position 1,314,535,694 of record OX451740.1, on the reverse strand, counting down.
AAATGAGGCTTTTGACTGTGCAAATTGACACTGTGAATCTTGAAACTTGGCATGTAGGTGCTTGAGAATGTATATAGACCTATGAGACTTGATTGAACCATTGAAAACCCCAAATTCCTTGAAAGAACCAAAACCCTAATTTCAGTTGTCTTAGGAGGTGGTTTGATTGTATAACCCTTGAGTAGTCTTGAACCATTTGAAGATCATTCTTGACAAATCTTGAGGAGTATGGGAGGGAAAATTTTGGGGTACAACAGTTGCCCCTGTTCAATCTTCTTAAACCTGAGGATGTAGATTGGCTTGTGCGCCTTTCGTGATCCGAAGGTGGAAGACGATTGAACACTAAAGTGCCCAGAAATTTGCACTCGCATGGTGTAGTATCAGCAATGTGATGTCGGGAATGGGCTTACAGATGCCATTTGGAGATATGATGGATATGAGGATGGGCTTATAGATGCCATATGGAGATGTGACAGAATCTCGTCGGGGATGGGCTTATAGATGCCATCTGGGAATGTTTGTTGGATTGTAACTTGGTAGGTTAAAAGAAGGAACTTGTGTAGGGTTGCCTGTCGATGAGTCCGTGTAAAACTGCATCTGAAAGAGAAGGAACCGGTGTAGGGTTGCTTCATGATGGTCAAGTGGATAGTTGTCCTGTCTGGTTTCAGGTATTAATCTATGACCTGAGAAAGAAAGATAGTTTTCCTGGCTTGCTACAGGTATTAATCTTCAATCTCTTCAATGTAGATAACTTTCCTGTCTGGTTTCAGGTATAGATCTACAATCAGTCGTCCACAGATATTTCCTGGCTAGTTACAGGTGTTGATCTGGAACTTAAGAAAGGTTGGTCGAGGAGATAGTTGTCCTGTCTGGTTTCAGGTATTAATCTCTGACCTGAGAAAGAAAGATAGTTTTCCTGGATTTCTACAGGTATTAATCTTCAATCTCTTCAATGTAGATAACTTTCCTGTCTGGTTTCAGGTATAGATCTACAATCAGTCGTCCACAGATATTTCCTGGCTTGCTACAGGTATTAATCCGGAACTTAAGAAAGGTTGGTCGAGGAGATAGTTGTCTTGTCTGGTTCCAGGTATTAATCTCTGACCTGAGAAAGAAAGATAGTATTCCTGGCTTGTTACAGGTATTGATCTTTAATCTCTTCAATGTAGATAACTTTCCTGTCTGGTTTCAGGTATAGATCTACAATCAGTCGTCCACAGATATTTCCTGGCTTGCTACAGGTATTAATTCGGAACTTAAGAAAGGTTGGTCGAGGAGATAGTTGTCCTGGCTGGTTTCAGGTATTAATCTCTGACCTGAGAAAGAAAGATAGTCTTCCTGGCTTGTTACAGGTATTGATCTTCAATCTCTTCATGTAGATAACTTTCCTGGCTAGTTATAGGTATAGATCTACAATCAGTCGTCCACAGATTTTTCCTGGCTAGTTACAGGTGTTGATCTGGGACTTAAGAAAGGTTGATGGTAATCATCTTTTGATTGACCTTTTCTTGAAAAGGCAGATCATTAGTTGCATGCAATGTCATGATGTATGAAATGCATGATGTCATGATGTTCTCAAAATAAATGAGATTTATGTTGTATGATGCGTATGCATGTCATGATGTTCTCAAGAATGAATGAGATCGTGTCGTATGCACTTTATCATATGAAATGTTTATGAATGTATTTTCGTCTGGGAAAATAAATCCTTGACAAATGTAGGGGAGTTTGTTATATCCTGGGCTGATGTTGAAGAGTCTGGTTGAATTCTTCGTTTCCACTGGGGATGATGTACGAAGATGGTTGCGAGAATAAACCTGTAGGAGAAGATGACTCCGTTGGGGAATAAACCTGGCGAAGAGATTACTCTGCGGGGAATTACTCTGTGGGGAAGAAATGCTTTGCTGAGATCTTAACGATAACTCCGCTGGGGATTCCATTGATGAGCTCTGTTGGGGGATTTTGATGTTGAACTCCTCCGGGGACAGAAAGAACTTCGCTGGGGATGATTTTTTCAGTTGCAACTTGCTAGGGATAACCCTGTTAGACTCTTGTGGGGATAATCCTCTGAATTTGGCTGGGGAGATTTATTTTTGTACTCTGCTGGGGATAAACTTCCAGAGTCTACTGGGGATGATGATTCGACTCCGTCGGGGAAGCTTTTTTAGACTGCGCTGGGGAAGTGGCTCCACTGGGGTATCTTGTATTCTGCCGGAGAACATTCTTATATTTCGTTTGAGGAATATTAAGAACGTCGGGGATGCTTGCTGAGGAATATCTGTATATTCCGTTGGAGAATATTAGGACCTACTGGGGATACCCGACTTTTTAGGGCTGACAGTAGACTAACTCTGCTTGGGGAGAGTATTGTTGATTTGTTCATTATGGCAAGGCTCGATGGAGAGAGCTACCATTATTGTTTTATTCTTGGGGAGTGAAAGTATCTTGGTCATATTCTTCAGCTGAACCTACCTTGGTACCTTGGTGGACAGAGCAACTAGATTGCTTAGACAATTCTTATTGCCCCTACTTCTGATGTCACCCGTAATTAGTCATTTGTTTCACATGCAAATATTTATGAGCAGCAATTAATATCAAATGCATATATCAAAAATGAACATTGGACGTTCTTTGCAAAATAAAACAGATAGAGGAAAAATAATTTGCAATTTGTCTGAAAAATGAACTTGTATTGATTTTGAAATTTGCCTGTAAATAGGCGTTTTGTACAAGAGGCTGACGTCCTAGTAAGAGAACGCCGCCGAACAAAATAGGGTTTATACAATTTGTGAAAAGAAAACAGCTATGTGAAAAATCCCACCGGGTCCCAACTCTGCTATCGCCTTTATGTCTTCAAGCGTCTCATCACTTTGCTGCTTAGTTGAAGAGGAATCTAATTGATTGGTGCCGTCCGAGCCTGATGGTCGATACCGAAGCCTGGATGCAGGGTGATCCAATGAGACATAGTATTACGCTTATCCCTAACTTTTTCCTGGACCGCCCTTTCGGGTTTTCAGTCCACCGGGATACCCATTTTTGCCCAAGCCTCCTTTTCAGGTTTTCGACTTGCCGGGTGTACAGATTTTTTTTATTTTCATCCCTTATTTTTGCCCGAACCCTTTTGGTTTGCTGGGAAGCCCTTATTTTTGCCTAGGCCAGTCGACCTAGTGGGTCTTTAATCATGCGTGGTATCTTTTTACTATGTCTGCATTGGTGGGGTGAGGAAGGTCGTCACCATCCATGGTGGTTAGAATCATCGCACCTCCTGAGAAGATGTTCTTAACCACAAATGGCCCTCCGTACATAGGGGTCCATTTTCCCCTGGGATCACCTTGAGGTAGAATGATGCGCTTGATTACCAGGTCCCCGACTTGATACTCTTGTCATCTGACTTTCTTGTTAAATGCCTTGATCATCCGTTTTTGGTACGTCTGACCATGACAAATAGCAGTGAGTCTCTTTTTGTCGATTAGGTTCAGTTGATCAAGCCGAGTCTGGATCCAATCATCTTCGCTCAAACTTGCATCCTTCATTATCCGGAGAGAGGGTATCTGAACTTTAATGGGCAAGACTGCCTCCATGTCGTAGACCAAGGAATAGGGTGTTTCCCCTGTTGATGTCTGTGCTGAGGTACGGTACCCATGAAGAGCAAACGGTAACATCTCGTGCCAATCTTTGTAGGTCATTGTCATCTTCTACACAATCTTCTTAATGTTCTTGTTTGCTGCTTCGACAGCCCCATTCATCTTCGGCCGGTAAGGAGAAGAATTGTGGTGCTGTATCTTGAATTGCTCACAGAGCTCAATGATCATATTGTTGTTAAGATTGGTACCATTATCCTTAATGATCCTCTCTGGTACACTGTATCGACAGATCAGGTTGTGCCGAATGAACCGTGCCACAACATTCTTGGTTACGGTGGCAAAGGAAGCTGCTTCAACCCATTTTGTAAAGTAATCAATTGCTACCAGGATGAAGCGATGCCCGTTGGATGCCGTAGGTCTGATCTCGCCGATCATATCAATTCCCCACGTTGCAAAAGGCCAAGGTGTTGTCAATACGTTCAAAGGAACTGGAGGAATGTGCACCTTATCAGCATAGATCTGGAATTTGTGACATGTCTGAGAATGCTGATAATAGTCGGCTTCCATTGTGGACCAGTAATATCCTGCCCGAAGGATTTTCTTTGCCATGGTATGTCCACTGGAATGCGTTTCGAAGATACCTTCATGCAGCTCTGCCATGATCCTTTCTGCTCCAATCTTATCCATACAACGCAGTAAGGTTGAATCATGGTTACGCTTGTAGAGAATGTCATTGTTGAGGAAGAACTTTTCTGCGAACCTTCTCAGAAACTTATTGTCATTGATGGATGCACCCTCGGGGTATTCTTGAGCTTCAAGGTACCTCTTCACTTCATGATACCAAGGTTTTTCTGTTACCTCTTTGGTCTCAAGATCACAGCAATGTGCAGGTTCATCCAATTTCCAAATAATGATCCGGGGAGCCTCGTTGTCCCATTTGACTTTGAACATAGAAGACATCATAGCTAACGTGTTTGCCAACTGATTCTCTTCTCTTGGGAAGTGTTCAAAGTTTATCTCCTCAAAATGGGGAAGCAACGTTAATACGTACTCCTTGTAAGGAATAAGATTTGGGTGTTTCGTATCCCACTTGCCTTTGATCTGACTGATCATGAGAGCGGAATCTCCGAAGACACTCAGAAACTTGATCCTTAGGTCAATTGCAGCTCGAAGACCCATGATGCATGCTTCATACTCCGCCATGTTGTTGGTGCAGTTGAAACATAGTCGGGCGATAAGTGGAGTATGAGAGCCCTTAGGAGATATGATCACAGCGCCAATACCGTTACCCAAAGTGTTTGAGGCTCCATCAAAGTGCATAGACCATCGGGATCCTTCCTCAGGTCCTTCATCCGGTCCAGGTATTTCACAATCAGTCACTACCATGATATTCTCGTCTGGAAATTCAAAGTTCATAGATTGGTAGTCATCCACTACCTGGTGTGCCAAATGGTCTGCCAATACACTTCCCTTGATTGCTTTTTGAGTCGTGTACTGGATGTCATATTCAGTCAAGATCATCTGCCTTCTGGCTATTCTTCCGGACAAGGCAGGCTTTTCGAAGATATACTTGATCGGATCCATTTTTGAAATCAACAGAGTAGTGTGAGTCAACATATATTGTCTTAGCTGGCGAGCAGCCCATACCAAAGCGCAGCAAGTTTTCTCGAGCAGTGAGTATCGGGTCTCACAGTCGGTAAACTTTTTTCTAAGGTAATAAATAGCGTGCTCTTTTCGGCCAGACTCGTCATGCTTCCCCAGCACACACCCCATTGAGTTGTCCAGTACTGTCAAGTATAAGATTAGAGGTCTCCCTTCAACTGGTGGCATAAGAATGGGTGGCTCTTGGAGATACTCTGATTCTTTCGAAAGCGGCCTGGCATTCATCATTCCAACATACTACTTGATCTTTCTTCAGTAGCTTGAAGATTGGTTCACAGGTAGCAGTTAGATGTGAGATGAATCGGGCAATGTAGTTCAGCCGTCCTAGAAAGCCTCTGACTTCTTTCTCTATCTTGGGAACTGGCATCTCTTGTATGGCTTTCACTTTGGCAGGGTCCACTTGAATACCTTTATCGCTTACGACGAAACCCAATAGTTTTCCAGATCTCACCCCGAAGGTGCACTTGTTCGGGTTTAATCTCAGCTTGTACAACTTCAACTGGTCAAACAGCTTCTGTAGATGGTCAAGGTGTTCTTCCTTAGTTTGGGACCTTGCAATCATATCGTCGACGTATACTTCGATCTCATGGTGGATCATGTCATGAAACAGAGCAACCATGGCACGCTGATACGTTGCCCCAGCATTTTTCAACCCAAAAGGCATGACCTTGTAGCAAAAGGCGCCCCACTGAGTGACAAAGGTGGTCTTCTCCATGTCTTCAGGAGCCATCTTTATCTGATTATAACCGGAGAAACCGTCCATGAAGGAGAATACCTTATGCTGAGCAGTGTTGTCAACCAGAACGTCAATGTGAGGCAGAGGGAAGTCATCCTTAGGGCTTGCCCTGTTCAAATCCCGGTAGTCAACATACATTCGGACCTTACCATCCTTCTTCAGCACTGGAACCACATTGGCAACCCACTGAGGGTAAGAAGTTACTGCTAGAAAACCGGCGTCAAATTGTTTCATAACCTCAGCTTTGATTTTCTCGGACATCTCTGGACGCATACGGAGAACCTTCTGTTTTACCGGAGGACAGTCTTCCTTGGTAGGCAGGTGATTAACCACAATGTCGGTATCCAACCCAGGCATATCTTCGTAAGACCAGGCAAAGATTTCCATGTAGTCATGCAGCATCTGAATCAACCGTTGTTTTACACTAGACTCCAGATTGGCCCCAATCTTGACTTCCTTTCTGTCTGTCTCAGTACCCAGATTTACCGTTTCCACTAGCTCTTCATGTGGCTGAATGGCCCTCTCTTCCTGGAGTAGCAGTCTTGCAAGCTCACCAGGCACTTCGCAATCATCTTCACCTTCGTCTTCGGCTAAGTTGATCGGATTTTCGAAGTCATAACTGGCAGTAGTAGAGTTGTTACCAGTGAGATCCAGAGTGGATTGGGACCTGTATATGTGAGTGTGTCTAAATAGCTGTTTTGCAATATATAATAAAGAAAGACAAGGAGCGCAAGATTTGAAATGCAAAAAACGTCCAATTCTTTTATTAATGATATATGAAAATGACACACAAAAGCCCTTACAAATGAAGCCACGGTGCCCCGGGTAAGACACCGGGCCATAAAGTTTCATAATATTGTTTGTTACACATTCAAAACAAAGGAGTTCATTACTGAGGAATAAAAGTAATAGGGACGAAGTCCTTTGCCGTCCAGTTGTTTGGTCCACCGTCGGTCGTAGGGTAGATCCAGCTGTTGAATTCAGATTCCTCTACGTCATCTTCGATGGCATTTACTCCCGATTTGCTGATGAACACAGGAGGTCTTCCAATCCTTGCATTACGAACGGCCCTTTGAGCTTCTGCAGTGAAACCCAAACCAAACTTGTCAGTCTTCTGAGTGAAATCAGGAAGTCGGCCCCAGTTTGCGCACTCACCCTTCTCAATAACAGCTCGGGCATCCTTTAAGGAAGCCATCTTCAAAGGAGAATCTTCAATCACAGTTTCAGCTGATGCCAGTGCCTGAGGAACCTCTTCAAAGTGTTGAAATGGGGTCTCAATGAACTCCCCATCCATTTCTATATACCGGAACGAGTTGAGATGGCTGACCATATACTCTTCCTCCCCCTGAATTGTCACAATCTTCCCTTTGATCGGGTATTTCATCTTCTGATGTAGTGTGGAGGTCACAGCTCCAGCCTTATGGATCCAGGGACGACCCAACAAACAAGAATAGGATGGTCGGATGTCCATCACGTAGAATGTAGAATCGAATACCTGAGAGCCAACCCTGATTGGAATATCGACTTCACCATGCACCATCCTTTTAGACCCGTCAAAGGCCCGAACAACAATGTTACTTGGCTTTAGCTCCAACCCTTCGCAATCCAACCTGTCTAGAGATTTCTTGGGTAAGACGTTCAATGAGGACCCAGTGTCAACCAACACATGTGCAAGAGTAGTGCCCATGCATTCAATGGAGACATGCAGGGCATCGTTATGGTTCTTCCCTTTAGCGGTCAGATCAGCGTCGGAGAAGCCCAAACCATTATCAGCAGTTAAGTTGGCCACACAATCGGTAAATTGATCAGCTGACGTCTCTTGTGGCACGTGGGCCGTCTTCAGGAAGGTAATCAAAGCCTTGGCATGGGCCTCTGAACACAATAACAGTGATAGCATAGAAATTTTAGATGGGGTGTGCCCTAGTTGCTCAACTACGTTAAAATCACTCTTCTTGATAATCTTAAGAATCTCTTCCATTTCCTATTTGGAATCTTCAACATTGATGGTCTTTGGCGCCTCCATCCAGGCAGGAATATCAGCAGCGATCCCTTTGCCCCGAGCGTCAGATGACTCGACAACAGGGGTAGAAATAGGAACTTGATCAGGTAGGGAAGCAGGCACACTTGCAGGTGTGATGACGATAGGTCTCTGGATGGTTGGTGGCGCAATATCTGGTGAGAAAAGTCTATCGCTGCGGGTGACTTTGGCAGGCCCGGTGATGTTGCTGACGCTGGTACTAGTATCGAACTCTTGCTTAACTCCAAGCACATAAACATCTGCCCCATAGTGCCAAGGAACAGCTTTGTCGGATGTATAGGGGATGGGCCCCGGAACAGTGATGATTATGGGTGCAATCTTATGAACAGGCATAATTTTGACAGGCTTCCTCGGGGGAGCCTTAGGATAATTGTTGAAAATGGTGACAATGGAAACTTCTTCAGTAGGGGTAGCAGGAACAGCAATCTTTTCAAACAGGATTTCTTTATTATCCATCAGGTTTTGGATACCTGACTTCAAAGATGGGCAACCAGTAGGTGAAACAGAACACAGATGGCAACCTTCACTACATCCCGGAAATAAACTGGCTAGCAACAGGTTCCTCTTGACAGTCAACAGCGGAGTAACAATGTCATCCACAGAGGCTACAAACAGGTCTTCCTCTACAGCATTCACTCCATGCTTGGGCATGGGAGCAGTCACAACATTGGGCCTTTCGGGCGCCTCGAACTCTATCTCTTTAGCATCGATTAGGTCCTGAACCTTATTCTTCAGAGCCCAACAATCATCTGTAGTATGCCCCGAGCTATCAGAGTGATAAGCGCAGCGGGCGTTAGGATTGTACTTTGGGGACGTTGTGTTTTCAACCTTCGGAGCTTCTTTTATAGTCACCAGATTGGTTGTTAGTAACTGCGGAAATATCTGGGATAAGGTCATGCTGAGGCGAGTGAACTGCCTTCGGGGTCTCTCACTCCTTTGTTGGTTATGATGCTGAGGAGCAGCAGCAGGTTTAGGAATAACCACCGCGTTGACAGCTTGGCGGCGTTCCGGTCTATTCTGTCTCTTTGAACCGTAGACAGCACTGGATTCCTTCTTGAACGACTTCTTTTCAGTGCTCGAGGAGGCACCTTTCTGTATCTTCCCAGACTTGATACCAGCTTCAATTCTCTCACCAGTCAAGATAAGGTCTGTAAACTCGGCTGAAGAATTTCCAATCAAATGGTTGAAGAACGGACCAGACAGGGTCCCCAGGAACATATCCACAAGTTCACGGTCAGTCAACGATGGTTGCACCCTTCCAGCCAGGTCTCTCCACTTTTGGGCGTACTCTTTAAATCCTTCACCCGTCCCTAGTGACATACCCTGGAGTTGGGTACGCGTAGGAGCGAGGTCGGAATTATATTGATACTGCTTATAGAACGCAGTAGCCAAATCTTCCCAGTTACGGATATTGGCCCCATCCAGCTGATAGAACCATTCGAGCTGAGTCCCTGACAGACTGTCCTGAAAGAAGTGGATCCACAAATTCTTGTCAGCAATGTAAGGTTGGATCTTCCTTACATACGACCGGAGGTGCAGCTTTGGGCAGGAGGCTCCGTCGTATTTGGCAAAAGCAGGTGCCTTGAACTTATGGGGAATCACCACCCCAGAGGATAAGCCTAGGTCTCCAAAGTCCAACCCGGGCACATTCTGTATCTCCATAGCACTTAAACGGTCCTCCAACTGTTTGTACCTATCCTCAGCAGGAGGATACTGTTCCTCATCATAATCCGTCTCGTTGTCGGAGACCACGGGGCTAGGAACTCTTCTCTCTTAGGGATTGTCTTTCCCTACTGATGAGGTAGTCAGCTCAACCTCATTCTGTAATCCATTCCCAAATCTGCGTCCAGTGTTGAACAAGACGGTCCTCTTCTTCTTCTTCTTCTTCGGAATCAGGGTCTTCAACTCCTGTTGACCTTTGGCTAAGCTCATAACCAACTCTTGGAACTGGGCATTCTGGGCCTGGAGGGCCTTGATAGCTTGTTCAGTGGTAGGTTCAGAAGACATGATGATTGCTGAAATAAACAGCGAAGAAAATAAGTGACCTGTAAAAAGGGTACCTGTTATGCACATGATGAATGGTATGCTATTTATGCAATGCATTCAAAGGTTCGGAAATTCAAATTCGTTGTAGACAAAAAAAGAACACACGTCATATTAAGAAGTAATTTGTTTAGTACATCAGTGCCTCATGGGCGAAATATTACAAAATACTTAATGCAAAAAGACATTGCGCATCCTTTTTGGAGCGATGTAAGTGTTGAGGGTCTTTTCCTCGTGAAGTAGGCGGGTGAGCTCCAAGACCTTCTTCTCACTGGCATGTAAGCTGGCTTCAAAAGCATTTCGTTCTTCCTTGAGTTGGATCCAGCTCTTTTGCATTTCTTCCCATGATGTTGGCATGTCAGGATGTAGAATGGTGTATGGAACCTCTCCTTCCATAATAGGCTCTTTGATCACGGGGAGAATGTGAGGATATGACATCATAAGCTTCTGGGAGCGGGTTCGTACCCACTTGAGGTAAGGCTCAAGGGGGATGGAATTCTTGTGCCCCAGTGTCTTACTATCCACCTTGTTAGGCATCCTCCAAGCTCTGATGAACCTTTGTCAAAGTCCTTGTGCATCGTTGTCAAAGTCAAAAACTATGTCAGGAATCAGCATGTCATGAGGGCCATCCCTCCGAGCATATCCAAATTGTCTCAAAGCCAGACAGGGGTTGTAGGTAATGCCTCCTCTAATTCCAAGTAAAGGAACATTAGGAAATTCTCCGTAACGATCAATGATAGTGACATTTTCTCTAGACCGAGAACACCAATGTATATCAGAATGTGTGAGGGTCATCAATCGTTGTGACCACCTTAAACCCTGCTCGTTCTTCAAAACTGATTGGGGAAGGTGCGAAATAAACCACCTTTCCAGGAGAGGAGTACAACACATGAGAACACCTCTTTTTCTCATTGTTCGTGTGTAAAATGAGTGGAGGATGTCCCCAAGCAATGTAGGTATGGGATTCCTGGACATGAAAATCTTGACAGCATTTATATCTATAAGTTGATCAGGATTTGGGAACAACACCAACCAATAGACAAGGAGTGCCACAATCTCTTCAAAGGCTTGTAGATCAAGAGAATTCCAACATTCTTGTGCCTTCTCAAACAGGAACTTTGCCAAGAATCCCTTGATACCACTTCTGATTTCCCAATGCCCCTTGATGTCAGATGGTTGCAGACGTAATGCTTGAGCAACCTCTTCAAGTTTTGGTTCCTTTTCCGTACCGTTGTAGGGTAGTTGACTAAGAATAGGAATTCTCAGAAGTTGAGAAAACTCCTCTAAGGTAGGGACCAATTGATAATCAGGGAATGTAAAACAGTGGTGCAGGGGGTCAAAGAACTGGAAGAGAACTTTTATCATATCTTCTTCAATGTTGGTGTTGACCAAGTTAAGGAGTCTACCATGTCTTTCACTGAAAAGAGAGTTCTCAGGAATCCTGGATGTAAGCTCCTTGAGTTGAGGAGGGATCCTTACAAGGTTGACCTGAATTGTTTTCCTGCGGAGAGACTCCATGTCCTACAAAACAAGAACAAAGATGAAGATCCGAACCCTTGAAGTGGTTAGCAAATGCATATGATGCTTTATGATGTTATGTACATGGATGCAAAAATAAGCAAGTGTGTATACAGACAGTCATATTCACACAAAGCAAACAAGTCCTTAGGTTTAGGCTTGCATGGGGTTCGTAGGTAAGTACCCTTTTGAAGTTAGTTGGCTCAAAACCTGTCCTATGAATAGTAACCGGGTTCTAAGGAGCTCAATATCATTGGATTGTTTTCTATGTTCATTGTTTTGATTTAGCCACTTAACTGGCGACCAAAATATTCCAAGAAAACAACCCTCAATGAGTGTAGTATCGAGTATCTACCAACTTCGGACTGCACCAAAGTCGGTCATCTCACTACCCCTAAAGAGGCCAGGATGGTCAAGTAAGGTTCTAAGGTCAGTTGATGCTTCGCGACACTACGCGGCGGCCCCGTACTCTCCTTGACTTGACTCAAGGGTTATCGGTACTCACCAAAGTGCCACATCAACGTAGCTACTGCTTCAACCATGTCGGTATACCCCGCACAGTTCCCTCACAGCTTGTTGCTACTTCTAAAGGGTATCCCCAGATCCGGGTTAGGATCTATAAAACTCTGATACAAGCCCACAATATTAAAGCATTCAAGGCATACAATTGAAAACACAGTGATCTAATCCTAAGGTACACCTCACTTATAATATTCCCCAGCAGAGTCGCCAGTTCTGTGATCGGAGGAAATAGAACTGACTGTTTTGGAATGCTGGTTCACGTTTGCGTTTTGCAAAATGCCGCGGTAAGCAAGAGTCGCCACCGTCTTTTATTTTCTCCAACAAAGGAAAGGACAAAAGCACAGCAAAATTCCTTTTCGAGATGTTTCTCGATTTGGGAGGTAGATTATAGAAAGGGAAGGTGTTAGCACCCTTTCTATCCGTGGTTATCCACGGGCTCTTAGGTACTTGCTCACTATGTTTTCAAAAGGTTTTGCTTTTCTTGTGTTTGTGGGTTTGAAAAATTTTGTTTTGAAAACTTCGATTTAACTCTTGTATCTGTCCTCAAGAGTGTATGAAGTGTTTGTTTGAAAACTTTTGTCAGAAAAGTGTAAGTGCAAAAAGTTGTTTTGTTTTGAAAGAGCAAGTACCTGAGAACCTCTACCTACTCAAAAGAAATTAAGCTGTGTAAATGTCCTTTAGACAGTACTATCCCACTATTGAGATGTAGGTAGCACCGTCGTTGGAGTTTTTCGGGTCAATTCGATTATAGGGACATGTGGTCACCAAAGCAATAGTAGGACGCCTTAGCGTTAACCCTAATGTCCTAGATCCTTTTTATCCGAGGCAACCGTTTCGAGGCAACTTGGATCTTTAGAAAGGAGGGCGACCTCTAAAACACCTTATACTCAATGACCACGTCGAGGCAACCAAGTGAGGCGTACCCTAGGAGTGGCATGTGCGCGTGTGTCAGGTTTCAGTTAAGTTATCTTTGCAGATGTTATGGTGAGCTACGATTGATTTTAATTCCAGAGAAGTCTTGTCATGCATAACCTAGTTAACATACATCTAACAGTTAATAGTTGCGGAAAATAAATCTACGCTATTACAAGGCATCGGGTATTTACATCGCCAAAAACAAACCCTTTAAAAGTAAATTGCGAGAAAATAAATAAAGCGATAAAAAGTCCTAAGTTTAGCTATTACATCCTCGGAGCAATTACATAATATGGATCAAAAATTAATAAAACAAACATACGCGCGAGAAAAAATTGAACCGGAGAGTTTTTAGGGTTTTGACCCTTTTTGAGAAAGAAAGAAGTTTTTGTTATTTTGCATTTAGTTAAATTAAACCTAGACTAATTAATTAATTAAATAAAAGAAATATTTTTGGTTTCTTAATGTCTCAAGGAAATAAATAAAAAATAGTCAAAAGTTAGTAAAAACCCTAATTCTACATTAGTTTTAGATTTATTGTGGAAAAAAGTTAAAATTAACCTAATTAACTAAATTAATTATATTAGTATTTATTTACAAAAAATAATAAATTAAGGGTGAATTTAATAAATAATAATAAAAATATTATATTTTAGTTTTCTGATCTTATTATGAAAAAAAATTAATTTGGTTAATTAACTAATAATAATAATAATAATTAATAATAAAATAATTAAAAGAAAAATATAAAAGAAGAAAAGAAAGAATGAAACCAGGGGGTGATGAGCCAGGTTAGGAGGTGTATGATGCAATTTTCAGGCCCACTGACTCAAGCCTGTTTTGACTTCCATGGATTGTCCACACGCGCGTTGACTGGGGAGTACAATGGTCCTTCATCTTTTGCCACTAGATTTGAGTGTGGAGACACCTGGCGCTTGGAGAGATGAAGTGCATGGTGGACCTCAAGGCATGAGATGCGCTGGATAAGCTGCAAGAAAATAACAACAATAATTTTGGGGGACCTGGGATTCGAACCCAGGTCCCAAAGATCACATACTAGCGCGCTTTCCACTCAGCCAGGTTGTTCCAATTGATTTTATAATGGCAAGCAATTAATATATTAATAAACCAAATAATATGCTGTAAAACAAAACAAAATGCGCGCTGATTCAAATGGTCCAACCAGATGCTAACACGTCCTCGTCTTCTTCCTTTGTACTTATAAAAATAATATCAGATAGCGGGGGTTTTTAACCCCCACTATATGCTTGCACGAAAAATAGCGACTAGCACCACAGGGTATATAAATATTTCGCGAAGGGTGGATTAGGTTCGTCTTATTCTCACGATCTCAACCATATGTCTCACAAGTCCTAATTTTTCTGGGTTTAGAAAGCCCCAATTTCAAAGCTCAAGAACCCTAGAAATTGATCATGGCATCTTTGGATTCAATGCGTTTCAGTTCAATTAGACCATTCCATCAGCTTTGTATGACCTCTAGCAATGCAAAACAATCAAGAAAACATGTCAAATATGCATGAATTAAGAGTTACGATTCTGGAAAAAAATGGCAAACCGTGGTTCTGTAATGAACGATTCCTTGAGCTTTGAAGCTGGAATTTGATTGTAACACGTTTCTGGAACCTCCTGCAATGTATTAGAATCAACAAAAGTCCTTAAATCGCCCTAGAATGCAAAAATCAGTTTTCAATTTTTCTTGAATTTTCTTGAATTGGCTATGGTCTTTCGGCAGCTTTTTCACGTCCATTAGGTTAGGGTTTGCTTGCATATATATAGGGAAATTGAATTAGGTCAAAAGCTTGAGCAAAAATCCATTGCATTGATGCTTGAATCCTTGATTGGAAATCAAATCTTTTTGATTTTTCATGATTGGAAAATGTTGCCAAATTTGGAGATTTTTGTATATTTGACTTGTGCACGAATTTGCCAGCATATCTTGACCATATTTGCTTCACAAATTGGTTGAAAAATCAAATCTTGCATTTTCCTACAATTTAAATTAATTAAATGAATTAATATCAATTAAAAATCCAATTAATCAATAAAAATAAGAAAATAAATTCAATTAAGCTTGATGGGTCGTGCATAGGCCATGGATGAAGTTTCAAGAAGAGATTTGAGGCCCATTAGCAAAAATAAGGTGTTTTGAGCAAAGTTGACTTTTGCAAATTCATAAAAATTTCCCAACTTCTCCAATGCACAACTTGGTCAATTTTGATCATATGACCATGTTCCTTGACATTTTGGAAAGCTCTTGAAGTCCTCTAACCAATGCCTTTGGTCCCATGTCATTTGGATTTACCAATCTCAAGTTATGGCCTTTGACTCAAAAGGTACTTTTGTTGACTTTTGAATTTGACCTATAATGTAAAAATTGGTAACTTCTTGTGAGAGCATTTCTTGAACTTGGAGTGTGAAGAGGGATTGTAGGAAATCACATCCCCTTCAAAATGAGAATTGGATGGAATTTTTCTGACAAACCATGAAAAAGTTATGCCCTGGTCAAGATACAGTTGACTTTTCTATTGTCCAAAAATAGTAACCTTTGCATCTTTGATGATTTTTGAGCCATTCTTGTGGAATCATGATCAAGACTTGATCAAATGATGATTGTGAACTCAAAATAAGATGTTGACCAAAAATTCTGACTTTTGACTGTGAAATGACCATTTTTCCCTTGCAGTTGATTGTAGGTCAAATGAGGCTTTTGACTGTGCAAATTGACACTGTGAATCTTGAAACTTGGCATGTAGGTGCTTGAGAATGTATATAGACCTATGAGACTTGATTGAACCATTGAAAACCCCAAATTCCTTGAAAGAACCAAAACCCTAATTTCAGCTGTCTTAGGAGGTGGTTTGACTGTATAACCCTTGAGTAGTCTTGAACCATTTGAAGATCATTCTTGAAAAATCTTGAGGAATATGGGAGGGTAAATTTTGGGGTACAACAACCTCCCTTTCGGGTTCTCAGTCCACCGGGATACCCTTTTTTTCCCAAGCCGCCTTTTCAGATTTTCGACTTGCCGGGTGTACAGATTTTATTTCATTTCATCCCTTATTTTTGCCCGAACCCTCTTGGTTCGCCGGGAAGCCCTTATTTTTGCCTAGGTCAGTCAACCTAGCGGGTCTTTGATCATGCGTAGTATTTTTTCACTATGTCTGCATTGACGGGGTGGGGAAGGTCGTCACCATCCATGGTGGTTAGAATCATAGCTCCTCCTGAGAAGATGTTCTTAACCACAAATGGCCCTTCGTACGTAGGGGTCCATTTGCCCCTGGGATCACCTTGTGGTAGGATGATGCGCTTGATCACCAGATCCCCAACTTTATATTCTTGTCGTCTAACTTTCTTGTTAAATGCCTTGATCATCCGCTTTTGATACGTTTGACCATGACAAATAGCAGTAAGTCTTTTTTCATCGATTAAGTTCAGTTGATTGAGTCGGGTTTGGATCCAATCATCCTCACTCAAACCTGCATCCTTCATAATCCGAAGAGAGGGTATCTGGACCTCAATGGGTAAGACTGCTTTCATGCCATACATTAAAGAGTAGGGTGTTTCCCCTGTTGACGTCCGCGCAGAGGTACGATACCTATAAAGAGCAAATGGTAACATCTCGTGCCAATCTTTGTATGTCATCGTCATCTTCTGCATAATCTTCTTGATGTTCTTATTAGCCGCTTCAACAGCCCCATTCATCTTCGGTCGGTAAGGAGAAGAGTTATGATGTTGTATCTTGAATTGCTTGCAGAGCTCGGTGATCATCTTATTGTTGAGATTTGTACCATTGTCTGTAATGATCCTCTCTGGTACACCGTATCGACAGATCAGATTATGCCGAATAAACCGTGCCACAACGTTCTTGGTCACTGTAGCAAAGGAAGTTGCTTTAACCCACTTTGTAAAGTAATCAATTGCTACCAGGATGAAACGATGCCCGTTAGACGCAGTAGGTCTGATCTCACCGATCATATCGATGCCCCACATTGCAAAAGGCCAAGGAGCAGTCAAGACGTTCAGAGGAACTGGAGGTATATGCACCTTATCAGCATAGACTTGACACTTATGACAGGTTCGAGAATGTTGATAACAAACGGCTTCCATGGTAGAGCAATAGTACCCTGCCCGTGGGATTTTCTTTGCCATGGTATGTCCACTGGAGTGAGTTCCGAAAGTACCTTCATGTAACTCCACCATGATCCTTTCTGCCTCGTTCTTATCTATACACCACAGTAAGGTTGAGTCATGGTTACGCTTGTAAAGGATCCCATTCACCCTCGGGGTATTCTTGAGCCTCAAGATACCTCTTTACCTCGTGAAACCAGGGTTTATCTGCTACCTCTTCAGCCTCAATGTCACAATAATATGTGGGTACGTCCAACCTCTCAATGGTAATCTGGGGAGCTTCATTGTCCCACCTGACCTTGAACATAGAAGACATCGTAGCTAGCACGTTCGCTAACTGATTCTCCTCACTGGGGAAGTGTTCAAAGGTTATCTTCTCAAAATGTGGAAGCAGCGTCAATACATACTCTTTGTAAGGAATGAGATTTGGGTGCTTGGTATCCCACTCGCCTTTGATCTGACTGATCACGAGAGCAGAATCTCCGAACACACTCAAGAACTTAATCCTTAGGTCAATAGCTGCTCGAAGGCCCATGATGCACGCTTCATACTCCGCCATGTTGTTGGTGCAATTAAAACATAATCGGGCGGTAAACAGAGTATGACAGCCTTCAGGATATATGATCACGGCGCTGATGCCATTACCCAAAGCGTTTGAAGCTCCATCAAAATACATAGACCATCGGGATCCTTCCTCAGGTCCTTCATCCGGTCCAGGTGTTTCACAGTCAGTCACCAACATGATGTTCTCATCCGGAAACTCAAAGTTCATTGACTGGTAATCATTCACTGCCTGATGCGCAAATGATCTGCCAACACACTTCCCTTGATTTCCTTTTAGGTTGTGTATTGGATGTCATACTCAGTCAAGATCATCTGCCATCTTGATATTCTTCCGGACAAGGCAGGCTTTTCGAAGATATACTTGATTGGATCCATTTTTTATATCAATAGAGTAGTCTGAGTCAGCATATACTGTCTCATCCGGCGAGCAGCCCATGCCAAAGCGCGGCAAGTTTTCTCAAGCAACGAGTATCGGGTCTCGCAGTCGGTAAACTTTTTGCTAAGTTAGTAAATAGCATGCTCTTTTCGTCCAGACTCGTCATGCTTCCCCAGCACGCACCCCATTGAATTGTCGAGTACTGTCAAGTATAAGATCAAAGGTCTCCCTTCAACTGGAGGCATCAGAATAGGTGGCTCTTTGAGATATTCTTTGATCCTTTCGAAAGCGGCCTGACATTCATCGTTCCATCTTACCACTTGATCTTTCTTCAGTAACTTGAAGATTGGCTCACAAGTAGCGGTCAGGTGTAAGATGAATCAGGAAATGTAATTCAACCATCCTAAAAAACCTCTGACTTCTTTTTCTGTTCGGGGAGCTGGAATTTCCTGTATAGCCTTCACCTTTGCCAGATCCACTTGAATACCTTTATCACTAACAATGAAACCCAACAGCTTACCAGACCTTACTCTGAAGGTGCACTTGTTCGGGTTTAACCTCAGCTTATACAACTTCAACCTGTCAAATAGCTTCTGAAGATGGTCGAGGTGTTCTTCCTCAGTCTGGGACCTCGAAATCATGTCATCAACGTATACCTCAATCTCATGATGAATCATGTCGTGGAACAAAGCGACCATGGCGCGCTGATACGTTGCCCCAGCATTCTTCAACCCGAAAGGCATGACTTTGTAGCAAAAGGTACCCCACTGCGTGACGAAGGTTTTCTTCTCCATGTCCTCGGGAGCCATCTTAATCTGATTGTAACCGGAGAAACCATCCATAAAGGAGAAGACCTTATGTTGTGTGGTGTTGTCAACCAGAGCGTCAATATGAGGCAGAGGGAAATCATCCTTGGGGCTTGCCCTGTTCAGGTCCCTATAGTCAACACACATTAGAACCTTACCATCTTTCTTCGGCACTGGAACCACGTTGGCAACCCACTGCGGGTAAGAGGTAACTGCTAGAAAACCGGCATCAAACTGTTTCATAACCTCAACTTTTATTTTCTCAGACATTTTTGGGCACATTCGGCAAACTTTCTGCTTCACTGGAGGACAGTCTTCTTTAGTCGGCAAGCAGTGAACCACAATATCAGTATCCAACCCAGGCATGTCTTCATAAGACCATGCAAAGATCTCAACATAGTCACGCAGCATTTGTATTAACCGTTGCTTGACACTAGACTCCAGATTTGCACTGATCTTGACCTCTTTCTTCTCTTTTTCTATACCCAGATTCACTTATTCCACTGGCTCTTCATGGGGCCGTATGGCCCTCTCTTTCTGCAGTAACAGTCTAGCAAGTTCCCTAGGCACTTCGCAATCATCCTCACCTTCGTCCTCGGCTTAGTTGATCGGACTTTCGAAGTCATAACTGGCAGTAGCAGAGTCCTTATCAGTGGGATCCAGAGTGGATGTGGACTTGTATTATGATATGTGAGTATGTGTAAGACAAATAGTTGTTTTGCAAGATAGAAAAGAAAAACAAGGAGCGCAAAATTCGTAATGCAAGAAAACGTCCAATGCTTTATTGATGATATATGGAAATGACACATAATAAGCCCTCAAACAAAGCCACGGTGTCTCGGGCAAGGCACCGGGCCATAAAGTTTTAAACTGTTTGTTATAAAACTCAAAACAAAAGTCTATTACTGTGTAATAAAATAAATGGGCACGAAGTCCTCCGCCGTCCAATTGTTCAAGCCACCGTCAATAGTCGGGTAAATCCAGCTGTCAAACTCAGGCTCTTCATCATCATCTTCAATTGCATTCGCTTCCGGATTACTGATACGCGGGGGAGGTCTTCCAATCCGTGCACGTCGAACAAACCTTTGAGCTTCTGCAGTAAAACCCAAACCAAACTTGTCAGTCTTGTGGGTAAAGTCAGGGAGTTGTCCCCAATTCGCACACCCACCTTTTTCAATAACAGCCAACGTATCCTTGAGGGAAGCCATCTTCATTGGAGGATCTTCAGCAACAGTTTCAGTCGATGCCAAAGTCTGGGGGACTTCTTCAAAATTCTGACACGGGGTTCCAATAAACTCCCCATCCATCTCCACATACCGAAAAGAGTTAAGGTGGCTCACCATGTACTCCTCTTCTCCTCGTACTGTAACAATTTTCCCTTTCACTAGATATTTTAACATCTGATGGAGCGTAGAAGTTACTGCCCTAACTTTATGAATCCACGGGCAACCCAGCAAACAAGAATAAGATGGTTGAATGTCCATCACATAGAATGTAGACGCGAAAGTCTGGGAACCAACCTTAACAGGGACATCCACCTCTCTATGTACCATCCTTTTGGACCCGTCAAAGGCCCTAACCACAATATTACTTGGCTTCAGAACCAACCCTTCACAGTCCAACCGGTCTAATGCTTTCTTGGGTAAAACATTTAATGAGGACCCAGTGTCCACCAGCACGTGGGCCAAGGTAGTGCACCTGCACTCGATCGAGACGTGCAGAGCATCATTGTGATTCCTTCCTTTGGTAGTCAGATCTGCGTCGGAGAAACCCAACCCGTTATCAGTGGTCAAACTAGCCACACAGTCTTTGAATTGATCAGCAGATGTTTCCTGCGGCACATGCGTAGTTTTAAGGAAAGCAATTAGAGCCTTAGCATGGGCTTCTGAGCACAACAATAAAGATAACATAGAGATCTTTGACGGGGTTTTCCCCAGCTGTTCAACTAAGTTGTAGTCGCTTTTCTTGATAATTTTCAAAATTTCCTCTATCTCCTGCCTAGAGGTTTCAACAATGACTTTTTTAGGTGCCTCCATCCGGGCAGGCCCACCTGTAACTTCTTTACCCTGAGTGTCAGATGACTCGGCGACATGGGTGATAACTGGAGTGAGAATTGGAACAGCAGCTGGCGTACTGGTGGATGGGATGGCAACAGGCTTTTGAACAATCGGAGTAGAAATCTCATGAGAGAAGAGTTTCCCGCTTCGGGTGACCTTGCTAGACCCAACAATATTGCTGACATCAGTATCAGCCTCTTCAACCTTCAAATCTTGTTTTATCCCATGACAATACACATCGGCCCCATAGTGCCACGGGACAGCTTTATCTGAAGTGTAAGGGATATGACCTGGAATAGTAATGATCAATGGAGCAACTCTCGGAACAGATGTAATCCTAACAGGCTTTCTCGAGGAAGCCTTGGAAGGATTGGCGGAAATGGTGATTATGGAAACATCTTCAACAGAAATCAACGGAACCAAAGTTTTCTCGAACAATATCTCTTTGTTATCCATCAGGTGTTGAACACCTGATTTCAACAAATGACAACCAGCAGGCAGGATGGAACACAGGTGGAAACCTTCGCCACAACCCGGAAATAAACTGGCCAACACTAGGTTCTTCTTAACGATCATCAACAGAGTAGAAATGTCTTCCACGGAGGTCACGAATGAGTCATCATCTACAGCATTTACTCCATGCTTGGGCATAGGAGCAGTCATGACATTAGGCTTTTCTGGTGCTTCAAACTCAATCTCCTTAGATTCAATCAGATCCTGCACTTTATTCTTCAAAGCCCAGCAGTTGTTGGTATCATGCCCCGAGCTATCAGAGTGATAAGCGCAGCGGGCGTTCGGATTATACAGCGGAGAGGTGGTACTGGGATTCTTCGGAGCTTCCCTCAGAGTCACCAAGTTGGTATTTAACAACTACGGTAAAATTTGAGATAAAATCATATTGAGCCGAGTATACTGTCTTTGCGGTCTCTCTACTCTTTGCTGATTGTTGCATTGTGGGGCAACAATTGGTCTTGATATTACCACCGCATTAACTGCTTGGCGGCGCTCAGGTCGGTTTTGGCTCCTTGAGCTGTAAACGGCACTAGATTCCTTCTTGAAAGGCTTCTTCTCTGTACTTGACGAAGCACCTTTTTGTATCTTGCCACTTCTAATACCAGCCTCTACTCTCTCCCCCGTCATGATCAATTCCGTGAACCCAGACGATGAACTACCAATCAAATGGTTGAAATACGGACCAGACAAAGTCCCAAGAAACATATCCACCAACTCCCTATCAGACAATGGGGGTTGTACTCTTCCAACAAGATCTCTCCACTTCTGAGCATAGTCCTTAAAACCTTTGCTCGCACCCACAGACATACCCTGAAGTTGGGTACGCGTGGGAGCAAGGTCGGCATTATACTGGTATTGCTTGTAAAAAGAAGCAGCAATGTCCTCCCAGTTACGGACATTAGCTCCTTCCAGTTGATAAAACCATTCAAGTTGAGTCCCTGACAGACTATCTTGAAAGAAATGAACTCAGAGGTTCCTATCGGCAGTATATGGTTGAATGTTTCTAACATACGAGTGGAGGTGTAGCTTTGGGCAGGATACCCCATCGTACTTAGCAAAGACAGGAGCTTTAAACTTGTGTGGGATCACCGCCCCAGATGCCAAACCCAAATCTCCGAAGTCCAACCCAGGTATCTTCTGAATCTCCATGGCACTCAGACGGTCTTCAAGTTGCTTATACCTATCCTCAGCAGGAGGATACTGGTCTTTATCAAAATCAGTGTCATTGTCAGAAACCATAGGGCTAGGACCCTTCCTTTCCTCTTGATTCTCTCCTCCACCAGATGAATGAGATAAATCAACTTCTTCTCGCAATCTGTTCCCAAATTTGTGACCCATATTCAGGAGGACCACCTTCTTCTTCTTCTTCTTCTTGTCCTTCAAGATAAGAGTCTTCAAATCTTGTTGACTCTTGGCCAAGTTCAAGAACATCTCTTGGAACTAAGCATTCTGAGCTTGCAGAGCCTTGATGGCTTGATCAGTAGGTGTTTTAGAAGACATGTTGTGCTGAAATAAACAGCGAAGAAGATGAGAAACCTGTAATGGTACCTGTAATAAGGTGCATGGGAATGGAATGCGTATGAAATGATACTAAAGACTTAGGGAGATTCAAATTTGTAAACCAAAATAAAACACACTTTATTAGATTAAAACTTGAAACAATGTTTAACAAATGCCTTTAAGGTGTTACAAAAGAAATACTGAAAAGAAAATCTAAACTAGAAACAATAAAAGACATCAAAATTCCCATGGTCGTTTTCCTTTCGTGCTGACATAATCGTTGATCGTCCTCTCATTCTCAAGCTGCCTTGTAAGCTTCAAGATCTTCTATTCCTGCTCATGATACTTCTCTCTGTAAGTATCCCTTTCTTGCCTTAGCTAGATCCAAGATCTCTTCAATGCCTCAATATCAGCAGTCATGTATGGATGGATGACCGTATAAGGAACACCTTCTTCATTAGCATGCTCTATGATTACCGGCAAAACAGCTTCATATGGCATTCCTAGCTTTTGAGCACGGGCTCGAACCCACTGGAGATATGGTTGCATTGGGAGAGAAGTCTTCATTCCTAGCTCATGGGGGTCAGACTTGTTCACCCTATCCCAAGCTCGTATAAACCTGCGGCGATGACCCTCAACGTCCCCCTTGAAGTCAAAGACAATGCCTGTAAGCAGCAGATCATGAGGACCGTCTCTCTGAGCTCGTCCAAACTGTTGTAAAGCCAAACAATGATTATAGGTTATTCCTCCTCTAATTCCAAGCAATGGAACATTGGGGTATTCCTCACACCGATCAATGACAGCTACCCTTTCCATATCCTTAGTACTCCAAAGGATGTCCGTATGAGCAAGGGACATGATTCTGTAAGCCCAACCTAAACCTTCTTCATTCTTCAATATAGATTTGGGGAGGTGCGAAATAAATCACCTCTCCAGCAGCGGTGTACAACACATGAGAGTTCCCCTTCTTCTCACAGTACGGGTATAAAGAGCGTGCAGAATATCACCTAAGAGAGTAGGCACTGGGTTACGAGACATGAAAATCTTGACCGCATTCACATCTATGAAGGCATTTGGATTTGGGAAAAGAACCAAGCCATAGATGAGGAGAGCCAGTATGTCTTCAAATGCTTGAAAGTCCAAACTATCCCAGAACTATTGAGCTTGATCGATCAAAAACTTTGCCAGGAAACCTTTAACCCCACTCGGAGTCTCCCAGTTAGATACTACATTAACCATTTTTAGATGTAGGGCTGAAGCAATATCCGCTGGCCTAGGAGTTATCTCCAGACATGTAAAGGATGTGTGCTCTAGAATAGATATGCCAAGTAAATTAGAAAACTCCTCCAAAGTAGGGACCAACTGATAGTATGAGAAGGTAAAACAATGATGCAACGGGTCAAAGAACTGGAACAACACGCTCATCATTTTCTCATCCAACTTGGAAGTAACCAGGCTAAGGAGATGACCATGTCTTCTAACAAATGAAGAAGTATCAGGAACCTTTGAAAACAACTCTCTAAGCTGAGCAGGGATCTGCAAGAAGTTGACTCGAATGGTATTTCTGCGCATAGAAGCCACGATCTGCAAAACAGAACAAAGATGAATCCCCTCGGTCTTTGAAATGGTTAGTCTAATGAAATATGCATCTGATGTCATGATGCATGATGTCATGATAAAAACACACCACATATATCACAGATACCAAACATGGTAAAGGCAAACAAGTCACATAATAGCCCTTAAATTTCGGGCTGGCATGGAGTTTAGGTACTACCCTCTTGTAGTTTAGTTGGTTCAACCTGTCCTAGAAATAGTAACTGGGTTCTAGAGGTTTCTCAATATCACTGACCATCCTCCATCAGTCATAATTCCAGTCATGCAATCTTTTCTTGCAGCCGGAACCATCTCGAGAGTATGGTCTCAATGAGTGTAGCATACTGCTACTTTCTATGGCCAAGTTGGTTAATTATAGGTTCTAAGGTCAGTTGATGCTTAATGACCCATTAGCAGCCCCATACTCTCCTTGTTCCTCCACAAGGGATATCGGTACCAACTAATGTGTCACACCAACGTAGCTACTGCTTCAACCGTATCGGTCTATGTCGTACAGTTCCCTCACAGTCTATTGCTACTTACCTAAAAGGTGTCCCCCAGATCCGAGTTAGAATCTATAGTAACTCTGATACAAATCCCACAAAGATAAAGCAATCAAATCAAACAATATAAAACAATATGATGAACTAATCCTAAGGTATACTCCACTTATTACTATCTCTAGCAGAGTCTCCAGTTCTGTGATACGGTGGCTAGAACCAAGACTATTTTTTAGGAATGCTGGTTTGTGTTTTGCGTTTGTGTTTTCAAAATGTCGCGGTAAGCAAGAGTCGCCACCGTCTTTTATTTTATCCAACAAGGAAAGGAAAAAAGCACAGAAAAATTTCTTTTTCGAGATATTTCTGAGTACGGGGGGTAGATTATAGAAAGGGAAGGTATTAGCACCCTTTTTATCCGTAGTTATCTACGGGCTCTTAGGTACTTGCTCATCATTTTCAAAATTGCTTCTTTGTGTGCTTGTGTGTTTTGAAAAGTTTTTGTTTTGACTTCGATTTAACTCTTGCTTCTGTCTTCAAGAGTGTAATGAATTGTTTTTTGAAAACTTTGTTTGTAAAGGAGTGTAAGTGCGAAAAAGTTTGTTTTGTTTGAGCAAGTACTTAAGAACTAATCTACCTACTCGAAAAAATAATCATTATGTATTTTTTCCTTTAGACAGCGCTATCCCACTATTAGTGAGTAGGTAGCACCCGTTGGAGTTTAAGGGTCAATTCGAAAGGGACGTATGGTCACTAAAGAAATGTTAGGACGTCTTAGTAATAACCCTAATGTCTTAGATCAATTATTCGAGGCAACAATTCCGAGGCAACCTTTCCGAGGCAACTTTGATCTTTGGACAAAAGGACGACCACTAAAGCATCCTATACTCAATGACCGTTTTACCGAAGGCAACCAAGTGGGAGTGTACCCTAGGAGTGCGCATGTGCGAGTGATTCAATTTCAGATTATTATCTTTGCGCATTTTAGGGTTATCTAACCATTTTAAAGTTTTACATACATTCTTGTCATGCATCCTAATATCATACATCTAACAGATAATATTTTGCGGAATTAAAAATGCGGAAATTAAACTACGCTATTACAAGGCTTCGGGTATTTACATAGCCAAAAATAAACCCTTTGAAAATAAAGCAATAACGGTAAAGACCTAATTAACTATTACAACTTGTAGGCAGTTAAAATAATGGGATAAAAATAATAAAATAAAGAGCGCAATGAAAATTAGAACGAGAGCGAACTAGGGTTTTGACCCTTCTAACCTAATCAAAGGAAAAATTGTTTTTTTGTTATTTTTAATTATTTTTTAAGAAAAGAATTAGGTTTTCTAAATAAAATACAAAAATTAATTAGTTAATTAAATTAATTAATGAAAATAATTACATGACCTATTTTTTGGTTTTTGGTTATTTTTAAGAAAAGAAAATATAATTAAATTTGGACAAACCCTAATTTTCTAATTATTTTTAATTATTTACAAAAAGAATTTAAAGTTATCTAAATTAATAACCTAATTTAATTAATTAATTTTTTGATAAAAAATAAAATAAAATCTAAACCTAATTTGTGAAAAGTATTATTTTTATGATTTTTTGATAAAAAGAAAATAATTTAATTGTGTTAGTAAATAAAATAAATAAATAAATTAAATAAAATAAAAAAAGTATAGAGAAAGAAATTTGGGCCTGAGTTTAGCAGTTTTGGGGGTGTGAGAAGCATTTTCTGGGCCCAAAAGAGTGAGGTCCACGTTGACCTCCATGATTTGATGCTATGCGTTTGACTAGGCTTATGATGTTCCCTCATGGATGGCCCTTGGATCTGGCCATCTGACATTTGGCTGGCTGGATTGTAAGGACATATGGTAATCCCCTGGCTTGGCAAGCGCACCTGAACCTGAAAAGAAAAATAATATGAAAGCAAAGGGGGGACCTAGGATTCGAACCCAGGTCCTGAAGCTCTTTCCACGCCCTCACTACCACTGCACCACTTGTGTTTTATTGTACATAAGATAAATATAAAATATAATATGGAAAACCACAAAACATTAAAACCCTACGCACGGAAATTTAAATGATCCAATGGGGAGGCGCCAACTGGTCATCTTCTTCCTTTCTCCGTGGGTAAAAGTCCCAGACTTTTACCTACGGACGTTTGTCTGTTGCTATAAACAGAGCCCATTCCAAAATCTTCCATGAGCAATATAAATGACACATAATTCCATGGATCGAACCGTCTTGTCCTCCTGAACATGATGGTACCATTCATGAAGGCTAATTTTACCTGCAAATAAAAAACCTAAAACGGAACCCAAAAAACCTAACAATGGCAGTTCTGGATTTAGTCTATGAAAACGCAATTGAGTATTATAGAAAGCTTGCAAATGTAATGGTAAACAAGAATATATGATTAGAATTTGATGAATGTGCAAGAATTATGCAAACAGAATTCAAGAAAAGGTGGGTGTCGTGAATGTCTTACAGTGCGTTATAGGGCTTGAGAACGCTTGATTTTGATTGCTTTCGCTTGCTGGGGTCTCAGGAAGTGATTGAGATGGTCCAAAGGTCTTGAATTGGCCTCTAAGTGTGAATTCAATTCACCACTTTTTCTTGTTTTTTTTTCAAGTTTTTGTTCTTGATCACACGCCTCTTTTTTTCTTAGAGCATAAGGTTTATATAGACAAAAGAATTTAGGTCAATATTTGTGTATCAAATCTTGGTCCATTATGATGAAGATATTTGATTTGATTTCTTCATAAAGACTTGCTATATTTGATTCAATCAAGTGTCAATCTATTTTCATACGTTATTGTCAGCCTGTTATGAGTTGTTTGGGCCTCCCACATTATGAGAATCAAAAGCTGACCTGCCACTGAAAATATAACTCCCTTCTAATTTTCTCTCTTCAGTGGCCTCAAAGTCCCAATTCGAATTACTCCAGCTTCGATTGCATAGCCCCCTTCTATTGAACCTTCCTCTACTTCGATTTCTTGATTCGAAAAGAATCACCCATGTCGAATCAACTTTTGTGGGGTTGGGAGTAAACAAGGCAAGAATCTGGCCTGGATAGGTTAGGATATGTGTTTTTTCTTAGTCATGCCAGCCCATTTCATTCCTTATTTGATTGAGAGAAGATTCTTTCGATTGTGAGATTTCTGGCTTATTTTGGAACAAATACCCTTCCTTCCTTCCCTCGAATCTGCCTTCCTTGCCAGCCTTAAACTCCAATTTGAGCCAATCAAGACTTTCCTTATTAGAACCTTGTTCTCCTTAATGGTTCTGAGTCAAATTGTGTCAGCTTCAATACTAGGGCTCCTTCGATTGGACCACCCTTTGCTTCTATTTCCTGCCCTTTTGAAGAGAAATTACTGGTCTAATCAGCTCTTTGTGGAATTATGAACAAACAAGGCAAGAATCTGGCCTGGACATATTTTTCGAGTGCCCTCTTGATGGGCCTCTTTCGAATGGCCTGGAAGCAATTCTTCGAAGGGCCCTTGTCCAAATACCAATCGAAGGACTTTGACACAATACTAAATCGAAGGATCCCTTGCCATGCCAATCGAAAGGCTTGGACACAATGCCCATTGAAAGGCTTGTCATGAGGCCAATCGAAAGGCCTTTTGCAGATGTCAATCGAAGGATGCTATGTAGATGTCAATCAAAAAGTATTTTGGAGATGCCAATCGAAATGCATTTTGGAGATGCCAATCGAAAGGATACTTAACCATCAATTGAAAAATTTCCTTGTCTTTAGGCAAAGGTTTATAACCACCTATGCAAGAGAAAAATCTTGGAAAAACATGAGGGCAAATTTTGGGGTACAACAATCTCCTTCGATAATAGGTTCCATGATGATAGGTAGGATGGCTTCATAAGGCATCATGAGGTTTTTGGTGTGACTTCGCACCCACTTGAGATAAGGCTCCAAAGGAATGGAGTTCTTATGCCCCTAACGTCTTTCTATCAACCTTGTTAACCATGTCCCAAGCTTGTATGAATCTCTGACGATAACCTTGGACATCGTTCTCGTAGTCGAATGCAATTCTTTGGACAAGTGCATCATGAGGGCCATCCCTCCTAGCATATAGAAACTGTCGTAAAGCCAAACAAGGATTATAGGTAATACCTCCCCTAATGCCAAGTAGAGAGACATTATGGAATTCCCCTCAACGGTCGATAATAGTAATGTCCTCCATGGATCAAGAACACCAATAAATATCAGAATGTGTGAGCGACATCAACCTACTAGACCATCTTAAACCTTGCTCGTTCTTCACAACAGATCGGGGTAGGTGCGAAATAAACCACCTAGTCAACAGAGGAGTGCAACACATAAGAAGTCCTCTTTTCTTCATGGTGCGAGAGTGAAGAGAATGCAAGATATCCCCAAGTAAAGTAGGCACCGGATTGCAAGATAGAAAATTTTTAACTGCGTTCACATCTATGAGTTGGTCAGGATTGGGAAATAGAACCATCCCATAGATGAGAAGAGCCAACACTTCTTCAAAGGCTTATAAATCCAGAGCATCCCAAAAATACTGAGCCTTCTCAAACAAAAACTTGGTTAGAAACCCTTTGACACCACTTCTTGTTTCTCAATTGGCCACAACGTCGGACCGAGGTAAATATAGAGCTCGAGCAATATCTTCAGGTCTCGGGTCTCTTTCAATACTGTGAAGGGTAGTTGATCAAGAATAGGAATTCCCAAGAGTTAAGAGAATTATTCCATAGTAGGCACAAGTTGGTAATCAGGAAAGGTAAAGCAATGGTGTTTAGGGTCAAAGAATTAGAATAGCACTTTCACCATATCCTCTTCAAAGCTCATTGTAACCAAGTTGACGAGACGATCGTATTTATTGGTGAAGGGAGAATCATTGGGGACCCTTGGTGCCAATTCCTTAAGTTAAGGAGGCATTTTAACGAGGTTGATTTGGACAGTATTCTTGCGAGTGGGAGACATGTCCTACAAAACAAGACAAAGATAAATCTCTAGGTCCTTGAAATGGTTAGTGTAAAATGCCATGGTACGATGTCATGATGTTATGTACAAACAAACATATACACACAAATCAAACAAGTCCTTAGGTTTAGGCTTGCATGAGGTTCATAGGTAAGTATCCTCTTGAAGTTTAGTTGTTTCAACCTGTCCTAAAAAGTAATCGGGTTCTAGGGAATCTCAATATCACTGATCTTTCTTCATCGAACATTGTTTCAGCATAATCCTCTTTATTGGCGACCGAAATATCCCGAAAGTCCAATCTCAATGAGCGTAGTATTGAGTATCAACCAACTTTGGACTGCACCAAAGTCGGCTATCTTACTACTTCCTAATGGCCAAGTTGTACAATTAAAGGTTCTAAGGTCAATTAGTGCTTCATGACACCACACAACAGCCTCGTATTCTCCTTGACTAGACTCAAGGGCTACCGGTACCAACAAATGTGTCACACTAACGTAGCCATGGATCCAACCATGTCGGTGTATCCCGCACAGTCTCTACGATCTATTGCTACTTACCTAATAATGTTCCCCAATTCGGGTAGAGGATCAATACAAACCCAAACAAGGACCCATAATGTAAAGCAAGCAAGTCAAACAATGAAAGCATTTAAAGGTTATCTAGCTCTAAGGTAACTCCACTTTTAACTTCATTCCCCACCAGAGTTGCCAGTTCTATAATACGGTGGGAGAACTAACTTGGGTGTTTTTTGTTTTATCGCAATTATTGCGGATAGCAAGAGTCGCCACCTACTTTTCTTTTATCCAATAAGGAAAGGGTGAAAAGAATAGGAAAGACCTTTGAGATATTTTCTTGAGTTCGGGGGGTAAATTATGAAAAGGGAAGGTGTTAGCACCCTTTTCATCTATAGCTATCTACGGACTCTTAGTTGCTTGCTAGATCACTTTTGAAATTGATTTGTTTGAAATGTGTTTATGGTGGGTTTTGAAAGTATTTTTTGAAAAGCGCCTTCGTTTAGGAAAACTTTGTAATGATTCTCGTCTCTATAAGAATGCATACAAAGTGTTGGACTTTTTTGAAAATATTTTCATGTTTTGAAAGTTTTTGGTATGTTTTGAAAAGATGTTTGTTTTTGAAGATGGATTGTGAGCAAGCAACTAAGAACGTTCTACCTACTCAAAAGTCTTTTGTTCATTTCTCTCTTCCTTTGACATTGTTATCTTACCATTGATTGGTAAGAAGCCCTATCTTTGGATGTAAAGGGACGGGCGTGGGTCATCGTATAGTCATAGAAGGCAACATTTGTAGGATACCTTAGCAATTTGTCGTAAGGGTCTAAGATCGTTTACCGAAGGCAACATTGAAGGGTCATCAAGGGACTATGATCTTGTATTCGAGGGTCATTGCTAAAGTATCCCACGTTTGAGGGACATGACTATTTTCTCAAGGCAACAAGTGTGGATTACCCTAGAGGTGCGCGTGTGCGAGTGTATTGATTTCATGCATTTTTGTCTTGAATTAGGGTTATCTACTTGTTGATTTTATCTTGCCATACACACCCTAATTACTAACAATTATATGAAAATAATAAATTTGCGGAAATTAAAATCCTACACTATTACATCATTAGGGGGATAGGGGATACGATTTACAAATGGGGATGAAATAGGAGCTTAAATGTTACAACCATATTGAATAGCAATGAAGAAAGCATGTAAAATATGTTTTAAAAAAACAGTGTCAAAGAGAGGAAAAATGCATTTTTGAGCATTATGTGTCGACACATGCTCCTATGCATCGACACATAACTTTTCCTTGCTCTTGTAAAACCAAATCAACTCAGTATGAGTCGATGCATAAGGGTATGTGTCGACTCATTCCCTGCTTGTGTCGACACATACGCATTTTGTGTCAACTCATGCACCTTCTTTCTTTCTGTTTTGTGCCTGTTATAGCAGTATGTGTTGACTCGTGAGGCTTTGTGTCGACTCATAGCCTGTTTTGTCACTAAAATGAGTCGACTCATGTGAGTATGTGTCGATGTTGGTGTAAGCCCTAGAGGCCAATACTTTTGGTACTTGTATCGAATTATTTATTAATAATAAAAGGCATTTCTTTATTATTTTGCTTTCCAAAATAATAAAGTCCCTAGAATGGTTTATTTGTTTAATGAAATGTTAAGTGTGACTTAATTATGAGATCCCATTAAACATAAGACACTATTCTTAAAGTATCCGTAGTCAAGCTTTAATGTGAAGTGGGATAACATTAAAGCATTAAGATTATTATGAAGATAGATTGATGATCACATCTCATGGATCATAGATAAGGAGTTATCAAGTCTTGACATAGGTATGAATATTAG
The DNA here is from genome assembly GCA_948472305.1 of Vicia faba. Taxonomy (NCBI): domain Eukaryota; kingdom Viridiplantae; phylum Streptophyta; class Magnoliopsida; order Fabales; family Fabaceae; genus Vicia; species Vicia faba. The sequence continues at coordinate 1,314,503,278 of OX451740.1, read as the reverse complement.
GAGTAATATTTATACTGGATTGACCCGCTATGAGAATACTACATAGAATGTTATGCAAAGTGTCATAAGTTATTCTCATGATGATAATGGTGTATACCACCCTTCGACCTGAAACCACTATGGACCCTAGATGTAGAATCAAGTACTTTATTGCTGATCAAACGTCATCCATAACTGGATGACTATAAAGACGGTTGATGGGTACTTCACAAAGCATGCTAAGGGACATGAGTGACCTAGATGGAATTTGCTCATCCTGCATAACAGGATAAATGTCTAAGGGCCCAATATTGAACTGGACAAGGGTGACACAGTGTATGCCTTGTGTTCAATATAGACATGAGGGCAAAAGGGTAATTGTACAACACAAATATTATCACGGAAAAGGTTTGGTCAGACCACATGATATTTTCGTGACTTGGGTAACAGTGATGTGTTGCTAGATACCGCTCACTGTTTATTATATTAAATGTGTGATTTAATATAATTGCCAACGTCGCGAAAACCTACAGGGCCACACACATAAGGACAGGTTGATGAGAGATAGAATAAATAAGGAACACCGTAAGGTACGGTGCACTTAAGTGTAATACGGAAAGGGGTAAGGTACCACGTGGATAAGTGATATATGGTACATCATAAGGTATGATGTCCATAAGCTTAATTGGGCTTTTAGCTTATAGCCTTAATTGGGTTTTTACATTGTAGCCCACGCGAGTGATTCTATAAATAGATCCCTTGTGATGAAGCAATTTCACTTGATGAAATTTCGTTTTTGATTCTCTCTCTCACTCAAGGTTTTCGTTCATGATCAGCTAGCACTGTGACCGGAAGCGATCTGTTCGTGTGGACTGAGTAGAGGCGTTATTCTTCATCAACGCTCATGATCACAACATCAAAGGTCTGAATCGCCACAAGAGGTAAATATTTCTATCACTGACCATGCTCATTCGTAAGGATCGCTAAAGGAAAATTTTAAATTCCGCTGCGCTTTTGATCGCAATTTTCCTTCAGTGGTATCAGAGCCACTTACGAAACCATGGATCTGATAGTTGTTTATGTTCTATATTTTCTGTTTTGATTCGATTAAAACCAGAATGAATTGAATAATAAACGAGTAATTAAATTTGGCATCTGTTGTATACGATTTGGATGATTGATGTTGACTATGCTTCGGAATCCGACATTAGTATGGTGAAGCAGCGATACATCGATCGTCCATAGGTTACACAAATAAGATCAATCACTTTTATATATGATATAAGTAAATCTTATGCAACGATGGTATATGGGATATACTATTTCAGTTTCGTTCATTCAAACACTTGATGATTGTTATTCCTTTGACCGATCATTGTTCATATGCTTCGGAATCCGACATTAGTATGGTGAAGCAATGGCATGTGATTAATCATACTGAATTATCAATCGAAATGTGTTTGACAACATGAAACTGTTGCATTAGGGTTCATGACGGCACAAGGGTTGTGTTGTTGCAGAGTTATGCGATTAGGGTTGTGACCGGGCAGCAGAACCCCCGGCTAACTCTGCGTAGTGTGATCAATCGTCAAAATTTAATTTGCCTTTTTTTAATTAACAAAATTTAAACTAATAATAAAAGTGTGTTTATTATTATTGTCTTGTGGTGATCAGTTATGGCCTTAGGTTTTTCCTTTATTTTGTTTTGGGATTGTAAAATACGGCCTGCGTGTCGTGCCTCTCTCTAAAATTCTTGATGTAACTTCTTTTCTCATCTCACTCCCTTGTATGTAAAACGAGTTTCTTTTATGTAATGTAATGTTATGAAGAAAGAGAAGAATACAATATCAAAGGAGGATAACCTTGGAGATCTTGCTTGGAGAAGTTTAGATCGTTATTAGGTTAGCTTAGGTTCTCTCATTGGCTTGGGAGAACAATTGCGCTAGGGGCCATAACTGTATCCTTTTATGTATATTGATGCATGTGTTTATATGTTGATGCATGAGAGAGACGAATTGCATGTTAAGCCGGTGAGATCAAACTAATAACAAAATCCCTCAAGTTAAATATTAAGTTCATGCTTTCCAAGTTTTAGCACTCATCAAGACTAGTATCGAACAATGTAGGTTTCGCCTACGCGAGGTGCATGTTCTATATTAGTAAGGTGCGATGGGATAATTGTAATATCCAACTGCTAAAACAATGGGTCAAACTTAACTAAACACATTATAATAAGATTATACATGTTTAGAAGCAAGAGTTGGGAATGATTCATATGATGAATTAGAATAAGGAGTTATTCACCCAACTGAAAATATTCGAGAGTTGTATGGGATACAATTGGAAGGAGTTCCTACCTAAATAACCTAGTTTTGTGTAATCAGCCTAACGCTGACTTAGAACGAAGTGAAATGTGGATCTCGACCCACTAGAAAGTCTTCCAACGGGATTTTCCGAATCAAATGATGAGGGTCATTTGGTTTGAGTAAAATAGTGGGAGCATATTTGATTAAAGGCCTAATTAAATATGTTATTTTAATGATACTTATATTTTCATTTTTTTGTAGATTACCATGACAACAAACAACCATATTTTACGATCAATCCTAGATGAGGAAAAATTGTCTGGGACAAATTTCCTGGATTGGCACCGAAATCTGAGGATTATCCTCAAGCACGATAAGAAGTTGTATGTCTTGGAGACACCTGTTCCTGAAGAGGAACCTCCTAGTTCGGCACCTAAGGCAGAAAGAGATGCTTATAAGAAGAATTTTGATGATGCTAACGAAGCCGCTTGTCTCATGCTAGCTACTATGAACTCGGAGTTGCAAAAGCAACACGAGAACATGTCAGCGTTCGATATGATCGGACATCTGAAAATGCTCTATCAAGAGCAGGCAAGAAATGAGAGGTTTCAGGTTTCAAAGGCCCTTTTTAACAGCAAGTTATCTGAGGGAAACCCTGTAGGTCCCCATGTACTCAAAATGATTGGGTATGTGGAGAACCTTGAAAGGTTAGGGTTTCCGCTTGGAAAGGAACTTGCAACTGATTTTATCTTGCAATCATTGCCAGATAGCTTTAATCATTTTGTCATGAATTTCAACATGAATGACGTGGATAAGAGTCTTCCAGAATTGCTAAGCATGTTGAAAACTGCTGAGCAGAATATGAAGACAAAAGGGAAGTCTGTTATGATGGTCAGTAATGGAAAGAAGCTGAACAAGAGGCCTACCAAGAAGGTTGGTAAAGGGAAAGGCAAGGAATTTGCCAAGCCTAAACCTATTGTTCCTGCTTTGAAGCCTAGTGGAGGCATAGCAAAGGAGGGCACTTGCTTCCATTGCGGTAAGACCGGACATTGGAAGAGAAACTGCCCAAAGTACCTGGAAGATAAGAACAATGGAGTAGGGACTTCAAATTCAGGTATTTTTGTTATTGAAATTAATTTATCTACTTCTGCATCATGGGTATTAGATACTGGATGCGGTTCTCACATTTGTACTAATGTGCAGGGGCTAAAAAGGAATAGAGATTTGGCAAAAGGTGAAGTTAACCTACGAGTTAGAAATGGAGCAAAAGTTGCTGCTTTAGCCGTAGGAACTTATGTTTTGACTTTACCTAGTGGTTTAATAATTTAGTTTGATAACTGTTATTATGTACCTGCAATTAGTAGGAATATTATTTTCGTTTCTTGTTTGGACAAGTTTGGTTTTTCATTTATAATAAAGAACAATTGTTGCTCTATTTATTTGAATGATATATTCTTTGCTTCTGCACAAATGAACAATGGACTATATGTCCTTGATCTTGAAATGCCAATTTATAACATTAATACTAAACGGATTAAACCTAATGAGTTAAATCCAAGCTACCTTTGGCACTGTCGCTTAGGCCACATAAATGAGAAACGCATTTCCAAACTCCATAAAGATGGACTCTTGGACTCTTTTGATTATGAATCATATGAGACATGCAGATCTTGTTTAATTGGAAAGATGACAAAGTCCCCATTCACAGGAAAAGGTGAAAGGGCTAATGATCTTTTGGCCCTCATACATACTGATGTATGTGGACCACTGAACATACCAGCCAGAGGAGGTTTTCAATACTTCATCACATTTACTGATGATTTCAGTAGATATGGTTATGTGTATTTAATGAAACACAAATCTGAAACCTTTGAAAAATTCAAGGAATTCAAGAATGAAGTACAAAACCAACTAGGTAAGAATATTAAAGTTCTTCGATCAGATCGAGGCGGTGAATATTTAAGCCTAGAGTTTGATGACCATCTAAAGGAATGTGGGATTTTATCCCAACTTACTCCTCCCAGAACACCACAATGGAATGGTGTATCTGAGAGAAGAAATCGAACCTTGTTAGACATGGTCCGATCCATGATGAGTCACGCCGATCTTCCGAACTCCTTTTGGGGACATGCACTATTGACTGCAGCTTACACACTTAATCGGGTTCCATCCAAAAAGGTTGAGAAGACACCATATGAGATATGGAGTGGTAAGAAACCACATATGTCTTACATGAAGATTTGGGGTTGTGAAGTTTATGTGAAACGACAAATTTCAACTAAGCTTGAGCCAAAATCTGACAAATGCTTATTTGTGGGGTATCCTAAAGAAACAAGAGGGTATTACTTCTACAATCCTTCTGAGGGTAAAGTGTTTGTCGCTCGAACTGGAGTTTTTCTGGAAAAGGATTTTATTTCCAAAAGAATCAGTGGGAGGAAAATAGAGCTTGAAGAAATTCAAGAACCACAAAGCATTGATACACCTATGGAGGAATTAGAGCAGGAAACACAAGTAGTTGTGGAAGAGCAACCTGCTCAAGTAGAACAAGACCAGCGTAGGTCAAGCAGGATACGTCAACAACCTGAGAGATATGGATATCTCATAAGTGATCAGGGTGATGTATTACTCATGGATCAAGATGAGCCTGTGACCTACCAAGAGGCCGTAACTGGTCCTGAGTCCGAGAAGTGGCTAGAAGCCATGAAATCTGAAATGGATTCCATGTACACAAACCAGGTTTGGACCTTGGTAGAGCCTCCTATAGGAGTTAACCCTATAGGATGCAAGTGGGTCTTCAAAAAGAAGACTGACATGGATGGTAAGGTACATACCTATAAGGCAAGACTGGTTGCAAAAGGCTATAAACAAATTCATGGGGTTGACTATGATGAAACCTTTTCACCAGTTGCAATGCTTAAATCTGTTCAGATTTTACTTGCTATCGCTGCATATAATGATTATGAATGGCAGATGGATGTTAAAAATGCTTTCCTTAATGGGAATCTTCTTGAGGATGTGTACATGACACAACCTGAAGGATTTGACATACCAGAAGAAGCCCAAAAGATATGTAAGTTACAGCGATCAATTTATGGATTGAAGCAAGCTTCCAGAAGCTGGAATCTTCGTTTTGATGAAACAGTAAAACAATATGGATTCATCAAGAATGAAGATGAGCCTTATGTCTACAAGAAGGTTAGTGGGAGCATGATCGTATTCCTGGTATTATATGTAGATGACATATTACTCATTGGAAACGATGTCCCTACCTTGCAACAAGTGAAGACTTGGTTAGGGAAATGCTTTTCAATGAAGGACCTAGGTGAAGCAGCCTATATATTAGGAATCAGGATCTATAGAGATAGGTCACAAAAACTGCTTGGCCTAAGTCAGAGTACATACATAGAAAAAGTGTTGAGACGCTTTAATATGCATGATTCCAAGAAAGGATTCATACCTATGCAACATGGCATGTTTATGTCAAAAACACAATCCCCTTCAAGTAAGGAAGAAAGGGATCGCATGGATAAGATTCCATATGAATCTGCAATAGGATCTATCATGTATGCCATGCTATGTACTCGACCAGATGTCTCGTATTCTTTAAGTGCAACGAGTAGGTACCAGTCTAATCCCGGTGATGCTCATTGGGTAGCTGTCAAGAATATCCTTAAGTACTTGAGAAGGACTAAGGACTCATTCTTGATATATGGAGGTCAGGAAGAGCTTGCTGTAATTGGATACACCGATGCTAGCTTCCAGACATATAAGGATGACTTTAGATCGCAATCTGGTTATGTGTTTTGTTTAAATGGTGGCGCTGTGAGCTGGAAAAGTTCAAAGCAAGATACAGTTGCTGATTCTACAACCGAGGCTGAGTATATTGCTGCCTCAACTGCAGCAAAGGAAGCTGTTTGGATCAAGAAGTTCATTAGTGAACTTGGCATAGTCCATAGCATTGTAGATCCCATTGATCTCTATTGTGATAACAATGGTGCTATCGCACAAGCTAAGGAGCCTAGATCTCACCAACGATCCAAACACATACTTAGGCGTTATCATCTCATTCGAGAGATAATCGATTGGGGAGATGTGAAAATATGCAGAGTACCTACACTTGACAATGTTGCTGACCCATTAATAAAGCCTCTTGCGCAGTTGAAGCATGATGGACATACTAGATCTATGGGTATTAGGGGTATGCCTGATTGGCTCTAGTGCTAGTGGGAGATTGTTGGTGTAAGCCCTAGAGGCCAATACTTTTGGTACTTGTATCGAATTATTTATTAATAATAAAAGGCATTTCTTTATTATGTTTGCTTTCCAAAATAATAAAGTCCCTAGAATGGTTTATTTGTTTAATGAAATGTTAAGTGTGACTTAATCATGAGATCCCATTAAACATAAGACATTATTCTTAAAGTATTCGTAGTCAAGCTTTAATGTGAAGTGGGATAACATTAAAGCATTAAGATTATTATGAAGATAGATTGATTATCACATCTCATGGATCATAGATAAGGAGTTATCAAGTCTTGACATAGGTATGAATATTAGGAGTAATATTTATACTGGATTGACCCGCTATGAGAATACTACATAGAATGTTATGCAAAGTGTCATAAGTTATTCTCATGATGATAATGGTGTATACCACCCTTCGACCTGAAACCATTATGGACCCTAGATGTAGAGTCAAGTACTTTATTGTTGATCAAACGTCATCTGTAACTGGATGACTATAAAGACGGTTGATGGGTACTTCACAAAGCATGCTAAGGGACATGAGTGACCTAGATGGAATTTGCTCATCCTGCATAACAGGATAAATGTCTAAGGGCCCAATATTGAACTGGACAAGGGTGACACAGTGTATGCCTTGTGTTCAATATAAACATGAGGGCAAAAGGGTAATTGTACAACACAAATATTATCACGGAAAAGGTTTGGTCAGATCACATGACATTTTCGTGACTTGGATAACAGTGATGTGTTGCTAGATACCGCTCACTGTTTATTATATTAAATGTGTGATTTAATATAATTGCCAATGTCGCGAAAACCTACAGGGTCACACACATAAGGACAGGTTGATGAGAGATAGAATAAATAAGGAACACCGTAAGGTACGGTGCACTTAAGTGTAATACGGAAAGTGGTAAGGTACCACGTGGATAAGTGATATATGGTACATCATAAGGTATGATGTCCATAAGCTTAATTGGGCTTTTAGCTTATAGCCTTAATTGGGTTTTTAGATTGTAGCCCACACGAGTGATTCTATAAATAGATCCCTTGTGATGAAGCAATTTCACTTGATGCAATTTAGTTTTTGATTCTCTCTCTCACTCAAGGTTTCCGTTCGTGATCAGCTAGCACTGTGACCGGAAGCGATCTGTTCGTGTGGACTGAGTAGAGGCGTTGTTCTTCATCAACGCTCGTGATCACAACATCAAAGGTCTGAATCACCACAAGAGGTAAATATTTCTATCACTGACCATGCTCATTTGTAAGGATCGCTAAAGGAAAATTTTAAATTCCGCTGCGCTTTTGATCGCAATTTTCCTTCAGTCGACTCATACTGCAATTTTTTTACTCTATCATTGTTTTGCTGCATGCAGGGGTTAGTTCTCAACACATAAATGACAAGAATGGAAGACAAACAAAGTTTAGCTTCAAGGGGAATGGTTATTACATTTTATCCTCGAAGATGAATTAACTAATGATGCTTGAAATGAAGGGCTTAAAGTTAAGGAGACTTACCTTGAAGCTGGAATTTGTGTTTTGAGCTTGAGTTGTTGCCTTGAGTATTCTTGAGCTTGGAGAAATAGAGATGTTACAGAAGTTGTGCTTAAGTTTGAGTTGTTGTCTATATGATGTATGTGAATGGTTTGTTCAATAAGTGCACGAGGGAATTATGAGTTGGGTATTCAAAATCAGAAATGACACAAAGATGGAGGTTTTATGCAATTTATGGATTGAGGAAGTTTCAGGGTGTTTTTATGCTTGTAATCTCCTCTCTCATGTTGCAAATAGTGTGTGTATTTATAGGCAAGAGGTTTTGAGTGTTACAACAACTCAGAATTTGAATTTCCATGTTTTGGCAACTTTACTTATTTTTGAAGCAAAGTGACAAACATCTTCCCAAAGCTTGTACCATGTTATTATAGAGTGGTTAAACTTTTAACATGCTTGCTTCTGATCTTGTATATGAAGTTTTTGCAGAAAGAACAGGTCCAATGCTCAAGGAGAGTGGACTTTGTGATTAAAGCCACTTTTCCAAAATGGAAGTGTGAACTTTCTTCAAAAAATAGAATGATCAATTGGATAATGGTTCAAACACTTGGATTATAGCTCAATCAGTTGTATAAGCATTCAATTATGGAGTTAAATTAAAGTTATAAGCCTGCAAAGTGGTATTTGTACAACATGCTTGAAGATTGAATCAAGTGTTCTTCACAAATTTGCCTTATAAATAAAGAATGAATGCCCAACTTCAGATCCTTGAATTTCCTAGCTCGAGTATGATAAATTCATGCTCTTGGATGTTTTGGAAAGCTTGAAACATCCTATACAACTTTCATGTTTTTCACTTTTATTAAATCAAACTGGAACTTAATGAAAACTGGCCAAGAAGTTGGGATAAAAACCTGACCAAACCTGCTGAAAATTTGTCCAAGTGTTTAATCAAAAATGTCATGACTTCATGAATTTATAACTTAAGATCCAAGCATTTCTAGAAAAATTCATGCCCTACAATGTTTTATATCTCATTGAGATCTACAACTTTCATGTTGGAAGTTTTCCTTGAACCATCTTGCATCATGGTGAAAAATTGGCACAAAGTCATGGAAAAGTTAACTTTTTAACACTCAAAAATTTCTAGTCTTAGAATTTTGACTTTTCAAAGATAATTTTGAATTTTTTATTTCTTAATGAACAATCTTCATATTTTGACATGTCTTGATGAAATATGATTTTTGAAGCTTGATTTTGATCAAAAAATCAAAGTTTGACTTTTCAGAGTACAATTGACTTTTTCATCAGTTAACCAAATTTCAACCATCAATCACTTGATCTTGAGAAGTGTTTTGAACTATGCCATTAGGTCAAGATGATGCATTTGAATCCTTGATATCGTGTCTCAAACCAATAAGTGATGTATTTGGTCAAAAGTCAAAAATTGAGCCTTCTCAATCAAACCCTAATTTTGACCTTTTTGCCCTTTTGATGATCTGATCAAATTTCTTAAGGAATTATGATCCAAACTCGATAAATTGACATATATGAGTTCAAAAATGTTGATATGGGTCAAAAATTATGAATTTTGACTATAAATTGACCACAATTGACTTTTTGCCTAATATAGTTGATTTTAGGTCAATTGATCAATTGATTGAGCAAAAATGTGATTCAAAGCTTGAAACTTGACATGAGAAATATTGAGAGTCCAAAATGATCCATGAAAGTCATATGGGGCCTTAAAAGTCCAATTGTACTTATGCAAACTCAAACCTTAATTTTGAGTCATCAGTGCTTGAAGAGGTGTCTTGAGCTGATTCATCTTGTGTCTTCTTGAACCAACAGACATCTTGTGAGAGAAATCTTGAAAAAATTAGAGGGCAAATTTTGGGATTCAACACACATCATATATCGTCACAAGGACTCACACAAGGAACTAAAACATCATAAATAAGCATCAAAACATCAAAACACCATTTACTTCACATAGACTCATATAATCATACTAAACTAATTAATTAAATAATTAATCTAAAATTCAGGGTGTTACAATTCTCCCCCACTTAAAAGAATTTTCTTCCTTGAAAAAATTACCTAACGGAAACAACATTGGATAAGACTATCTCATCTGATCATCACGTTCCCAAGTCCAACTCTCACCATCTGGTCTACCCCATAACACCTTCACTAAGGAAATCTCTTTTCTTCATAATTGCTTCACTTCTTGACCTTCTATTCGCATTGGCAACGTCTTAATAATAAGGCTATCTCTCACCTGTACATCATCCATCTGAATCACATGCGAAGAATCTGGCATATACTTCCTTAAATGAGACACATGAAACACATCATGCAAATTTGTAAGTGATAGTAGCTAAGTAACTCGGTAAGCCACCTCAACTACCTTCTCAGATATCTAATATGGTCCAACAAATTGCAGCATAAGTTTCCTCGATTTCAACGCTCTACCGACACCGGTTACTGGAGTAACTCTAAAAAACACATGATCATCTTTCTTGAACTCACTGTCCTTTCTCCTCTTATCATGCTAACTCTTCAGACGACTTTAAGAAGCATTCATCTTCTCTTGGATCATATTTATCTTCTTAGTTATTTCTTGCATAACCTCAGGTCTGAGCACAACACTCTCGCCTGACTCATACCAACACAATGAAGTTCTACACCTCCTACCATACAAGATTTGATACAGTGTCATCCCAATACTAGAATGAAAACTATTATTATAGGTAAACTCAATCAACGACAAGTGGTTGTCCCAAGCACCTCCTTATTCCAACACACAAGCCCTCAATAAATCTTCCAAAGATTGGATAGTCCTCTCCGTCTGACTGTTCATCAGCGGATGATATGCAGAACTCAACCTCAACTTAGTACCAAAAACATTCTGTAACCCGTCCAAAATTTTGAAGTAAACCTTGTATCTCTATCCGACACAATACTCGAAGGTATTCCATGCAATCTCATAATTTCTTCAATATACATCTCAACTAGCTTCTCCACCGGATTCTTGATCTTTATCAGCAGAAAATTCACTAACTTAGTCAACCTGTTAACTATTGCCCAAATTGAATCATTGCCTCTAACAGTCTTTGGAAATCCCGTCATAAAGTCCATGGAAACAATATCCCATTTCCACTCGGGAATACTCAACGGTTGCATAATATCCATCGGCTTCTGATGCTCATATTTCGACTTTTGACAAGTCAAACAAGCATAAACAAAATTAACAATTTCCTTTTTCATACCCAGCCACCAAAATAACTTCTTCAAGTCTTGATACATTTTTGTAGCACCTAGATGAATACTCAATCCACTTCTATGTCCTTCCTCAAGATTACTCTTCTTAAATTCTGGAACATCTGGAACATACACTCTATCGCCAAACCTTATAGCACAATTCTCATCAATTCTGAAATTATCTCCTTTACCGTGGTTAATTAAAGTCAATTGATCAACCAACTTCAAATCAAACTTTTAACCTTCTTGGATTTCCTCTATTATACCACTAGACAGCTTTAACATACCAAACTTCACACTATCAGGAGTTTCTACACACACCAAGCTCATATCTCGGAATTGTTCGATCATCTTCGATTCTTGAACCATAAGCATCGACACATATAGTGACTTTCTACTCAATGCATCGACAACTACATTTTCTTTATCAAGATGGTAACTCAAATCAAAGTCATAATTCTTCAGTAATTCAAGCCACCTTCTCTGTCTCATATTTAATTCCTTCTGGTCAAACAAATACTTCAAACTCTTATAATAACTAAACACCTCAAACTTAGAACCAAAAAGATAATGTCTCCAAATCTTTAGCACGAACACCATATCCTCCAATTCTAAGTCATGCGTAGGATAGTTCCTCTCATGAAATTTTAATTGTCTAAAAGCATAAGAAACAACTTGTCTGTCTTGCATTAGCATGCCACCAAGACCCATCTTAGAAGATCACAATAAATTACAAAGGATTCATTCGGATTCGGAAAAATCAACATCGAAGCAGTCATTAATCTCTTTTTGCGTTCTATAAAAATTTCCTCACATGCAACATCTCACACGTAAACCTGCCCCTTTCGAGTCATCTGAGTCATTAGTAACGCCAACGTAGAAAATCCCTAAATGAATCTTAGGTAGTAACCTGCTAACCCAAGAAATCTCTTAAACTCAATTTTAGATTTCGGTGTCTCCCACTGCAACACTGCATCAACCTTAAAAGTATCTACTACAATTCCACCACTAGAAATCACATGGCCAAGAGAACTCACTTCCTTCAACCAAAACTCACACTTTGACAGTTTCGCATACAACCTCAAGTCTCCAAACTGTTCAATAAGTCTCAACTCTTTCACAGTCAATTATCCATTAGGTTCACCCAAAATGATGAACGAATATTCCCTTGATGGAACGTTAAACACTTAACACACCATTAAGCTTGTAATAAAAGTCTATCACATCCAACAAGATCTCATCTACTATGAACAAGAGATCAAGGTTGATCAGTTCCTCAATTTGTCAAAAGGTATCTGACAACCATGTTAGCGCATAAACCATCATTACTAAACTAGAATATCATTTCTTTAAAACTTATACTCAAAGTTACCTAAAGCACCATGTTCCAATTAATTTTTGTCATTCTAATCATTCTTACTCGGCATAAGTTGTATCTCCATGCACTCCTATAATATCTCCACATTCTCCTTAATACCAAACATCTCATTACTTCAATTCATTCATTTACAACATAGCATACTTGACCTCGTCATAAAAAAGTTGCAACAATAACTAGTTAAGTCTAAGAAGCTTCTAGTCTCTGTAACCGACTTTGGAGTCTCTCAACATAGAACCATACATGCTTTGGATGGATCCATATATACCATCATTCGAAATAAAATGCTCAAGAAAATTCTCCTCCTCATACCACGATCTACACCTTGACAACTTAGCATAAAGTTTCTTCCCTTTCAACATTCTAATTCATAACATTCGACATTCCCTTATTCTGACTTAGATTAACTCATAATATCCTCAACAAACACCACAACAAACTAATCTAAATATTCGTAATGCCTACACAAGTTCTAAAATTTGTCCTCTAACTATCCTCACCCTTCATTTGAATTTGAAGGTAACCCTTCTCAGTTCGATTATACTGTAGACATACTCGCCTAATAGTTGGTCAATCAAATCATCAATCCCTTGAAGTGGATAATTAATCTCACCCATTACATTACTCAATTTTCAATAATCCATACACAACCTCATTCAATTGTTGTCACAAACATGCAAACCTCTAAGCCTCATATCCCAAGGGTTATCCTACTTGCTTAGCATATACAAACACCAGTTCTCTACTCTCACTGAACTTAAATCCACACTCTAGAGGCAAGTCACAAATATCTTTAGGAAAAACTTCAGGAATCACACAACACTGGCATATCACTAGCCGTCAAATTGCTCTTTATTCTTCAAGAAGAAGACATCAACAATACCTGATCGTTCTCCCTCAAAGACAATACCAACTTGATCGACAGAGAGAAATCACGAATTTATAGTCTCTTCAATTTCCAGAAACAATATAGCTCTAACAATACTTGTGCTCTTTGTAACTCAGCAGTGTATTGCACCAACTCCCATACCTGAAACATCTCAAAGAAGAAAAAGCTTCTCGCTTACTTGTTTTAAACCAACCCTTGCAGATAAATAGTTAGAAAAACAAGCAAGTATCGGTAGTGTTTCACACACATGTCACACACTAAGGAACAAACAACATTAGACAACCTGGCTGGACGGACCAACCTGCTCTGATACCAATTGTAACACCCCATTTTCTCATATGAATATTTATAATGAAATATACGACAAATGCATCAGAGTTCACAATGGGATGCCACATAAATCATAAAATCCATAAAGTTCTCAAAATAATGTATTACTTCGTGTATCCAAAAATGGTTATTTGGCAGCGAAAAATCAACATAAAAGTAGTTCATTGCCATTTTAGCCTTAACAACAATTCAAATCCACAATACGTGGTCCATCATAAGTTTAAAAGAAAATGTGCAACATTTGAAATCATGCAAAACATAATGAAAATCCCAAATCTTGTGTTACATATCAGAGCGACTCCTAAGACTCGATCTGGTAACATCACTTCAAGCACTACTCGGGTACCTGATTATCTGTACTCCCAAATAGTACAGACACAACAACACAAAGGGGGTGAGAATTTCATTCAATAATTACACGGTGAAATAAAACATGCTAAGGAGTAGTAAATCATAACATACAGAAAATTCATCACAAACAACCATCATCACATCATACAACATCAATTTAGTATGTATGTAATGCAATAGTCCTACATGAATATGAATGTTGTACCATCAAGGCATAAGCCTTCAACTCAATTCCAATTGGGCAATAACAGAGCATAAGCCCTCAATACAACACCAATCCAGGCCAACATCAGGGCATAAGCCCTCATCCATGAATGCATGCAACATGAGCATGCAACAACGTATAATCATATAGCCACAAGGCATAAGCCTTCAACACCATGACAATTTAATCCATCCACATCGTTCTCATCATAATCATCGTCAAAACAATCATATCATCATCGCAACATCATTATCATTATAGCATCGTCAGAACAATTGTATCATCATCACAACATCATTATCATCATAGCATCGTCAAAAAAATCGCATCATCATCACAACATCATTATTATCATAGAACTGTCAAAACAATTGTATCATTATATCATCAATGTTACCTCATAATGGCATCATAAGCAAAATAAACCAACAAGAAAACAACTCATTATTTTTGATGTAACAATGGGGAATATTTCCATTTTAACTTAGTTATTATAATTATCCTTATAAATCTTTATTTTATCATACCTACTTCAAGTTTATGGTTTTATCTATCCAACGCTTTGAATGGCGCATCAAACAGAGTTACGGTTCAAAAGTTACGGTCGTTACAAAAATGTGTCCAGAATTGGATTGTTTGAGTCGACGCAAAACCTCTATGAGTCGACGCAAAACCTCATTGTCTACCACAGGTATGATCAGGTCGGCCCATGAGTCAACGCAACTTGAGTCGATGCAAACCTTCTTTGATTCAATGTAAACTATTTGATGCTAAGTTTTTCTGTGATTTTTCTGCGATTCCACTAAATTTTGGGTCCTAAAACATCATCTAATCATAGGAATTCATCATCCATTATCGTCATATGTTTCTACATCAATTATACATCATTTGGACATTATTATTCATCTTATATTTCATCAAATACTCATCCAAAATCCTCAAATCCTAATTCTCATTACTCATAGGTTCTATATTGGGGTTTTATGCAACAATCATCATAACAACGCAATCACAACAACAATCACAACATAGCATCACAGATTCATGTATAATCAAATACAACACATAAATTCAATCAAATCAAACAAATTATGCATCAATCATATAAAACAACCTAAGAGGGAAAGGAATCCTCACTACTCTCTCATGTAAAATCACCAATTAGAGAATCAATTCACCCCCTTACCTTAATTCAAAGCTTTGATCTTCCCAAAAGCTGTGGAATCCTCTTGCCCTAACTTTTCCCTTCTCCTTGCCTTTTCTTGTTATACGATCTATTTTATCGTACTCTCACTCTTGTTTTTCTTATAACACAATTTAGACCCCCTAATACCTATATCCCAAAAATGCTCTCACTTAGCATTATACCATTTACCATCATGTTCTTACTCTTTCTACTAATTACCATCTTGTCCTTATTTTCTCTACACTTCTATTATTCTATTATTCTAATTACTTAAATCCAAATAATTCTAATTAATCACTATTAAATCTAAATATTCCAAAATAATTATTTAAATTCCAAACCTTCTTACTAACTCATCCTACACCACACAACTCATCATCTTAAACATCTTATTCATCAAATTATCGCTATTTGCATCACAATTACATCACGAATACACATCATATACCGTCACAAGGACTCACACAAGGCACCAAAACATCATAAATAAGCATCAAAACATAAAAACACCATATACTTCACATAGTCTCATATAATCATACTAAACTAATTAATTAAATAATTAATCTAAAATTCGGGGTGTTACGCGAAACATCTTCAATAGTGAAGCTTGAAATTCAATGAAGCTTTGTTGAAGAAGGAACGAGAATGCTCTCATGAACCTATAAATCAACTTGATGGAATGTATTGTGCTTTCACCTACAACATCATCAATGAGGGTAAATATTCCTTGTATTTATTAGTTAAAAGTTAATCACTACAAAATATAGATGATCACAAAATATAAGTCAAGGTGCTTGGTGATTCTCCATAGGGCAAAGCTAAAGATAGGGAGAATAACCAAACTCTAATGTGTGATCTTGTTGTGATTGAATTGATGGGATGTGATAGAGATATCTTAGGGGCAAAAATTGGGGTACAACACCAGATTTATTTATTTGCAATTATTTTAGTTTCTTGTTTTTATAATATTATTTTATCATTACAAATCTAAATATGTATATGTTCATGGTTAATAATTATAATTGCATGTTGGTTTTTTTAAGTATGTCCGACTAAATAGTTTTGAGTCCGGTATGTGAGGACCGTCGTTTCTGACGGGACTCGATAACAATGTTGGCTTCATTAATTAATTTAAAATTTCTGTTTTGGTCTTTGTTTTTAAACTTAATTTAAATAGCTCTGTCGTGAGAGTAAGAGGTTATTTAACATGATTTTGTCACGAGAGTGAGAAATTAGCTAAGGTTCGAGCCGGCACTGCGAAAGCGTGGGAGTAGAACCGGATAGTAAAAACTAGGCATTAATCCTAAATACAGCGAGAGCGCTTTAGAACTAATTCGAACTTATTCAGTTTTCAAAATGCGTTCATTGATTCAAGTGGGCGAGCGAGAGCAAAATCCTGCGGTTAAGGAGCATGACTTTATTCAAAACCACGAAAGTGTGGGATATTGTCTTTAAATTGATATTTTCTACTAAACACTTTTCTAATGTCAGTGTAAGCCAATAAGTTAGAGTCCCTGAGATACATAGAATCCAGATTTCGGCCTCTCTTTTATTATATATTTCCTTAATCTTATTTTAATTCAGTTTTAGTTCTTACTTTCCCTAAATCCAATCATTCATTAGCCTTAGCTTTACACAGTAACATTAGATAACGATAAGTTTAATTTTTGGTCCTTGTGAGTTCGATATCTTTTAAAACTACGCGATTAGACTGTGCATTTGCAGTCAGTAAACCCAACAGACTCTCAAAGTCGCGATCAGTGTTGTCAAGACCACTGTGCCGATGGTCGATGCCATATTAGAGCTGAGGCGTTATGGTTTGTAAAACCATGCAATTTCTTTGACTTTAAGACATTTGAGAGAAATTGTTAAGAAATGGCAAAGAAAATAGCAGTTTGGTTGTTGGATCACATTGGCATGTTATTTTCTTGCCACACTCTACACTGATGACTAGCTGACGAAGTTCGTAGTATCTGTAACCATGAAATGTTTTATGTCAATGAAGGATATAAAAATCGCTGTGATTCAATCCTACTTGACTTTTATTGGATGGAGTCATATTCAAATATTGCATCCGGAATCATGTATTTTCTTAAAATGTGGCTGCATTTTAAGAAACTAGTCATTAACTCGAGAGTCATTTTCAAATGTGTTTTTTTTAAATTTAAAATCACACAATTGATTTTTCCCAAGTGATAGAATGTTAGATTTATCTAATATTTTACAGGTTGCAATCAATTGTTGTTTTAGTTTGAGAAAAACGAAATAATCATGATTTTGATGGAGGTGTATAAGTAGGCGTTTTATTGGTTAAGTGATCATCTTTTAATTAAAGTCTGAGTATCTGAAATCTGATTGGTATGGACAAAAGTGTGGGCTTTAACCCTTGCTCCATAATGGGTAAGGACTAGGGTTATATATTTTATATGACTAGGTCTATGTAATCACGAAATCAGAAATATAACTGACGGCTCCATAATTTGCCTCATTGAGAGTTGTGGACGGGAGATACACAGAAGATCTTTTCATGATTCTAAATCAAAGTGACAAAAATGACAATCCTTATTCCTAAATCATATCTACGATAAATAAGTATTGATGTTCTAATTTCATATAATTGCTTAGCGTATTTTTCCATTTACATGTAGTCCAAAATAGACCTCACATATAATAACATATTCATAAAGATTATAAGAGTTTATTAAAAAAAAAAAAGTTTTAAAAGTCTTTGGTGACAATTGCAATGCCATAGAAATAAAATAAACAACAGAATGGCATAGAATACACACAAGCTGTGATATGTTAATAGTTGAGAATATCCATATTCTCCTTTAGCTAGCGATGATCACAAAGAAAGATGATGAGTCTATTATATCTACTCAACACCATTTGTCTAATGGAAAAATTTTGGTGAGTTTGTAAGTTGCGCTGCTTCTCCATTATTATGCAAATAAAAAGACATGGCTCGCCACCTTGCTATCCCATTTATCATTATTGCTATTCTTATAAACCCTTCCCTGCTCGTATCTCCTGCACCACCTAACCACACACAAGGTCTAATCATTTTCCTTACTCTTTTATACTATTATTATCACTCTTTATCTTATACAATCATTGTGAATTTCATATCAAAATAACATACTGTGTTTAAGAATCTTTGAGAGAGAATAATCTCAATCGATTCATTTATGGCAATGAACAAAGTATGTGATGTACTCCCTCAATCTTGTCCTCTTTGATATTTTCAAACATAATGATTAATTAGGTTGATTTCAATGATAAAATAAGTCTTATTTACTGAAATAACTTTATTAATAATAGATAGTGGAGTATTTATATGAATTAAAATATAAAAGTAATTTAATGGAAAGAAATAATAAATACTCCTATCACATTAATATTCTAAAAATATAAATAATTTGAGACAAATAAAAATGAAAAAGATGAGATCTATTGTGAGAGCCTTTTAAGAACATATAATTTGTATTTAATTTTTTATTAAATTTTAGTTCAATTTTTAATATATATGTTAAGCCTTTTTTATGAAGTGTTAATGCTTAATTTAATTAGTTTGTATATGATTTAAAAAAAAATTGAAATAGAGATTAATTTGGTATAAAAATTGCATGTCTTAATATTAAAAGTCTTTCGATTTGGCTTAGGTACATGTGTATTGGATTTCAATGCATCCCAATTCGAGTATATGCCATTTGGTGAATGTGGAAGTGTGAAAGAAGACATAACCAACTGGGGTAGCACTAGTGATGGTTTCCCAAGCACTATATGCTGCAGAAACTCTCTTACCCTGCTCTCAGATGCCCTGGCCTCGCAAGTCCGCAACTCAACGGGAGAAATCTTCCTTTCTCAACAACAATGGCAAAGTTGCAACAAATCATTCCATCCACAACAAGGAATGTCACTATCTTCATGTGGCTTTGATAACATTTACTTTGGTAGCTCCAAATGCTCCAACTTAAATTTGCTAGAAGCTCAGAACTTGCAACAGTTCACAGATGCATTGGAAACATGCAGCCACTTTGACCATTCGTTCGAAGAATCGTGTTTGGGTTGCACAAGTGCGATTTTGAGCTTACGAGATGCTTTGTATGATACAGTGGTTGGCAAAGAAAACTACAATGATACCGAGAGAGCCATATGCGGTGTAGCAGCTCTTGTTTCTGTCGCTTTTGAACAACAAGATGATCCTTTCCTTGCAGACAAATTCTTGCGATGCTTTCCGCCACCAGCAGTATATCACAAAAGTAAGATTATTGTACGCGTTTTTAAAGTCCGACCTGAAGTTGAAAATGTTAATGTCAGACCTGAATCCGTCTTATGAACTTTTTTTTACATGTTATATGTATATTTTTAAGGTCTGATCGAACAATGAAACTGACATGATTTATTTTTTGCGAATGTAGAATCATCGATGAAGAAACTTGTGTTGGGAGTACTGGTGGTTGTTATCCTAGCATTATTGATTATTGTTTTTCTGGTAAAATGTGTATCGAAGAAAAAGCCTATTAAGAAGCATGCTCAGTTGAAACAGATAGCTACTTGGTCTGGACTTTACTGGTTCACGAAAACCGAAATTGAAAATGCGATGAACTTTGAAAATGAAAAGATAAACCTTGGACGCGGGAGTGCGGGCGAGGTGTATAGAGGCGTTTTGCCTAGCGGACAAGTTGTGGCCATCAAGCATTTGATAAAGAGTAACACTTCCAGTTCTGATTCGTTCACGCGAGAACTTGCGGGTCTTTCTAGGCTTCGCCACCCGAACCTGGTTTGCTTGTTTGGTTGTTGCATGGAAGATGGTGAGAGATATTTAGTCTACGAGTTTTGCGCGAATGGAAATCTTGCTCAACATCTCTTGAGTAATGTTCTCTACTCTTCACTTTTCGATCAATCATTTAATATATTCCAACGTAACGTATGACATAAATGACGATTTTAATTTATTTACGTGTGTGTGACTATTTTCAGGAAGAGATAGTCATTTGACTTGGGAAGCAAGAGTGAGGATTCTGAGAGAATGTTCATTTGCACTTAAGTATCTCCATCATCATATAGAGGGTTGTGTTGTACATAGAGATATCAAGGTGAATTTGATGTTTTCTGCACTTAATTGTGAATATTTAGATAATGTTTCTTGATGTCTGATACTGATTTTAATGATTAGCTTACAAACATTCTTTTGACTGAGAAATACGAAGCCAAACTCTCGGATTTCGGACTGTCAAGGATGATGGGAATGGAGGAGAGCAAGGTTTTTACTGATGTTAGAGGAACCATAGGTTATATGGATCCGGAGTACATGAGTAACGCCAAGCTAACTTGCGCGAGTGATGTATACAGTTTCGGAATTGTTGCTTTGCAAATTCTGTCAGGACAGAAAGTCATAGAATTGGATCTTGATGCTAGAGATCAACTCACCAGAAAGGTAGATCGATTCATTCATCGCAAGACAGAAAAAAGAACACAATAACAATTAAATGTATGCATTACATTATATGAGATTACATGCAATATGATTATTTGTAGGCAAGAGATGTGAGTATCGGAAAGCGTCCACTGTCGGATTTTGTAGACTCGCGACTAAAGGGACAAGTTGATAAGACGGATTTCGGAGCTATTTTACAGATTGCAGTACTCTGTGTTGCAAAATCAAGCACGGGCCGTCCATCAATCGAGATTGTTTTTGACGAATTGGATAAAGTCTATAGGGACATAGAAGCACGCAAGGTAAATATAGTAATATCCGCGATTTGTTATAGCTTGTTGTAGTTTTGTGCTTACCAAGTTGACAGCTGTTTTCTGTTTACGCAGAAGGCAACACCAACACCATCGACAACAACATCAACATCAACATCTAGCTCTAATTGATGACTCTATACGCGTGTATGATTAAAGTTGAAAAAGTGAAACTGGAAAATAGAAGATGACTATATACATTACGGTACGACTGTATTAAAGAAGTGTGACATGTTTCCCTTGTATTTCGCTCGCTCGCAGATCTTTAGGTGCACCTAGAAAATGTGTTGGAGCCATTAAAAAAAAAAAACATACTACAGCAAAAGAAACAAATGATGTTGCAGTCATTCAGATCTTCGATTCAGAAGCGTGTTATAGACTTGAAGCAATAGAAATTTGAATCGTATCTACTTTATCTGTATTTTACTTTATTCTATATAGTATCGTTTAGATTTCAGAATAATTTCGTGAAATAAAATTAGATTAAACATAATCACATGTTTTGATTGGCCTAATGCAGATGAATAATTGTGATAACAGTAATAAGTAATAACATTAGAATTGCCATAATCATTTATATAATACAAACAAGGGTCACTGTTATCAATAATTTCAACAATCACCTATGGAAATTCACCGCTATCTTCACACTTGTTCTTGAACTAAGGGTAAAATACATGAATGTAGCTGAAGTCTACTAAACAAAACGAAGTGTATATATATATGTGGATGGTTGAGTTTTATACTTTGAGGATATACATGAATGTAGCTGAAGTCTACTAAACAGTTATGTTATGCTTGTCTCGCGCTCAACCAAACTGATAGATGTATAAACAACAACAACAAGAAGACTTTGACAGAAATATACAAAACAACACGTCAAAGCGCAGCGCGCATGTATGAATGCCTGTTCGATTCAATTGCAAGCTATCGTGGTGAATGAACACTTCCCTCATCTGATCCTCCGCTGCTGGAATGTTCGAAATGTTGAGAACTTCCATCCTCAGATGGCCCCATGCTGACACGATTAAAATGATGAACATCTACATGTGATCCTTCCCCGCTATCACTGCTTATTAGCCCAAAAGAGTATCCCTTTCCATCTTGTGATTTCCTACTGTCACCGTGCTTGAGAAGAACGCTTTCATCTTGTGACTCTTCGTCACTGCTGCTATCAGACGAGTGATTTTTAACTTTTGATGATTTTTTACTCTTCTTTTGGCTTAAATCCTTTGCGCGAGATTTCTTACTGCTCTTCTGGCTTAAATCTCCTGCAGCCGGTTTTTTGCTGCTTTTCTGAGATAAACTACCATCCGCGCCTTGCTTTCTCCTGCTGCTTTTGCGACCATTTTCTGATCCTGAACTCGAGTTCTTTGATTTGGTGCTGCTTTTGCGGCTTGATTGGGAGTAAAACTCTTTTGTTTCTTTAGTATCTTGTGGACTATAATCATGGTTTTCATTCTCATAATAATCACATTCATTGTCTGATCCATCTTCACATTCTTCGTATTTTGCACTCTCTGCTGCAATAGGCGATTTATTCTTATTGCCTTCGCCCTCACTCTCACTTTCACTGGCAGTGGAAACACTCTTTTGGGAAGTGGAATTGGGAGGTGGAAGAGGTTCAGGAACACCTTCAGGAGGAGGAGAAGTCGAAAGAAAACTCAAAGCAGTTACAACGTCACTCATCAAAGGACGCGCAGCAGCTTCCTCCTGTAAGCACATGGCTGCAATTGCAACAACCTGATTCAGATCCTTGTCAGGATAATATTTCAGCTTTGGATCTGCCAAGTCTCCGTATTTTTTTGGATCTCTAAATATCGGTTGGGCCTGCTCAATCATAAATATAAAATTTATCAAAATAGATATCTCAAACTCAAAGGACAAAACAATAATGTTCAAAAGAGATTAGATTGTCATAGTTATAGTTTACCCATGAAACTAGATTTTGCTCGTCGTGCGATTTTGTGGTGTCAACGGCTCGTCTTCCAGTTATGAGTTCTAGCAAGACAACTCCAAAACTATACACATCTGATTTCAAGGTGAGATTACCCGTTCTTACATACTCGGGCGCACTATAACCATAAGTGCCCATTACTCTTGTAGGAACAACGTTCATCTTATCTTTACCAGCAAGTTTCGCTAGTCCGTAATCAGATAGTTTTGCATTATGGTCATTATCAAGCAAAATGTTGGAAGATTTCAAATCCCTATAAATAACCGACGGATTTGCCTTGTCGTGCAAGTACCATAGTCCTTTCGCAGTGTTTGATGCTATTTTCATTCTGTTATACCAATCTAATTGAGGTTGCTCGGGTTTTCTCTCTGCGCCAAAACCAAAACATGTGCGCTATTTTAGTTTCACATTAACATAATGACATAAGATTATCGAACGTTGACATTATAGTCCATGAATGTATCAACACATTTAGAGATCAAAATGACGATTTAAGAAAATCATGTCATGCACAATACAAGTTTACGCGTAGTTAAAAATCGAAGAACATAGAAAGATAGGGTAAGTGTACCGAGAAGACAACTTTCTAGAGAACCTCCTGACATGAACTCGTACACCAAAAGACGCTGATCGCCATCAGCGCAATAACCGATAAGTTTAACCAAATTTTCATGGTTTAAGAGACTCAACATCAAAACCTCAACCAAAAATTCTTTACTTCCTTGAATCCCATTTCTGTCAAGTTGTTTCACTGCTACCACCTAGAAGCGAGAGAGAGAAGAAAAACACAAACACTCATCAAAAACACATGTAATACAACAAGTGTAAAAACAACAATTGTTGTAAGAACTGAATCGACATTATCATATTATAAAACCTGTCCTGTTGCAGGAATTGTTCCTTTGTAGACTCTTCCAAAACCACCTTCTCCCATCAAACACTCTTGTCTAAAATTCTTGGTTGCAATCGCCAACTCCCGAAATGTGAAATTTTGTGCTTGAATATTTGATGTGTCAACTTGGGTTGTTTCCTCCGGTTTTGGTTTCTTTATATCTACATATCAGTCACATTGAACAAATCATTATATGAAAAAAATAGAAAATGCTATAGAATATTAAAAAGTTTTCAAACATGGATAAAGATTATAAAGAAATAGCAGACAATTATTTGAATTGAATAACCTGGTGTTTTTGTTATAAGGGTGTTGTTTTCCTGCGGCGGCGCAACCCCATGTTCCCTCTTGCTGTTGCTTTTCTTGCTCCTTTGAGAATTAAAACAAGGAAAGCAACTCATTCTAAACGTTCAAAAAGAAAATTCTAATAAGAAAGAAAAAAAGTCTATACTAATTGGTACAAGAAATGAATGAATGAGAAAGGAGTGAACGGAGGTTCCCTCAATAAATGAAATTGAAGGAGCCACTCCGTAACACAAGAGGGAAAAAGAGGCTATAAAAATGGTAGAGGGATGATGAACAGCATAAGGTTAAAGGAAGAGGAAGACATGCATGTAATGTAATGATGATGAGGAATGGAAAAAAATTGTTGAGGTTGTCTCGGAGAGAAAAGGGGGAGGATTTGAATGGACATTATTATTAGCTTTTTTAGTAATTGACAACGTTTTTTTAAGTTAATTATTTTGACTTTTGACTATTTTTTGCATTAGTATTTTGTTATGTTAAGTGGACTTTCAGGTAAGGTTCTTATTTTGTTTCACTTTAGTTGTTGACGATGAACTCGAGATTATGGTTATCAAGACAACGTGGTAGTTGGTTTCGTTGGAAGCTTGTTCCATGTTTTTATTTTGGTTACTGTTAATCCAACTAAGCCTGAACTAAGACAATTTAGTTACTAATTAAGTCAGAAGACATCTATATTTAACAAAAAAAGAATTGGTTATATGAGGTGCTTAACCGGAAATGATGATTATAATTATATTTATATTAAAGAATAAGTTTAAATATAATTTTGATTCTCTTATTTTCAAGTTTTTTAACTTTTAATCCATTCATTTTAAAATTCAGCTTTCCGATCCCTCAACTTTACTTCACTTTAAATTTTTATCATTTTTTTCAAATTTGTATATTATATTGATAAGTTGGATAAAAAAATTATTTTTCATTATATGACATTAGTTATTGGATAATTATATTTATTATTATTATTTTTATATAATAATTAATTTAAATTAATTTTTTGGAATGAAATTATTTCAAAATTAATTATCTGGAATTAAATTATTTATTATTATTTTTATATAATTTATTTATTTATTTCAATCAATTTTCTGGAATTAAATTATTTCAAAATTAATTATCTGAAATTAAAAAATTATTTTAAAATTAATTAACAGCAATTTAAACTAAAATTAAATTATTTTAAAATTAATTAACATAAATTTAAACTAAAATACATGTACTTCAAGTCTGACCCTCTTCAACATATTTCCAATCCACATATATGTGGTGTGGTACGTATAATTTTGTTTTTAAAATATAATTAAATATAAATAAAAAAATAAAATGAAAAAAATATAAAATCATCTAACCATAATAATTTATTATTTTTAAAGAAATAATAAATTAGTTTCTATATTTTTTTTATATAAAAATATTTGAATCAATAGTATAATTAATTTTATATATAAATATTTTTGTTTTGAAATTATTCATAAAATAATTAGATCGATAATAAAATTGTTGTCATTATTATTCAATATTTAAATAAATAACTTCATATCAGGATCATATGCACGTATCATATCAATATATGTGCATCCGCACGAGTGTTGATGTGGTACACACACTTTTATTTTCAAAATGTAATAAAAATATAAATAAAAAAACAAAATTATTTTACCAGCATAGTATGTTATTTTAAAAAAATAACATATTTTTAAAATAAAAATAAAATTGTTTTACATCAATTTTGCGTATATTATTTTCAAAAAATTATATATTTAAATTAAAAATAATTTTAAAATAAAAATATTTGATAATAAATAATTAAAAAATAATATATTTTTCTCGTATTTAGATTAATACATTATTTTTAAAAGAAATAGTAAATCGATTTCTGTAATTTCTTTCGTATATAAAAATATTTGAATCAATTGTATTATTATTACTATATATAAATAATTTTGTTTTGGAAATACTTATACAAAATTTTAAATCAATAGTAAACTTGTTTTTGTTATTATTAAATATTTAAATCAATAGTTTAATATAGTACCATATGTGCGTACCATTTCACTACCCGTATATTTGTATGGTTACCCATGTGTTTCACACATTTGTCTTTAAAGAGATAATAAAAATGAAATGATGAAAAAGACAAAATTGAATTACCAAAATAGTTTATTATTTTTAGAAGAGATGATAAATCGGCTTCTATAATTTTTTTCGTATATAAAAATATTTTAATCAACAGTATAATTCTATATATAAATATTTTTGTTTTGGAATTATTTATAAAAATAATTAAATCAATAGTAAACTTGTTGCCGTTATTATTCAATATTTAGATTAATAGTTTAATATTTTTACCATATGTGTGTATCATATATGTACTTGTGCGTTCGCACGGGTATCGGAGTGGTACGCACACTTTTGTTTTAAAAATGTAATAAAAATCAGAAAAACAAATTGTTTTACTAAATTTTTTTTATTAATTTTAAAATAAATACACTTTTAAAATAAAAATATTTTTTTACATCAATAATATATATTTTAACTTTCTATACGTTAAACTTGTGCGTTCGCGCGGATTTTGATATAATTATTTGTGTGTTTATACGGTAATAGTGTGTTACATGTGCGTTCGCACGAGTACTAATATTGTATACACGTTTTTGTTTTCGAAATATAATAAAAATAGAAATAATTAAAATAAAATTATTTTAGTAAAATAGTTTATTATTTTTAAAATAAACACATATTTTTAAAATTAAAATAAAATTGTTGATAAAATACCTTTTTTAGTCTCTAAGTATATCTCAAGGTCCATTTTAGTCTCTTATCTTTTAAAAAAATTAAAATAGTCTTTTAATTGTTCAAAAATATCAACTTAATCCTTTCCGTCTATTAAATTCAAACTCATGTCATCTAACTTACAAATAATACGGAATTACCACTACACCACTTCATAATTAATGTTTATTATTTCAATTCAGTTTTACTAATCATATGCTACACTTGTTGTTGCTGGTATCATGTAACGAGATAGAAACATATACAATGCCAAAACAACACAAAAGGGTAAACTATATTCAAACCACACATCCTATTATATTATAAAGAGTATTATTCTAAATTGATAGAAATGCACTAAATAGCATATACATGTGAGACTGTATAAATTCAATTTTTTGCATATAATTTTAATATATTAACATGTACTAGTTTGATTTATTGCAGATAAAAGAATTAAAAGTAAAGCATTCTCATTCGAACCAAAAATCATGTTAGAGAATTTCTCTTAGTGTCAAAGATGATTAACAATATCAAAAAATATTTGAAACTAGAAAGTAAACACCTATCCTGCAAGTTTCCTGACAAGATAGAGGAAAGGCTTCTCAAAGTTGTAGTTGCTCTTAGCTGATATCTCATAGTCCTGCAAATTCTTCTTCATGTGAAAAGTAACCTGCTTAGCATTCAGTTTTCTGTTCTTCACATCAACCTTGTTTCTGCAAAGAACAATTGAAATGTTTTCACAAATCCTGAAAATAAGTTGCAAAAGGAAGTGTCAATTAAGCAGTACAAGGAAAATGGTGTTGAATAACTAAAAAGCATATTAAAAAAGGTTTCAAACTTCATTCACAAACATGCAAAGATCGCGGTGCTAGGTAGGAATATTTTTGTATGTCAATCGCGCAGTAACATCAAACATTATAATTGCACACTGCCCATGGAAATAGCTACACTAATAACAAAATTACCATGAATTCATTTAATTGTTGGCGCAATTATATGATACAGAAATCTAAATCTCATGCGCATGAAATTATAACACAAATGACTGACAACAACAAACATGGGTGTAATTCATGTTGAAATGAAAGCTCACGGCATGAAAGCAAAACACTAACCATAAACTTTAAATCTATTTTAAGTATTCAAAATAAAACAAGGCACTTGATTAAACAGTCGTTAACCCTAAGCTTACTAGTATCCATCTCTTAGACCATCAAACTTCTCTTTATCAGCAGTATCTCAGCAGTAGAAACGGATTATTTTGGTCTCCAATTGAGATGAAGTTCATGTTATATGATTAGTAAAACTGATTTGAAATACTAAACATTAATTGTGAAGTGGTGTAGTGGTGTAGTGGTGTGTGGTGTAGTGCTATTACTTGTAATCTAAATGGTGTGAGTTCGAATTTAGACTAAATCAAAAATTTTGGAATGTTTTTTCAAAATATTAATGACCTTAAAGGTGAATGTGTGTTGTCAATGCCACCCAAGCAAAAGTTGACACCGTTTGAAAAAAAATTGACCGAAAGAACTAATGTGGACCTTTTTTAACAATTAAATGACCACTTTGAAACCTTTTAAAGATAAGGGACCAGAATAGACTCCGAGGTATATTTAAGAGACCAAAAACGATATTTTGCCAAAATTGTTTTACCAAAGTTGTTTCATATATTATTTTTTTATATAGTTTATGTGTTTATATTTTTTTTAATTGTATTTTAAATTAAAAATAACTTCATTAGTTTTTCACGTTTAGCGTTTGTTTTTGTTGAATGTCCTACAAAGTTGCTTTTGGGAAATAAAAAATAGATAATAAAATATTGGGTTAAATATGTTTTTAATCCCTATAAATTATTAAATTTTACTTTTGGTCTCTATAAAAAAAATTGACAAGTTTTAATTCCTACAAAATTATTATGCACGTAGTTTTAGTTCATGTTGTTAAATCAATATGTATTTTTGAATGATTATTTTGCTGATATGTTTAGAACATTATAAAAAATTCCTCAAAAAATAAATTCAAAATTTGACTTCTAAGTCGAAATTTTCATTGTTTTTATCAATATCTTTTAAAATTTTAAAAATTCATATTTAATTTTTCTCATTTTAAAAAATTCTAAAATTTAGTAATTAAATATTTTATAGTATTTCTGAACACAATAAGGTTCACAATAAGTTGGTTAACTTATAAAGGGTAAACATTTGACATTCTTGGATTCATTATCCCAGTAAAGAAAGAGGAACGATTGCTACTAGGTACATTTATTACATTTTCAAGTACATTTCTTACGTGGTCCATAACTAGAAGAATGAGTGAGAGCAATGAGCTGTAAACAGAAAAGAAAAATAGGGTATCCGATATAATCGGGAACAAAGATAACACTTAAAGGAGATGACCTAGAAGATGTGTTGGACCAAGAAATGTATAACACAAAGAAGGGAAAATATTAGCGAAATAAGTGTTGCCAAAGTTCAAAGAAGAAAATCGAAGTCTATAGAAGAAAGAGAACTTGCAGTTTGTGTAAAAGGTGGAAAGTATTTTTAAATAAAAAGTGAACCTTATATAGACAAGTGAGGAAGATTAATCAAGGGCTCATAAGCAAGGCAAAAAGGCATCAATTAGATTTTTCCTCAGGAATACAACGACACTTGAGTATCCTAGAAACATACATCATTCCTTTGTTTACAAACCTAGGGCCACATATCAAACAAATTATGCAATATGTCTCAATCATGAGACTCACATTTAGTAAACGTGTTTCTTAGGTTATTCATGCTAGCTACCAAACCTCGTCCACTTCTCTAAGTAACAACCCTAGTGTGGGGAACTCGACTTAGTTCTCTAAAAGGCTTCTCGATACCAAGTCACAAGAAGTCGTAAGTAAAGGTGTGAAGAAAACACAAGAAATGGGGTTTAAATTGGATTTTCCTTTCTTGAATAACTTTCGCTTCTAAGCATTATTCGTTGAACAATGCTTCTGAGTGTTACTTCTAAGTAATACTTCTAATTAAGTTAAGAAAACATAAACTCTAAAGTATAAGAAAAAGTAAAGAACACGTGATATATCCTGGTTCACTTGTGAAATCCCCAAGTTAGTCCAGTCCACCCTACCAATATGATTTCGCCTTGAACTCAAGGACTTAATCCACTATAACCAATCTGATAACAATCATACGGGAAACCTCCGCTGACTAATATCCAATGACACGTTTCATAATCTAGACTGGATATAACGTTCATTGACCCAATAGAATATGATCCTTTAGAACCTCTACCAGGATTTCCTTCCAATGATATCCATCAACAATCTCACAAGATTGGCCTTCACTTAGTCCCCTTTAAGATATGATTATCATTGACCCAATAGAATCCACTACCAGGATTTCATCTACGATGACCGTGTTGTACCCCAAAATTTGCCCTCCCGTTTCCTCAACATTTTCTCATCACCAGACCTTTGAATATCAAGATCCAATTAGGGTTTCCTCTGCTCAAGATTTCTCCTTGCACTGATGGACCCAAATTAGGGTTTGTGTTTGAACAAAGATGTTTTGACCTGAAATGCCTAAGATGACTTTCATGCTTCATATTGGACTCCCAAGTTCATCCATACCAAGTTTCAAGTCTTGATTCCAAGTTTTGCCCAGTCAATTGGACAGATGACCTAGAAATCAGCTGTATTGGGAAAAAGTCAACTATGGCCAATTGACAATCAAATCTCATGGAAATTGACCCACATAAACATTATGAACTCATATGGACCATTTGATCAAGTTTGGATCACAATTCCACAAGAAATTTGATCATATCATCAAAAGGGCAAAATGGTCATTTTTAGGGTTTTGACTGTACCAAGGCAATTTTTGACTGTTTGACCTAGCCAATGGCAAACCAAGATCACATATGCACTCAAGGACCCCATGGAATTGTCTTGACATTCTCAACAAGCTCAAAAGATCCCAAGTACACAAGATTGACAATTGAATTTCCCAGTCAATTGATCAATTTTGACTGTATACTGAAAAGTCAAACTTTGACTTTTTGGTCAAAATCAAGAGTCAAGATTCATTTTTCATCAAAACATGCCAAATCATGAAACTTGTTCACCAAGAAACCAAGAAATGCAAATTAGGGTTTAAAATGGAATTTTTCATAACTTAGAATTTTTCTAAGTTATGGAAAACCCTAATTTTTTTCCCAACTTTGCCCCACTTTTTCACCAAGATTCATTTGGATTCAAACAAAAGTCAAAACATGAAAGTTGTAGCTTGTTGCATAATCTACAACTTTGATTCACAAAGTTTTCCCATTTGAAGCTTGTATCTCAAGTTACAAATTTTTGAATAAGGGCACTAAACCATTCTTAACTTAGTGAAAATTTGACCTATTTTGGACAAGTTTTTACCCCACTTCAAGGCCATTTTCCATACACTTCCACTTGGAATTTCAAATTGCATTTCAAAGATGGATTGTAGTACACATTCCAAGATTTCCAAAATGTCCAAGAACTTCTCAAACAACCTCATGGTTAGGGAGAATCGAATTTCACAATATGGAAAAAACTCACTTTGTTCATGACCAAGTTACATGTCCATAACCTTGCAATTTGAACTCAGCATGCTTTAGGCTAGATTACAGGTCCTTAAACCAAGTTACACTCAATAATTTAATGCATATTCTTTGTGCCAAGACCATGTTTTTTGAGCTAAAGCATTGTATGAAGATTTAATCCATTTTTAGATAAAGCAAAATAGCCATTTTTGAAAAGTCACACTTTATGTCAAATTGAAAATCCAACAAGTACATTGCAAATCTGATTGGCACAAGATTATGAGCATAACACACTGATCAAGGAGGGATTATGCAGCACATTAGGGGCCCTCTACATGCCTAGAAACACAAGTTGGCATTTGTTGCTTAAAGTTGAAGAAACATTGCATAACTCTTACCAACTACCATATCAGCTCAAGAACACTTAGACAAAGTTATCAAACACATTTCACCCAACACAACCAAGCTAATACACGAACCCTTAGCCTTCAAAACACCCTCCATCTCAGAATCACTCTAAAACTGCAAAAATAGGGCAGGCCCTGCAGTTTGAGTGCTATCTCTCATTTCTCTCGAGCTCTCTTGCCCAAATCAGTTCACACACCTTCCATACCATCTATGCAAGCTAACCAAAAGCAAAAGCACGACCTGTAATCACTCTAACCACTTCCACCATTTTCACATTTCTGACTTGCAGGTGAAGTTCTCTAGCTCGATTCAGAAGCTTTCAAGACAAAGTAAACATTGGAATAGCATCCCTGGACCTCAAGGAAGCTTTTCCAATCATCACCTTGCACTGAAAGTTCCTACATTTCCAGATAGAACTTCAGCTGAACAGGTATCTTGGTGAACTCATATCTCTCTTATTATGCATCATTAGCTTTAAGTTTGTGAATAAACAAGGTTCTACTCATGCCACTGAACATGTACATGTTTTTACTTTTCATTTCTTTTGCCTGAGCTGTGAGAATTTGAGATTTGAAAATGGCAGAAAATCTAGGTTAGGATTTGGGGGAGGAGAAATTCTCCCTCATCTTATAGAGTTAGATCAAGTTATGCATATGGTTAGAATCGTCTCTTCATGCTGAACATCTTTTATGTTATGAGTTTGCATTGAAAAGCCAGGAATCAAGAGTTGGAAGATGAGGAACAGGGCGCGCGTATTTTCAAACATTGTTTGCTGGAGGTTGAAGACAGGTCTTCTGGGCTGGGCCTGGAGCATTTTTCTTATTTGCACCACATAATTGCTTTTACACCCCCAAGGCCCCTTTGCTTATTTCTTTGACTTTTTGACTTTTTTCTTTTTTGATTGACTTTGTTTATTTTTTCTCATGACATAAAAAATATAAAAATATTTTTTCTCACCATTTTTTAATTTATTAGGTATTTATATGATTTTCTTTTGATTAATACTTAGATAAATAAATATATACATTTCATTAAAATATTGAGAAATAGGTAAAAATACTTTTATTTTCATTTTTATTTTATTATACCCTCTGAAAATATTTTACATAAAAAATACCTTTTTTTGCAAACATTAAAAATTATTATTATTCATATATATAACACATATTCAAAATAATACATATATACATATATTTATTAATATATTTAGGATAAATACAAAATATATACCCTTTTATTTTTTATTACTAATATTTAATATAAAAATGCATTTTTGACAAAATACTTCACTTTATTTTATTTTGTATATAATAAATAAATACTTACACATATTAAATAATTAATGCATTTCATTTAATAAAAATTAGGGTTTTTGCCCTAAATTCAAAAAAAACTCCAAAAATAATATCTTTTTATTTTCTTTTTGTTTTACATAAATAATCCTTTTTTTTTCATACACATAAAAAAATCCTTTTTGCATTCTTGCATATTTGTTCTATTTTTATTTTATTTATGCAATTAAATTACCTTGCAAATATTCAATATTGATGTAATAGCTTAGATTCAATTTCCTGTCTAAATACCTCCCCATTTGAACATTTGTACCCCCCTCCCTATATTATTGTGTTGTAATAGCGTAGGAGTTTAAATTTCGCACTTTATCGCTTTCTAAATATACAATGTTAGAATTAGGGTTTATATGCGAATAAAAATGAACAAAATAGTTATGACCTAACCTCAAGACAAACAAGCATGAAAATGGACACACAAATCACACTTGCACCCCCTAGGGTATTCCACTTTGTTGCCTTCAAATAAATGGGCCATATTGCATGTTAGGTCTCTTTGGGCAAAACAAACAAATCAAATGATCATAGTCCCTCGATAATACTTTTCAAAATGTTGCCAAACAAATGATCAAGTCCCTTAAAGAAAATGCCCAAAGATACTTGGCACCATTGCAATTATGGTCCAAATGATGACCCGCGCCCGTCCCTTTCACATCCTAAACATGAGATTGTCCACCAAATACAATGGTGGAACAAACTTATTAAAAGGGTTAAAACATAGCAATAAACTTTGAGAAATTTAGGAGTAGATAAACTCTTAGTTACTTGAATCAAACTTGCAAAAACAAAACACTTGCCTATTTTCTAAAACACACCTCACTACACTTTCAAAACAACTTTCAAAAACAAATGAAAACCTTTTCAAAAGACATACATCTTTGTATACATCCCCACATGGATCATTACAAAGGTTGCCACCACATTGGTTTCTTTTCAAAACATTTTCAAAACCACACACACAAGCACCATTTAAAACAATTGAAAACAAAAGGCAAGTGATCTAAGCAAGTAACTAAGAGCCCATGGATAACCATGGATAGAAAGGGTGCTAATACCTTCCCTTTCTATAATCTACTCCCCGAACCCAAGAAAACATCTCAAAGGTTTTTGCTGTGCTTTTTAACCTTTCCTTAGGATAAAATAAAAAGTCGGTGGCGACTCTTGCTCAACCAAAACATTTGCGAAAACAAACGCAAAACCATAGTCAGTTCTCCCACCGTATCACAGAACTGGCGACTCTGCTGGGGAAAATTTTAAAAGTGGAGTAACCTTAGGGCTTAGATCACCCTCTTGCATGACTAATTGTTTGAATTGTTTGCTTTATACTTTGGCTCTATTTGTTTGGGTTTGGAATCCTACACCCGGATTTTGGGAAACATTCATAGATAGCAATACGTTGTGGAAACTGTGCGGGGTTTACCGACACGGTCGAAGCAATAGCTATATTAGTGCGACATATTTGTGAGTACCGGTAACCCTTGAGTTCAATCAAGGAGAGTACGGGGCCGCTGAGTGATGTCACTAAGCACTAATGACCTAGAACCTTACTTGACCATCTTGGCCTTTTATTAGGAGTAGTGAGATGACCGGCTTTGGTGTAGTCCGAAGTTGGTAGATACTCGATACTACACTCATTGAGGGTTGTGTTCTTGGAATATTTTGGTCGCTAGTTAAGTGGCTAAACCAAAACAATGAACAATGAAAATAATCCAGTGATATTGAGCTCCTTAGAACCCGGTTACTATTTATAGGACAGGTTTTTAAGCCAACTACACTCAAGAGGGTACTTACCTATGAAACCCCATGCAAGCCTGAAACTAGGGTTTGGTGTGTTTTGCTTGTACATATGTTTTATGCATACATCATAAACATCATAAAACATCATATGCATTCACTAACTATTTCAAGGGTTTTGGATCTTCATCTTTGTTCTTGTTTTGTAGGACATGGAAATTCCTCGCAGAAATACCATTCAAGTCAACCTTGTGAGAATCTCTCCTCAACTCAAGGAGATCACCTCAAGGATTCCGGAAAACTCATCCTTCAGTGAAAGACATGGTAGACTGCTCAGCCTAGTCAACACCAACATTGAAGAAGACATGATGAAAGTGCTATTCCAGTTCTTTGACCCTCTTCACCACTGTTTCACTTTCCCTGATTATCAATTGGTACCCACTTTGGAGGAGTTTTCTCAACTCTTGAGAATCCCTATCCTTAATCAACTACCCTTCAACGGTACGGAAAAGGAACCAAGGCCGGAAGATGTTGCTCGAGCATTACATCTACAACCATCCGACATCAAGGGGCATTGGGAAACCAGAAGCGGCGTCAAAGGATTCTTAGCAAAATTCTTGTTTGAGAAGGCACAAGAATGTTGGAACTCATTGGACCTACAAGCCTTTGAAGAGATTGTAGCACTCCTTATCTATGGGTTGGTCTTGTTCCCAAATCCTGACCAATTGGTAGATGTCAATGCTGTCAAAATCTTCTTGTCCAGAAATCCAATACCGACATTGCTTGGGGACATTCTTCACTCATTTTACACACGAACAATGAGAAAGAGGGGTGTTCTCATGTGCTGTACTCCTATCCTCGCAAGGTGGTTTATTTCGCACCTTCCACAATCTGTCTTGAAGAATGACCAAGGTACAAGGTGGTCCCAACGATTGATGACTCTTACTCATTCTGATGTGCATTGGTGTTCTCGGTCCAGAGAAAATGTCATCATTGTCGATCGTTGCGGAGAATTTCCTAATGTTCCTTTACTTGGAATTAGAGGGGGTATCACCTACAACCCTTACCTAGCTTTGAGGAAATTTGGATATGCACGGAGGGATGGCCCTCATGATATGTTGATTCCTAGCCTAGTTTTTGACTTCAACAACAATGCGCAAGGACTTCGCCAAAGATTCATCAGAGCTTGGGGAAAACTCAACAAGGTTGATAGCAAGACTCTGGGACACAAGAACTCCATCCCTCTTGAGCCCTATCTCAAGTGGGTACGATACCGAGCCCAAAGTCTAATGATGCCTTATCCTCATGTACTCCCAGTGATTAAAGAGCCCGTCAATGAAGGAGAGGTTCCCTACACCATCCTACATCCAGACATGCCTACATCGTGGGAGGAAATGCAGAAAAGTTGGATTCAGCTCAAGGAGGAACGGAATACTTTTGAAGCTAGCTACTACGCCAGTGAAAAGAAGGTTCTAGAGCTTACCCGCCGACTCCACGAGCAAGAGGCCCTCAATACCTACATCGCGCCAAATAGGATGCGCAATGTCTTTCTGCCTTAAGAAGTTTATTTTGTAATATTTGGCCCATGGGGCATTTATGTACTGACAAATTTCTTCTTATTAATATGACGTGCGTTCTTCTTTGTCTAAAACAATTTTGAATGTCCTAAATCCTTGAATGCATTGCATACATAAGCATACCATTCATCATGTGCATAAGCAGGTCTCACTCCAGGTTTCCTTATCTGTCTGCTGTTTATTTCAGTAGAATGGATCTCAAGCAAATAGTCAAGGACCTACAAGCTCAGAATGCACAGTTCCAGCAACTTCTGACAACCTTGGCTAAAGGTCAGGAGGATCTCAAGACCTTGCTGGGGAATAAGGACCCAGTAAAGAAGAAGAAGAAGAGGCTCGGGGTGGCTACTTTGGGGAGAAGATTTGATGGAGAAGCTCGAAGAGTGCTTGAATTTCCTCCTACTTCTAATGAAGGAACCAGTAAAGGAGGTGGACCGGCGGTACCTTCCGAGTCTGATGCGGAAGAAGAAGAGGTAGAAGAGGATGAAGATTATACTGATCAGCAATACCCTCCAGCTGATGATAAATACAAAGGGTTAGAAGACAGATTAGCCGCCATGGAATTACAAAGAGTACCGGGTTTGGATTTTGAAGACTTGGGTTTGGTTGCCGGGATTGTGATTCCCCCAAAGTTCAAAGTGCCAGTGTTTGTGAGGTATGATGGGCTGTCCTGCCCCAAAATGCATCTCAGGTCCTACGTGAGAAAGATCCAGCCCTATACGGCAGATAAAAACCTCTGGATTCATTTCTTCCAAGACAGCCTTTCTGGAGCTCAGTTGGAGTGGTTTTATCAGCTAGAAGGAACCAGTGTCCGGAATTGGGAAGATTTGGCCACCGCTTTCTACAAACAATACCAATACAATTCTGACCTTGCCCCTACTCGTACTCAACTTCAGGGTATGTCATTAGGAACAAGCGAAGGATTCAAAGAATACGCACAAAAATGGAGGGATTTGGCTGGCAGGGTGCAGCCTCCTTTAACTGATCGTGAACTTGTTGATATGTTTCTAGGGACCCTATCTGGGCCATTTTTCAATCATCTGATTGGTAACTCTTCCGCGGGGTTTACCGATTTGATCTTAACGGGCGAAAGAATAGAAGCTGGCATCAAGTCAGGAAAGATTCAGAAGGGTGTTGCTACAAGTACTGAGAAGAGGCCTTTTAAGAAAGAAGCAAGTGCCGTCTATGGTCCTAGAAGACAAGTCAAGCCCGAAAGTCGCCAAGCCGTCAATGCTTTGGTCATTTCAAAACCTGTTGCTGCTCCTCAGCAGTACAATCAACAAAGAAGTGAAAGGCCCAAGAGGCAGTATACTCGGTTGAGTATGACCTTATCTCAAATTTTACCCCAACTGTTATCAACCAATTTGGTTACCACCAAAGAAGCTCCTAAAGTCGTGAATACTGCGTCTCCTAAGTATAACCCAAATGCCCGGTGTGCTTATCATTCTGATAGTCCCGGGCACACTACTGATGATTGCTGGGCCTTGAGGAACAAAGTGCAAGATCTTATCGACGCGAAGGAAATTCAGTTTGAAGTGCCTGAGAGACCAAATGTTGTAACTGCTCCTATGCCCCAGCATAGAGTAAATTCCATTGAGGAAGAGTTGTATGCTGTTTCGGTGAATGAAGTTGTTACCCCTCTTTTTACTGTCAAGAGGAACTTACTACTAGCCGGTTTATTTCCGGGTTATAGTAAGGGTTGCCTCCTGTGTGCTGTTATCCCCACCGGTTGTCCACTGCTGAAATCAGGCATCCAAAGCCTGATGGATAGCAAGGAAATTCTGTTCAAGAAAACTACTGTTCCGTTTGTTCCCATTGAAGAAATATCTGTTGTCACAATCTACAATCCTGCCAAAGCTCCCGTAAAGAAACCAGTCCAAATTATGTTTGTTGCACCCATCACTATTACTGTCCCGGGGCCTCTCCCGTATGAGTCTGATAAAGCTGTTCCATGGCATTATGGAGCCGACGTGTATGTGCTTGGGGTGAAGCAGGAGTTCAACACCAATACCAGTATCAGTAACATCACTGGTCCCGCCAAGATTACCCGCAGTGGTAGGCTCTTCTCGCCTGACATTGCACCGCCAGTTATCCGAAAACCTCTCACCATCACACCCACAAGTGTGCATGTTCCAGTTCAAGTTCCTGTGTCTACTACTGCCGCCGAGTCTTCTAATACTCGGGGCAAAGAAATTGCTACCGATTTGCCTGCCAAGACGGAGGCACCAAAGAAGACTGCTGTGGAAGCTTCCCAACAAGAAATGGAGGAAATTCTTAAAATTATCAAAAAGAGTGACTTTAATGTTGTTGAACAGTTGGGGCATACTCCCTCCAAAATCTCTATGCTATCGCTACTGCTATGTCAGAGGCCCATGTGAAAGCCCTGATTTCATTTCTGAAAACGGCCCATGTGCCGCAAGAGACTTCCGCGGATCAATTCACCGACTGTGTGGCTAATTTGACGGCTGACAATGGCTTGGGGTTCTCAGATGCTGACCTTACCGCCAAAGGGAAAAATCACAATGATGCCCTGCATGTTTCCATAGAATGCAGGGGCACTACTCTCGCACATGTGTTAGTGGATACCGGCTCTTCCCTGAATGTTTTACCCAAGAAGGCATTGGATCGCTTAGATTGTGAGGGTTTGGAGTTGAAACCTAGTAACATCATTGTTAGAGCCTTCGACGGTTCTAAGAGGATGGTGCACGGTGAGGTAGACATCCCTATTCGTGTGGGTTCCCAAGTTTTCGGCTCAACGTTCTATGTAATGGATATTCATCCATCTTACTCCTGCTTGTTGGGTCTACCCTGGATTCACAAAGCTGGGGCAGTAACATCCACTTTACACCAAAAGCTCAAATACCCTGTCAAAGGGAAGATTGTTACTGTGCAGGGTGAGGAGGAATACATGGTGAGTCACTTGAATTCATTCCGGTATATTGAGATGGACGGGGAGTTTATTGAAACCCCCTTTCAGCATTTTGAGGAAGTACCTCCAGTATTGGCATCAGCTGAAGCAGTGGTGGGAGAGGAGTTTCCGTTGAAGATGGCATCCTTGAAGGATGCCCGGGCTGTAATCGAGAAAGGCAATTGTGCAAACTGGGGTCAGCTTCTTGACTTCACTCAAAAGAATGACAAGTTTGGGCTGGGCTTTACTGCAGAGGCTCAGAGGGCTGTGCGCAAGGAAAGGATCGGAAAGGCTTCGGTGTTTATCTCCAACCCAAGGGTGAATGCTATTGAGGAGGATGCGGAGGAAGCAGAGTTTGACAGTTGGATCTACCCGACTACCAGCAACGGACCAAGCAACTGGACGGCAAAGGATTTTACACCTATCACATTTGTCACGCAGTAATTAATTTCTTTTGATTTCCAATTTGTAACGAACAATGTGTTAAAACTTTTATTGGCTCGGTGTCCTACCCGGGGCATCGTAGCTCCATTTGTGAGGGCTTTTTGTATGACATTTCCATATATCATCAATCAAAACATTG
The DNA here is from genome assembly GCA_948472305.1 of Vicia faba. Taxonomy (NCBI): domain Eukaryota; kingdom Viridiplantae; phylum Streptophyta; class Magnoliopsida; order Fabales; family Fabaceae; genus Vicia; species Vicia faba. The sequence goes on along the minus strand of OX451740.1, from coordinate 1,314,462,866 downwards.
GACGTTTGTTGCATTTCAAATCTTATGCTCCTTTTTCTTTCTGTGTTATATATATTGCAAAACAGCTATATTTACACACACTCACTTATACAGGTTTCAATCCACTCTGGATCTCACTGGTAACAGCTCTGCTACCGCCAGTTATGACTTCGAGAATCCGATCAACTTGGCCGAGGACGAAGGTGAAGATGATTGCGAAGTGCCTGGTGAACTCGCAAGACTGCTACTCCAGGAAGAGAGGGCTATTCAACCACATGAAGAGCCGGTGGAAACAATTAACCTGGGTACTGAGACAGATAGGAAAGAGGTCAAGATTGGTGCCAATCTAGAGCTCAGCGTGAAGCAACGATTGATCCAGATGCTACAGGATTACATGGAGATATTTGCTTGGTCCTATGAAGATATGCCTGGATTGGATGCCGACATTGTAGTTCATCACCTGCCAACCAAGGAAGACTGCCCTCCGGTAAAGCAAAAGGTCCGTCGTATGCGCCCAGAGATGTCTGAAAAGATCAAGGCTGAAGTTATGAAGCAATTCGACGCCGGGTTTCTAGCCGTAACTTCTTACCCTCAGTGGGTTGCCAATGTGGTGCCAGTGCCGAAGAAGGACGGTAAAGTCAGAATGTGTGTCGACAGGGCCAGCCCCAAGGATGATTTTCCTCTACCTCACATTGACGTCCTCGTTGACAATACTGCTCAACACAAGGTTTTCTCCTTCATGGATGGTTTTTCAGGGTATAATCAGATCAAGATGGCTCCGGAAGATATGGAAAAGACTACCTTTGTGACTCAGTGGGGCACCTTCTGTTACAAGGTCATGCCATTCGGGTTGAAAAATGTTGGGGCAACCTACCAACGCGCCATGGTTGCTTTATTCCATGATATGATCCATCATGAGATTGAGGTATATGTTGATGACATGATAGCAAGGTCTCAGATCGAGGAGGAGCATCTTGACCATCTGAGGAAGTTGTTTGACCGACTGAAGTTGTATAAGCTGAGGTTGAATCCCAATAAATGCACCTTTGGGGTAAGATCCGGAAAATTGCTAGGTTTCATTGTAAGTGATAAAGGTATTCAGGTGGACCCTGCCAAGGTAAAAGCCATACAAGAGATGCCGACTCCAAAGACAGAGAAAGAAGTCAGAGGCTTCCTGGGACGACTGAATTACATTGCCCGGTTCATCTCACATCTGACTGCTACTTGTGAGCCAATCTTCAAATTACTGAAGAAAGATCAAGTAGTACGCTGGAATGATGAATGTCAAGCTGCCTTTGAAAGGATAAAGGAATATCTCCAAGAGCCACCCATTCTTATGCCACCAGTGGAAGGAAGACCTCTGATACTATACTTGACAGTACTTGACAATTCAATGGGGTGTGTGCTGGGGCAGCATGACGAGTCTGGCCAAAAAGAGTACGCTATTTATTACTTGAGCAAAAAGTTTACCGACTGTGAGTCTCGTTACTCACTGCTTGAGAAAACTTGTTGCGCTCTAGTATGGGCTGCTCGCCGGCTGAGACAGTATATGCTGACTCACACTACTCTATTGATCTCAAAGATGGATCCCATCAAGTACATATTTGAAAAGCCTGCTCTGTCTGGAAGAATAGCAAGATGGCAAATGATCTTGACAGAATATGACATCCAATATACAACTCAGAAAGCAATTAAAGGAAGTGTACTGGCAGATCATTTGGCACACCAACCTGTAGACGATTACCAATCATTGAACTTTGATTTTCCGGACGAAGACATCATGGTGGTAACTGACTGTGAAGTACCTGTACCGGATGAAGGACCTGAGGAAGGATCCCGATGGTCTATGCATTTTGACGGAGCCTCCAATGCTTTGGGTAACAGCATCGGTGCTGTAATCATATCTCTCAAAGGAACTCATACTCCACTCACCGCCCGATTATGTTTCAACTGTACCAACAACATGGCAGAATATGAGGCATGTATCATGGGTTTACAAGCTGCAATCGACTTAAGGATCAGGTTTCTGAGTGTCTTCGGAGACTCCGCTCTCGTGATCAATCAGATCAAGGGCGAGTGGGATACGAAACACCCAAATCTTATTCCTTACAAGGAGTATGTGTCAACCTTGCTTCCCCACTTTGAAGAAATAACTTTTGAGCACTTCCCAAGAGAGGAGAATCAGCTAGCGGACGCACTAGCTACGATGTCTTCAATGTTCAAAGTTAAATGGGACAATGAGGCTCCCCGGATTATTATCTGGAAGTTGGATGAACCAGCATACTGCTGCGATCTCGAGGCTGAAAAGGTGACTGAAAAACCCTGGTATCATGAGGTGAAGAATTATTTGGAGGCTCAGGAATACCCTGAAGGCGCATCTGTCAATGACAAGAAGTTCATGAGAAGGTTTGCGGCGAAATTCTTCCTCAGCAACGACATTCTCTACAAGCGGAATCATGATTCAACTCTACTACGTTGTGTGGATAAGGCCGAAGCAGAGAAGATCATATTGGAACTGCATGAAGGTACATTCAGAACGCATTCCAGTGGGCACACCATGGCTAAGAAAATCCTTCGGGCAGGATATTTCTGGTCCACAATGGAAGCTGATTGTTACCAACACTCTCGAACTTGTCATAAATGCCAAATCTATGCTGACAAGGTGCATATTCCTCCAGTTCCTCTGAACGTCCTGACGGCACCTTGGCCTTTTGCAATGTGGGGGATTGATATGATCGGTGAGATCCGACCGACGGCATCCAATGGGCATCGCTTCATCTTGGTGGCGATCGATTATTTCACAAAGTGGGTTGAGGCAGCTTCCTATGCCACGGTAACCAAGAGCGTCGTGGCACGTTTTATCCGGCATAATCTGATCTGTCGGTACGGCGTCCCGGAAAGAATCATTACGGACAATGGTACCAATCTCAACAACAAGATGATCACTGAACTCTGTGAACAATTCAAGATACAGCACCACAATTCTTCTCCCTACCGGCCGAAGATGAATGGGGCTGTAGAGGCAGCCAATAAGAATATCAAGAAAATTGTGCAAAAGATGACAATGACTTATAAAGATTGGCACGAGATGTTACCGTTCACTCTTCATGGGTACCGTACCTCAGCAAGAACGTCAACCGGGGCAACTCCCTTCTCTTTGGTCTATGGCATGGAGGCAGTCTTGCCAATTGAAGTCCAGATACCCTCTCTCCGAATAATGAAAGATGCAGATCTGAGTGAAGATGACTGGATCCAGACTCGACTTGATCAATTAAACGTGATTGACGAAAAGAGACTCACCGCTATCTGTCATGGTCAAACGTATCAAAAACGGATGATCAGGGCATTTAACAAGAAAGTCAGACCGCAAGAATATCAAGTTGGAGACCTGGTAATCAAACGCATCATTCTTCCTCAAAGTGATCCCCGGGGCAAATGGACCCCTACTTACGAAGGGCCATTTGTGGTTAAACATGTGTTCTCAGGAGGAGCCATGATCCTAACCACCATGGACGGTGACGATCTTCCTCACCCCGCCAATGCAGACATAGTGAAAAAATACTACGCATAAATAAAAGACCCGCTAGGTTGACATACCTAGGCAAAAATTAGGGCTTCCCGGCGAACCAAAAGGGTTCGGGCAAAAATAAGGGATGAAATGAAAAAAAATCTGTACACCCGGCAAGTCGAAAACCTGAAAAGGCGGCTTGGGCAAAAATGGGTATCCCGGTGGACTGAAAACCCGAAAGGGCGGTCCAGGCAAAAGTTAGGGATAAATCGTAACATTATGTCTCATTGGATCACTTCTCATCCGGAATTCGGCATCAACTATCTGGCTCAGACTTCGGCATCGACCAATCAGCTTCATCTTCAACTAGGCAGCAAAGCGATGAGACGCTTGGAGACATAAAGGCGATAGCAGAGTTGGAACCCAGTAGGATTGTTCACATAGCTGTTTTGTTTTCTTTTCAAAATTGTAAATTCTGTGTTATTCAGCGGCATCCTCTTACTAGGATGTCAGCCTCTTGTACAAAAAACGCCTATTCACAGGCAAAGTTCAAATCAATACAAATTCACTTGTCCATACAAATATGCATTTGACATTAAATTGCTGATTCATAAATATTTGCATATAAAACAAAAGATTAATTACAGGTGACATCAGAGACAGGGGCAATGTGAAGTTGTCTGATGCAGTTTGGTTGCTTTGTCCGCCAAGGTACCCAGGTAGATTCGACTGAAGAATGTGACCAAATGATCTCAGCTCCCCGCAGAGTAAGGCAAGATTCAGCAATACTTCCCCCAGTGAAGTCGTCAACTTTCCCCGGCAGGTCTAAAAGCTTATCCCCAGTAGATTCTGGAAGCTTGTTCCCTGCAGAATACGGACGTCTCACCCGAGCTTTATTCAGAGTTATTCCTCACCAGGGTTTATAACTGGGTTATCCTCAGCTATTTGCCATGGAAGATCGCCCTCGACAAGCTTCTTTCAGTCCCCGGCAGGAGTTTGTCTTTGGTATTCCCCAAGCAGAGTTTATCATCATTATCCCCAGCGGAATCCATCATTGAAGTCCTCAGCAGGCCTCTCGTCAAATTTCAGCAAAGTATCTCTTCCACAGATCAATTCCCCGGCCGATCGTCAAGGATTCATTTTCCTAAGACAAATATATTCATAAACATTTCACGTTTTCATACATCCTGCTTACATACATGATAAGTGCATACAACACTATCTCATGTTAAAGCATCATGCATATCATACATCATGACATTGCATACAACTTATGTTTTGCCTCTTCAGGAAAAAAAAGACAATCCTAAAGACAACTACCTTCAACTGTCACAAATTCTAGACTCGACACCTGTATCTAGCCAGGGCACATCTGAGAGTGATCAGTTCCCAGACTCGACTCCTGTATCTAGCCAGGGCACGTCTGAAGAGTTCGAAGATTCGATTCCTGTATCCAGCCAGGGCACATCTATCAACTACAACATTGCCAGATTCGACTCCTGTATCTAGCCAGCGCACGTCTGAAGAGTTCGAAGATTCGATTCCTGTATCCAGCCAGGGCACATCTATCAACTACAACATTGCCAGATTCGACTCCTGTATCCAGCCAGGGCACATCTATCAACTACAACATTTCCAGATTCGACTCCTGTATCCAGCCAGGGCATATCTGTTGACCACATTTCCAGACTCGATTCCTGTATCTAGCCAGGGCACGTCTGAAGAGTTCGAAGATTCGATTCCTGTATCCAGCCAGGGTACATCTGTGAGCAACCATTTGTAGACTCGACACCTGTATCTAGCTAGGGCATATCTGCATAAAGAGATTGAAGATCAAACACCTGTAACAAGCCAGGAAAACATCTGTCTTTCTCAAATACACAAGTTCTCGCTAAGGAATCTCTTATGCGATCAACGCTTCCAAATGACATCTATAAGCCCATTCCCGACAAGGTTCTGTCACATCTTCAGATGGCATATATAAGCCCATCTCCCTATCCACCATCTCTCCAAATGGCATCTGTAAGCCCATTCCCGACATCACATTGTTGAGACTCCAACATGCGAGTGCAAATTTTCTGGGCACTTTAGTGTCCAATCTTCTTTTACCTTCAAGGCGCGAAAGGCAAACCTGCCAATCTAACCCTTCAGGTTCAAGAAGATTGAACAGGGGCAACTGTTGTACCCCAAAATTTGCCCTCCCATTTCCTCAACATTTTCTCATCACCAGACCTTTGAAGATCAAGATCCAATTAGGGTTTCCTCTGCTCAAGATTTCTCCTTGCACTGATGGACCCAAATTAGGGTTTGTGTTTGAACAAAGATGTTTTGACCTGAAATGCCTAAGATGACTTTCATGCTTCATATTGGACTCCCAAGTTCATCCATACCAAGTTTCAAGTCTTGATTCCAAGTTTTGCCCAGTCAATTGGACAGATGACCTAGAAATCAGCTGTATTGGGAAAAAGTCAACTATGGCCAATTGACAGTCAAATCTCATGGAAATTGACCCACATCAACATTATGAACTCATATGGACCATTTGATCAAGTTTGGATCACAATTCCACAAGAAATTTGATCAGATCATCAAAAGGGCAAAATGGTCATTTTTAGGGTTTTGACTGTACCAAGGCAATTTTTGACTGTTTGACCTAGCCAATGGCAAACCAAGATCACATATGGACTCAAGGACCCCATGGAATTGTCTTGACATTCTCAACAAGCTCAAAAGATCCCAAGTACACAAGATTGACAGTTGAATTTCCCAGTCAATTGATCAATTTTGACTGTATACTGAAAAGTCAAACTTTGACTTTTTGGTCAAAATCAAGAGTCAAGATTCATTTTTCATCAAAACATGCCAAATCATGAAACTTGTTCACCAAGAAACCAAGAAATGCAAATTAGGGTTTAAAATGGAATTTTTCATAACTTAGAATTTTTCTAAGTTATGGAAAACCCTAATTTTTTCCCAACTTTGCCCCACTTTTTCACCAAGATTCATTTGGATTCAAATAAAAGTCAAAACATGAAAGTTGTAGCTTGTTGCATAATCTACAACTTTGATTCACAAAGTTTTCCCATTTGAAGCTTGTATCTCAAGTTACAAATTTTTGAATAAGGGCACTAAACCATTCTTAACTTAGTGAAAATTTGACCTATTTTGGACAAGTTTTTACCCCACTTCAAGGCCATTTTCCATACACTTCCACTTGGAATTTCAAATTGTATTTCAAAGATGGATTGTAGTACACATTCCAAGCTTTCCAAAATGTCCAAGAACTTCTCAAACAACCTCATGGTTAGGGAGAATCGAATTTCACAATATGGCAAAAACTCAGTTTGTTCATGACCAAGTTACATGTCCATAACCTTGCAATTTGAACTCAGCATGCTTTAGGCTAGATTACAGGTCCTTAAACCAAGTTACACTCAATAATTTAATGCATATTCTTTGTGCCAAGACCATGTTTTTTGAGCTAAAGCATTGTATGAAGGTTTAATCCATTTTTAGATAAAGCAAAATAGCCATTTTTGAAAAGTCACACTTTATGTCAAATTGAAAATCCAACAAGTACATTGCAAATCTGATTGGCACAAGATTATGAGCATAACACACTGATCAAGGAGGGATTATGCAGCACATTAGGGGCCCTCTACATGCCTAGAAACACAAGTTGGCATTTGTTGCTTAAAGTTGAAGAAACATTGCATAACTCTTACCAACTACCATATCAGCTCAAGAACACTTAGACAAATTATCAAACACATTTCACCCAACACAACCAAGCTAATACACGAGCCCTTAGCCTTCAAAACACCCTCCATCTCAGAATCACTCTAAAACTGCAAAAATAGGGCAGGCCCTGCAGTTTGAGTGCTATCTCTCATTTCTCTCGAGCTCTCTTGCCCAAATCAGTTCACACACCTTCCATACCATCTATGCAAGCTAACCAAAAGCAAAAGCACGACCTGTAATCACTCTAACCACTTCCACCATTTTCACATTTCTGACTTGCAGGTGAAGTTCTCTAGCTCGATTCAGAAGCTTTCAAGACAAAGTAAACATTGGAATAGCATCCCTGGACCTCAAGGAAGCTTTTCCAATCATCACCTTGCACTGAAAGTTCCTACATTTCCAGATAGAACTTCAGCTGAACAGGTATCTTGGTGAACTCGTATCTCTCTTATTATGCATCATTAGCTTTAAGTTTGTGAATAAACAAGGTTCTACTCATGCCACTGAACATGTACATGTTTTTACTTTTCATTTCTTTTGCCTGAGCTGTGAGAATTTGAGATTTGAAAATGGCAGAAAATCTAGGTTAGGATTTGGGGGAGGAGAAATTCTCCCTCATCTTATAGAGTTAGATCAAGTTATGCATATGGTTAGAATCGTCTCTTCATGCTGAACATCTTTTATGTTATGAGTTTGCATTGAAAAGCCAGGAATCAAGAGTTGGAAGATGAGGAACAGGGCGCGCGTATTTTCAAACATTGTTTGCTGGAGGTTGAAGACAGGTCTTCTGGGCTGGGCCTGGAGCATTTTTCTTATTTGCACCACATAATTGCTTTTACACCCCCAAGGCCCCTTTGCTTATTTCTTTGACTTTTTGACTTTTTGATTGACTTTGTTTATTTTTTCTCATGACATAAAAAATATAAAAATATTTTTTCTCACCATTTTTTAATTTATTAGGTATTTATATGATTTTCTTTTGATTAATACTTAGATAAATAAATATATACATTTCATTAAAATATTGAGAAATAGGTAAAAATACTTTTATTTTCATTTTTATTTTATTATACCCTCTGAAAATATTTTACATAAAAAATACCTTTTTTTGCAAACATTAAAAATTATTATTATTCATATATATAACACATATTCAAAATAATACATATATACATATATTTATTAATATATTTAGGATAAATACAAAATATATACCCTTTTATTTTTTATTACTAATATTTAATATAAAAATGCATTTTTGACAAAATACTTCACTTTATTTTATTTTGTATATAATAGATAAATACTTACACATATTAAATAATTAATGCATTTCATTTAATAAAAATTAGGGTTTTTGCCCTAAATTCAAAAAAAAACTCCAAAAATAATATCTTTTTATTTTCTTTTTGTTTTACATAAATAATCCTTTTTTTTTCATACACATAAAAAAATCCTTTTTGCATTCTTGCATATTTGTTCTATTTTTATTTTATTTATGCAATTAAATTACCTTGCAAATATTCAATATTGATGTAATAGCTTAGATTCAATTTCCTGTCTAAATACCTCCCCATTTGAACATTTTTACCCCCTCCCTATATTATTGTGTTGTAATAGCGTAGGAGTTTAAATTTCGCACTTTATCGCTGTCTAAATATACAATGTTAGAATTAGGGTTTATATGCGAATAAAAATGAACAAAATAGTTATGACCTAACCTCAAGACAAACAAGCATGAAAATGGACACACAAATCACACTTGCACCCCCTAGGGTATTCCACTTTGTTGCCTTCAAATAAATGGGCCATATTGCATGTTAGGTCTCTTTGGGCAAAACAAACAAATCAAATGATCATAGTCCCTCGATAATACTTTTCAAAATGTTGCCAAACAAAGGATCAAGTCCCTTAAAGAAAATGCCCAAAGATACTTGGCACCATTGCAATTATGGTCCAAATGATGACCCGCGCCCGTCCCTTTCACATCCTAAACATGAGATTGTCCACCAAATACAATGGTGGAAAAACTTATTAAAAGGGTTAAAACATAGCAATAAACTTTGAGAAATTTAGGAGTAGATAAACTCTTAGTTACTTGAATCAAACTTGCAAAAACAAAACACTTGCCTATTTTCTAAAACACACCTCACTACACTTTCAAAACAACTTTCAAAAACAAATGAAAACCTTTTCAAAAGACATACATCTTTGTATACATCCCCACATGGATCATTACAAAGGTTGCCACCACATTGGTTTCTTTTCAAAACATTTTCAAAACCACACACACAAGCACCATTTAAAACAATTGAAAACAAAAGGCAAGTGATCTAAGCAAGTAACTAAGAGCCCATGGATAACCATGGATAGAAAGGGTGCTAATACCTTCCCTTTCTATAATCTACTCCCCGAACCCAAGAAAACATCTCAAAGGTTTTTGCTGTGCTTTTTAACCTTTCCTTAGGATAAAATAAAAAGTCGGTGGAGACTCTTGCTCAACCAAAACATTTGCGAAAACAAACGCAAAACCATAGTCAGTTCTCCCACCGTATCACAGACCACATCCAAAGTCTTCTTGAGAATCCTGACTCAACCGAGTCTCTCAAGGAACCATCAAACAACTGTTTGAATTACATTTGTTTACAGTAATAATACTTCTACACAAGCTGGATTAAACGTGATTAAGTACATCAGAAGAACCTAATACACACTAAAAGATATTACATTGTATTATAGCTTTAATGTGTGGTATTCTTTTCTTCAAGTAGCTTCTTCATGGACAACAACCCAAAGCACTTAAACCACTGAAGTCTTCTTCTTCATAAGCTTCTAAAAGCTTTGTTGATCTTGATGTGGTAAAGAGAAGAACTTCTTCATCTTGATTCACCTTATAACATTTTGAACAGTAGCCCTTGTTCTATTTTCTTCTATGATTACTTTAGAGCATAACATTTGTGTTGTGGATTTGTAATTGTAGCTTTCATGATCATCTTCATTATCTTTTGCGGCTTAGAAAGCTTTGTGAAACATATGAAAATAAGCACATTGTAAATCAATGATTTCATTGTAATCATTATCAACATGATTGAAGAATAATTTTGATAACAATTGTTCTTGTTGTTGTTATAGTGGTTGATAACATTTTGGTTGTGTTCCAATGATTACAGCTTTCATTTTAACATTCAACACCGACAACTTTTTTAAACATACGATTATTTTCTTATATAGCCAAGCAAAATAGAGTCATTGGCTATTTGAAAAAGAGTTGTTACAAATATTACTGCTATGTCATTTTCTCTTCCATAATTCAAGTTAGTGGAGAGGTAGTGGAATAAGGCTTTTTCGTAATGTGTATTGTTGTACCATGTTACTGTTATATTCTTTTCTTCTGCACTTCAAAGGCTTACGCGAGCATGAGTTTAGAAGAGGGAACATAACATAAGGTCTTCAAAACTTCAAGTCTTCGGAGTCTTCAGAATTGCGTCTTTAGGGTCTTCAGCACTTGGTCGTGAGAACTTGTTGTAGAGAATCTTGGATCAGAAGAGCTTCAAGTATTCAAAGTCTTAAGAACAGCGTCTTTAGAGTCTTCAGCACTTGATCTTGAGAACCTGTTGTAGAAAACCTTGGATCTTTAGAAGTTCAAGTCTTTGGAATCTTTATAACTTGCGTATTTATAATCTTTAGCACTTGGTTCTTTTGAGAATCCTTTTAAGAACCTTGTTATTATAAACACAAAGTCTTCAGCATCTGGACTTCAGTAGAAACTTTGTCTTCAGATCTTTTAAATTTGTCTTCTTTGAAAAAAGTCGTCTTTTAGAAACTAAGTTTTTAGCATCTGAACTTCAGTAGAAACACTGTCTTCATATCTTCTAACTTTGTTTTTTTGCAACACACTATCTTTAGAAACTTGAGTCTTTAGCATCTAGACTTCAGTAGAAACTTGTGTCTTTAGATCTTCTGACTGTTTCCTTAGAACATGTTGTTTTTAGAAGCTTGAGTCTTGAGCATCTGGACGTAGGTAGAAACTTCTATCTTCAAATCTTCTAACTGGTTTCTTTAGACAAACATCAGGGTTTACACTCCAGAGCCTTCTGGAGTGTCTTGCTATTGTTCAGCAGAACTTGTGTAGCGTAGAAGCAGAACTAGTTCTCTTATAATTTCTTAGCTACGCCATCCATCAGAAGCATAACATGTTTGTTAAGTACTCAAAAATAACAAACATTAGAGTATCGAAATTATTCACACAAACATACTCATTTGTTATCATCAAAACTCAGAGATAATGTTGCATAACCAAATATTGTTCTTACAGTAAGGACAACTTTTCTTAGCTGACCAAAGGCTCAATAAGAGAAACTCCACATTTGATCTAGATATGAAACACTTAAGCCAACAGTCACATGAATAAAAAATTACATGATTCAAAATTTCACATACATATTACTCATTATTCTCTCATTGACTTGGGTTAAAGTGTTAATCTCACAAGTTAGCACCCTCTTCACTGCATCAAAAACTCAAGTCCATCGTAGCAAATTAATAACTCATTATCTCATCGATTATCTCTAATTCTAATCAGAACATTTATAAATTTTATTTGAGTTTAATCAAAATCATTGAATACCAACAAAAATTTATTAACAAAACATTTTAAGATAAATTTGAAATCTCACTCCAATACGATCAAAGTAACATATTATCATAATGTAAAAAACTAAATTCTTGGTCAAAGTATTAGTGAGATGTTGATATTTTAAATAGGTATCTACCGTATAAGAAAATTCTAGGCTGTGGAAAAGCCAACAATGCCTTTGTCTGACTTTCTGCCACCATATCAAAATGTTATTTATTTGGTCTTTGTACACTAATATACTCAATTTTATTATTATCATAATACAACCTCTTATTAATTTACCAGAGTTATACAATATCTCTTCATTCTATATCTTTTTCTCTTTCATCGCTACAACTCTTCTTTCTTCCACTATTTCTTTGATCTCTGTTTTCTCTTTATTTTCTGAGTTCTTCAACAACATTGTTGAATCTCATAAGTTTCTTACAATGTTCAAACTTTAGTGCCCTTTAGTTAGGGTTTATGGATCCTTTTGAACAACTTCAATATTTTGTTCATATACAATTTTAGGTTTTATTATTACTTCAAATTTTAGATCACTGATGTTTCAGATATGTGAAATCAGTGATATTTTTAAGATCTGAGTGATGTTTTTCAGATATGTGAAATCAATGAAGATCTGAAAAATTTGAAGGATTGGTGATGTTTTACAGATCGGTGAAATAAAAAAACTCTTTTTCTTTCAATTTACTTTCATACTAACATTAACTTTGATTCTTCCATTTTTCAGCTTTTTAATATGTCTCCATGTTTTGGTTTTGAATTGAGGTGTTGGTTTAATCCATTATGATTCTTTTCCATGTTATTCAAATGGTTTAAAGCATTAGTTTACCAAAAACAACATCAAAGGGTGAGATTTTTAACTTCATATCTCTTGTATGTCGTTTTCAATGTTGGTTACTGACATTTTTTATATACAAAATTCAATCTTTTACACATTTCCATGTATGTGTGTTAAAGAAGACATTTACAATGTCCGTTATGGTGGATTTTGAGATAAAAATTTAACCTTTTTCATATTTCCATTTGTTTATGTTCTTACATGTTTATAACACCTTCACTAAACAACTATTTGTTGCAGCTATACCGGTGTCAATCTTGAAAGTATCTATCAAGTTGTTGTTTTCTTCAAGCACATTAAATCACATGATATTATGCATTCGATAGATTCATGTTCATTTCAGTTTGTTGCGGAGTTGGAGATTTCATCAACATATTATAGGTAAGCCTTATATATTTATTTATCTTTACATCCCTCATTTCTATTTTCTTCTCACATTAATGAGCAGTTTTACTTTGTGCTTAACCTCAAAGACAAGAACTTATACAAGATTTGTACAAAACTTGGCTCGATCATGTTTGTGGCGTGGTTAGTGGTGGCATGATCCTTCAAGCATATTGCTAAGATTTTAGTATACCATTTTAAACTTCACGTCCTATTTTTGCAGAGATTTGTTGGTTTCGTTTATAAGGGTAACGGGACAGAAGCCACAAAGGATTATATTTTATAGATATGTATCTTTAATTTATATGTATTTTATAAAATAATATCATGATATATCTAAATTATGAAATCTAATTGGACTACTAATTGTATAAGGATGGTGTAAGTGAATGACAGTTTTACCAAGTTGTACTATATGAGTTGGATGCAATTCGGGAGTGTAATACACTGGAAGAACCGACTGTTATACTGGTTTTGCATTTGTATTCGCAAATGTTGCGGTAAGTAAGAGTCGCCACCAACTTTTCTTTTATCCAACAAAGGAAAGGGTGAAAAGAACAGAAAAAGACCTTTCGAGATTATTTCTGAGTAAGGGGTAGATTATGGAAAGGGAGGGTGTTAGAACCTTTTCCATCCGTAGTTATCTATGGGCTCTTAGATATTTAGCTCATTTTGAAATACCTTATGCTTTGTGTGTTTTTGAAAGGTATTGAAATGCCAAATAGCAAGGCAGTTTACTTTATGATAACTCTTGTATCAGTCCTCAATAGTGTTGATAAAGCGTTTTGAAAATGTTTTTTGAAAGTATTTTGTGTATGTGTAAAAGTTTGTTTTGTTTTGAGCAAGCATCTAAGAACTATCTACTTTTACTCGAAAGGGTTGTTCTTTTTCTTTTTTCCTTTATACAGTTGTAATACGGTGGCAGAACCGACTGTTTTTAGTTACTACTGGTTTTGCGTTTGTGTTTGCAAATGTACGGTAAGTAAGAGTCGTCACCGTCTTTTATTTTATCCAACAAAGGAAAAGGGAAAAAGAATAGAAAAAACCTTTTTCGAGATGTTTCTGAGTACGCGGGGGTAGATTATAGAAAGGGAAGGTGTTAGCACCCTTTCTATCTGTGGTTTTCCAAGGGCTCTTAGGTACTTGCTCATTTTTAAATTGCTTTTGTGTGTGTTTTGAAAAGCTTTGAAAATGCCTTAGTGCGGCGTTTCACTTAATGGTAACCCTTGTATCAGTCCTCAAGAGTGTGATAAAGCATTTTGAAAACTTTGTTTGAAAAGTGTTTGAAAGTGTAAGTGTGAAAAATTGATTGTTTTGAACAATTACTTAAAAGTTTCTACCTACTCGAAAAAGATTGTTCATTTTCTTATTTACTTTAGATAGCGCTATCCTACTATTAAGGAGTAGGTAGCTCCACCGTTGGAGTTTGAGGGACAATCGAAAGGGACGATTATGGTCACTTAAGGCAATAGGGCAAGATCTTTTAGTAATTGTCCTAAAACTCTAAGATCACTTTTTACCGAGGCAACGTCGAAAGGGTCATCAAGGGACTAGTGATCTTTTGAATTAGAGGACAGCCACTAAAAATTCTCACGTTTCGAGAATAGTGGCCGTTTTCCAAAGGAAACTGAAGTGGGGAAAAACCCTAGGAGTGAGCATGTGCAAGTGTTTGTTTTTATCTTTGCACAGTTAGGGTTTTCTACTACTTTAAACATTGATTTATCTTTTGCATACAATCCTATTATCAATCATCTAACAGTTTAATTAGTAGCAGAAAATAAAGTGCGAGAAATTTAGAGTCTAACTATTACAAGGCTTCGGGGGATGGGAATTACATAACCAAAACTAGGGAAATATAAGCAGTAAATATCCTAACTTTAACTATTACAAACCTCGGAGCAATTACATTAATTGGAAAAAATAATGAAAGAATACGCGCGATGAAATTAAATACGAGGAATTAAAGTTTAACGAATCTAATTGATTTAGAAGAAAAAATATTTTTGCATTTTTTATTTGAGAAAATAATTAATTTTTGAAAATTAAAACTAATCTCTAATTGATTTTAATTATGAAAAGGGAATTAAATTATCCTAATTTAAGCTAATCTAATCAATTAACGAAATTAATTATTTTAAGAAAAAAAAAACTAATTCTAATGTTTTGTGATTTTTGTGATTTAAAAAAAACAATGATTTTTGTAAAGTAATTAAAAAACCAATAATTAAATAAAGAAATTAAAAAGAATTAAAATGGGCCTGGTATGAAATAGCTAACTGGGGGTGCCTCGCTGAATTTGTGTTAGGCCCAGAATAGTTGGTGGCCCTGTTGTCAGCGCCTGATCCAGTGTTGCGTTCTTCTGAGGATGTACCATGAGGATGGCCTGCTGGACACTGCATCTGGGTCGAGGGATGATCCAATGGGTGAGGGTGAGTGTGCAGGATGGATGCACTAGGATGCAGCTCACTGGATCCTGCAAGAATCAATTGGAAAATAGCAAAATTGTTGGACCTGGGATCGAACCCATGTCTTTTCCTTCACACACCTTATGCCTTGCCAACTGCACTGGATGTTAACTCATGAATATAATAGAACAAAGATATTATGATATGAAAACGGATTAATGGACACGTTTTAAAATGCACACGCTAGGGGTCCCTGGAGATTTGCATGGGCCAATCAATGAACACCACACCATCACCTTCTTCATTGATCCATCGTTTTAGGTGATGGACATTTACTTATAGTTATTTCCGTCACTATAGGCTATAGTGACGGATTTTGTTCGTAGCTACAAACCTGCAACATTCTAAAACACGATACAAGCAACATAAATTTAAACCAAAGACATGGATTGACTATAAACGATCTCCTGAGCATGATAACACCCCTAATTTTGTCCAATTTTTCCTATAGTTAGGGTTCCCCAATTTGGAGCTTCGGAATCCTAACAATGGCGAATGGTTGTACCTGCGCTTAAACTCTGATTAAACCATTCAAAAAGGTTCTTATGATGATGATGAACATGAAGATGCAATCAAATCATGTTTATAGTGTGCAAATGAATGAAATCGAAGTTGGAAAAAAGTGAACACAAACCGTGAGTGTAAAGAGCTGTTCTTGATGCTACAGACCTGGGGAATGAGTGTGGTAACTTCATAGAGGTCCAAGGATTATTGTTTAGTCCTTGAAATGCTTTGAACTCGCATGTGGAAAGGAATTCGATCTGCACTTTTTGACAAAAAAATTGACATTTTGTTCTTGCTCTTAGAGGCAGCTGTGCATCTGAAAAACTTCTGTTCTAGGGTTGCAATAGATTGACATATGTAGTGAATCAGATTAGGGTAATATTTGTGGCCAGAATCCAAAGATTAATGGCATGGTTTTAAGAAAAAAAATCAAATCTTGAAAAGTTGCCATATGTGGATATTTTGTGTCCATTTGGTCTTGCACGATTTCTTTGGCTATTGACAGCATATGAGATCTCCATTCAATGCAAAAATCATTCCTAAAACAAATTATGTGATTTATTTGGATTTATTTGGATTTATTTGGATTTATTTAAGTTTTAAATGAATAAAAATAAAAATAAATTAAATAAATAAATAAATAAGGCATGGAGGATCCCATAGGTCGTGGACCGTGCTAGGACTGAGATTCAATCTTGAAAAGATGTGCCCATGTGGGAAAAAATGCAATTTTGGGCATTGTTGACTTTGTGCAAATTTCCAAAAATAACCAACTTTGACAAGTGCTATCCTACTATTAGTGAGTAGGTAGCCCTAGCCGTTGGATGCTTGAGGAACATTCGAAGGGACATTTATACAGTCACAAAGGCAATTGGGCAAGACATCTTAGTAACTACCCTAGGGTTTTAAGATCATTTTTACTGAGGCAACATCGAGAGGATCATCGAGGGACATATGATCTTTAAACCAGAGGGTAGCCACTAAAATATCTCATGTTTTGAGAGTTGTGACTGTTTTTTCCGAAGGCAACCAAAGTGGGATACCCTAGAGGTGTACATGTGCAATTGTGTTGTATTCAGTTATTTATCTTTGCATTTAGGTTTGCTAGCATTTGGTTTTAATCTCTTGTCATACAATCCTATTACGCATACATCTAACAGTTAATAGTTTGCAGAAATTAAAAGTGCGAAAATGTAAATCCTAAACTATTACAAGGCTTCGGGGATGGAGATTAATTACATGTCCAAAACTAGGAGGGAAATAAAGAAAACGGTAAATGTAAAGTCCTAATTATTTATATTACATCCAGTAGGAAGTTACAAAAATATGAAAATAAAATACGAAAGATAATTAATATGCGCGAATTGAAAATACGTCTAAAAATCTTAAGGTATAAGAAAAAATATTTTTGTTGTTTTTTCTTTTAATTAAGAAATGAAATTAATCCTAAGTCTATTTAATTTTAAAAAAAATATATTAAAGTGATTAGTTAATTAATTTACCAAAATTAAAATTTAATTAAGAAAAATCCTAAATCTATTTTTATGTGATTTTTATATTTGTTTATTGATTAAAATATAAATAAATAAATAAATAAAATGAATAAAATGAGAAAATAAAGATGGGCATAGTAGCAAAAGTAAACAGGGGATGTGTTTTGGATTTTTGTAAAGCCCAACCAGGGAGAAGCCCGGACTGGCGTTGGATTCAATGAGGGAGCTCTTTGAAGATTCATGGTGAGGCACACATCTTAGGCCTTTAGATTTGGATCAGATAGGGATCCATTGGTTATGATCATGTGGTGTATGGTGTACGCGTGGAATCTGCAAGCATTGGTTCTGCAAGATAATTGTTAGAAAAAACAAAATGAACGGCCTGTGTATCGAACCCAGGTCTCTTCCCTTTGATTCGAACCTCCCCCTAATTCGAACCCCTTGAGTCCGAAGCTGGGTTATTTTGGCTTGAAACTGCCCATATCATGAGCTTCGAAGGAAAATTCTGATTGTCCCCTAATGATGGCACGATCTTATTCTTGAACGTTATCTTACATGTGATATGTTCATACAAACACAAATAACATTAGAAGCACAAATATGCAATCAATATGTATTTAAATGGCCCGGAAATACAGTTTTGATTTTGTAAATCTTTACCAATCGGAGATGCTTCGATCTGTAACCCTGGGCGTGGAAATGCTCGTGTACGGACCCGGGTGGCTTCCTGGAATTCTCAGGAGAATGATTTGGGCGTTAGTTTGGATTGAGAAGGCTTGCGAAGCTGGTTTTGAATTTTGACAACTTATGAGATTTTTGAGAGTTTTTCTGAGGCAGTGTTTTTGTGTGACTCTTTGAGGCAAATTTTTGTGTCCCTTTGCTTCTGATTTATTCTTGTACTTATACGGGCATGGTGATGAACACATATAGCATGAATCAGCCATTAACTATGGCTTTAAAAGAAAAATCATCAAATTTTAAAAGTTGCCTGTTGTACCCCAAAATTTGCCCTCCCATATTTCTCAAAACATTTCAAGAAAGACCCTCAAGTTGCTCAAGGAAGTCCAAGGGTTGATCAGACAAGCTCTCTCCTAAGGCAGTCTACCTCAAATTAGGGTTTCATGTTGCATCAATATATTTGAGTCCAATGGATCCCAAATTCTCACCATTGTCCTAATATGTTCTCAATATCATCCATGTCAAGTTTCAAGCCTTGCAAAGGAAGTTTGCTCAGTCAATTGCTCAAAAGCCTAAAAGTCGACTGTGCTAGGGCAAAAGTCAATTGTGGCCCACATAGAGTTAAACTTCAATATTTTTGGTCAACATCCTCATTTTGAAGTATTATTCATTGTAAGTGTTTAGTTATTGGCATGTATTTTTGGTAAAACCAGGTGTGTGAATGTCATGACTGATGTCATAACATTCTGGATTATTAGGTACTTTATGCAGAAAAAGTATGGCATACAGTAGTTGCTGTTTATGAGTGTGTATCTGGGCATTTTGCAATGATCACATTTATTACTTTCTACCAAAATCAGTAAACAGAAATTCTGATGTCATAACAAATGTTAAGACATCCTGTACTGATCTAACAGTTATGCAGTTTGGTTAATTCTGAGATTTTTCAGGAAGTTGGTTCATTCCTTCCAGAACAGAATCTCACGTGGACTTTAGGTTAACCTAGCTCAACCCTAATCTAGTTGATAAAGTCTTGTGACCAAGTCTTGAGGTTAACCCTAATTAACCCTAGCTTTTCGTGGAAGCCCTAACTGAAGAAACAACTGCATATATATTCAACAGGAAAGCTGATTGGAAATTAACTCTCTTAGACAGAAGATCAATTAGGAGCTGTATAGTTTTAACTGTTGTAATCCAAGCAAGTATCATTGTGATAAGTGACTTGGAATAGGTTTTGATTGTAAGGGTTTTTTGTATCACTCAAAGTTTTGAAGCAAGAGTGTTTGTGTCTATTGACTAAAGCTTTGAAGCAAAGTCAAGATAGGTTTATGTATCACTCAAAGCTGTGAAGCAGGAGTGTTTGTGTTACTTGATTAAAAGCTGTGAAGCATAATCAAGTGTATGTTCTGAAGAGTGTCTTCATTATTTCATTAGTCAATTGTTTAAGTATCACTGCTGTGATTGAGAGGAAGTGAGTAGGAACTCAGGTTTAAGTTGAACTTAGATTGAAGTTGCATTGGGTAGGTCTTAAGTGAAGGAGATAAACTGGTTGGTTTATTCCTGAATTAATATCTCTTATAGTGGATTTCCTCCCTGGCTTGGTAGCCCCCATAGTAGGTGTTGTTTCACACTGAACTGGGTAAACAATTGACTGTGTTCTTTACTGTTTTTATTTACTGTCTTATAGAAAGTCAGATACGGTGTCATAACATTCACTGTGACATTGAGTATCTGCTGCCAGAATTTCAATTGGCATCAGAGCAGGCACCCTGCCTGTATTACTGGGTGAGATCTAGGGATATCACTTTTTGGCACTATGGACAAAGAAGGAGTTTTTGGAAATAGACCACCCATTCTGGATGGATCAAATTATGACTACTGGAAACCTCGTATGATTGCCTTCTTAAAATCACTGGACAAAAAGGCTTGGAGAGCTGCTGACAAAGGATGGAACCATCCCACCATAACTGAGAAAGATGGGACAATCAGTCTGAAGCCTGGGGAAGAATGGAGCAAAGAAGAAGATGAGTTAGCCCTGGGTAATTCCAAAGCTTTAAATGCCTTGTTCAATGGAATTGATAGAAACATATTCATACTGGTACACCAATGTGAACTGGCCAAGGAAGTTTGGGACACTCTCAAAACTACCCATGAGGGCACATCCAAAGTAAAAATGTCAAGGCTTCAGATGCTGACTACCAAGTTTGAGAACCTAAGGATGATGGAAGATGAAACTATTCATGAGTTTCACATGAACATCTTGGAGATTGCCAACACATCAGGAGCATTGGGAGAAAAGATGTCAGAAGAAAAACTGGTGAGAAAGATTCTCACATCCTTGCCTAAAAAATTTGCAATAAAGGTAACTGCTATAGAGGAAGCCCAGGATATCAGCAAGTTGAAGGTGGATGAACTCATTGGGTCTCTTCAGACTTTTGAGATGGGGATCAGTGAAAATGTTGACAAGAAGAACAAGAGCATATCACTTGTATCCAACACTAAAGATGAAAACAAGGAGGATGAAGAAGAAAGTATTTCAGAAGCTATAGCCATGCTTGGAAGACAATTCAACAAACTCATCAAGAGAATGGATCCAAAGTCAAGGTCAAATGTTAAGAACATTTCTTCTGACATTAACAAATCTTATGACTCCAGCAGAAAACCAAGGTCTGAAGAGAAGGGAAATCAAAGCAGAGGAATTCAATGTCATGGATGTGAAGGATATGGGCACATTCGAGCTGAATGTCCTACCTTTCTTAAGAAACAAAAGAAAGGAATGTCTGTTACCTGGTCTGGCTGTGATTCAGAAAGTAATTCTGAAGAAGAATCTGCCAAACTAGTTACTGCACTAACTGGTGTTTGTACCTCTGAAAGTGACACTAGTGATGAGGAAGTGACATTTGAAGAACTGGCTGATACATACAAGAAATTATGTATCAGAAATGCTGAAGTCTGTCTGCAAAATGAGAGACAAACAAAACTCATAATAAAGTTGGAGGCTGAAAAAGGGGCAGACATTGAAACTATAAGTCATCTAGAAGAGGAAGTTCAAATGATGAACTCAAAACTGAACCAGATGACCAAATCTGTCAAGATGCTGACAAATGGAACTGACAAATTGGAAGAAATCCTTCAGGTTTGACAAAATGTGGGAAACAAGTCTGGTCTAGGATTTGTGGCAGCAAAGAAATCTGGTGCAGACAAGAAGATCAGGCCTGATAAACAAATGTCAAAGCAGATGTCACAACACAGCACTCAACATCGGGAACAGAGAAATATGAAGAAAAAATACCAAAGATGGAGATGTCATCATTGTGGGAGGTTTGGTCACATAAAGCCATTCTGCTTCAGATTGTATGGATACCCTAATCAGAACCCAGGTGTCAAACCTAAGTCTAACAAGGTACCACATACTCCACAATGGAAGAAAAAGGCTACTGCCCTGATAGCCCACACTTCCCTTAGAGTCTCTGCAAAGGAAGACTGGTACTTTGACAGTGGGTGCTCTAAGCACATGACTGGAATCAAGAACCTTCTCAATAATGTCAAACCTCACACCACTAGTTATGTGACCTTTGGAGATGGTGCTAGAGGAGAAATCAAAGGAGTTGGTAACTTAGACTGCCCTGGAGTTCCAAATCTAAATGAAGTACTATTGGTAAAAGGCCTGACTGCTAATCTCATTAGTATCAGTCAATAATGTGATCTAGGATTCAAGGTCAACTTCTCAAAATCTGAATGTCTTGTAACTAATGAAAAACACGAAATTGTAATGAAAGGAGTCAGATCTAAAGACAACTGTTACTTGTGGGAACCTGAGAACACTAATTACTCCACTGTGTGTTCTATTGCCAAAGAAGAAAAAGAGGTGAAACTGTGGCACCAAAAACTTGGCCACCTTCATCTAAGAGGAATGAAAAGGATTATATCCATGGAGGCAGTCAGAGGGATTCCAAGACTGCAAATTGATGAAGGGAGAGTTTATGGTGAATGTCAGGTTGGTAAGCAGACTAGGATGTCACATCCAAAGTCAAGACATCTGACCACCTCTAAGGTTCTAGAACTTCTACATATGGATATGATGGGACCAATGCAGGTGGAAAGTCTTGGTGGAAAGAGATATGCCTATGTTGTTGTGGATGACTTTTCCAGATTCACCTGGATTAACTTCATTAGGGAAAAATCTGATGTGTTTGAAGTTTTTAAAGAACTGTGCAAAAGAATTCAAAGAGAAAAAGAAGGGTGTATTGTCAGAATCAGAAGTGATCATGGCAAGGAATTTGAATACAGTAAGTTTAATGAGTTCTGTTCCTCAGAAGGAATTAGTCATGAATTCTCTTCTCCTATAACTCCTCAACAAAATGGAGTTGTAGAAAGGAAAAATAGGACCATACAGGAATCTGCCAGAGCTATGATACATGCCAAAAGACTTCCTATTCATTTTTGGGCTGAAGCTATGAATACAGCCTGTTATGTCCATAACAGAGTCACTTTGAGAAAGGGAACCTCATCCACCATTTATGAACTCTGGAAAGGAAGAAAGCCAACTGTGAAGTACTTCCATGTATTTGGCAGCAAATGCTATATTCTGGCAGATCGTGAACAAAGGAGAAAGTTGGACCCTAAAAGTGATGAAGGTATATTTCTAGGATACTCCTCCAACAGCAGAGCTTATAGGGTATTCAATTCTAGGACCAAAGTCATGATGGAATCAATAAATGTCATAGTTGATGATTATCATGAAGAAACAGATGTCCCTTGTAATGTTGAGACATTCTTTGAGACTCCAACTCAACAGAATGACCTTCCTAATACCACTACAGCAGACTCTGAATCCAAGGAAGCTAGCAAAATCCCTTCCATCAGAATTCAGAAAGATCATCCTAAAGAACTCATCATAGGGGATCCTAACAGTGGAGTCATTACAAGATCTAGAGAAATCATCTCAAACTCTTGCTTTGTGTCTAAAATTGAACCAAGAAATGTTAAGGAGGCTTTAACTGATGAATACTGGATTGGTGCAATGCAAGATGAATTGAACCAATTTAAGCAACATGAAGTTTGGGAGTTAGTTCCTAGACCTGAGGGAACAAACATCATTGGCACAAAATGGATATACAAGAACAAATCAGATGCTGAAGGAGTTGTCACTAGGAATAAGGCAAGACTTGTTGCCCAAGGATACACTCAAGTTGAAGGGGTTGATTTTGATGAGACCTTTTCCCCTGTAGCCAGACTGGAATCTATCAGACTCCTATTGGGAATTGCTTGTCTCCTGAAGTTCAAGCTATTTCAGATGGATGTAAAAAGTGCCTTCCTAAATGGGTACTTAAATGAGGAAGTTTATGTGGAACAGCCTAAAGGTTTTGTGGATCCAAACCACCCTGATCATGTCTACAAATTGAGGAAAGCTCTATATGGTCTGAAACAAGCTCCTAGAGCATGGTATGACAGGTTAACAAAATTTCTCTCAGACAAGGGATACAGAAAAGGAGGCTTGGATAAAACCCTCTTTGTCAAAAATTAAGGAGGGAAGTTAATGGTAGCTAAAATATATATTGATGACATAGTGTTTGGGGGAATGTCAGAACAAATGGTTAAACATTTTGCTGACCAGATGCAGGCTGAATTCGAAATGAGTCTCATGGGAGAACTGACTTATTTTCTTGGACTGCAAGTCTCACAGATGGAGGACTCAATCTTTCTATCTCAAAGCAAGTATGCAAAGAACATTGTCAAGAAGTTTGGTATGGAGAATTCCAGTCACAAAAGGACTCCTGCACCTACTCATTTAAAGCTATCCAAAGATTCAAGTGGGGTTAAGGTGGACCAAAGTCTGTACAGAAGCATGATAGGAAGTTTGTTGTACTTAACAGCCAGCAGACCTGACATTGCTTTTGTAGTTGGAGTTTGTGCAAGATACCAAGCTGATCCTAAAGTCAGCCATATCAACCAAGTGAAGAGAATTTTGAAGTATGTAAGTGGAACTTACAACTATGGCTTGCTATACTCTCATGGTTGTGAACCAACTCTGACTGGTTATTGTGATGCTGATTGGGCTGGAAGTGCTGATGATAGAAAAAGCACCTCTGGAGGATGTTTCTTCTTAGGAAATAATCTGGTCTCCTGGTTCAGCAAGAAACAGAACTGTGTGTCTCTCTCTACTGGTGAAGCTGAATACATTGCAGCTGGTAGTAGTTGTTCTCAAATGATCTGGATGAAACAGATGCTTACTGAGTATAATGTCACACAAGATGTTATGACATTGTACTGTGACAATCTGAGTACAATCAACATTTCCAAGAATCTTATTCAGCATAGCAGGACCAAGCATATTGACATTAGACATCACTTTATCAGAGACCTTGTAGAAGAGAAGACGATTAAACTGGAACATGTTGCCACTGAGCTACAGCTGGCTGACATTTTTACCAAGGCACTTGATGCAAATCAATTTGAAAACTTGAGGGGCAAGTTGGGTATTTGCCAACTTGAGGAATTGTAGCAATTAATTTTGCTTAAAACAAGGGTTGAAGGAGTTATTTTTGTTAAGTCTATTTTGATTGGGTTAATCATATGTGTTGTACCCCAAAATTTGCCCTCCCATAATCTTCAAAGTTTTGCCAAGCATCACCTCAAATGGTTCAAGGTCTACTCAAGGGCTACACAGTCAACCATCCTCCTTAACACAGTCAAAACTAGGGTTTTGGTTCTTGCAAATAAATTGAGGTTTCCAAGGGTCCAATCAAGTCCCATATGCCCATAAACATTGTCAAGCATCCATATGTCAAGTTTCAAGACTCACAGCATCAGATTGCACAGTCAAAAACCCTAATTGCTTCACAGTCAACTGCAGGGGCAAAATGGTCATTTGGCAGTCAAAAGTCAAAAATTTTGGTCAACATCTTATTTTGAAGCCACAATCATCATTTTATCAAGTCTTGATCATGATTCTCAAAGCATGGCTCAAAAATCATCAAGATGCAAAAGTTTCTATTTTTGGACAGTTGAAAAGTCAACTGTAACTTGACCAAGGCATAACTTTTTCATGGTTCATCAGAAAAATCCCATCCAATGCTCATCTTGAAGGGGAAGACATTTCCTACAACTCATCTTCACATTCCAAGTCCAAGAAATGCTCTCACAAAAAGTTATCAATTTCAACATTATAGGTCATTTTCAAAAGTCAACAAAAAGGCACTTTAAGTCAAAGACCATAACTTGAGATTGGTAAATCAAAATGACATGGGACCAAAGACATTGGTTAGAGGACTTCAAGACCTTTCTAAAATGTCCAAGAACATGTTCATATATTCAAAATTGAGCAAGATATGCATTGGAGAAGTTGGGAAATTTTTGTGAAATGGCCAAAGTCAATTATCCTTGAAACTTCATTTTTGACAAAAGGGGCCCACTTTTTCCACTTGGTTCAGCTTGGCCATGCCTCCCACGTGTCCCACAATTTATTTCAAAATTTAAAATTAATTTTTTCATTTTTATTTAATTTTATTTGATTTAATTCATTTTAAATCTTTTAAAATCAAATAAAAATCAAAGAGATTAATTAAGGGACATATTTTGCTTTGAATTGCTTTGAATCACCATCATACACCTTCCAAATTCGTGCAAGGGCTTATATCAAGCAAGAATTCAAAATTTCACAAATAAGGCAAGTTGTTTCAGTGTTGGTTATGGCAAAAATCAAAAGCATAATGGCAAGGCTTCAAGGCTCTTAATTCTGATTGATTTTCATTACATAATACATGTGCAAGCTTACACAATCAAATTCACGACTAGAGAGCCATACAAACTCAGAACCAAAGTGCAAAATTTATACAAAAAGTTGAAAACTGAAAACATAGTTATAAGGCGTTTCAAAGCACAACAAGCCTTCCAATACATTCCTGACATTGCTAGGAACGTGTTGCAATCAAGAACCAGTCTCCAGACCTCAAGAATTGGTAGAACCGAGTCTCACTTTTCATAAATGTGTTCATCATCGTTTTTCAATTTCCATGCATTATTCATGATTTTTAACTGTTGATTTATACTAACAATGATATTCTGAAGCTGTTGGTACCATTCAATTGAATTATGGCTGCCTAAATAAGAATCCACCATTGTTGAAACCTAGGGTTTCAGAAGCTCCAAAATAGGGCTTTCTGTATATGGAAAAATTGGATCCTAAAACCTATGCCATTGAAATCATGACGTCCAAACGAAACGAACCATGACCTCGCGCCCTTTTTATATTACAGCATGGGCTATTCGCTATTTTTACAGGTCTTGTTTAGTGGGGGTTTAAAACCCCCGTTATTTGTTTATATTACAGGCAGAAAGATGAAGACGAAGTTGGCGTGTCAAGACATGACTGGGTGATTCAAATGTTGGCGCGTGATTTTTGCTTTCCACCACTAACGCTTGTTTTCTTTTATAATAACCACTCTTCAGTATATTAACAAATGCGCTCAATAGCTCAGTTGGTGGCTGAGGTGTCTGGCAGGTATTGGGACCTGGGTTCGATTCCCAGGTCCCCCTACATATTTCCTATTTTTCCTCTTAACGTGTTCATATGCAGCGCCTCCCCCAAGGTTCATCATACAACTCCACATCCAAGCCTGCCACGCGCCCATGAGCTTCAATCTGAAGGCCAGAACATGCAGTCCATGATATACACTAGTCAACCACTCCACACATGATTCCTGAAAGTCAAAAAGGGCTTGTATTTTGATGGGCCAAAATGCTTCAAAACACCTCCTAAATGGGCCAGACACCCCCCAATGTTTATATATTTTTTAATTTTCTTTTCTTTTCTTTTTTCTAGTTCTTTTAATCATTTTTATTTAATTCACTCCAAATAATTTTCTTTTCATAATAAAACCAGAAAATCAAAAAGTGTAATATATTTAATTATATTTAATTTCTATTAACTTATTTTGTAAATAAACTCTAACCATTAATTTAGTAAATTAGGTTTTAAAACTTTAATGTTTTCTTAATAAATTAAAATATGTAGAAATTAGGGTTTTTAACCTTTTCATTTTATTTTTTTTAATAAATATTTTTTCTCATTATTATTATTAATTACTAAATATTTCGTAAATAAACATGTACATTAATTATTTAGTAAATTAGGTTAAACTTTAATATTTTTCATTAATAATTAAAAACAACTTAGAATTAGGGTTTCTCTTAGTTTCTTTATTTCATAAATACCAAAAAACCTAAAAAAACATTTCTTTTCTTTTAATTAAATAATAATTAGCTTTTAATTCAGTTTAATTTCAAAAGGGTCCAACGCCCTCGAACGTTCAACTTTAATTCTTTCGCGCATTTATTCTTATTTTTTCTTTTTTCAATATTATGTAACTGTTCAAGCCATGTAATAGTAACTAGGTTTTACTTTCCGCATCTTTTATTAAAACGGGTCTTTGTAATTTGGCGATGTATAGACCCGCGCCTTGTAATAGCGTAGGATTTTATTTTCCGCATTTAAATTTCCGCACTCTTAAAACTGCTAAACTTTGCATGAAAGAATGTATGGCCTAAATTAAAAACAAGCGTAGATCACTATGATGCATGTACAAGATAAAACATAACATGAAAATAACACACAAGTTCACACACCACTCTTAGGGTACGCCTCACTGTTGCCTTACCTTCGAAACGTGGTCGTCGAGTATAGGACGTTTTAGTAAGTCCTTATGTCCATTGATCCAATTACCTCAAAACAAGTTGCCTCGAAACGGTTGCCTTGGAATAGTTGCCTCGAAACGGTTGCCTCGGATTAAAAAAGGATCAAGGACATAAGGGTAGCTTCTAAAGTGTCCTACTGTTGCTTCGGTGACCACACTGTCCCTAAACTCGAATTGACCCGAACACCTCCAACGGTGGTGCTACCTACCTCTCAATGGTGGGATGGCACTACCTTAGGGACTTCTACACAGTTTAATTCCTTAGGGTAGGTAGATGACTCATAGATACTTGCTCTCTTCAAAAACAAATCAAAACTCTTTTCACACCGACACTTTCAAAAAGCTTTCAAAACAATTTTTCAAACACTCTTGAGGACAGATACAAGAGTTATTCAGAAATCTTAAACGAAACTTTTTCAAACCCACTCACAATTGAAAAGCAAACATTTTGAAAACATAAGAGCAAGTATCTAAGAGCCCGTGGATAACCACGAATAGAAAGGGTGCTAATACCTTCCCTTTCTATAAATCTACCTCCCGAACCGAGAAACAATCTCATAAGGAATTTTGCTGTGCTTTTGTCCTGTCCATGTTGGAGAAAATAAAAGATGGTGGCGACTCTTGCTTCCGCGACATTTCGCGAACCAGCGTTAAACAGTCACTTCTAAATCCACCAATCACATAACTGGCGACTCTGCCGGGGAATCTACTCTTATAAAGTGAGGTGTACCTTAGGACTAAGATCATTTGTGTTTTCAATTGTTGTGCTTGTTTGCTTTATTATTGTGGGCTGCATCGGAGTTACATAGATCCTAACCCGGATCTGGGGATACCCTGTTAGGTAGCATAAGCTGTGAGGGACCTGTCCGGCGTAGACCGACATGGGTGAAGCAGTGGCTACATTGGTGTGGCGCCTTGGTCTGTACTGATATCCCTTGTGTCGCAACGAGGAGAATATGGGTCTCTTGAGGAGTCATTAAGCACCAACCGACCTTAGAACCTTAAATGACCCAACTTGGCCAATAGAACAGTAGTAGTATGCTACGCCCATAGAGGCTAAACTCTCGTGATGGTTCTGGCTGCAAGAAAAGATTGCGATGCTGGAGTTATGACCGATTGAGGGTAGTCAGTGATATTGGGATCCTCTAGAACCCGGTTACTTCTGATAGGATAGGTCTTAACCAACAAAATGAAAGAGGGTAATACCTAGACCCCATGCTGGCCTAAACTCTAAGGGCTCTTTGTGTGACTTGTGTGCTTTCAAACTTGACTACTTGCATACTTGTTATCTGACACTTAAGTTTCTTGCAGGTTTTGTTTACAGTCCTTAATCTGGACTCATAACAGGGTTTACCTACATCACTCCATGCATAGCATAACATCATACCATTGCATACATCCTGCATAAGGACTAACCCATTTCAAGGATCTCAAGGGCTTGTGATGTAGGTCATGATGAATCAAACGTCTAGCAAGGGGCAAAGAGGATTTATTTTCCTCTAGCCAAGGTAGTCAGGGGCTATGACCCACTTGATATGGTGAGCTTTGACACTTGAAGAAGGTTCCCCGAGCCAAGATTGTCAGGGGCTATGACCCACTCGATATGGTGAGCCTTGACTCTTGAAGAAGGATTCTCAGCAACATGAAGTTCCTTCAATCAAGCTACAAATTCAAATGCTAACAATCTTCTTGTTTACCCTGCGAGGTCCTTGAAAACATTGCATGCATATCATACATATCATTGCATTACAGGTACCCTTTTGACAGGTCACTCATCTCCTTCGCTGTTTATTTCAGCAATGGCTTTCCAACCGGACAACCAAGATCTTCGGGCTCAAAACGCCCAACTGCAAGAAATGTTCTTGAACCTATCCCAGGGGCAAGAAGAAATAAAGGCTCTCCTCACAAGGAACTTGATCCTAGGGAATGCAGGGGGTATCAGGAACGATCAGCTAGAAGGGCTACAAATTGAGTTGGCAACCATGAAGATCCAAATGATGGGACAGTTGATGGGCCAAATGACTCTCATTCAGGACTTAGCTCAAAAACAAGAAGAGCTCCGGGTCCTCGCCACCAAGCTGCTTCAAAATAATCAAGTGGGGCAAACAACCAGGGTTGAAGTTCCAGTCATCATTCAACCACATGCGGGGCAAGAAGACAAGGGAAAATCTCCTCAGCTTGCTTCAGGGTCACAGCCCAGCCTCAACGGGGTAGTCAGCGTAAATGAAATACGCCTGGAAGACATTTCTCGGAAACTGATATACCATCATCCTTTATACTGAAGCGCTTGTTGGAGGTCAATCAGATCACTCTAAGGGACCCTCCTAAGAATCCGAATATGACACCTTCAAGGTATAACCCCAACACCCGCTGCGCTTATCATTCTGACAGCCCGGGGCATGCTACAGATGACTGCTGGACTCTGAAAAACAAGATCCAAGACTTGATTGACGAAGGGGTGCTGGAGTTCATGCCAGATGGCGAGATGAAAATCTTCCGCTGAGAATTCTCCATTTAAGATGACTAGTTCAAACTAGAGGATTTTTGTTCATTAGAATCTTTCAAGTTGTAATTTTCTTTTGATTGTTCAAACAATTATTGTCATAGCAAACTTTATTACTTCATCAATGCATCGCATATGTCTGTTTTGAATCAATATATTCGCATTCGCTATATTCAAACTGTTTTCATATTTTTGTGATGATCAACTCTTGATTTAAAATTCTAAGCCTCTTGAGGGAGGATGACGAAAACGATACCACAATCTACAGTATGCTTTTGAACAGACCCCGCTGATGAGGTACAGGCATTGTTTCAATTCCTAAACACTGGAGTTATAAGGAAGATAATCCCTCGTCAACCCCTTTGAGCCAAAGAAGTAGGAGTTTTGCTTTTCACAAAAAATTAAAACCCATAATCATAACCTGGGGCAGAGTAGTTCTCTCAGTTGATCCCGGTGCACAATAAACGGCATCAAAGAAGTCCTTCCGAGACAAAAGACAGTGATGGTTCTGAATAATCATAAAGACAGGCAGTCATCATTTCACAGAAATAAAGGCCCAATAAGTCAAAACCTATGAAGGAGACTTACAAAAACTGGGGCATCCCGCTGACTGTGATCACAAAAGAAACAGTTCAGGCAAAAAACAGGGATAATAAAATCAAAAAAGAAAGAGGTCCAACAAACCCTCAACAAAAAAAGGAATGACTGCCTATTCAAAATAAATTGTCAAACATCCGAACCATCAACGGAATATCAGAGCAAAGACTCAAACAAGGTCTAACGCACGATCAACTGAGTTTAGGATTGAAGAACATCATGAAGAACGGGTGGGTACAAATAAATTTGAGCCTTTATCCTTTGTTTCTTAAACCGTGAACCAGGCCACGCTACAACCCTCAAAAGTCCTAGCTGAAGCATGGGTTAGTTCGAAAGCATACTGTTACGAAAGGTATCCTGACTCCTTAAGTCTTGCGGTAAAATAACGAGTTGACATCACCGTTTACAAAATTCACTTGTTTTTATGAAAAAAATGCATTTTCAAAAACTTCAAGACAGACATAAGCTTTTGCATTCTTAAAATAACCTTGTTTGCATATGACTATTTGTTTGAACAGCAGAGAAATTCGCACGACGAATATCTAATGAACAAAAGTCCCCTCAACAAAAGAGTCACCTCCAGTGGAAGAAACACTCCCAATCAAGGGGCATGGTATGATCATTGTCCATCATCTGGGGCAGTTAAGTCAAGATTCGGAGAATCTCTCAAAAGGCCAACCAGCCTGGGGCAAATCTCCATCTGGATCACTTGGAGCGTTGGACGATCAAACAAAGATCTTCTGGTAGTATGGCAACACTACACTACTGATAGGGGCACCTCCCTACATCCTGAGAGCGTGGACATAGTCGAAAAAAGTACTACGCATAATCAAAGACCTGCTAGGTTGACACACCTAGGCAAAAATAAGGGCTTCCCGGCGAACCAAAAGGGTTCGGGCAAAAATAAGGGATGAAAATGAAAAAATCTGTACACCCGGCAAGTCGAAAACCTGAAAAGGCAGCTTGGGCAAAAAAGAGTATCCCGGTGGACTGAAAACCCGAAAGGGCGGTCCAGGAAAAAATTAGGGATCAAAGCGTACGACTATGTCCTGGCATCTCGTCACCTGTCTACCAGAAGATTTGTCAATTACCCCCACAAGTGCCTTCTCCCACTGAAACTGGGGCAATAATGAGTTGTCTAAGTGATCTAGTTGCTCTGCCATCAAGGTACCAAGACAAGTTCAGCTGAAGAATGACCAAGATACCCTAATTCCCCACAGAATGAGACAAGGTTCAGCCATACTCCCCCCGAGCAGAGAAGGCACAATACCTCCAGCAAGTCAGCAACACTCTCCCCAAGCAGAGTTAGCTTACTGTCAGCCTTAAGGAAGTTGGATTATCCCCCGAAGATCTCAATATTCCCCGGCGGAGTACAGCTATCCCTCAACAAGCATCCCCGGCAGTATTGATCTAAGATTGTTCCCCGGCGGAATCTAGACATCCAGCGGAGCCCTTCCCAGTACAGTCCGAAGTCTCCTCAGGAGAGTTAAATCATCTCCCCAGTAGGAAGCTTATCCCCAGTAGATTCTGGAAGCTTATCACCTGCAGAGTGTGAACGCTCTCCCCCGGCTTTATTCAAAGGTTATTTCCTCACCAGGATATAACTGGGTTATCCTCAGCTAATGGCCACGGAAAGATCGTCCTCGGCGAAGTCTTCCTATCCCCAGCGGAGTTCATCAGATCTTCCAACAAAGCTCGTCAATGGTATCCCCAATGGAGTATCATCAACATCTCATCAAAGTGCCTCTTTCCCCACAGAGCATTCCCCGCAGAGTATTCTATTCACCAAGTTTATTCCCCAACGGAGCCATCTTCTCCTACCGGTATTCTTGCAACCATCATCCCCAGCGGAAACAAAGAACGCTACTCTTCAACATCAGCCCAGGATTCAACAAACTCCCGGCATTCGTCAAGGATTTATTTTCCCAGACGAAAACACAATTCATAAACATCTTCATACATTATAGCATGCACATACGCATCATGAACATACAATCTCATTCATTCTGAGAACATCACGCATGTCATACATCATGACATTTCATACAACTAACGTTTTGTCTTTTCAGGACAAATGTCAGTACAAAGATGATTACTATCAACTGTCGCAATTCCAGATTCGATACTTGTAGCTAGCCAGGGCACAACTGTGAGCGACCAATTCCAGACTCGATTCCTGTATCCTCCCAGGGCACGTCTGAAGAGTTCGAAGATCTGATTCCTGTATCTTGCCAGGGTGTATCTGTTGACGACTAATTCCAGACTCGATTCCTGTATCTTGCCAGGGCACGTCTGAAGAGTTCGAAGATCCGATTCCTGTATCTTGCCAGGGTGTATCTGTTGACGACTAATTCCAGACTCGATTCCTGTATCTTGCTAGGGCAGGTCTGAAGAGTTCGAAGATTCGATTCCTGTATCTTGCCAGGGTGTATCTGTTGACGACTATTTTCCAGACTCGATTCCTGTATCTTGCCAGGGCACGTCTGAAGAGTTCGAAGATCCGATTCCTATATCTTTCCAGGGTGTATCTGTTGACGACTACATTACCAGACTCGATTCCTGTATCTTTCCAGGGCATGTCTGAAGAGTTCGAAGATCCGATTCCTGTATCTTGCCAGGGTGTATCTGTTGACAACTACAATTCCAGACTCGATTCCTGTATCCTGCCAGGGCACGTCTGAAGAGTTCGAAGATCCGATTCCTGTATCTTGCCAGGGTGTATCTGTTGACGACTATTCTCCAGACTCGATTCCTGTATCTTGCCAGGGCACGTCTAAAGAGTTTAAAGATTCGATTCCTGTATCCAGCCAGGGCACGCATGAAGAGTTTGAAGATCAACACCGGTAACAGGCCAGGTAATTATCTTTCTTTCTCAGGTACGCAAGTTTCTCGCTAAGGAATCTCTTACGCGATCGACACCTAGATTGCATCTATAAGCCCATCTACATACCAACAGTTCCAAATGGAATCTATAAGCCCATTCCCGACAAAGTTCTGTCACACTTCCAGATGGCATCTATAAGCCCATCCTCCTATCCACCATCCCTCCAAATGGCATCTATAAGCCCATTTCCGCCATCACACTGCTAACATGTGAGCGCAAATTTCTGGGCACTTTAGTGTTCAATCATCTTCCACCTTCGGATCACGAAAGGCACGCCAACCAATCTACATCCTCAGGTCTAAGAAGATTGAACAGGGGCAACTATTGTACCCCAAAATTTGCCCTCCCATAATCTTCAAAGTTTTGCCAAGCATCACCTCAAATGGTTCAAGGTCTACTCAAGGGCTACACAGTCAACCATCCTCCTTAACACAGTCAAAACTAGGGTTTTGGTTCTTGCAAAGAAATTGACGTTTCCAAGGGTCCAATCAAGTCCCATATGCCCATAAACATTGTCAAGCATCCATATGTCAAGTTTCAAGACTCACAACATCAGATTGCACAGTCAAAAACCCTAATTGCTTCACAGTCAACTGTAGGGGCAAAATGGTCATTTGGCAGTCAAAAGTCAAAATTTTTGGTCAACATCTTATTTTGAAGCCACAATAATCATTTGATCAAGTCTTGATCATGATTCTCAAAGCATGGCTCAAAAAATCATCAAGATGCAAAAGTTTCTATTTTTGGACAGCTGAAAAGTCAACTGTAACTTGACCAAGGCATAACTTTTTCATGGTTCATCAGAAAAATCCCATCCAATGCTAATGTTGAAGGGGAAGACATTTCCTACAACTCATCTTCACATTGCAAGTCCAAGAAATGCTCTCACAAAAAGTTATCAATTTCAACATTATAGGTCATTTTCAAAAGTCAACAAAAAGGCACTTTAAGTCAAAGACCATAACTTGATATTGGTAAATCAAAATGACATGGGACCAAAGACATTGGTTAGAGGACTTCAATACCTTTCTAAAATGTCCAAGAACATGTTCATAGCTTCAAAATTAAGCAAGATATGCATTGGAGAAGTTGGGAAATTTTTGTGAAATGGCCAAAGTCAATTATCCTTGAAACTTCATTTTTTACAAAAGGGGCCCACTTTTTCCACTTGGTTCAGCTTGGCCATGCCTCCCACGTGTCCCACAATTCATTTCAAAATTTAAAATTAATTTTTTCATTTTTATTTAATTTTATTTGATTTAATTCATTTTAAATCTTTTAAAATCAAATAAAAATCAAAGAGATTAATTAAGGGACATATTTTGCTTTGAATTGCTTTGAATCACCATCATACACCTTCCAAATTCGTGCAAGGGCTTATATCAAGCAAGAATTCAAAATTTCACAAATAAGGCAAGTTGTTTCAATGTTGGTTATGGCAAAAATCAAAAGCATAATGGCAAGGCTTCAAGGCTCTTAATTCTGATTGATTTTCATTACATAATAGATGTGCAAGCTTACACAATCAAATTCACGACCTAGAGAGTCATACAAACTCAGAACCAAAGTGTAAAATTTATACAAAAAGTTGAAAACTGAAAACATAGTTACAAGGCGTTTCAAAGCACAACAAGCCTTCCAATACATTCCTGACATTGCTAGGAACGTGTTGCAATCAAGAACCAGTCTCCAGACCTCAAGAATTGGTAGAACCGAGTCTCACTTTTCATAAATGTGTTCATCATCGTTTTTGTACCCCAAAATTTGCCCTCCCATATTCTTCAAGGTTTGCTAAGATCATGCTTCAAAATCTCCCAAGGGTTGCACAGTCCAATTGCCTCCTAACAGTCAAAAATTAGGGTTTTGGTTCTGGCAAAGAAATTGAAGTTTCCAAGGGTCCAAACAAGTCCCACATGCCTACATACATTGTCAAGCATCCATATGCCAAGTTTCAAGACTCACAGCACAAAATTGCACAGTCAAAAACCCTAATTGCCACACAGTCAACTGCAGGGGCAAAATGGTCATTTGACAGTCAAAAGTCGAAATTTTTGGTCAACATCTTATTTTGAAGCCACAAACATCATTTGATCAATTCTTGATCATGATTCTCAAGGCATGGCTCAAAAAGTCTCAAGATGCAAAAGTTTCTATTTTTGGACAGTTGGAAAAGTCAACTGCAAATTGACCAAGGCATAACTTCCACATGGTTTATCAGAAAAATTCCACCCAAAGCTCATTTTGAATAGAATGACATTTCCTACAACTCATCTCCACACTTCAAGTCCAAGAAATGCTCTCACAAAAAGTTATCAATCTCAACATTATAGGTCATTTTCAAAAGTCAACAAAAAGGCACTTTAAGTCAAAGACCATAACTTGATATTGGTAAATCAAAATGACATGGGACCAAATACATTGGTTATAGGACTTCAGGACCTTTCCAAAATGTCTAAGAACATGATCAAAGCTTAAAAATTGAGCAAGATATGCCTTGTGGAAGTTGGGAAATTTTTGGGAATTGTGGAAAGTCAACTTTGCTTCAAATGCCTCAAAAATGCTAATGGGCCTCAATTTCTTCCATGAATCATCACCCAAAGGCTATGCACGACCCATTAAGCTAAAAGGGAGTTATTTTCTCATTTTTGATTAATTATTTGAATTTTTATTATTATTAATTCACTTAATTAAAATTAAATATGAAAAAAATAGCAAACCACACCTTTCAAATCTTTTTATGCAGAGATTTCACTCATTATATGCTCAATATCTCGTGTACCAATCTCAAGAGGCAAAATCTTCCAAAATAGGCAAGTTTCCATGGCAAAAAGATTTGAAAAAGGATGTAATAAAATCAAATATTTGGATCATCAATGGATGGATTTTGGGCTGGCTTTTTGACCTAATTCTATTCAAATACATAAGCATAAGTGAAACCTAACCCCTGGGACAAAAAAGCTGCGCTCAGAATACAAAAACAAAACTTGCATTTTTGACAAAAATATTGAAAACTGAAAACCTAATTACAAGGTGTTTCAAGGCCTGAAAAGTGTTCCAATACATTGCTAGACGACCTAGGAAGCGTTTGCAATCAAAGCCAAGTCTCCATACTCAAAGAAGTGGTAGAACGCCATCGCCCTGTTCATAAAATTTTGCATATTCGTGTTTGCATTTTCATGCCTTATTAATGTCTTTTAATGGTTGATTTACACTAACATGAATATTCTGAAGCTATTGGTGTCATTTGATTGAACTAACCATGCCTGTATGAGAATCCACCATGAACGTTTCTTAGGGTTTCAGAGCTCCAGATTTGGGGCTTTACATATATGGAAAAATTGGCCATTCAAACCTATGCCAATGGAATCAGGACCTCCAAACGAAGCAAAGCCAATACTCGCGCCCTTTTTATATTTGCCCAGGAGCTAATCGCTATTTTTCTTGTTTGAGTTTAGTGGGGGTTTAAAACCCCCGCTATCTGTTTGATAATTGCAGGAAAAAAGAGGAAGAAGGTGGACGTGTCTCAGGATGACTGGTGCATTTGAATTATGGCGCGCTGTATATCACTAAGTGCTGTTTTGTGTTATATTATTTGCTTGCCAATTCCTATACAACGCGCGCGCATGGTTCAGATGGTTGAACGTTCACTTGGTAAACGCTGGGACCTGGGTTCGATTCCCAGGTCCCCCCACTTATTCAATAATTTTTCTCTAACGTGTTCCTATGCAGTATGCCATCCAAAGACCATCATGCGTCCTCACCTCCTAGCCTGCCAAGTGCCCCAGAGCCTCAATCTGATGGTCATCATGTGAATTCCACCGTGCACGCCAGTCATTGGATCTGTACGCAAACGCTGGAAAGTCAAAAAAGGCCTGAATCAATGGGCCAAATTGCTCACAATACACCTCTCAATTGGGTCAGACACCCCATGGTTTGCATTATATTTCTTAATTTCTTTTTCTTTTCTTCTTTTTATTTTAATTGCCTTTTTTGTTTTATTTAATTCACAAATTTAATTTTCATAATAAAATAAACACAAAAAAATCAGAAATCATAAAAATAAAAAATATGTTTTATTTAATATTTAAGTCATTAATATTTTTGTAAATAAATTTTTAATAATCAATTTAGGTTAATTTAGGTTAAAATTTTAATGTTTTTCTTAAATAACTAAAAAATGTAGAAATTAGGTTTTTAGCATTTTTATTCTTTTTCTTAATAAATAATTTTGTCTTCTTATTATTATTATTAATTATTAACTAATTTTTTAAATAAACATGTAATTAATTAATTAGGGTAAATTAGGTTAAACTTAAACATTTTCTTTAACAATTAAAAACAACTTAGAACTAGGGTTTTATTTAACTTCTAATTTTAATTAATTTTCTTTATTTTCATAAGTACCAAAAACCATAAAAAATAACTTCTTTTCTTTATTGAATAATTAATTAATTTTTAATTTCATTTAACTTCTTTAAAGGGTCCAACGCCCTCGCATATTCGATTCTAATTTCTTTGCGCGCGTTTGTTTTTATTTTTCGTTTTAAATATAATGTAATTGCTCAAGCCTTATAATAGTAATTAGGAAATTTATTTATTTTCCGCATTTTATTAAAAAACGGGTCTTTTTGTTAATTTGGCGATGTATAGACCTGCGCTTTGTAATAGCGTAGGACCTTTATTTTCTGTACTTTAATTTCCGTACCCCTTAACTGCTAAATTTTGCATGAAAGAATGAATGACCCAAATAAAAGCAAGCGTAGCTCACCAAATGCATGACAAGACAAAACATAACTGAAAACGACACACAAATTCACACACCACTCTTAGGGTACGCCTCACTGTTGCCTTGCCCCTCGAAACGTGGTCGTCGAGTATAGGACGTCTTAGTGAGTCCTTATGTCCATTGATCTAGTTGCCTCGAAACAAGTTGCCTCGAAACGGTTGCCTCGAAACGGTTGCCTCGGAATAAAAAAAAGATCAATGGCATAAGGGTAGCTTCTAAGGTGTCTTACTGTTGCTCGGTGATCACACTGTCCCTACAAACTCGAATTGACCCGGACACCTCCAACGGTGGTGCTACCTACCTCTCAATGGTGGGATGGCACTACCTTAAGGAGATTTACACAACCTAATTCCTTAGGATAGGTGGATGACTCGTAGATACTTGCTCTAATTTAAAACAAATCAAAAACCTTTTTTCACACTGACACTTTCTAAAAGATTTCAAAACAAACGCTTCACAACACTCTTGAGGACTGATACAAGAGTCGAACTGAAGTTTTCAATGAAACTTTTTCAAACCCACGCACTTTTGAAAAGCAAACAAACCTTTTGAAAACACAAATGAGCAAGTATCTAAGAGCCCATGGATAACCATGGATAGAAAGGGTGCTAACACCTTCCCTTTCTATAAATCTACCTCCCGAACCGAGAAACTATCTCATAAGGAATTTTGCTGGGCTTTTGTCCTGTCCATGTTGGAGAAAATAAAAGACGGTGGCGACTCTTGCTTCTGCGACATTTCGCGAAACCAGCGTTAAACAGTCAGTTCCAGATCCACTGATCACAGAAC
Source organism: Vicia faba (assembly GCA_948472305.1). Classification (NCBI taxonomy): domain Eukaryota; kingdom Viridiplantae; phylum Streptophyta; class Magnoliopsida; order Fabales; family Fabaceae; genus Vicia; species Vicia faba. Next base: position 1,314,423,383 of record OX451740.1, on the reverse strand, counting down.
TGGCGACTCTGCTGGGGAATACTTTAAAGTGAGGTGTACCTTAGGACTAAGATCACTTGCGTTTTCAATTGTTGTGCTTGTTTGCTTTATTATTGTGGGACTGTCTCGGGAGTTCTATAGATCCTAGCCCGGATCTGGGGGATACCTTCTTAGAAAGTAGCAACAAGGCTGTGAGGGAACTGTGCGGGGTATATCGACATGGTTGAAGCAGTCTGCTACGTTGATGTGGCACTTTGGTGTGTATCGGTAACCCTTGAGTCCAGTCAAGGAGAGTACGGGGCCGCCGCGTGGTGTCGTGAAGCATCAACTGACCTTAGGAACCTTAATTGAACCATCTTGGCTTCTTTAGGATAGTGAGATAACTGACTTTGGTGCAGTCCAAGGTTGGTTGATACTCGATACTACACTCAATTGAGGGTTGTTTTCTTGGAATATTTCGGTCGCTAGTTTAGTGGCTAAATCGAAACGATGAACAATGAAAGAAATCCAATGATATTGGGACCCTTAGAACCCAGTTACTTCTGATAGGACAGGTTTTGAGCCCACCAACTTCAAGAGGGTAGTACCCCAGACCCCATGCTGGCCTAAACTCTAAGGGCTCTTTGTGTGACTTGTGTGCCTTCAAACTTGAACTACTTGCATACTTGTTATCTGGCACTTGAGTTTCTTGCAGGTTTTGTTTACAGTCCTTAATCTGGACTCATAACAGGGTTTACCTACATCACTCCATGCACAGCATAACATCATACCATTGCATACATCCTGCATAAGGACTAACCCATTTCAAGGATCTCAAGGGCTTGTGATGCAGGTCATGATGAATCAAACGTCTAGCAAGGGGCAAAGAGGATTTATTTTCCTCTAGCCAAGGTTGTCAGAGGCTATGACCCACTTGATATGGTGAGCTTTGACACTTGAAGAAGGTTCCCCGAGCCAAGATTATCAGGGGCTATGACCCACTCGATATGGTGAGCCTTGACTCTGGAAGAAGGATTCTCAGCAACATGCAGTTCCTTCAATCAAGCTATAAATTCAAATGCTAACAATCTTCTTGTTTACCCTGCGAGGTCCTTGAAAACATTGCATACATATCATACATATCATTGCATTACAGGTACCCTCTTGACAGGTCACTCACCATCTTCGCTGTTTATTTCAGCAATGGCTTTCCAACCGGACAACCAAGATCTCCGGGCTCAGAACGCCCAACTGCAAGAAATGTTCTTGAACCTATCCTAGGGGCAAGAAGAAATAAAGGCTCTCCTCACAAGGAACTTGACCCTAGGGAATGCAGGGGGTATCAGGAACAATCAGCTGGAAGGGCTACAAATTGAGTTGGCAACCATGAAGATCCAAATGATGGGGCAGTTGATGGGCCAAATGACTCTCATTCAGGACTTAGCTCAAAAACAAGAAGAGCTCCGGGTCCTCGTCACCAAGCTGCTTCAAAATAATCCAGTGGGGCAAACAACCAAGGTTGAAGTTCCATTCATCATTCAACCACATGCGGGGAAAGAAGACAAAGGAAAATCTCCTCAGCTTGCTTCAGGGTCACGAGCCCAGCCTCAACGGGGTAGTCAGCGTAAACGATATACGCCTGGAAGACATTTCTCGGAGACTGATATACCATCATCCTTTATACTGAAGCGCTTGCTGGAGGTCAATCTGATCACTCTAAAGGACCCTCCTAAGAATCCGAATATGACACCTTCAAGGTATAACCCCAACACCCGCTGCGCTTATCATTCAGACAGCCCGGGGCATGCTACAGACGACTGTTGGACCTTGAAGAACAAAATCCAGGACTTGATTGACGAAGGTGTGCTAGAGTTCATTCCAGATGGCGAGATGAAAATCTTCCGCTGAGAAATGACTAGTTAAAACTAGAGGATTTTTGTTCATTAGAATTTTTCAAGTTGTAATTTTCTTTTGATTGTTCAGACAATTATTGTCATAGCAAACTTTATTACTTTATCAATGCATCGCACATGTCTGTTTTGAATCAATATATTCGCATTCGCTATATTCAAACTGTTTTCATATTCTGTGATGATCAACTCTTGATTGAAAACTCTAAGCCTCTTGAGGGAGGATGACGAAAACGATACCACGATCCTTACAGTATGCTTTTGAACATACCCCGCTGATGAGGTACAGGCATTGTTTCAATTCCTAAACACTGGAGTTATAAGGATGATAATCCCTCGTCAACCCCTTTGAGCCAAAGAGGTAGGAGTTTTTCTTTTCAAAAAAATCTTTTAAAACCTTAATCATAACCTGGGGCAGAGTAGTTTTCTCAGTTGATCCAAGTGCACAACGAATAGCACCAAAAAGGTCCTTACAAAAAAAAGAAAGACAATGATGGTTCCGAACAATCATAAAGACAGGCAGTCATTACTTCTCAAAAATAAAAACCCATTAAGTCAAAACCTATGAAGGAGACTTACAAAACTGGGGCATCCCGCTGACTGTAATCACAAAAGAAACAGTTCAGGCAAAATTTAGGGATAATGAAATCAAAAAGAAAGAGGTCCAACAAACCCTTAACAAAAAAGAAATGACTGCCTATTCAAAATAAACTATCAACATCCGAACCATCATTGGAATATCAGGACAAAGACCCAAACAAGGTCAAACGCACGATCAACTGAGTTTAGGTTTGAAGAACATCACGAAGAGCGGGTGGGCACAAATAAAATTTGAACCTTTATCATTTGTTTCTTAAACCGTGAACCAGGCCACGTTACAACCCTTAAAAGTCCTAGTTGAAGCATGGGTTAGTTCGAAAGCATACTGTTACGAAAGGTATCCTGACTCCTTAAGGCTTGCGGTAAAATAACGAGTTGACATCACAGTTTACAAAAAAAAAAACTCATTTGCTTTTATTGAAAAATGCATTTTCAAAAATTTCAAGACAGACATAAGCTTTGCATTCTTAAGATAACATTGTTTGCATATGATTATTTGTTTGAACAGCAGAGAACTTTGCGCAACGAATATCCGATGAACGAAGGTCTTCTCAACAAAAGAGTCACCTCCAATGGAAGAAACACTTCTAATCAAGGGGCATGGCATGATCAGTGTCCATCATCTGGGGCAGTCCAGCCAAGATTCAGAGAATCTCTCAAAAGGCCAACCAGCTTGGGGCAAATCTCCATCTGGATCACCTAGGGCATTCCGACAATGAATCTTGCCTGATCAGACATCTTCTAGTGGTACGGCAATGCAATATCAATAACAGGGGCATCTCCCTACATCCTGAGAGCATGGACATAGTCGGAAAAAAATACTACGCATGAACAAAAGACCCGCTAGGTTGACACACCTAGGCAAAAATAAGGGCTTCCCGGCGAACCAAAAGGGTTCGGGCAAAAATAAGGGATAAAATGAAAAAATTTGTACACCCGGCAAGTCGAAAACCTGACAAGGCGGCTTGGGCAAAAATGGGTATCCCGGTGGACTGAAAACCCAAAAGGGCGGTCCAGGAAAAAGTTAGGGATTAAAGCGTACGACTATGTCTTGTCATCTCGTCACTTGCCTACCAGAAGAAGATTTGTCAACCGGAAGTCATCAAGCGCCTCCACAGGTATCTTCTCCCACATCAGAAACAGGGGCAATAATGAGTTGTCCAAGCAATCTAGTTGCTCTGTCAACCAAGGTACCAAGGTAAGTTCGGCTGAAGAACCAACCAAGATATCTTAATTCCCCAAAGAATGAGCCAGCAAGTCAACATACTCTCCCCAAGCAGAGTTAGCTTACTGTCAGCCTTAAGGAAGTGGGATTATTCCCCGAAGATCTCAACATTCCTCAGCAGAATATACAGACATTCTTAACAAGCATCCCCGGCAGTCTTGATCTAAGATTGTTTCCCGGCGATATACCAGACATTCAGTGGAGCCACTTCCCCAGTCCAATCTCAAAAATTCTCCAGGAGAGTCCATCCCAAAAGTTTCCCCAGGAAAGTGGACTCCATCTCCCCAGCAGGAAGCTCATCCCCAGTAGATTCTGGAAGCTTATCCCCCGCAGAGCACGAACGCGCCCCGGATTTATTCAAAGGTTATTTCCCTACCAGGATATAACTGGGTTATCCTCAGCCAAAAGCCACAGAAAGATCGTCCTCGGCGAAGTCTTCTTACCCCCAGTGGAGTTCATCATATTCTTCAACAAAACTCAACAATGGTATCCCCAATGGAGTTCTCACTCATCTCAGCGAAGCACCTCTCTTCCCACAGAGTATTGTCCCCCAGCAAGATCGCTAGAGTAGTTATTCCCCGCAGAGTAATCTCTTCATCAAGTTTATTCCCCAACGGAGTCATCTTCTCCTACCGGTTCATTCTTGCAATCTTCATCCCCAGCGGAAACGAAGAACTCTCTTCAACCATCACCCCAGGATTTAACTCCCGGCATTCGTCAAGGATATATTTTACTAGACGAAAATACGTTCAAAAACATCACATTGTAATACATCATGATACATACATAAACGCATCATATCTTACAATCTCATTTATGTTGAGAACATCATCGCTTGATCCATGGCATGCATTGCATACGACTGACTTTTACATTTCAGGAAAGATCCAGTTAAGTTCTCAGATTCCAAGACCTTGTCTGGTCCAGTTAAATCGACTCCTAAAGATTTTTCTGATGCCGATCCAGTCAAAGGCCTTCTCTGGTCCAGTTAAATCGATTCCTAAAGATTTTCCTGATGAAGACCCAGTTGAAGATTCCAAGACCTTGCCTGGTCCAGTTAAATCGACTCCTAAAGATTTTTCTGATGCCGATCCAGTCAAAGGCCTTCTCTGGTCCAGTTAAATCGATTCCTAAAGATTTTCCTGATGAAGATTGTTGTACCCCAAAATTTGCCCTCACATTTTTCCACAAGAAATAACAACTTCAGGCTTTTCATGATCTTTCAAACTGGCTCAAGAATCGGTCAAACAGACTTTTCTCGTCAGTCAGGACACAATTAGGGTTTCATTGATTTTCAGGGCTCTGGAATGTTCCACACAGTTGGCTTAGGGTTTTGGTTGATTTTTGGCTCAACTTTGATCAGGCGAACGCTCTTTGGAATTTAATCAGGAATTAGGGTTTTTGTGGGCACGTTCTCAGAAGGATTCAAAATCTGTGATGCTTTGTAAGTTATTCCGAGATTTGGGTTGAATTCGCATTGTTTGATTTAATCAGTAAAAGAAGGCATTTGGTTTGAATTCACGTTCGTTTGATTGAACCAGTCAAAAGATCCATGCAGTTTGGATTTACAGTGTTTGGTAAAAATCAGTGAAAAGGGAATGCGCCTGATCAGTGTTTTGATTAACTGTTGCTTTGCTTTGGATATTGGAAATGCCAGGTTTAACTGCTCAAATTGCTAAAGCATTGTTTATTTAAATTATTTATTATTCTGAGATTAAGTGATTGGAATTTATTTTTCAATTATTTTAATTCAAAGAATTTTAAATAATAAATAAACAATAAAGGAAATAAAATTAATTGGATAATAAAAACCTTTATTTATTTTTAAATTATTCGTACAATTATTGTTTATAATTTAATTCAAGCAATGATTTTACATTAATTTAAATTTAAATAAAAAGAAAACTATCCTAAACATTTTCTATTCTTCAATTCTTCATCTGCTATCCTTTGCTCCCCTCCATTCAATTATTCATCTGCAAAAGGAAAAAAGAAAAGTCAAATAGCAGATAAATAAATAATGACAGATAAATAAAAGACAGTTCATCATTAAGGGCCACTGATTGGGATCAGTTAACCCTCTCTGCAAATCACGGGATTTCTCCCGGTTCACAAAGAGGGACGAATGTTTATTTGCTAAAAATGAATGCACCAAAAGTCAAAATTGCACAATTCAAAAATTGTCCAAACTACATAAGTTCAAGTCTCAAAACTCCAAGTGCAAATCAAACTAGAAGTCCAAACTGAAAAAAATTCAAACTTGCTGTCAAAATGCCAAAAGGCTACCCAAGCTGTCAAAGAAAAGAAGATTTGGGAAGATATCAAAAGATCCAAAAGTACAAAAGCTGTCAAAAGAAGAGACAAGAATGTAGAGAAAAAATTGTTATGCAAGCAAAATACATTTTCTTTTCATCATTTCCCAAAAGAAGGGGCCCTTTCAGAACAAGAAGTACAATGCATAAATAATATCTTAATGCAACTGTACTGAGAGAGAAAGAAGAAGAGAAAAAGAAAGTAGGTTTTAGGCTTTAGGCAGGAAGGAAGAAAACATATACAAAAGCTGAACACAGTGGATAAAAGGAGGTAAACCAATACACCAAAAACAAGAGGCAAAAACCTGCTGAACCTGTCAAGGCCATAACCTGTCAAAGGCCTAACATGAAGCCTGAGCCTCAAAAAGCCTCACAACCTGCTAATATCCATAAAGCACAAACCTGCTAATATCCATCAAACACAAGCCTGCTGAGATCTCACAAAACCAATATACCTGCACAAACATAACTAACATGGGCCAAGACCACAAGCCATACCAGCATATGCTCATAACCATAAAAACCTCATAACCATAAAAACCTCAAAACCATTAAACCACTGTCAAAGCAAAAGGCCATCAAACCTAAAGCATCAAACCTTAAGCAAAAACCTGTCTAAGCATCCAACCTGCCTCAGCATCATACCTGCCTAAGCTGTAAAAACCTTCAAGGCATAAACCATAACCTGCAGAAGCCTGGCCATTCAACAAAACCTTGTCAACTTTCAAAACCAGAAAACTCACCCAAAGCTTTAAACCTGCGTTGAAAGCCTAAAGAACCAAAGAAGATCAAGCCTGTACCAAATAATCCAGGCCAAACACCAAGAAACCTGATGTCCTGCCTGTAAACCTTTGTCAAAGACAATGCCAAGCATACAAACCTGCCTAAACAAAACTGGCCAACCCAAAAATGCCTACCCTATCAAACCTTCTAAAGCTTTGAATATGTGATACCAGTCTAAGCCAACATAAACAAGCATACCAATTTCCAAACCCACGAACCCTCAGATTTGCATCATCATAGGGTATTTCAAGAACCAAACACAAGCCAGCACAAAGAAAGGCAACAAAAGTCAGGGGCGAGAAGAGAAAGAAGGCAAATCAAAGGGCATCATACAAAAGGCAAGCGTTAAAGGCAACATAGGCAACATAAGCATGCATCCTGGGCCCTCAGAACCCTAGGTTCATCCTTGAGCAAAGAAGATACAAAAGCAACGTTCAAAGACATCTCAGGGCAACATAAGCAAGCAGACGACAAACACGTTCAAGGCAACAAGCATTAAAGGCAAAGGAGAAGAAGAAAGAGGTGAATTTACGAAGGGGTTTTCAGTCAATATCATCACAAAACCCTCAAATGGCAAAAAGATAAAGAGTACCAGGAAGTCCATAAGTCCATCACCATTGCGCAACCCCTTCACCACTAAGCCTCCGAGCGCCTCCACCGTTCCTCCCTCAAACGAAAAAGGTAGTAAGTCCTCTTCTTTTCCCTTTTTAACCTCGTTAAAACAAACAGAATCAAGACATCTTAATCAAAAGAAGGCAGTAATTCATAATATGTAAAAGGAAAAAACCCTAAACGCGTTAAACAAGCAAGAGGATTACCCTTTTTTGCGCTTCACTGCACCAGGGAAGAAGGAAGGGCGAAGGAGGCGGAGGCACTGATGGCTGGGCAAAGGGGAGAGTCAGGTTCCTGGCAAAGATGAACAAAGACGACAAGGATGAACGACGAACGGCGCGCTGCTCACAAACCCTAAGTTCTCTTCTGAACACAAAACCTTCAAACCCTAAAATTGTTTCAAGCAAATGGGCCTAACACATTTTCCCAACGCCCAAGCCTTTTTGTTTTACCTAGTACACCCCCTTTTCTTTTCTTTGTTCTTTTTTCTGCTTGGGCCCAAGCCCATTCAAACCCTTTCATTTAGTTTTTTAAAACATATTATTTTGATTAACAAAAACATAGCTTTTTACACTAACAATTTTTATATATATAGCATAATTAAACTTACATTTTCTTTTATTTTCTTTTATACATAGAACATAATTTTTCTTAAGATTAATATTTAATCAATACATTAATACTCTAACACTTTTAAAATATATTTTTCAATATGCATAAACTTTAAAACATTTAATTAAAATACTTTTTGTACATAACAAATAAAAATACTTTTTTTTATATATACATAATTAGAACTTAGAACATTTAATCAAAACATTCTTTTTTGTACATATTAAAAATATACAAGATTGTTAATTATATTAATAAATATTTAATTCTTTTCATTTAAGTTAAAACGATACCTTAAATAATACGCATTAATTCATATTGTCGCACCTGTAAATAATCACATACGCATATACACATACACTTACACAATATACTTGCATTTTGATACATTATACATTTGTTTATTTTGTATATTCGTTACATTTACATTTGATCGCAAATTTGATTTGGTTGTAACTTATTGGACATTACATTCCTAAGTCTCATCCCCATTCGTAAATTTGTACCCCCACTCCCGGATACTTATTCTGTAATAGCGTAGACTTTACATTTCCGCAATTTACCGCTTTTGAATTATACCATGGTTAGACCTAGGGTTTGCATGTACATAAAATCAAACGCTAGATAACCTAATACAAGACAAATACATGAAATCAATACACAATCACACTTGCACCCTCTAGGGTAATCCCACATGTTGTCTTCCAAAATGGGCCATGCTTGCACGTCGAGTATCTTTGGCAAAACAAATTCAAATGATCATAAGTCCCTCGATGACGCTTTCGAATGTTGCCTAAATGGAATGATCATAGTCCCTTCAAAGCAAATTTCCAAAGACACTTGGCATCATTGCATTCATGGTCCATACGATGACCCGCGCCCGTCCCGTTAAACATCCTAAACGCAAGATTGTCCACCAAATGCAATGGTGGAACAAAATTGTTAAAAAGGGTTGAAAACATAGAGAAAACCTTTGAGTACAATAGGGTAGACAAAACTCTTAGTTACTTGAGATCAACTTGCAAAAACACTTGCCTTCTTTTCAAAAACCACATTCCACAAACACTTCCAAAACAAACTCTCAAAAACACTTTGAAACATCTTTTCGAAAAGATACACACTTTTGTAAAATATTCGAGTAAAGAATTGTTACAAGGGTAGCCTAAGACAAGGCATCTTCTTCAAAAAACATTTTCAATACACGCACACACACACCATTTTCAAAGCAATCGAAAATCAAGGCAAGTGATCTAAAAAACCAAGTAACTAAGAGCCCATGGATAACCATGGATGAAAAGGGTGCTAATACCTTCCCTTTTCATAATTTACCCCCCGGACCCACGAAATATCTCAAAAGGTTTTTGCTGTGCTTTTTTAACCTTTCCCTTAGGATAAAATAAAAAGTCGGTGGCGACTCTTGCTCAACCGAACAAGTGCGAATACAAACGCAAAACTCACAGTCAGTTCTCCCACCGTATCACAGAACTGGCGACTCTGCTGGGGACTAACTTAAAAGTGGGGTTACCTTAGGGTTTAGATCACCTTTATTTTCTTGCTTTGATTGACTTGATTGATTTATCTTTTGGGTTCTTGTTTGGGTTTGTTGTAAATCCTACACCCGGATTTGGGGCACCTTTTTAGGTAAATAGCAAAAAACTGCGAGGGAACTGTGCGGGGTATACCGACATGGTTGAAGCAGTAAGCTATGTTAGTGTGACATATTTGTGAGTACCGGTAACCCTTGAGTTCAATCAAGGAGAGTACGGGGCCGCTGAGTGATGTCGTGAAGCACTAACGAACTCTTAGAACCTTAATTGACCATCTTAGCCTTTTTAGGGGTAGTGAGATGACCGACTTTGGTGCAGTCCAAAGTTGGTAGATACTCGATACTACACTCATTTGAGGGTTGTTTTCTTGGAATATTTTGGTCGCCAGTAAGTGGCTAAACCGAAACAATGAACACAGAAAACAATCCAATGATATTGAGCTCCTTAGAACCCGGTTTCTATTTTAGGACAGGATGAGCCAACTAACTTCAAGAGGGTACTTACCTAAACCTCATGCAAGCCTAAACCTAAGGACTTGTTTGCTTTGTGTGAATATGTTGGTCTGTATATACACTCACTTGCTTTTTGCATACATGTACATAACATCATAACATCATACCATAGCATTTTCAATAACCATTTCAAGGATCTCGAAGGTTCTTTTGATGCAGGGTTACGTTGAACCAGACATCTACCAAGGGGCAAGAGGTTTCTCCTCTAAACAAAGTTCTCCAGTCAAAGTTCAAGTACAACAACTTGAATCAGTGGCTATGACCCACTCGACATGGTGAGCTTGATTCTAGTGGAAAGACATCCACCGGTGCAAAGTTCTCCAATCAAAGATCCAAGTTCAACCTCTAACATTTTCTTGTGTTTACCCCAAGAGATCCTTGAAAGCATGCATCCACATATCATGCATTGCATTTTGACAGTCTTTCCTTTTTCAGGTTTCCTTACTCTCCTGCTGTTTATTTCAGTAAGAGATGGCTCTAGAAAGGTCTGTCAAAGACATCCAAGACCAGACTGCTCAACTGCAGGAGATGTTCCTGAACTTGTCTCTGGGGCAAGAAGAGATGAAAGCTCTCCTCACAAAGGGCTTGGAGAATTCCAACAAGGCCAGGAGTGATCAGCTTGCGGAGCTACAGTTCGACCTGACAACATTGAGGACCCAAATGATGGGATAGTTGGTGGGCCAGATGGCTCTCATCCAAGACCTATCTCAAAGACAAGAGGAACTCGGAGTTCTTGTCCGCCAACTGCTTCCAAATAACCAATTGGGGCAAATAGCTGAGGTTGAAGAGCAAGTCACCGCTCAGCCTCCATCCACTCATGAAGACAAGGGGAAAGCTCCTTTACTTTCTCCAGGGTCACAAGCCCATCAACAACCTCGCCAGCGTCAAAAGGGTAATCGGCGTAAGCAAGAAACATCGGGAAGACAGTTCACGGAGACTGAAATACCATCATTTTTCATACTAAAGCGCCTGTTGGAGGTCAACTTGCTTACCTTAAAGGACCCTCCTCAGAAGCCCAATATCTCCTCTCCTCACTATCATCCCGACGCATTCTGTGTTTACCACTCCTACAGCCCGGGACACGACACCAACGATTGTTGGGCCTTGAAGAACAAGATTCAAGATCTGATCGACATTGGAGTGCTGGAATTCATGCCAGACGGCGAGATGAAAATCTTCCGTTAAAGGGTTCTCCACCTGAAATGACGAAGCTCAAGCTGAAAGACTTTTGCTTCTTTTTGAATTTTCAAAGTTGTAATTACTTTTGCTGTCAAACAATTATCTGTTGATGTTAAACTCTGTTTTCATTAATGCATTGCATATGTTTGTCTTGAATTCATCCATTCGTTTCACTACTCTTATGCTTTTCTTTATGATATTTGACTCTTGATAAAAAGTTGTAAGCCTTTAGAGGGAGGATGACGAAACAATATCATAATCTCATACAGTGTGCTTTTGAACAGACCTTGCTGATGATGTACAGGCATTTCTTTCAATTCCCAAACACTGGAGTTATAAGGAAGTTAATCCCTAGTCAACCCCTTCGAGCCAAAGAAGTAGGAGTTTTCTGTTCTAAACGATCAAAACCCTTGATATAAACCCGGGGCAGGGTAGTATCTCAGTTAATTCAAAAGAAGATGCGCATTGAAGTCGCAAACTCTCAGTTCGTAATACAACGAACGATGTCAAAAAAGAAAGCATTCCTTTGGAATCAAAAGACAAGGGTGGTTCCCTATCACATAGACAGTCAATCTCTCAAAAGAGAAAAGCCCACCAAGCCAAAACCTATAAAGGGGGCTTAAGAAAGCTGGGGCATCCCGCTGACTGTAATCGCGAAAATGGGAACAGTCAGGAAAAAGTTAGGGATAACAAATCAAAATCAAAATAGTGAGGTCATTACAAAATCCTCAGCAACATGAAAAATGTTGAAAAAGAAAAAGGAGATGATGATTGTCTCCCCAAATTCAACTGGTGAACCATCGCCCAAAAGTCGTTTCAAACTCAAAACAGAGTGAGACGCACAATTAACTGAGCTTAGGTATGAAGGACATCACGAAGAGCGGGTGGGTACAAATATATTTTGAGCCTTTATCCTTTGTTTCTTAAACCGTGAACCAAGCCACGTTACAACCCTTCAAAAGTCCTAATTGAAGCATGGGTTAGTTCGAAAGCATACTGTTACAAAAGGTATCCTGACTCCTGTAGGGCTTTACTCTAAATCTTGTGTTGACTTGTCTTGTGAAAAGTTTTCTGCTAAAAACGCATTTTTCAAAACTTCGAGACAAACATAAACTTTGCATTGCTTGAATATCACTGTCTGCATTTGGCTTTTTGTTTGACAGCGAAGAAATTCATACAGCGAATGTTCGAAGGAACGAAAACTCTCTCAGTAAGTAAAAATCACTTCAAGAGGATAACACTTCCATTGTAAATCTCCTATCAGCAGGGGGCATGACATGTCACCATCCAATTAACCGGGGGCAGTCCAGTCGAGGTCCAACAGATCTTTCAAAGTCCAATTAACCTGGGGCAGTCCAGTCAAGATTTCAAGAAATCTCTCAATATGTAGAGTAATCTGATTCAAGACTCCTTCATCACCATTTGGGGCACTCGAATGTCAAAAGTGTTCAACAAATCAACTATCACCTTTCCAGACTCGATTCCTGTATCCAGCCAGGGCACGTCTGAAGAGTTCCAGATCAACACCTGTAACAAGCCAGGAAAACATCTGTGAACGACCGATTGTAGACCAACCCCTGTAACAAGCCAGGAAATTATCTACATCACCACTTGGGGCATTCGAATGTCAAAAGTGTTCAAAAACCCGATGTAGTTTTACACGAGCTCATCCTCAGGAAGCCCTACACCGGTTCCTCTTCAAGACTTCTGAAAACAGTTTATGGATTCTTCCCAACAACGGATGTTAATCTATTACTTGTTCAGATGCAACCATTGAAAACAGTTTATGGACGCTTCCCAACAACGGATGCTGCTCTATTGCTTATTCAATCTCAAGATTTCTGAAAACAGTTCACGGGTTCTCCAAGTAACGGATGTTAACCTATCGCTTGTGCAGTTTCTTCTCAAGACTTCTGAAAACGTTTATGGATTCTTCCCAACAACGGATGTTAATCTATTACTTGTTCAGATGCAACCATTGAAAACAGTTTACGGACGCTTCCCAACAACGGATGCTGCTCTATTGCTTATTCAATCTCAAGATTTCTGAAAACAGTTCACGGGTTCTCCAAGTAACGGATGTTAACCTATCGCTTGTTCAGTTTCTTCTCAAGACTTCTGAAAACGGTTATGGATTCTTCCCAACAACGGATGTTAATCTATCACTTGTTCAGATGCAACCATTGAAAACAGTTTACGGACGCTTCCCAACAACGGATGCTGCTCTATTGCTTATTCAATCTCAAGATTTCTGAAAACAGTTCACGGGTTCTCCAAGTAACGGATGTTAACCTATCGCTTGTTCAGTTTCTTCTCAAGACTTCTGAAAACGGTTATGGATTCTTCCCAACAACGGATGTTAATCTATCACTTGTTCAGATGCAACCTTTGAAAACAGTTTACGGACGCTTCCCAACAACGGATGCTGCTCTATTGCTTATTCAACTTCAAGATTTCTGAAAACAGTTTACAGGTTCTCCAAGTAACAGATGTTAACCTATCGCTTGTTCAGTTTCTTCTCAAGACTTCTGAAAACGGTTATGGATTCTTCCCAACAACGGATGTTAATCTATCACTTGTTCAGATGCAACCATTGAAAATAGTTTACGGACGCTTCCCAATAACGGATGCTGCTCTATTGCTTATTCAACTTCAAGACGTTCTGAAAACAGTTCACGGGTTCTCCAGTAACGGATGTTAACCTATCGCTTGTTCAGACTCTTCTCAACGTTCTGAAAACAGTTCACGGGTTCTCCAGTAACGGATGTTAACCTATCGCTTGTTCAGACACTTCTCAACGTTCTGAAAACAGTTTACGGATTCTCCAGTAACGGATGTCAATCTATCGCTTGTTCAGATTCCAAGCCTTCACCTGCAGCAATCAGAGGACTCTCGCAATCCCCAACCAGAGAACCTTCCAGAAGCTAACTCCACTCAGAGTCAAGTTTCATTATCCCCAGCGAAGCTAAAACTTCAAATTATCAATCCCTAGTGGAGCCAGACTAATGAACCTTCTCCCCACAGAGTTTTGGGAGGGCAAATCTTGAGTTCCCCAGTGAAGTCGCCAGAAATACTTCCCACCAAACTGAAGATTCTCAGTCTTACATCCCCAGCATGAGTCTATTAGATTGGAACTCCCCAGTAGAGGTCATCAGGAATTCTCTTCCGCAGCAGCAGCCAAAGAATTATTCTCCCAGGCAGCAGTCAAGATTCTTTTATCTGCAGCCAATTCAGGATTCATTTATCCTCAGCAAGATAGCTCATCAGCTTACATGCGCATTCATCGCGTTCATGTTATAAACATTAATGTCACATACATTGTATCATGCATAATAACATTGCATGCAACTAACCCTTTACCTTTTCAGGAAAGATCAGTCGACAGACAAAGATCACCTCCCGAGATTCATCCAGAAATAGTTCAGATGTGACCCGGACACGGCGACATTCTGATACTTATTTTAGATCCATTCAGACGCATCATCAGGAAACTTTACACCGGTTCCTCTTCAACTTCAAGACTTCTGAAAACAGTTCACGGGTTCTCCAGTAACGGATGCTAACCTATCACTTGTTCAGATTCTTCTCAAGACTTCTGAAAACAGTTTACAGATTCTTCCCAACAACGGATGTTAATCTACCAACTTGTTCAGATGCCAACTTTTGAAAACAGTTTACGGACGCTTCCCAACAACGGATGTGGCTCTATTGCTTACTCAATCTCAACTTCAAAATAGTTTACGGATTCTCCAAACATGGATGTCAATCTATTGCTTACTCGGACCCCCAATTCAGAGATGTTCCAAAACATGGGTGCCTTTCTGATACTTGTCCACTCACCATTGACATACAGTTCAACATGTCCAGATGGCATCTATAAGCCCATCCTCCTACCAGCAGTCGCCAAATGGCATCTTTAAGCCCATTATCAGATGGCATCTCTAAGCCCATCCCCCGACAAGATTCTATCGCATCAGATGGCATCTTTTAAGCCCATTCGCCTCTACCATCACATCGCCGAGTGCAAATTTTCTGGGCACTTTAGTGTCCAATCTTCTTTTACCTTCAAGTCGCGAAAGGCAAACTTGCCAATCTAACTCTTCAGGTTCAAGAAGATTGAACAGGGGCAACTGTTGTACCCCAAAATTTACCCTGCAATTTTTCCACAAGAAATAACAACTTCAGGCTTTTCATGATCTTTCAAACTGGCTCAAGAATCGGTCAAACAGACTTTTCTCGTCAGTCAGGACACAATTAGGGTTTCATTGATTTTCAGGGCTCTGGAATGTTCCACACAGTTGGCTTAGGGTTTTGGTTGATTTTTGGCTCAACTTTGATCAGGCGAACGCTCTTTGGAATTTAATCAGGAATTAGGGTTTTTGTGGGCACGTTCTCAGAAGGATTCAAAATCTGTGATTCTTTGCAAGTTATTCCGAGATTTGGGTTGAATTCGCATTGTTTGATTTAATCAGTAAAAGAAGGCATCTGGTTTGAATTCACGTTCGTTTGATTGAACCAGTCAAAAGATCCATGCAGTTTGGATTTACAGTGTTTGGTAAAAATCAGTGAAAAGGGAATGCGCCTGATCAGTGTTTTGATTAACTGTTGCTTTGCTTTGGATATTGGAAATGCCAGGTTTAACTGCTCAAATTGCTAAAGCATTGTTTATTTAAGTTATTTATTATTCTGAGATTAAGTGATTGGAATTTATTTTTCAATTATTTTAATTCAAAGAATTTTAAATAATAAATAAACAATAAAGGAAATAGAATTAATTGGATAATAAAAACCTTTATTTATTTTTAAATTATTCGTACAATTATTGTTTATAATTTAATTACAAGCAATGATTTTACATTAATTTAAATTTAAATAAAAAGAAAACTATCCTAAACATTTTCTATTCTTCAATTCTTCATCTGCTATCCTTTGCTCCCCTCCATTCAATTATTCATCTGCAAAAGGAAAAAAGAAAAGTCAAATAGCAGATAAATAAATAATGACAGATAAATAAAAGACAGTTCATCATTAAGGGCCACTGATTGGGATCAGTTAACCCTCTCTGCAAATCACGGGATTTCTCCCGGTTCACAAAGAGGGACGAATGTTTATTTGCTAAAAATGAATGCACCAAAAGTCAAAATTGCACAATTCAAAAATTGTCCAAACTGCATAAGTTCAAGTCTCAAAACTCCAAGTGCAAATCAAACTAGAAGTCCAAACTGAAAAAAATTCAAACTTGCTGTCAAAATGCCAAAAGGCTACCCAAGCTGTCAAAGAAAAGAAGATTTGGGAAGATATCAAAAGATCCAAAAGTACAAAAGCTGTCAAAAGAAGAGACAAGAATGCAGAGAAAAAATTGTTATGCAAGCAAAATACATTTTCTTTTCATCATTTCCCAAAAGAAGGGGCCCTTTCAGAACAAGAAGTACAATGCATAAATAATATCTTAATGCAACTGTACTGAGAGAGAAAGAAGAAGAGAAAAAGAAAGTAGGTTTTAGGCTTTAGGCAGGAAGGAAGAAAACATATACAAAAGCTGAACACAGTGGATAAAAGGAGGTAAACCAATACACCAAAAACAAGAGGCAAAAACCTGCTGAACCTGTCAAGGCCATAACCTGTCAAAGGCCTAACATGAAGCCTGAGCCTCAAAAAGCCTCACAACCTGCTAATATCCATAAAGCACAAACCTGCTAATATCCATCAAACACAAGCCTGATGAGATCTCACAAAACCAATATACCTGCACAAACATAACTAACATGGGCCAAGACCACAAGCCATACCAGTATATGCTCATAACCATAAAAACCTCATAACCATGAAAACCTCAAAACCATTAAACCACTGCCAAAGAAAAAGGCCATCAAACCTAAAGCATCAAACCTTAAGCAAAAACCTGCCTAAGCATCTAACCTGCCTCAGCATCATACCTGCCTAAGCTGTAAAAACCTTCAAGCCATAAACCATAACCTGCAGAAGCCTGGCCATTCAACAAAACCTTGTCAACTTTCAAAACCAGAAAACTCACCCAAAGCTTTAAACCTGCCTGAAAGCCTAAAGAACCAAAGAAGATCAAGCCTGTACCAAATAATCTGGGCCAAACACCAAGAAACCTGATGTCCTGCTTGTAAACCTTTGTCAAAGACAATGCCAAGCATACAAACCTGCCTAAACAAAACTGGCCAAACCAAAAATGCCTACCCTATCAAACCTTCTAAAGCTTTGAATATGTGATACCAGTCTAAGCCAACATAAACAAGCATACCAATTTCCAAACCCACGAACCCTCAGATTTGCATCATCATAGGGTATTTCAAGAACCAAACACAAGCCAGCACAAAGAAAGGCAACAGAAGTCAGGGGCGAGAAGAGAAAGAAGGCAAATCAAAGGGCATCATACAAAAGGCAAGCGTTAAAGGCAACATAGGCAACGTAAGCATGCATCCTGGGCCCTCAGAACCCTAGGTTCATCCTTGGGCAAAGAAGATACAGAAGCAACGTTCAAAGACATCTCAGGGCAACATAAGCAAGCATACGACAAACACGTTCAAGGCAATAAGCATTAAAGGCAAAGGAGAAGAAGAAAGAGGTGAATTTACGAAGGGGTTTTCAGTCAATATCATCACAAAACCCTCAAATGGCAAAAAGATAAAGAGTACCAGGAAGTCCATAAGTCCATCACCATTGCGCAACCCCTTCACCACTAAGCCTCTGAGCGCCTCCACCGTTCCTCCCTCAAACGAAAAAGGTAGTAAGTCCTCTTCTTTTCCCTTTTTAACCTCGTTAAAACAAACAGAATCAAGACATCTTAATCAAAAGAAGGCAGTAATTCATAATATGTAAAAGGAAAAACCCTAAACGCGTTAAACAAGCAAGAGGATTACCCTTTTTTGCGCTTCACTGCACCAAGGAAGAAGGAAGGGCGAAGGAGGCGGAGGCGCTGATGGCTGGGCAAAGGGGAGAGTCAGGTTCCTGGCAAAGATGAACAAAGACGACAAGGATGAACGACGAACGGCGTGCTGCTCACAAACCCTAAGTTCTCTTCTGAACACAAAACCTTCAAACCCTAAAATTGTTTCAAGCAAATGGGCCTAACACATTTTCCCAACGCCCAAGCCTTTTTGTTTTACCTAGTACACCCCCTTTTCTTTTCTTTGTTCTTTTTTCTGCTTGGGCCCAAGCCCATTCAAACCCTTTCATTTAGTTTTTTAAAACATATTATTTTGATTAACAAAAACATAGCTTTTTACACTAACAATTTTTATATATATAGCATAATTAAACTTACATTTTCTTTTATTTTCTTTTATACATAGAACATAATTTTTCTTAAGATTAATATTTAATCAATACATTAATACTCTAACACTTTTAAAATATATTTTTCAATATGCATAAACTTTAAAACATTTAATTAAAATACTTTTTGTACATAACAAATAAAAATACTTTTTTTTTATATACATAATTAGAACTTAGAACATTTAATCAAAACATTCTTTTTTGTACATATTAAAAATATACAAGATTGTTAATTATATTAATAAATATTTAATTCTTTTCATTTAAGTTAAAACGATACCTTAAATAATACGCATTAATTCACATTGTCGCACCTGTAAATAATCACATACGCATATACACATACACTTACACAATATACTTGCATTTTGAAACATTATACATTTGTTTATTTTGTATATTCGTTACATTTACATTTGATCGCAAATTCGATTTGGTTGTAACTTATTGGACATTACATTCCTAAGTCTCATCCCCATTCGTAAATTTGTACCCTCACTCCCGGATACTTATTCTGTAATAGCGTAGACTTTACATTTCCGCAATTTACCGCTTTTGAATTATACCATGGTTAGACCTAGGATTTGCATGTACATAAAATCAAACGCTAGATAACCTAATACAAGACAAATACATGAAATCAATACACAATCACACTTGCACCCTCTAGGGTAATCCCACATGTTGCCTTCCAAAATGGGCCATGCTTGCACGTCGAGTATCTTTGGCAAAACAAATTCAAATGATCATAAGTCCCTCGATGACGCTTTCGAATGTTGCCTAAATGGAATGATCATAGTCCCTTCAAAGCAAATTTCCAAAGACACTTGGCATCATTGCATTCATGGTCCATACGATGACCCGCGCCCGTCCCGTTAAACATCTTAAACGTAAGATTGTCCACCAAATGCAATGGTGGAACAAAATTGTTAAAAAGGGTTGAAAACATAGAGAAAACCTTTGAGTACAATAGGGTAGACAAAACTCTTAGTTACTTGAGATCAACTTGCAAAAACACTTGCCTTCTTTTCAAAAACCACATTCCACAAACACTTTCAAAACAAACTCTCAAAAACACTTTGAAACATATTTTCGAAAAGATACACACTTTTGTAAAATATTCGAGTAAAGAATTGTTACAAGGGTAGCCTAAGACAAGGCATCTTCTTCAAAAAACATTTTCAAGACACGCACACACACACCATTTTCAAAGCAATCGAAAATCAAGGCAAGTGATCTAAAAAACCAAGTAACTAAGAGCCCATGGATAACCATGGATGAAAAGGGTGCTAATACCTTCCCTTTTCATAATCTACCCCCCGGACCCACGAAATATCTCAAAAGGTTTTTGCTATGCTTTTTTAACCTTTCCCTTAGAATAAAATAAAAAGTCGGTGGCGACTCTTGCTCAACCGAACAAGTGCGAATACAAACGCAAAACTCACAGTCAGTTCTCCCACCGTATAACAAAGATCCAGTTGAAGATTCCAAGACCTTGCCTGGTCCAGTTAAATCGACTCCTAAAGATTTTTCTGATGCAGATCCAGTCAAAGGCCTTCTCTGGTCCAGTTAAATCGATTCCTAAAGATTTTCCTGATGAAGACCCAGTTGAAGATTCCAAGACCTTGCCTGGTCCAGTTAAATCAACTCCTAAAGATTTTTCGGATGCCGATCCAGTAAAAGGCCTTCTCTGGTCCAGTTAAATCGACTCCTAAAGATTTTCCTGATGAAGACCCAGTTGAAGATTCCAAGACCTTGCCTGGTCCAGTTAAATCGACTCCTAAAGATTTTTCTGATGCTGATCCAGTCAAAGACCTCCTCTGGTCCAGTTAAATCGATTCCTAAAGATTTTTCTGATGCTAATCCAAATCCAGTGAAATCAATTCCTAAAGATTTTTCTGATACCGCTCCCGTAAAAGTTATTCTAAGACCTCCTCTAGTCCAGCTAAATCGATTCCTAAAGATTTCTCTGAGACGAAACCTTTTGAAGTTCCAGACCCGATTCTTGTATCTTGCCAGGGTGCATCTGAAGAGTTTGAGGATCCGATTCCTGTATCTTGCCAGGGTGTATCTGTTGACGACTAGCATTACCAGACCCGATTCCTGTATCTTGCCAGGGTGTGTCTGAAGAGTTTGAGGATCCGATTCCTGTATCTTGCCAGGGTGTATCTGTTGACGACTAGCATTACCAGACCCGATTCCTGTATCTTGCCAGGGTGTGTCTGAAGAGTTTGAGGATCCGATTCCTGTATCTTGCCAGGGTGTATCTGTTGACGACTAGCATTACCAGACCCGATTCATGTATCTTGCCAGGGTGCGTCTGAAGAGTTTGAGGATCCGATTCCTGTATCTTGCCAGGGTGTATCTGTTGACGACTAACATTACCAAACCCGATTCTTGTATCTTGCCAGGGTGCGTCTGAAGGGTTCGAAGATCCGATTCCTGTATCTCGCCAGGGTGTATCTGTTGACGACCAACATTACCAGATCTGATTCCTGTATCTTGTCAGGGTGCGTCTGAAGAGTTTGAGGATCCGATTCCTGTATCTTACCAGGGTGTATCCGTTGACGACTAACATTACCAGACCCGATTCCTGTATCTTGCCAGGGTGTATCTGTTGACGACTAACATTACCAGACCCGAAACGGTTGCCTCGAAACGGTTGCCTCGAAACAAGTTGCCTCGAGACTCACTAAGACGTCCTATACTCGACGACCACGTTTCGAGGGGCAAGGCAACAGTGAGGCGTACCCTAAGAGTGGTGTGTGAATTTGTGTGTCGTTTTCAGTTATGTTTTGTCTTGTCATGCATTTGGTGAGCTACGCTTGCTTTTATTTGGGCCATTCATTCTTTCATGCAAAATTTAGCAGTTAAGGGGTACGGAAATTAAAGTCAGAAAATAAAGGTCCTACGTTATTACAAAGTGCGGGTCTATACATCGCCAAATTAACAAAAAGACCCGTTTTTTAATAAAATGCAGAAAATAAATAAATTTCCTAATTACTATTATAAGGCTTGAGCAATTACATTATATTTAAAACGAAAAATAAAAACAAACGCGCGCAAAGAAATTAGAATCGAATATGCGAGGGCGTTGGACCCTTTAAAGAAGTTAAATGAAATTAAAAATTAATTAATTATTCAATAAAGAAAAGAAGTTATTTTTTATGGTTTTTGGTACTTATGAAAATAAAGAAAATTAATTAAAATTAGAAGTTAAATAAAACCCTAGTTCTAAGTTGTTTTTAATTGTTAAAGAAAATGTTTAAGTTTAACCTAATTTACCCTAATTAATTAATTACATGTTTATTTACAAAATTAGTTAATAATTAATAATAATAATAATAATAAGAAGACAAAATTATTTATTAAGAAAAAGAATAAAAATGCTAAAAACCTAATTTCTACATTTTTTAGTTATTTAAGAAAAACATTAAAATTTTAACCTAAATTAACCTAAATTGATTATTAAAAATTTATTTACAAAAATATTAATGACTTAAATATTAAATAAAACATATTTTTTATTTTTATGATTTCTGATTTTTTTGTGTTTATTTTATTATGAAAATTAAATTTGTGAATTAAATAAAACAAAAAAGGCAATTAAAATAAAAAGAAGAAAAGAAAAAGAAATTAAGAAATATAATGCAAACCATGGGGTGTCTGACCCAATTGAGAGGTGTATTGTGAGCAATTTGGCCCATTGATTCATGCCTTTTTTGACTTTCCAGCGTTTGCGTGCAGATCCAATGACTGGCGTGCACGGTGGAATTCACATGATGACCATCAGATTGAGGCTCTGGGGCACTTGGCAGGCTAGGAGGTGAGGACGCATGATGGTCTTTGGATGGCATACTGCATAGGAACACGTTAGAGAAAAAATTATTGAATAAGTGGGGGGACCTGGGAATCGAACCCAGGTCCCAGCGTTTACCAAGTGAACGTTCAACCATCTGAACCATGCGCGCGCGTTGTATAGGAATTGGCAAGCAAATAATATAACACAAAACAGCACTTAGTGATATACAGCGCGCCATAATTCAAATGCACCAGTCATCCTGAGACACGTCCACCTTCTTCCTCTTTTTTCCTGCAATTATCAAACAGATAGCGGGGGTTTTAAACCCCCACTAAACTCAAACAAGAAAAATAGCGATTAGCTCCTGGGCAAATATAAAAAGGGCGCGAGTATTGGCTTTGCTTCGTTTGGAGGTCCTGATTCCATTGGCATAGGTTTGAATGGCCAATTTTTCCATATATGTAAAGCCCCAAATCTGGAGCTCTGAAACCCTAAGAAACGTTCATGGTGGATTCTCATACAGGCATGGTTAGTTCAATCAAATGACACCAATAGCTTCAGAATATTCATGTTAGTGTAAATCAACCATTAAAAGACATTAATAAGGCATGAAAATGCAAACACGAATATGCAAAATTTTATGAACAGGGCGATGGCGTTCTACCACTTCTTTGAGTATGGAGACTTGGCTTTGATTGCAAACGCTTCCTAGGCCGTCCAGCAATGTATTGGAACACTTTTCAGGCCTTGAAACACCTTGTAATTAGGTTTTCAGTTTTCAATATTTTTGTCAAAAATGCAAGTTTTGTTTTTGTATTCTGAGCGCAGCTTTTTTGTCCCAGGGGTTAGGTTTCACTTATGCTTATGTATTTGAATAGAATTAGGTCAAAAAGCCAGCCCAAAATCCATCCATTGATGATCCAAATATTTGATTTTATTACATCCTTTTTCAAATCTTTTTGCCATGGAAACTTGCCTATTTTGGAAGATTTTGCCTCTTGAGATTGGTACACGAGATATTGAGCATATAATGAGTGAAATCTCTGCATAAAAAGATTTGAAAGGTGTGATTTGCTATTTTTTTTCATATTTAATTTTAATTAAGTGAATTAATAATAATAAAAATTCAAATAATTAATCAAAAATGAGAAAATAACTCCCTTTTAGCTTAACGGGTCGTGCATAACCTTTGGGTGATGATTCATGGAAGAAATTGAGGCCCATTAGCATTTTTTAGGCATTTGAAGCAAAGTTGACTTTCCAAAATTCCCAAAATTTTCCCAACTTGCACAAGGCATATCTTGCTCAATTTTTAAGCTTTGATCATGTTCTTGGACATTTTGGAAAGGTCTTGAAGTCCTCTAACCAATGTCTTTGTTACCATGTCATTTTGATTTACCAATCTCAAGTTATGGTCTTTGACTTAAAGTGCCTTTTTGTTGACTTTTGAAAATGACCTATAATGTTGAGATTGATAACTTTTTGTGAGAGCATTTCTTGGACTTGAAGTGTGAAGATGAGTTGTAGGAAATGTCATTCTCTTTAAAATGAGCTTTGGATGGAATTTTTCTGATAAACCATGTGGAAGTTATGCCTTGGTCAATTTGCAGTTGACTTTTCCAACTGTCCAAAAATAGAAACTTTTGCATCTTGAGACTTTTTGAGCCATGCCTTGAGAATCATGATCAAGAATTGATCAAATGATGTTTGTGGCTTCAAAATAAGATGTTGACCAAAAATTTTGACTTTTAACTGTCAAATGACCATTTTGCCCCTGCAGTTGACTGTGTGGCAATTAGGGTTTTTGACTGTGCAATTTTGTGTTGTGAGTCTTGAAACTTGGAATATGGATGCTTGACAATGTATGTAGGCATGTGGGACTTGTTTGGACCCTTGGAAACTTCAATTTCTTTGCCAGAACCAAAACCCTAATTTTTGACTGTTAGGAGGCAATTGGACTGTGCAACCCTTGGGAGATTTTGAAGCATGATCTTAGCAAACCTTGAAGAATATGGGAGGGCAAATTTTGGGGTACAACAATCGTTTTTCAATTTCCATGCATTATTCATGATTTTTAACTGTTGATTTATACTAACAATGATATTCTGAAGCTGTTGGTACCATTCAATTGAATTATGGCTGCCTAAATAAGAATCCACCATTGTTGAAACCTAGGGTTTCAGAAGCTCCAAAATAGGGCTTTCTGTATATGAAAAAATTGGATCCTAAAACCTATGCCATTGAAATCGTGACATTCAAACGAAACGAACCATGACCTCGCGCCCTTTTTATATTACAGCATGGGCTATTCGCTATTTTTACAGGTCTTGTTTAGTGGGGGTTTAAAACCCCCGCTATTTGTTTATATTACAGGCAGAAAGATGAAGACGAAGCTGGCGTGTCAAGACATGACTGGGTGATTCAAATGTTGGCGCGTGATTTTTGCTTTCCACCACTAACGCTTGTTTTCTTTTATAATAACCACTCTTCAGTATATTAACAAATGCGCTCAATAGCTCAGTTGGTGGCTGAGGTGTCTGGCAGGTATTGGGACATGGGTTCGATTCCCAGGTCCCCCTACATATTTCCTATTTTTCCTCTTAACGTGTTCATATGCAGCGCCTCCCCCAGGGTTCATCATACAACTCCACATCCAAGCCTGCCACGCGCCCATGAGCTTCAATCTGAAGGCCAGAACATGCAGTCCATGATATACACTAGTCAACCACTCCACACATGATTCCTGAAAGTCAAAAAGGGCTTGTATTCTGATGGGCCAAAATGCTTCAAAACACCTCCTAAATGGGCCAGACACCCCCCCAATGTTTGTATATTTTTTAATTTTCTTTTCTTTTCTTTTTTCTAGTTCTTTTAATCATTTTTATTTAATTCACTCCAAATAATTTTCTTTTCATAATAAAACCAGAAAATCAAAAAGTGTAATATATTTAATTATATTTAATTTCTATTAACTTATTTTGTAAATAAACTCTAACCATTAATTTAGTAAATTAGGTTTTAAAACTTTAATGTTTTCTTAATAAATTAAAATATGTAGAAATTAGGGTTTTTAACCTTTTAATTTTTTTTTTAATAAATATTTTTTCTCATAATTATTATTAATTACTAAATATTTCGTAAATAAACATGTACATTAATTATTTAGTAAATTAGGTTAAACTTTAATATTTTTCATTAATAATTAAAAACAACTTAGAATTAGGGTTTCTCTTAGTTTCTTTATTTCATAAATACCAAAAAACCTAAAAAAACATTTCTTTTCTTTTAATTAAATAATAATTAGCTTTTAATTCAGTTTAATTTCAAAAGGGTCCAACGCCCTCGAACGTTCAACTTTAATTCTTTCGCGCATTTATTCTTATTTTTTCTTTTTTCAATATTATGTAACTGTTCAAGCCATGTAATAGTAACTAGGTTTTACTTTCCGCATCTTTTATTAAAACGGGTCTTTGTAATTTGGCGATGTATAGACCCGCGCCTTGTAATAGCGTAGGATTTTATTTTCCGCATTTAAATTTCCGCACTCTTAAAACTGCTAAACTTTGCATGAAAGAATGTATGGCCTAAATTAAAAACAAGCGTAGATCACTATGATGCATGTACAAGATAAAACATAACATGAAAATAACACACAAGTTCACACACCACTCTTAGGGTATGCCTCACTGTTGCCTTACCTTCGAAACGTGGTCGTCGAGTATAGGACGTTTTAGTAAGTCCTTATGTCTATTGATCCAATTGCCTCAAAACAAGTTGCCTCGAAACGGTTGCCTCGGAATAGTTGCCTCGAAACGGTTGCCTCGGATTAAAAAAGGATCAAGGACATAAGGGTAGCTTCTAAGGTGTCCTAATGTTGCTTCGGTGACCACACTGTCCCTAAACTCGAATTGACCCGAACACCTCCAACGGTGGTGCTACCTACCTCTCAATGGTGGGATGGAACTACCTTAGGGACTTCTACACAGTTTAATTCCTTAGGGTAGGTAGATGACTCATAGATACTTGCTCTCTTCAAAAACAAATCAAAACTCTTTTCACATCGACACTTTCAAAAAGCTTTCAAAACAATTTTTCAAACACTCTTGAGGACAGATACAAGAGTTATTCAGAAATCTTTAAACGGAACTTTTTCAAACCCACTCACAATTGAAAAGCAAACATTTTGAAAACATAAGAGCAAGTATCTAAGAGCCCGTGGATAACCACGGATAGAAAGGGTGCTAATACCTCCCCTTTCTATAAATCTACCTCCCGAACCGAGAAACGATCTCATAAGGAATTTTGCTGTGCTTTTGTCTTGTCCATGTTGGAGAAAATAAAAGACGGTGGCGACTCTTGCTTCCGCGACATTTCGCGAACCAGCGTTAAACAGTCAGTTCTAAATCCACCGATCACAATATGTTTTCCCATTTCTTTCAAAATTATTAAGAAGTTGAATAGACACTCATTTGCCTCCTTCCTCTCTCGACTCTGCAACAAATCCCATTCTCTCAATCAAAGTTTTCTCTCTAGTTGCTACTGGTTTTCTAAGACTATCAAAATGTCTCAAACATCATCCTCATCCAAGACGACTGTTTCATCCTCATCCTCTGATCGAGATTCTCGGGCAATCACATCATGCATGGATTCTGAAGTCCTGGAGATTACTCCTCTTAGAGAAATGGCAACTAACCCCTCCAAGGTCAAAAAGCTGAGAACAAGGCATGCGGGAAGGTCTCAAGCTACTTTATACTGTAATCCCTCTCAACCTTCATCTTCTGTACCAAATAGGGAAGGCTCAGCTTATGTTCATCAAGCAATAGCTAGGCTTGTTACAAGAATTTTGAGTGAGAACCACTTTGTACTTGGGATTTCTGTTCCATTAAATCAAGAATCAGCAAGCCCAAATGTTGAAGTAAATCCAGATGTCTCTGAGAATGTTGAGACTCCAAATGACAACATTCAGAAATCATCTGAAAATCTTGATGATATCCAGAACCCTTCAGAGAAGAATGTTGAACCACCTGTTATTGATGTGGAGGAGGAATACTCAGACAATGACCTAATTGCAAATATCAACCCTAGCATAGCTAGGAGAATGATGAACATAAAGGGTAATCAGGATGCTGCAAAATGTCTGACCAAAGAGAAACCTGCTGATAAGAAAACCAGGTCTGAAGGCAAGACTGGTGTGGAAACTGTGAAGACTGGACTGTCCAAAGGGAAGGTGAAAGCCCGAGTACATGCTGGGAGTCTCTCAAAGCCTGTGAGACAACTAATAGCAAAGAAGAGGAAAGAGCCTGAACCTTCTGATTCTGATGAGGAATCAAAATTTGAAATTGATGCTGAAGACATTCCTCTCAGAAGGAAACTCCCTTCCAGCAAAATGGCTAGAGTTCCTGAAGTCCCCACTGACAACATTTCATTTCACCACCCTGAAAATGCCAACAGATGGAAGTATGTTTGCTTGAAGAGAATAGCCTTGGAAATAGAACTAAACAATGGTGCCATGGATTGTAAAGAAATCATGGACCTAATCAAAGTTGCTGGACTAATGAAGACTGTGGTAAAGTTTACTAAATGCTATGAAAATCTTGTCAAGGAATTCATAGTGAATTTGTCTGATGAATGTGCTGATGGAAGGTCAGCTGACTTTGAATGTGTCTATGTGAGAGGAAGAAAAGTTAATTTCTCTCCCTCTGAAATTAACAAATTCCTTGGAAGATCAAATGAGGCTTGCCCTGAACTAGAAGTTACTGACAATGAAGTATGCCAAACCATCACAGCAAGACAAGTCAAGTGCTGGCCCTTAAAAGGCAAGCTGAATGCTAGCAAGCTAAGCATAAAATTTTCCATCCTGCACAAGATTGGTGCAGCCAACTGGGTCCCTACCAACCATAAATCAACCATCTCTACAGGATTGGGGAGATTCATTTATGTTGTTGGAACCAGGACTGAATTTGACTATGGAAGGTATATATTTGATCAAACTTTAAAACATGCTGGAAGCTATGCTGTTAAAGGCCCTATTGCCTTTCCCTCCCTCCTATGTGGAATTGTCCTTGCTCAGTACCCTGACATCCTGGTGGAAAGAGATACTGCCTGCAAAAGAGCTCCTGCTCTTGGGTTACACTACAAGCTATTCTAGGGATCTCATGTTCCTGACATTGTCATGACATCAGCTGAGACATCAACTGTAAAAACTCAGTCCAAGACATCTGATGTTATAGTTGTGCTGAAGGAAACCTGCAGAGAGCTAGAGACAAGGAAAAAGACTCTTGAGAACCTAATTGCCAGATTAGAACAGGAGGAGATTGAAGGACAAAGAAGGGAAGAGGATGCTGCTGAAGATCAGCTCAATGTTGAAGAAAGTGCCTCTTCTGAAGATGACAGTGCTTAAAGTTTGGTGGAGTTGATAAGCTTGATGCTGGTTCCTGTTGATGCAAGTGATATCATATTTTTTTTTGTTTTATTACTCATTTTGGATAACTGTATAACTGTATAAGTACATGTATCTTTGGCCTATTTGTGGCTAAAGAGGGGGAGATATTTTGTGTTAATTACTTGGTAGACATTATATTTTTCTGCAGACATATTCATTCTGCTGCTCTCTATTCTCTTATTGCTTAGGGGTTTTAGCCAAAAATCTGCCAAAGGGGGAGTTTGTAAGTGTTTAGTTATTGGCTTGTATTTTTGGTAAAACCAGGTGTGTGAATGTCATGACTGATGTCATAACATTCTGGATTATTAGGTACTTTATGCAGAAAAAGTATGGCATACAGTAGCTGCTGTTTATGAGTGTGTATCTGAGCATTTTGCAATGATCACGTTTATTACTTTCTACCAAAATCAGTAAACAGGAATTCTGATGTCATAACAAATGTTAAGACATCCTGTACTGATCTAACAGTTATGCAGTTTGGTTAATTCTGAGATTTTTCAGGAAGTTGGTTCATTCCTTCCAGAACAGAATCTCACGTGGACTTTAGGTTAACCTATCTCAACCCTAATCTGGTTGATAAAGTCTTGTGACCAAGTCTTGAGGTTAACCCTAATTAACCCTAGCTTTTCGTGGAATCCCTAACTGAAGAAACAACTGCATATATATTCAACAGGAAAGCTGATTGTAAATTAACTCTCTTAGACAGAAGATCAATTAGGAGCTGTATAGTTTTAACTGCTGTAATCCAAGCAAGTATCATTGTGATAAGTGACTTGGAATAGGTTTTGATTGTAAGGGTTTTTTGTATCACTCAAAGCTTTGAAGCAAGAGTGTTTGTGTCTATTGACTAAAGCTTTGAAGCAAAGTCAAGATAGGTTTATGTATCACTCAAAGTTGTGAAGCAAGAGTGTTTGTGTTACTTGATTAAAAGCTGTGAAGCATAATCAAGTGTATGTTCTGAAGAGTGTCTTCATTATTTCATTAGTCAATTGTTTAAGTATCACTGCTGTGATTGAGGGGGAGTGAGTAGGAACTCAGGTTTAAGTTGAACTTAGATTGAAGTTGCATTGGGTAGGTCTTAAGTGAAGGAGATAAACTGGTTGTTTTATTCCTGAATTAATATCTCTTATAGTGGATTTCCTCCCTGGCTTGGTAGCCCCCAGAGTAGGTGTTGTTTCACACTGAACTGGGTAAACAATTGACTGTGTTCTTTACTGTTTTTATTTACTGTCTTATAGAAAGTCAGATACGGTGTCATAACATTCACTGTGACATTGATTATCTGCTGCCAGAATTTCATTCATCATTTGATCAATGGTTGATCATGATTCATCAAGGATTGCTCACAATTCATCAAAACCCAAAAGTTGCTAAATTAGGGTTTTGTAGGAAAAGTCAACCCAACTTTGACCAAGCATAACTTTATCATACTTTATGAGAAATGACCCATCCAAAGCTCATTTTTAAGAAGATGCAATTCCATACAATTCATCTTCAGCTCCCAAGTTCAAAATATGCACTCACAAGAAGTTATGAATTTTGACATTATATGTCACTTTAAAAAGTCAACAAAAATACCTTTTTTGTCAAAGCTTCATACATGAACATGGAATACCAAATTGAGATGAGACAAAAGGGTTGCTTAGAGGACATCTCAAGATTTCTAAAAAGTCCAAGAACAACTTCAAAGAGTCAAAATTGAGAAAGTTATGCATTGGTGAAGTTGACCTTTTTTTGCAAAGTTGCCAAAAGTCAAAAGTGCCTCAAATTGCAATTTTTGCTAAATGGGCCTAACTTTTTGCATTTGTTTTGAGTTGGTAGCATGGTCCACGAGCCCTAGCTCTTCCCATTTGTCTTTATCTTATTTTTGCTATTTATTTTGATTTTTTATTGTAATTAAATCAATTTAAATCAAAACAAATCATGAAAAAATCCAAATCATTCAAACTTCAAGATCTTGTGCATATTTCAGGTCCTATATCCAGCTAGAAAGTGAATCAATTCGTGCAAGGCATATGTGGGCACAAAAAGATTGATTTTGGCCCATTTTGGAAAGATTTTCAAGTGAATCAAGATCAAGATCAAAAATCATAATGGACAAAGATTGAAGGCATGTTTGTAACCCTAATTCGTTCCCTGGTATATAGTGGACAAAAGCATATCAAAAGAAAAAGTTTTGGAGGTGTGAGAAGTCAGAACTGAATTAAAAAAAATCATTCAAAAGTGTTGGTTCGAATTACTAGTTAGAGGAAGATTCAAGGCCATTTAAAGCAGCTAATCCACTCCTGGACCTTCTCTGAAGCAGATTCAATCGTTTGCCAGCCCTTCCAAGCCCATAAACGTGACGTATAGTCATTACAGTTTGGTATATTTTCCAAATTCGATTATCCAAATTCTTGCATCTTTATCATGTTTCAATAGCATATTCTGAATCCCTAACGCATTTGCAAGCTATCCATAACATTTAATTGCATTTTTGTTGACTATATCAGAATTCACCATTGTTAGGGTTCCTGGTCTCGTTTTAGGTCTTTTTATGCAGGAAAAATTGGCCCACAAGAAGGGCACCATCATGATCAGCAGGCCAAAGCGGTTTGATTCATGGCCTTATACTCCATTTATCATGCCCATGTGAGATTTGGAAACAAGCAAGGGTTGTAGCTACAGAAATATGTTTGTAGGTAAAAGTCTATGACTTTTACCAACGGAGAGAGGAAGAAGATGACATGCGTGGCTCCATCTCATTCGTCCATTTGAATTCTGGCGCTTTTTTTTTATTTTTCCCCACTAACTTGCATTATTTTATATTATCAATTATTGTTATTTTTTATACAACAAAAGCACGCAGCTCAGTTGGTAACAAGGCTAGTGGAAAAGGTTACAGGACCTGGGTTCGAATCCCAGGTCCCCCATGTACTTCACATTATTTTTTCTTTAAATGATTAGGCGTGCATACAAGGCGTCGAGACCACCATGTAACCTCAAGGCACAACCAACCAGATGTCCACAGGCCAGATCTAGCGCCTATCAGGTGGAGAACCATGATACACCCCAGTCAATAGGCAGCATGGAATCTTGGAAAGTCAACGTGGGTCAGCATGTTTTGAGCCCATAATTGCTACTTTCACACCCTCCAATTGCTATTTCACATGCCCATTTTCTTTTTCTCTTTTTATATTTTCTTTATTTATTTCATTTAAATTATTTTACTAACATAAAAATCAATTCTTTTTTATTAAAAAATCATAAAAATAATTTTTCATCCAATTAGATTTAGGTTATTTTTTTTATCAAAAACATTAATTTAATTAGTTTATTTAATTTTAGGGTAACTTAAATTCTTTTGTAAATAAATTAAAACAAGTTAGAAATTAGGGTTTTGCTTAATTTAAATTCTATTTCCTTTTTCTTAAAAAATAACAAAAATATAAGAATAGGCCATGTAAATCATTTTCTTTAATTTAATTTAATTACTAATTAGATTTGTATTTAATTTAAAACCTTATTCTTTTTCTTAAAAATAATCAAAAACAACAAAAATAATTTTTTTCTTTTAATTAGGTTAGACGGGGTCAAAACCCTAATTTCCCTTCGTTCTCTATTCATCGCGCGCGTTTTATTATTTTTACAATATTGATGTAATTGCTCATGGGATGTAATAGATTAATTAGGACTTTTTCGTTCATTTATCATTTTTTTACGGGTAGTTTTTGGCTATGTAATTAATACCCGAAGCCTTGTAATAGCGTAGCTTTACTTTCCGCACTTTAAGTTCTTGTAAATATTAAACCGTTAGATGTATGGTAATAGGGATGCATGACAAGAATGTATGTAAACTTTAAAACGGTTAGCAAACCCTAAATGTGCAAAGATAATAACTTGAAATTGAATCACTCGCACATGCACACTCCTAGGGTATACTCTCACTTCGGTTGCCTTCGGTAAATGATCATTAAGTATAGGGTATTTTAGTGGTCGCTCTCTTGTCTAAAAGATCAAATGTCCCGTTCGGAAAGGTTGCCTCAGAATTGTTGCCTCGAATACGATCTTAAGACATTAGGGTTATTACTAAGACGCCCTAACATTGCTTTAGTGATCGTACGTCCCTTTCGAATTGACCCTTACCACTCTAACGACGATACTACCTACTCACTAATAGTAGGATAGTGCTGTCTAAAGGAAACAAACATAGAACAATTCTTTTTTTCGAGTAGGTAGATGCTAGTAGGTACTTGCTCAAAACAAACAAACTTTTTCACACTTACACTTTTACAAACAAAGTTTTCAAAAACACTTTGTAACACTCTTGAAGACAGAAGCAAGGGTTAAATCGAAGTAAAACAAAAACTTTTCAAATCACACAAACACATAAGCAATTTTAAAATGATGAGCAAGTACCTAAGAGCCCATGGAAAACCATGGATAGAAAGGGTGCTAATACCTTCCATTTCTATAATCTACCCCCGTACTCAGAAAATCTTGAAAAAGGAATTTTTCTGTGCTTTTTTCCTTTCCAATTGGATAAAATAAAATTTGGTGGCGACTCTTGCTTACCGCGACATTTTGCGAACACAAACGCAAAACGCAAACCAACATTTTCCTAAAAAACCAGTTCCGGTTCTGCCACCGTATCACATTGCCATTCTGAGATATTTCATGCCATTTTGAACTTTAAGTGAACCTGGACAGGTTTCGTC
Organism: Vicia faba; assembly: GCA_948472305.1. NCBI lineage: Eukaryota > Viridiplantae > Streptophyta > Magnoliopsida > Fabales > Fabaceae > Vicia > Vicia faba. The sequence continues at coordinate 1,314,389,884 of OX451740.1, read as the reverse complement.
CCATTAGGTATTCGTTTCAACTTGCATCTCCATTTCACATTAAATGATTCTTTCGACCAGCTTCGTTTTGTTCTTTTCGATCTCCTTTCCTTCAATTCGACCAATCGAAGAATCACCTCTTCATCTGGACTTGTCGAAGCTTCGTTCTATTCTTTTCGATCTCCTGTACTTCAATTCGACCAATCGAAGAATCACCTCTTCCTATTGACTTATCGGAGCTTCGTTCTGTTCTTCTTCTTCGAACATAGTTTTGCAGGTGTCTGATTCTTGTCGAATTGAACTTCGACTCCAATCCCACCTTTTGCTTTCGTCTTTAAGCCCATCTTTACTGATCACCAGTTTATCTTCGATTGGTGAACACAGCTTGTGTGCACCAATCGAATGATAACTTATAAGCACCAAGACTTCACTTCGATCATCCAACTTATTCCTTGCCTGTTCAGGTACATGCCTGAAACACATTGATCTAAAGATTCTAAGAGGACTTATATTTGGATGATTCAACCCTAACAGTCCTTCTATGAAATTATGCCACGTTCGAAGGTTGCATGTCCTTCGAACCATTTGACTTCCACGTGTTTCTTCAAAGCTTTTGAATTCAAAATCTTCTTCCTTTCAAAGCGCCAATTCAAATCAACATGACATTTGAAATGCCTTACCTTGTAATGCTTCGAATAGCTTATATTTCAATAGTTCGAAGATGAACCCTTCGAAGCTCTTTACTAGACCTTCATCAATCAAAGACTTCATAAAAGCATCCTCACATTTTCTTTCGAACTATCCTTTTTTTGATCATAGTGTCCATTATTCAAAACTTGTGTAATCGAAATCCCAGCTAACACTACTTCGTTGGGCATCTATTCAGAATGTATATTGCTGTCGAAGCTGCTTCGACCCAAAATCTCTTAGGCATATTTTTAGATTTCAACTTGCACCTCGTCATGTTTTGTACACTTCTTTTCTTTCTTTCAGCTATGCCATTATGTTGAGGCGTATAGGGTGCCATGGAAATCATTTGAAGCTTCTTGAGTAATTGAGGACTTTAATGAGCATGCCTTGAATAAAATGGGAGGGAAAATTTTGGGCTACAACAGTTGCCCCTGTTCAATCTTCTTAAACCTGAAGATTTAGATTGGCTTGTCTGCCTTTCGTGATCTGAAGGTGGAAGATGATTGAACACTAGAGTGCCCAGAAATTTACACTCGCATAAAGTAACGTCGTTGGTTGATGATATCAGGAATGGGCTTATAGATGCCATTTGGGGAAGATGACTGATAGTTGTCGGAGATGGACTTAAATATGCCATCCAAAGTAGATGCTGACTTCATAGGAGGCCTCTTTGTGGGGTTTCATGTTCCTGTTGTTTGAGAAGGACCTCACTGGGGAATGTTGATTTCGGTTCTTTTGCTTGAGGAAACACTTTATAGGGAATAGAGTCTAGGAGCTTTAGTTGTCCATGGCTCTACTAAGGAGTTATCTCTGGATTGGAGAGACGGGAGTTAGTTGTTTTCTAGTCAAAATCCAGGATTTGTAGTAATTGAAGAGGTTGATTGTTATCTAGTCGGGTCCAGGCTTTGCAGTGTTGTAAACTGCTATCTAGAGATATATGAGAAGGAACCTGTGTAGAGCTGCTTCGGGATGAGAAGGAATTTGTGTAAGATTGCTTCAGGATGAGCCCGTGTAAAGATGAATTTGGAAATTGTGAGAAGGAATCCGTGTAAGATTTCTTAAGGATGAGCCCGTGTAAAGTTGCATTTGGAAATTGTGAGAAGGAATCCGTGTAAGATTGCTTCAGGATGAGCCCGTGTAAAGATGTATTTGGAAATATATTTGAAAGAGCCTGGGTAGGGCTGCTTCATCTGGTCGTGTAGATAGTTGCCCCGTCTTGTTTCAGGAATTGATCCACAATAAATTGTTCACAAGTAGTTTCCCTGTCTGGTTTCAGGAATTAATCTTGAACTTGCTTTTGTTGGTCGTTGAGATAGTTTCCCTGTCTGGTTTCAGGAATTAATCTCTAACATTATCTTGTAGATAATCGCCCCGTCTTGTTTTGGGAATTGATCTATAATTAGTTGTTCACAGATAGTTTCCCTGTCTGGTTTCAGGAATTAATCTGGAACTGTTTTTGTTGGTCGTTGAGATAGTTTCCATGTCTGGTTTCAGGAATTAATCTCTAACTTGGTCTTGTAGATAGCTGCCCCGTCTTGTTACGGGAATTAATCTACAATCAAATGTTCACAGATAGTTTCCATGTCTGGTTTCAGGAATTAATCTGGAACTTACTTTTTCTAGTTGTTGAGATAGTTCCCCTGTCTGGTTTCAGGAATTAATCTCTAACCTGGTCTTGTAGATAGTCGCCCTGTCTGGTTTCAGGAATTGATCTACAATAAGTCGTTCATAGATAATTGCCCTGTCTGGTTTCAGGAATTAATCTGGAACTTGTTTTTTCTGGTTGTTGATATAGTTGCCATGTCTGGTTTCAGGAATTAATCTAGAACTTGCTTTTTCTGGTTGTTGAGATAGTTGCCCTGTCTGGTTTCAGGAATTAATCTCTAACTTGGTCTTGTAGATATTCTTCCCGTCTGGTTTCGGAAATTGATCTACAATCAGTCATTCATGGATAGTTGCCCTGTTTGGTTTCAGGAATTAATCTGGAACTTGCTTTTTATAGTTGTTGAGATAGTTTCCCTGTATGGTTTTAGGAATTAATCTCTAACTTGGTCTTGTAGATAGTCGCCCTGTCTGGTTTCGGAAATTGATCTACAATCAGTCGTTCATAGATACTTGCCATGTCTTGTTTCAGGGATTAATCTGGAACTTGCTTTTTCTGGTTGTTGAGATATTTTCCATGTCTCATTTGAGGAATTAATCTCTAACCTGGTCTTGTAGATAGTTGCCCCATCTTGTTTCTGGAATTGATCTACAATTAGTTGTTCACAGATAATTGCCATGTCTAGTTTCAGGAATTAATCTGGAACTTTTCTTTCTGGTTGTAGAGATAGTTGCCCTGTCTGGTTTCAGGAAATAATATCTAACCTGGTATTATAGATAGTTGCCCCATCTTGTTTCGGGAATTGATCTACAATCAATTGTTCACATATAGTTGCCCTGTCTGGTTTCAGGAATTAATCTGGAACTGTTTTTGTTGGTCATTGAGATAGTTTCCCTGTCTGGTTTCAGGAATTACTCTCTAACCTAGTCGTATAGATAGTCGCCCCATCTTGTTTCGGGAATTGATCTATAATCAGTTGTTCACAGATAGTTGCCCTGTCTGGTTTCAGGAATTAATTTGGAACTATTTTTGTTGGTCTTTGAGATAGTTGCCCTATCTGGTTTCAGGAATTACTCTATAACCTAGTCTTGTAGATAGTCGCCCCGTCTTGTTTCAGGAATTGATCTATAATCAGTTGTTCACATATAGTTTCCATGTCCGATTTCAGGAATTAATCTGGAACTGTTGAAAATTGATGATGATATTTGTCTGCTTGCAAACTTTCCTGAAAAGGTAAAGAATTAGATGTATGCAATGTCATGATGCATGAAATACACTGGGTAATGATGTTCTCAAAATAAATGAGACTACGATATATGCATTTCTATTGCATATGCTATGACGTTTGTAAAATGATGTATGAATGCAATACATGAATGTATCAGTTGTTCTATTGCAGTGTTGTTGAACTAGGGAAAATAAATCCCTGATTATTGATGGGAATGAAGAATGTAAGTCTTGAAATTTTGTTTGAAGTTGAAATGCTAGGAGACAGATTTCCGTTGTTAGAGAAATAAACTCTGTTGGGGAAGGGAAAACTTTGTAAACTGCTTGGGGATTTTTATGAAGCCTTGTTGGGGAACCCAAGAAGTTTATGAACCATGCTGAGGAATTCTTCAAGATGTTGGGAAGATGATTGGAGACTCTTGTTCTGCAGGGGATATCGGAACCTCTGACATCATTAGGCAGTATGCTAAAGATATGGTATTTGTTGTATCCCAAAATTTTCCCTCCCATTTCATCAACATTTCCCATCACAAGACTCTTGGAACTCAAGATCAAGCTAGGGTTTGCTCTGCTCAAGACACCTCCTTGCACTGTTGACCTAAATTATGGTTTGAGTTTGCATAGGGATGTTTTAACCTACAATGCCCAAAGTGACTTTCATACTTCATGTTGGACTCACAAGTTTGTCCATACCAAGTTTCAAGCCTTGAATCAAATTTTTGCCCAGTCAATTGGACAATTGACCTAGAAATCAGCTGTATTGGGGAAAAAGTCAATTGTGGCCAATTGACAGTCAAATCTCATGAATTTTGACCCGCATCAACATTATGAACTCATATGAACCATTTGATCAAGTTTGGATCACAATTCCACAAGAAATTTGATCAGATCACCAAAAGGGCAAAATGGTCATTTTTAGGGTTTTGACTGTGCAAAGGTAATTTTTGACTGTTTGACCTAGCCAATGGCAAATAAAGCTTAACCATGGACTCAAGGACTCAATGGCATCATCTTTACCTATTCAACAAGTTCAAAAGGTCTCAAATGCATAGGATTGACAGATGAATTTTTCAGTCAACTGATCAAAATTTGACTGTACACTGAAAAGTCAAACTTTGACTTTTTTGTCAAAATCAAGTGCCAAGGGTCATTTTTCATCAAGACATGTCAAATTATGAAACTTGTTCATCAAGAAACCCAAAATTGCAAATTAGGGTTTAAAATGGAAAATTTTCATAACTTAGAAATTTTCTAAGTTATAAAATTTTCTTATTTTTTCCTAACTTTGTCCCATTTTTTCACCAAGATGAAAATGGATTCAAACAAAACTTACAACGTGAAAGTTGTAGTACATCAAAAAGTCTACAACTTTGTTTCACAAAGTTTTCTCAAAAGAAGCTTGGATCTCAAGTTGTGATTTTTGGAACAAGGGTACCTAAAACTTTTAACTTAGAGAAATTTTGCCCTAGTTTAGGCAAGATTTTGACCCATCTTCTTGGCCATTTTTCACATGGTTCCACTTGTATTTTCAAGTTTAATTTCAAATATGGATTATAGTAAATGTTGCAAGCTTTCCAAATTGTCCAAGAACTCCTCAAACACATTTGTGGTTAGGGAGAATCGAATGCTTGAAGTTGGCAAAAACTCACTTTATAACCATGGCCAATACATGTTCATACCAAGTTGCAAATCTGACCAAACTAGCTTAGTACATAATTACAGGTCTCTAAAACCTTCAACACTCAAAAATTGAATGCAAATACATTGGTTAGAGGCATTGTCCTGATCAAGGGAGCATTATACATTGAATAATTCCATTTTGGGCATAAAGATCACACTTCCATTTTCATAAAGCATAACTTTTGCAAAGTTGTTTTTCTTGAGCTTTGAACTTCTTTTTTTGTAGCAAACAAGTTCCACAAACTTAGGCAAAGGTACAAGAAGTTGGTGTATGCTTAGAGATAGCCTGTACAGGCCTATCACACTTCACTTCAAACTTTGCTTTCAAAACAAGTCAAATAGCCAAAAGCTCATATCTCGTACATATGATATATTGAACTAAAGCAAAGTTTTGAAATAAGTTTCTCACATCCTCACAATCCAGAAGCACGAGCATTTGACCTCTAAAAACTCCTCATACTCAAAAACCACATTTTCTTGCAAAACAGGGCCAGTTTTGCAAATCACAAACCACAATCAAATCCCCTCGTGCGTTTTGTCCCAAATCACTTCAAACACATTCCAAACAATATACCTAAGCTATCCAGACCATTCACAGGTTGTTGTAACTCCATTAACACACATCACCATTTTTGTTTGAAAGCTTTGCAGGTTGAGTTCTGTAGCACGATTCAGGCCACTTCAAAACAAACTAAGCATTGGGAAAGGTTCATGGGACATCAAGCAAGCTCAAAAGAACCTCAGGCCCCATTGAAAGTTGTTGCATTGTCCAGCTCGAACTCAACTGAAACAGGTATTTCATGAACTTCTATCTCTCTATTTAGGAACATTTAGACTTAGGTTTGTGAATGAAAGATGTTGTATTCATCACCCTGAAACCATACATGTGCTTAGTTTTCATTTATATTAATCGTGCTAGGAGAATTTCATCCATGAACTTTCTGAAAAAAATAGGTTAGAAATTAGGGCCAGAGAAATTCTCTCTGGTCTTTGAGAGTTAGCTTGAGTTTTTTATATGGTTAGATTCGTGATTTGATGCTCTACAAGTTTCATGTTTTGAGTTTTGTCAAAAGATCACAAATACAGGAGATACAAGTTTGTGTAGCAAGCGCGCGTTTTTCAAATTTTTGTTGGACAGAGGAAGAAGATGAAGTAGCTGGGCTGGGCCTGGCTATTTCCTGCTTTTCACACCCTCATTTTCAGTTTCACACCCCCTGGCCCATTTCTTTGTATATTTATTATTTTTGCATTTTTATTTCATTTCTGACTTTATTATTTTATTTCCAAACATAAAAAATGCCTAAAAAATATTTTCATAAATTTTTATATTTATTTGGTATTTATTTTAATTATTTCTAACATTAAAATGTTTAAATACTTTATATTATTTTGTTTAAACTTAAAAATAATGTAAAAAATACTTTTATTTTCATTTATTATTTTTATTCATATTTGAAAATATTTTCTTAAAATATATACATTTTTGTAAATAATTTATTTTATTTTTTACACACACACACACACACACACACACACACACACACATATATATATATATATATATATATATATATATATATATATAAACACAATGCACACTTGCACCCCTAGGGTTACAATCCACTTGTTGCCTTCAAAAATGGGTCATGGTATGCATGTCAAGTACTTTGGCAAAACAAAAATAAAACAAAAGATCATAGTCCCTCGATGATGCTATCTAGGTTGCCTAAACAAAATGATCAAGTCCCTCAAGAAAATTGCCAAAAATACTTGACACTATTGTTATCATGGTCTATACGATGACCCGCGCCTGTCCCGTTTAACATCCTAACACAAGGTTGTTCACCAAATACAATGGTGAAGCAACACTGTTAAAAATATAAGAAAGATGTTTGAGTAAAATAGGGTAGATAACTCTTAGTTACTTGATCAAAAGCTTGCAAAAACATCCTTGCTATTTTCAAAACACACTTCACCACACAAATTCAAAACCCTACTTTCAAACATTAAAAACTTTTCAAAAGACAAAAACACCTTTGTATACATTCAAACAAGAATCATTACAAAGGTTGCCACAACGATGGCCTCTTTTAAAAACATCTTTCAAAACCACACACAAAGCACCATTTGAAACAATTGAAGAGCACCATTTCAAACAATTGAAAAGCAAAGCAAGTGATCTAAATAAGTAACTAAGAGCCCATAGATAACCATGGATAGAAAGGGTGCTAATACCTTCCCTTTCTATAATCTACTCCCCGAACCCAAGAAAACATCTCAAAGGTTTTTCCTATGCTTTTTGACCTTTCCTTAGGATAAAATAAAAAGTCAGTGGTGACTCTTGCTAAACTGGAACATTTGCAAACACAAACGCAAAATCCCAAGTCAGTTCTTCCACCATATCGCCAGAACTGGCGACTCTGCTGGGGACTATTTTAAAAGTGGAGTAACCTTAGGGCTTAGATCTCCCTTTGCATGATTATATTGTTTGCTTTGATTGCTTTACATTTGGTTCTCTTGTTTGGGCTTGAAATCCTCTACCCGGATTTGGGAAACATTCATAGGTAAATAGCAATACGTTGTGGAAACTGTGCGGGGTATACCGACATGGTTGAAGCAATAACTATATTAGTGCGACATATTTGTGAGTACCGGTAGCCTTTGAGTCAATCAAAGAGAATACGGGACCGCTGAGTGATGTCATAAAGCACTAATGAACTCTTAGAACCTTACTTGACCATCTTGGCCTTTTATTAGGGGTAGTGAGATGACCGGCTTTGGTGCAGTCTGAAGTTGGTAGATACTTGATACTACACTTATTGAGGGTTGTTTTCTTGGAATATTTTGGTCGCTAGTTAAGTGGCTAAACCAAAACAATGAACATAGAAAACAATCCAGTGATATTGAGCTCCTTAGAACCCGGTTACTATTTATAGGACAGGTTTGAGCCAACTAAACTCAAGAGGGTATTTACCTATGAAACCTCATGCAAGCCTGAAACTAAGGTTTTGTGTGACTTGTTTATACATGTGCTTGTGCATACATCATGAACATCATAAAGCATCATATGCATCCACTAACCATTTCAAGGGTTTGGATCTTCATCTTTGTTCTTGTTTTGTAGGTCATGGAATCTCTTCGCATGAAAACAATTCAAGTCAACCTTGTGAGAATCCCCCCTCAACTCAAGGAGCTTACTTCTAGGATTCCAGAGAATTCTCTCTTCAATGAAAGGCATGGTAGACTTCTCAACTTGGTACACTCCAACATTGAAGAAGACATGGTGAAAGTTCTCTTCCAGTTCTTTGACCCCCTACACCACTGTTTCACATTCCCTGATTACCAATTTGTGCCTACTTTGGAGGAATTTTCTCAACTCCTGAGAATTCCTATTCTTCATCAACTACCCTACAATGCTACGGAAAAAGAACCAAAGCCTGAAGATGTTGCTCAAGCATTACACTTGCAACCATCTGACATCAAGGGACATTGGGAAACCAGAAGTGATGTCAAGGGTTTCTTGGCAAAGTTTATGTTTGAGAAGGCACAAGACTGCTGGAATTCTCTTGATCTACAAGCTTTTGAAGAGATTGTGGCACTCCTCATCTATGGGTTGGTCCTGTTCCCAAACCCTGATCAACTTATAGATGTGAATGCTGTCAAGATTTTCATATCTCGGAATCCTGTACCTACATTGCTTGGGGACATCCTACACTCATTTTACACACGAACAATTAGGAAAATAGGTGTTCTCATGTGTTGTACTCCTCTCCTAGCAAGGTGGTTTATTTCTCACCTTCCACAATCAGTTTTGAAGAATGATCAGGGTTTAAGGTGGTCACAATGGTTGACGACCCTCACACATTCTGATGTACATTGGTGTTCTCGGTCCAGAGAAAATGTTATCATCATTGATCGTTGTGGGGAATTCCCTAATATCCCATTACTTGGCATTAGGGGAGGCATTACCTACAATCCTTGTTTAGCTCTAAGACAGTTTGGATATGCTCGGAGGGATGGCCCTCATGACATGCTGATCCCTGACCTAGTTTTTGACTTCGACAACGATGCGCAAGGACTTCAACAAAGGTTCATCAGAGCTTGGAGGATGCCCAACAAAGTGGATAGTAAGACACTGGGGCACAAGAATTCCATCCCCCTTGAGCCTTATCTCAAGTGGGTACGAACCCGCACCCAGAATCTTATGATGCCATACCCTCACATTCTCCCCTTGATCAAAGAGCCTGTTATGGAAGGAGAGGTTCCATACACCCTCCTACATCCTGACATGCCAACATCATGGGAAGAAATGCAAAAGAGTTGGATCCAACTCAAAGAAGAACGAAATACTTTTGAAGCCAGCTTCTACGCCAATGAGAAGAAGGTTTTTGAGCGTACCCGCCAACTTCATGAGGAGGAAACTCTCAACACTTACATCGCACCAAAGAGGATGCGCAATGTCTTTTTACATTAAGAATTTTGTAATATTTTGCCCATGGGGAACTTATGTACTAACAATTTCTTCTTAATATGACGTGTGTTCCTTTTTGTTTGCAACAAATTTGAATTTCTGAATCCTTGAATGCATTACATGAATAACATACCATTCATCATATGCATAAACAGGTCTTCACACCAGGTTTCCTTATCTTTCTGCTGTTTATTTCAGCAAGATGGATTTGGAGCAGACGGTTAAGGATCTGCAAGCGCAGAATTCTCAATTCCAGTAACTCCTCATGACCTTAGCAAAGGGTCAAGAGGACCTCAAAGCACTGTTGGAGAAGAATAAAGAGAAAAAGAAGAAAAGACCCGGAGTAGCCACTTTTGGAAGAAGGTTTGAAAGCAATGCTAGAAAAGTTCTCGAATTCCCCTCAACGTCCGACGAAGGGGCTGGTAAAGGAAAAGGAGCTGCGGGACCTTCTGAATCTGAAGTTGAAGAGGAGGAAGAGGAAGAAGATGAAGACTACTCTGAACAGCAATATCCCCCGGCGGATGATAAATATAAAAATCTTGAGGATAGATTGGAAGCCATGGAGTTGCAAAGGGTACCTGGTTTAGATTTTGAAGAACTAGGGTTGGTCGCTGGGATCGTCATTCCTCCCAAGTTCAAAGTAACAACATTTGCTAAGTATGACGGTTTGTCCTGCCCAAAGATGCATCTGAGATCCTATGTCAGAAAGATCCAACCCCACTCATCTGATAAATACCTCTGGGTACACTTTTTCCAAGACAGTTTATCAGGCACACAATTGGACTGGTTCTATCAACTCGAGAGATTAGAGGTTCACAATTGGGAAGACTTAGCTGCTGCTTTCTACCGTCAATACCAATACAATGCTGATTTGACGCCCACCCGTACTCAGCTACAAAGTATGGGGATGGCTTCCAATGAAGGATTTAAAGAGTATGCCCAGAAGTGGCGTGATCTGGCTGGAAGGGTGCAGCTACCATTATCGGATATGGATCTAGTTGACATGTTTTTAGGGACCCTGTCTGGCCCTTTCTTCAATCATTTAATCGGGAGTTCCTCCGTGGGATTTACCGAATTAATTCTGACCGGCGAAAGGGTCGAGGCCGGTATTAAAAGTGGTAAGATTCAGAAAGATACCTCCGCGTCCATTGCTGTTAAGAAAACCTTCCCAGCTAAGAAGGAAGCCTCTGTTGTTTATTCTCAGAAAATTCAGGGAAGAACCGAGCGCCGGCCAACTGTAGGGGCTGTGATGATTCAAAACTCTTCAAATGATCAACCTCGCGGCAATCAGCCAAGACCTAATCAACAACGGGTAGAAAGGCCACAACGGCAGTTCACCTGAATCAACATGACGCCAGCTCAAGTACTCCCTCATTTGTTAAAACTGAATCTTACCAGTTTGAAGGAAGCGCCAAAGAACCCTAATACCTCCTCTCCATACTACCACTCCAATGCCAAATGTGCTTACCATTCTGACAGTGCAGGACATGATACCAACAATTGTTGGGCGCTTAAGAATAAAATCCAAGACCTGATTGACACCAAGGAAGTAGAATTCGATGCGCCCGAAAAGCTAAATGTGATTTCTTCCCCAATGCCCAAGCACGGTCATAATGTTCATTCTGTTATGGAAGACCTTCATGTTACCGATGTTGCTGACCTTTTGACTCCCTTACCAGTGATTAAAGTGAATTTGATGAGAGTCGGGATATTCCCAGGCTGTGGAAAGGACTACTACTTTTGTTTGAACATACGAGCTGATTGCCCAATGTTGAAGTCAGGCATTCAACGCCTGATGGATACCCAAGAGATACTCTTCCAAAAAAACCATGTTGATACCTTCACTCCTGTTACTCCTGCTACTTTTGCTACTTCAACCAACGATATTGCAATAATAACCATTTCCGACAATCTTCCCAAGGCTTGCAAAAGGCCTGTCAAGATTACACCTGATCCTGAATTTGTACCTTTAAAAATCACCATGTTGGGGCCTGTCCCGTATCAATCTAGTAAGACGATACCATGGAACTATGGAGGAGAAATCTTCTATCATGGTATCAAACAGATTAAAGCAGTCCAAGAGAATTCTGAAGAGGAAATCCCTGATATAGGGAACATTGCAGGAACAAGCAAGATAACCCGTAGCAGACGGATTTTTTCTCCGGAAATTGCTCCCCCTCGAGCAGTTTTCGGACCCTCGAAAGCTTCTGCACCTGTTAGGCCATCTGTGCAAGACCCGATAATTGAAGGATTGGATACTCCTGAAGTAAGACCATCTGTTGATACTACCGATACGGGTAAGGGGATACTAGAAGCGCCTGTCAGGACGAAGGCTCATACTGTGGTTATCCCCGAAACCACCCAGAAAGAAATGGAGGAAATCTTGAAAATAATCAAAAGGAGCGATTTCGACGTCGTGGAACAACTAGGGCAGACCCCTTCTAAAATATCCATGTTGGCTCTTCTACTCTGCTCCGAGGCCCATGCTAAGGCCTTAATCAAATTTCTAAAGACGGCACACGTGCCCCAAGAAACTTCGGCTGACCAGTTTCAGAAGTGTGTGGCCAGTCTTACTGCTAATAATGGCCTTGGCTTTTCCGATGCTGATTTGACTCCCAAGGGAAGGAAACACAACGACGCGCTACATGTCTCAGTTGAATGCATGGGAACCACCCTCGCCCATGTCTTAGTTGATACTGGTTCTTCCTTGAATGTGTTGCCGAAGAAAGCGTTGGACCGTTTGGACTGTGAAGGATTGACCCTCAAACCCAGTAACATCGTTGTTAGGGCCTTTGATGGGTCCAAAAGAATGGTTCACGGAGAGGTTGACATTCCTATCAAAGTAGGCACAGAAGTTTTCAACTCCACCTTTTATGTGATGGACATCCGTCCTTCATATTCGTGTTTGTTAGGAAGACCGTGGATCCATTATGCTGGGGCAATTACCTCCTCTTTGCACCAAATGCTGAAATATCCTGTTAAGGGTAAGATTATAATAGTGCACGGCGAGGAAGAGTACATGATAAGTCACCTCAACTCCTTCCGCTATGTGGAGTTGGATGGCGAGTTCATCGAAACGCCTTTCTAACATTTTGAGGAAGTTTCTCCTGAGGTCGCGGTTGCAAAGACAATGGTGGAGGTGCCTATCGTTCCCAAGCATGTATCTAGGATGGCATCTCTCAAGGACGCAGAGGCTATAGTCAAAGAAGGAAAGAGCACAGTGTGGGGGCAACTGCCTGATTTTCCCCATAAGACGGACAAGTTTGGGTTAGGGTTTACTGCTGCAGGACAGAAGGCCATGCGTCGCTTCAAGGCTGGAGGACCACCTGTCAAAATCACCCGCCATGGAATCAATGTTGTAGAAGATGAGGATGAAGAGAATAACTTCGAAGATTGGATCTTTCCAACCGTCGAAGGGGGTTTAAGCAACTGGGAAGCAAAGGATTTTATTCCCATCACCTTCATCAACCAGTAATTTTATCTTTGAACAATTTCTTATTTTGGTCTGTAATAACTAAACAATTCGTACACTATTCTCACCTCATGCCTTGCCCGGGGCATGTAGTTCCATTTGTAAGGGCTTGATTTTCTTCATTATCATATGCCATGTTTTAATGAATCATTGGACGTCTTCATCTATAAATTGTTGTGTTTATTTTCTTTCTTTTTGCATTTTGTTTTGTTTAAGGATGGATATCCCTTACACACACCCACACTCACAAATGCAGGTACCCATCCACTCCGGATTCCATGGGTGACTATTCTACTTTAGCCTTCGGTAACTCTGGAGATTTGGTCAATCATGCTGAGTACAAAGTTGACGAAGACTGTGAAGTGCCGGGAGAGTTAGCCAGACTTTTGCAACAAGAAGAAAGGGATATTCTGCCTCATGAAGAGTTGCTAGAAACCATCAACTTGGGGACAGAGGAAGACAAGAAAGAGGTAAAAGTGGGTGCCAACCTGGAATCAAGTGTCAAAGAGCGCTTAGTGCAGTTGTTGAACGAGTATGTTGAAATCTTCGCCTGGTCTTATGAAGACATGTCGGGACTAGACACAGATATCGTGGTCCACTGTCTCCCTACAAGAGAAGACTGTCCACCGATCAAACAAAAGGTCCTCCAAATGAGGTCCGACATGTCTGAAAAGATCAAAACTGAGGTAATGAAGCAATTCAACGCTGGCTTTCTGGTTGTTACTTCCTATCCACAATGGGTTGCTAACATTGTGCCCGTGCCTAAGAAGGACGGCAAAGTCAGAATGTGTGTGGACTATCGAGATTTAAACAGGGCTAGCCCCAAGGATGATTTTCCACTGCCACATATTGACATCTTGGTTGACAACACATCTCAACACAAGGTATTTTCCTTCATGGATGGATTCTCGGGATACAACCAGATCAAAATGGCCCCCGAGGACATGGAGAAAACTACTTTTGTCACGCAATAGGGTACCTTCTGCTACAAAGTGATGCCATTCGGACTGAAGAATGCAGGGGCAACCTATCAACACGCCATGGTAGATTTGTTTCATGATATGATACATCATGAGATCGAAGTTTACGTAGACGACATGATAGCTCGATCACAGACGGAAGAAGAACACCTTGATCATTTGCAAAAGTTGTTTGCCAGGTTGAAGGAGTATAAGCTCAGACTGAACCCAAGCAAGTGTACTTTTGGAGTTAGGTCTGGTAAACTTTTGGGATTTATTGTCAGCAACAAAGGCATTGAGGTTGATCTAGCTAAAGTAAAGGCTATACAAGAAATGCCTGCCCCCCGCACTGAAAAGGAGGTTAGAGGATTCTTGGGACGCTTAAACTATATTGCGAGGTTCATCTCTCACCTGACATCTACCTGTGAGCCAATTTTCAAACTGTTGAAGAAAGATCAGGTAGTTGAATGGAACAATGATTGTCAAGTTGCTTTTGATAAGATCAAGGAGTATTTACTGGAACCTCCCATTTTGATGCCACCCGTCGAAGGAAGGCCATTAATCATGTATCTGACTGTTTTGGATAACTCAACGGGGTGCATACTGGGCCAACATGACGAGTCTGGCCGAAAAGAGCATGCCATTTATTACCTTAGCAAAAAGTTTACCGACTGTGAGACTCGTTACTCATTGCTCGAGAAAACTTGTTGCGCTTTGGTATGGGCTGCTCGCCGGCTAAGGAAGTATATGTTGACTCATACCACTCTGCTGATTTCCAAAATGGATTCGATCAAGTATATCTTCGAGAAGCCTGCTTTATCTGGAAGAATCGCTAGATGGAAAATGATCCTGACTGAGTATGATATCCAGTATACTACCTAAAAAGCTATAAAGGGGAGTGTACTAGCTGACCATCTAGCTCATCAAGCCGTCGAAGATTACCAATCTATGAGATTCGACTTCCCTGACGAGGACATCATGACATTGGACAACATTGAAGGTAACGGACCGTATGACGGAACTGAACAAGGATCCCGATGGACCCTGTACTTTGATGGTGCTTCAAATGCACTTGGGAACAGTATCGGTGTGGTACTCATTTCTCCGAAAGGTTGCCATACACCCTTCATTGCCCGACTTTGCTTCAGCTGTACCAACAACATGGCTGAATACGAAGCTTGCATCTTTGGTCTCAAGGCTGCTATAGACTTGGGAATCAAATCTTTGGTCGTATTTGGGGACTCTGCTTTGGTTATCAGTCAAGTCAAAGGAGAGTGGGACACCAAACATCCTAATCTTATCCCATACAAAGAACATGTCTTGACATTGTTGCCTCATTTTGAGCAGATTACTTTCGAGCACTTCCCGCGAGAAGAAAATCAGCTAGCAGATGCTCTGGCTACAATGTCTTCCATGTTTAAACTCAACTGGGATAACAAGGCTCCCCAAATTACCATCGAGCGAATGGACGAACCTGCACATTATCATGAGATTAATACCGAAGAAGTAGTGGAACAACCCTGATTTCATGAAGTCAAAAGGTATCTCCAGACCAGAGAATATCCTGAAGGAGCTTCCGTCAATGACAAAAAGTTCTTAAGGAGATTTGCTACCAAGTTCTTCCTAAGCAATGGCATCCTTTATAAGCGCAGTCATGATTGTGTTCTACTTCGTTGTGTGGACAAGGTTGAAGAAGAGTTGATCATGACCGAAATACATAGTGGCACATTTGGCACCCACTTGAGCGGACATACGATGGCTAAGAAGATTCTAAGGGCAGGCTACTACTGGTCTACCACGGAAGCTGATTGTCATCAACATTCTCGCACTTGTCACAAATGCCAAGTCTATGCCGACAAGGTACATATTCCTCCTGTTCCTCTCAACGTTCTAACAGCTCCTTGGCCATTCGCAATGTGGGGCATCGACATGATTGGAGAGATCAAGCCTACGGCATCCAATGTACATCGCTTCATCCTGGTGGCTATTGACTACTTCACCAAGTGGGTCGAAGCAGCTTCCTTTGCCTCTGTTACAAAGAATGTGGTTGCCCGCTTCATCAAGCAGAACCTCATATGCCGGTATGGTATCCCCGACAGGATTATCACGGATAACGGTACAAATTTGAACAACACTATGATCACCGCTCTATGCGAACAGTTCAAGATTTATCATCACAATTCATCTCCCTACCGGCCGAAGATGAACTGTGCTGTTGAAGCCGCGAACAAAAATATCAAGAAGATCATTCAAAAAATGACAGTCACCTACAAGGACTGACATGAGATGTTACCGTTTGCTCTGCATGGATATCGTACCATGACACGTACTTCAACAGGGGCAACCCCATTTTCTTTGGTATATGGCATGGAAGTTGTTCTACCCATGGAAGTTCAGATTCCTTCCTTGAGGATTATGAAGGATGCCGGTTTGAGTGAAGACGATTGGATTCAGACCCGACTTGATCAACTTAACTTGATCGACGAGAAGCGACTTACTGCTGTTTGTCATGGTCAGACGTATCAAAAACGGATGATCAAGGCCTTCAACAAGAAAGTCAGACGTCAGGTATATCAAGTCGGAGATCTTGTAATCAAGCAGATCATCTTACTGCAAAGTGATCCCAGGGGCAAATGGACTCCTACTTACGAAGGACCATTTATGATCAAGAGCATATTTTCTGGTGGGGCAATGATTCTGACCACTATGGACGGCGACGACTTGCCGCACCCTGCGAACGCAGACATAGTCAAAAGATACTACGTATAAAAATAACCCGACAAATTGAAAACCCGAAAGGGCGACTGAGCAAAAATGGGTATCCCGGTGAATCGAAAACCCGAAAGGGCGGTTCAGGCAAAAATTAGGGATAAAACAAAAAATATATGTACACCCGGCAAGTTGAAAACCCGAAAGGGCGACTTGGGCAAAAAAGGGTTTCCCGGTGGATCGAAAACCCGAAAGGGCGGTCCAGGCAAAAGTTAGGGAATTAAAGCGTATGACTATGTCTCGTCGAATCACTTTAAGAACAATCTCTTCACCAACAAAGCTCCAAGCTTCTGATCAATCCAGTCATCGACGGACGAAGCAGCGAATAGACAAGATATTCAGAGTTGTGAAGGCTATAGCAGAATGGGAACCCCATGGAATTATTACACATAGCCATCTTTCTTTTGTATAAACTTTTTCAATTTTTACGACAACATTCTCTTACTAGGATGTCTGTCTCCTTTGTACAAAGATACTTACAAAAGTTAATACAAAGATACTTCAAAGTGCAGAAATCTGTTTGCCTTTCTTTCTTTTTTTACACTCATGTTTTACTTGAAAACGTCCAAAGTTTTGTTAAATAGTGTCGTACCCCAAAATTTGCCCTCCCATATTCTTCAAGATTTGCAAAGAGCATGCTTCAAAATCTCCCCAAGGGTTGCACAGTTCAAGGGCCTCCTAATAGTCAAAAACTAGGGTTTTGGTTCTGTCAAAGAAATTGAAGTTTTTAAGGGTCCAAACAAGTCCTATATGCCTACAAACATGGTCAAGCATCCATATGCTAAGTTTCAAGACTCATAGCACAAAATTGCACAGTCAAAAACCCTAATTGCTCAGCAGTCAACTGTAGGGGTAAAATGGTCGTTTGACAGTCAAAAGTTCAAATTTTTGGTCAACATCTTATTTTGAAGCCACAAACATAATTTGATCAATTCTTGATCATGATTTTCAAGGCATGGCTCAAAAAGTCTCAAGATTCAAAAGTTTCCATATTTGGACAGTTGAAAAAGTCAACTGTAACTTGACCAAGGCATAACTTCCACATGGTTTATCAGAAAAATTCCATCCAAAGCTCATTTTGAAGAGAAAGACATTTCCTACAACTCCTCTTCACACTTCAAGTCCAAGAAATGCTCTCACAAAAAGTTATCAATTTCAACATTATAGGTCATTTTCAAAAGTCAACAAAAAGGGACTTTAAGTAAAAGGCCATAACTTGAGATTGGTAAATCAAAATGACATGGGACCAAAGGAATTGGTTAGAGGACTTCAAGACCTTTCCAAAATGTCCAAGAACATGATCAAAGCTTAAAAATTGGGCAAGATATGCCTTGTGGAAGTTGGGAAATTTTTGGGAATTTTGAAAAGTCAACTTTACTTCAAATGCCTCAAAATTGCTAATGGGCCACATTTTCTTCCAAGATTCATCATCCAAAGGCTATGCACGACCATTTGGCCCAAGGGGAGTTATTTCATCATTTTTTATTATTTATTTCAATTTTTAATCACCATTAATTCATTTAATTAAATAAAATATGAAAAAAAATACTCATCTATGCTTTTTAAATCTTTTTGTGCATAGAATACCTTCAAGATTTCGTGCACTAGCCAATATGGAAAGAATCAAGGTGATTTGGTCATGATTGGCATCAAAACACATGGAAAAGATTTGAAGAAATATGCCATTAAAATCAAATATTTGATTCATGATTACAAGGGTTTTTGGATTCAAATTTCAACCCTAATCCATTGGCATACATAAACAGATGCAAACCCTAAAGCTCACAACCTGAATGCTGCGCTAGAACTCAAGGACCAAAACTCACTTTTTCTTAAAAAATCCAAAACCTGTTTTCATAGTTTGAAGGCGTTTCAAGGCGTGAAAAAGATCTCAAAAGCTTCCTGGAACTCCTCTGAACAGAACCCAATCGTTCTCCACTCTCCAAGCGCAAAGAATTGGTAGATAGGAGTCTAACTTTTCTGGAAAAAATTGATAATCGTGTTTGCATTTCCATACGTTATTCATGACTTTTAACATGTGATTTATACTAATATGATGTTTCTAAAGCCATTGGTATTGTTCAATTGAGTTTTGGACGCCTGCATGCAAAACTACCATGAACGCGCGTTAGGGTTTCAAGAGCTTAAAAAGAGGGTTTCCTTATTCTGGAAAAATCAGCCTATAAGACCCACGCCATTAAAATCAGAAGCTTATGACTAATTGATTCCATACCTCGCGATAAATTTATGATTAACAGAATTCTATTCGCTATTTTTGTGTGCATCATTTAGTGGGGGTTTAAAACCCCCGCTATTTAGTTTGTTTTTTTCAGGAAAAAGTGAAGAACAAGTGGAGAAGATGATGCGTGAAGGCTGGGGATTGGCGCGTTTGAATTTCGCGCGAAATTAACCACTAACCATTGTTTTACCTTATATTCATTATTTGTTATATTATACACAAAACGCGCAGATGGCACAGTTGGTGGACAAAGCATTTGGTAAACTCTGGGACCTGGGTTCGATTCCCAGGTCCCCTCACTTTCTTAATATATTTTGTTTCAATATGATTCCATGCAGTTTCAACCCCAGGGGTTCACCATGCATTCTCATCAATGGATTGCCACATGTCCCACCACATCCATCCAGTGGCCAGGATCCAAGGTCCAGAGAACACCCTCAGTCAACCTTGCACACATAAGCGTTGAAAGTCAAACAGGCCTGCATTCCATGGGCCAAAGTCCTTCAAATCAACCTCCAAAGGGGCCTGAATACCCCCCCCCCCATGTTTGCTTTCTTTTTCTATATTTTTTATCATCTATTTCAATTATATTCTATATTTTATTTAACTCCTTAAAAATAATATTTATAATACACATAAAAAATAATAAAAAATCAGAAAGACTAAAAAAACAAAAATATTTTATTTAATACCTTTTGTAAATAAATTTTATTCTAGGTTTAATTTCAATATTTTTTTAAATAAATTAAAAAATGTAGAATTAGGGTTTTAAACACTTTTATATTTTTTTCTTTTTCTCTACTATTATCAATAATTAATTATTTTGTAAATAAATTGCCATGTAAATAATTAGGTTAATTTTAGGTTTAATTTTAACATTTTTTTTAATAAATTAAAAATAGTTTAGAATTAGGTTTTAATTCCATTAATTCTCACTAAAATCCATAAATACACAAAACTCAAAAATAATTTCTTTTTCTCATTTAACTTAATCAATTTCGTAATTATAATTTAATTTCCTAAAAAGGGTCCAACGCCCTCGCATTCTCGACTTTAATTCCCTTCGCATTTTTATTTCTTTTTGTGAATATTCATGTAATTCTCCCGAAGCCATGTAATAGGTCAATTAGGACATTTATTTCTCGCACTTTATTTTTTATTCAAATCGGGTCCTGGTTTAATTTGGCGATGTGGACCCGCGCCTTTGTAATAGCGTAGGACTTTTACCTTCTCGCATCTTTTTTAACTGTTAATAATTCGCATGAAAGAATGAATGTCAAAAATAAAAACAACGCGTAGATCACCAATGCATGACAAGATAAACATAAATGAACATGACACACAAATCACACATCATCCCTAGGGTACGCCTCACTGTTACCTTGCCCCTCAAAAGGTGGTCGTCAAGTATAGGACGTTTTAGCAGTCGCTCTGATGTCTAAAGATCCGGTTGCCTCGAAACAGTTGCCTCGGATTAAAAAGGATCTAGGACATTAGAGTTACTTCTAAGGTGTCTTCCCATTGCTCCGGTGACCACACTGTCCCTACAAACGAATTGACCCGAACACCTCCAACGGTGGTGCTACCTACCTCTCAATGGTGGGATGGCACTACCTTAAGGACATTTACACAGCCTAATTCCTTAGGGTAGGTGGATGACTCGTAGATACTTGCTCTAAAAAACAAATCAAAACTCTTTTCACACTGACACTTTCAAAAAAGCTTTCGAAAGCAACTTTTCAAACACTCTTGAGGACTGATACAAGAGTCGAACTGAAATTTTCAAAGAAACTTTTTAAAACCCACAGTTGAAAAGCAAACAAACCATTTTGAAAACACAAATGAGCAAGTATCTAAGAGCCCATGGATAACCATGGATAGAAAGGGTGCTAACACCTTCCCTTTCTATAATCTACCTCCCAAACCGAGAGCAATCTCTATAAGGAATTTTTCTGTGCTTTTGTCCTTTCCATTTGGAGAAAATAAAAGACGGTGGCGACTCTTGCTTCCGCGACATTTCGCGAACCAGCGTTAAACAGTCAGTTCCAGATCCACCGATCACAGAACTGGCGACTCTGCTGGGGACTACTTTTAAAGTGAGGTGTACCTTAGGACTAAGATCACTGTGTTTTCATTTGCTTTGACTTGTTTGCTTTAAATTACGGGACTGTCTTGGGAGTTCTATAGATCCTAACCCGGATTTGGGGATACCTTCTTAGAAAGTAGCAACAAGGCTGTGAGGGAACTGTGCGGGGTATACCGACATGGTTGAAACAGTTTGCTACGTTGATGTGGCACTTTGGTGTGTACCGGTAACCCTTGAGTTCAGTCAAGGAGAGTACGGGGCCTCCGCGTGGTGTCGTGAAGCATCAACTGACCTTAGGAATCTTAATTGAACTATCTTGGCCTCTTTAGGGTAGTGAGATAACTGACTTTGGTGCAGTCCGAGGTTGGTTG
Source organism: Vicia faba (assembly GCA_948472305.1). Taxonomy (NCBI): domain Eukaryota; kingdom Viridiplantae; phylum Streptophyta; class Magnoliopsida; order Fabales; family Fabaceae; genus Vicia; species Vicia faba. Next base: position 1,314,368,338 of record OX451740.1, on the reverse strand, counting down.
ATACTCGATACTACACTCAATTGAGGGTTGCTTTCCTGGAATATTTCGGTCGCCAGTTCAGTGGCTAAATCGAAACGATGAACAATGAAAGCAATCCCGTGATATTGGGACCCTTAGAACCCGGTTACTTCTAATAGGACAGGTTGATCCCACCAACTTCAAGAGGGTAATACACAGACCCCATGCTGGCCTAAACTCTAAGGGCTTGTCTTGTGTGACTTGTGTGCCTTACATGTTTGCCTTTGTAAATATCTGTGGTGTGTTTAATCATAGCATCATGACATCATCCAGCATCATATGCATTGACTAACCATTTCAGGGGTTCGAATCTTCATCTTTGTTCTTGTTTTGTAGGACATGGAAACTGTTCGCAGAAAGACAATTCAAATCAGCCTTGTAAGGATCCCTCCTCAGCTTAAGGAGCTTATATCCAGGATTCCCGAGAGCTCTTCATTCAGTGAAAGACATGGAAGACTCATCAGCTTGGTCAATACCAACATTGAGGAAGATATGATAAAGGTCCTGTTCCAGTTCTTTGACCCTCTGCATCACTGTTTCACTTTCCTGGATTATCAGCTGGTACCTACATTAGAGGAGTTCTCCCGGCTTCTGAAGATCCATATCCTTGATCAACTATCCTACAACGGTACGGAAAAGGAACCCAAGCTTGAAGAGATTGCTAAAGCCTTACACCTACAATCATCTGACCTCAAGGGACATTGGGAAGTTAGAAGTGGTATCAAAGGGTTCTTAGCCAGGTTTCTGTTTGAAAAGGCCCAGGAATGTTGGAACTCCCTTGACTTACAAGATTTTGAAGAAGTTGTGGCCCTCCTTGTCTATGGTTTGGTGTTGTTCCCTAACCCAGATCAGCTTATAGATATCAGTGCCGTCCAGATCTTCATGTCCAGGAATCCTATACCTACGTTGTTGGGGGACATCCTTCACTCATGTTACACTCGAACCATGAGAAAAAGAGGTGTCCTTATGTGCTGCACTCCTCTCCTGGGAAGGTGGTTTATTTCGTACCTCCCACAATCATCTTTGAAGAACGAGTGGGGTTTGAGATGGTCACAACGGTTGATGACTCTTACACATGCAGATATACATTGGTGCCCGCGGTCCAGAGAGGATGTCACTATCATTGATCGTTGCGGGGAGTACCCTAATGTTCCTTTACTTGGAATCAGAGGAGGTATTACTTATAACCCATGCCTGGCTTGGAGACAGTTTGGTTATGCTCGGAGGGATGGTCCTCATGACATGTTAATTCCTGACATAGTTTTTGACTTCGACAATGATGCACAAGGACTTCGCCAGAGATTTATCAGAGCTTGGAGGATGCCAAGTAGGATAGACAGCAAGACACTGGGGCACAAGAATTCCATCCCATTGGAACCTTATCTCAAGTGGGTATGAGCCCGCTCCCAGAAGTTAATAATGCCTTATCCTCATGTGCTCCCTGTGATCAAAGAGCCAGTCTTGGAAGGAGAGGTGTCTTACACCATTCAACATCCTGACATGCCCACGTCCTGGGAAGAGATGCAGAAGAGCTGGATCCAGCTTAAGGAAGAACGGAATTCTCTTGAGACCAGTCTACATGCTAGTGAAAAGAAGGTCTTGGAGCTCACCCGCCTATTGCATGAGGAGAGGAATCTCAACACCTACATAGCTCCAAAGAGGATGCGTAGTGTCTTTTGGGATTGAGTTGCTTTGTAATATGTGCCCATGAGGCTTTGATGTACTGAACAATTATTTCCTTAATGATAACGTGTGTTCCTTTTTGTCTACAACAAATTTGAACTTTCGAACCCTTGAATGCATTGCATAAACACATATCATTCATCATGTGCATAGCAGGTTTTCTTCTTTTCAGGTTGCTTACTGTTCTTCGCTGTTTATTTCAGCATCATGAATCCTGACTCATCATCAACCGAGATGTCTATCAAGGCTCTTCAGGCGCAGAACGCGCAATTTCAGGAACTGATTATGGGTTTGGCTCAAGGCCAAGAAGAGCTGAAGGATTTGCTCCTGAAGAAGGAGAAGAAGAAGAAGAAGAGAACTGTTCTTTTCAACTCGGGCCGAAGGTTTGGCAACACTCTGCAGAATGAAGAGGCTGGCTCTTCTATAGGCAAGAGCAGTCCCCAAGGGGGAAAGGGTCCTAGTCCAGTAGTATCTGACAACGAGACAGACTTTAATGAGGAACAGTATCCTCCGGCTGAAGACCGATATAAGCAGTTGGAAGACAGACTGAATGCAATGGAGATCCAACAAGTGCCTGGGCTGGATTTCGGAGATTTGGGCTTATCTACTGGTGTGATTATTCCTCACAAGTTCAAAGCACCATCTTTTACCAAGTATGACGGGGCGTCTTGTCCCAAGCTACACCTCAGATCTTATGTGCGGAAGATTCAACCGTACTCAGTGGACAAGAACTTGTGGATCCACTTCTTCCAGGAGAGTCTTTCAGGGACTCATCTCGAATGGTTCTATCAGCTGGATGGGACCAAAGTTCGTAACTGGGAGGAGTTGGCTGCTGCTTTTTACAAGCAGTATCAATATAATGCCGACCTTGCTCCTACACGTACCCAACTCCAGGGTATGTCGCTAGGGTCAAGCGAAGGTTTTAAAGAGTATGCACAGAAGTGGAGGGATCTGGCTGGCAGGGTGCAGCCCCCGTTAACTGACCGTGAGCTGGTGGATATGTTCTTGGGGACGCTATCTGGGCCATTTTTCAACCATCTTATCGGTAACTCATCTGCAAGGTTTACTGATCTTATTCTGACTGGAGAGAGAATAGAGGCTGGAATGAAGTCTGGTAAAATTCAGAAGGGTGCATCTGCAAGCTCTGAGAAGAAACCCTTTAAAAAAGAGGCCAGTGCTGTATATGGGTCTAGAAGACAAGAGAAACCTGAGCGCCGCCAATCTGTCAACGCGGTGATGATTGCCAAGCCTGCTGCCGCTCCTCGGCAAACCAATCCTCAAAGGGCTGAAAGACCCAGGAGAGAGTTTACCCGTTTGAGTATGACCCTGTCGCAAATCTTGCCGCAGTTGTTGTCCACCAACCTAGTGACTGTTAGAGAGGCCCCGAAGGTTGTAAACACTGCCTCTCCCAAGTATAACCCAAATGCCCGCTGTGCTTATCACTCCGATAGCCCGGGACATTCCACTGATGACTGTTGGGCCTTGAGGAATAAGGTGCAAGACCTTATTGATGCAAAAGAGATACAGTTTGAAGCGCCTGAGAGGCCAAATGTGGTGACTGCTCCTATGCCCCAGCATGGAGTGAATGTCGTTGATGAAGATGTATACGCCGTTTCTGTGAATGATGTAGCTACTCCCTTGATGACTGTTAAGAGGAATCTACTGCTGGCCGGTTTATTTCCGGGTTGTAGTGAAGGTTGCCTTTTCTGTGCTGTTTCCCTTTCTGGTTGTCCTTTGCTGAAATTGGGCATCCAAAGCCTGATGGACAGCAAAGAGATTATGTTCAAGAAGACTGCTGTTCAGTTTTTTCCGGTGGAAGAAGTATCTGTTGTTACGATCTTTAATAATCTGATCAAGGCTCTCCCGAGGAAGCCGATTAAAATCATGATTGTCGCACCCGTTGTTATTACTGTTTCGGGGCCTCTCCCCTACGAATCTGATAAGGCTGTCCCCTGGCACTATGGGGCAGACGTGTATGTACATGGAATCAAGCAAGAGTTCAACACTGGCACCAGCATTAGCAATATCACTGGTCCAGCAAAAGTTACCCGCAGTGGCAGGCTCTTCTCGCCTGACATTGCGCCACCCGCTATTCAAAGACCCCTCACTATAACACCTGCAAGTGTACCTGTTCCCAGTTCTGATCAAGTTGTTTCCCCTGCTGCCGAGTCATCTAATGCTCGGGGCAAAGGGATTGAAGATGAGCCTGCCCGGATGGAGGCGCCAAAACCTGTGAATGTTGAGGCCTCCCAACAAGAGATGGAGGAAATTCTGAAAATAATCAAGAAAAGTGACTTTAATGTTGTCGAGCAGATGGGGCATACACCCTCCAAAATCTCCATGCTCTCCTTGCTACTATGCTCAGAGGCCCATGCTAAGGCCCTGATTTCATTCCTCAAGACGGCCCATGTTCCACAGGAGACATCTGCAGTCTAGTTTACTGATTGCGTAGCCAATTTGACAGCCGACAATGGTCTGGGTTTCTCGGATGCTGACCTTACTGCTAAGGGAAAGGACCACAATGACGCCCTGCATGTCTCTATTGAATGCAGGGGCACTACTCTTGCGCACGTGTTGGTGGACACTGGTTCTTCCCTAAATGTGCTACCCAAGAAGGCCTTAGACCGTTTGGATTGTGAAGGCCTGGAGCTGAAACCTAGCAACATCATCGTCAGAGCCTTCGACGGTTCTAAGAGGATGGTTCATGGAGAGGTAGACATCCCTATTCGTGTGGGTTCTCAGGTATTTGACTCTACTTTCTATGTGATGGATATCCGTCCATCGTATTCTTGTCTACTGGGTCGACCTTGGATCCACAAAGCTGGGGCAGTGACCTCTACCCTACACCAGAAACTCAAGTACCCCGTCAGAGGGAAGATTGTCATTGTGCAGGGAGAGGAGGAGTATATGGTGAGCCATTTGAATTCCTTCAGGTATATTGAGATGGACGGGGAGTTTATTGAAACCCCCTTTCAGCATTTCGAAGAGGTACCTCCGACTTTAGCAGCAGCAGAAACAGTGGTTGAAGAGGATGTTCCTTTGAAGATGGCTTCCTTGAAGGATGCCCGGGCTGTGATCAAGAAAGGTGAATGTGCTAACTGGGGCAGGCTCCCTGATTTTACAAAAAAAACTGACAAATTTGGACTGGGTTTTACTGCAGAGGGTCAGAAGGTTGTGCGCAAGGCAAAGACCAGAAGACCTCCTGTGCTCATTACCAATCCAGGAGTGAATGATGTTGGGGACGAAGATGAAGTGGAAGAGTCAGAGTTTGAAAGCTGGATCTACCCGACGACTGATGGTGGATTGACCAATTGGACTGCTAAGGATCATACTCCTGTTACTTTTGTTACGCAGTAATAAACTCCTTTGTTTTGTTATTTGTAATAAACAATTAAAACTTTATGGCCCGGTGTCTTACCCGGGGCACCGTGGCTTCATTTGTGAGGGTATATAAATTGTCATTTCATATATCATGAATAAAGACCTTGGACGTTTTCTCGCATCTCAAATCTTATGCTCCTTTTCTTTCTTTCCTTTCTTTATATATTGAAAAACAGCTGTATTTACACACACTCACTCATACAGGTTCCAATCCACTCTGGATCTCACTGGTAACGACTCTGCTACTGCCAGTTATGACTTCGAAAATCCGATCAACTTAGCCGAAGACGGAGGTGAAGATGATTGCGAAGTGCCTGGTGAGCTTGCAAGACTGTTACTCCAGGAAGAGAGGGCAATTCAACCACACGAAGAGCCAGTGGAAACAATAAATCTGGGTACTGAGACGGACAAGAAGGAAGTTAAGATTGGTGCCAACCTAGAACTCAGCGTGAAGCAACGGTTGACTCAGATGCTACATGAGTATATGGAGATCTTTGCCTGGTCCTACGAAGACATGCCCGGTTTAGATACCGACATTGTGGTCCATCATTTGCCTACCAAGGAAGACTGCCCTCCGGTTAAGCAAAAGGTCCGCCGTATGCGTCCAGAGATGTCTGAGAAGATCAAAGCCGAGGTTATGAAACAGTTTGATGCCGGGTTTCTTGCAGTAACTTCTTATCCTCAGTGGGTTGCTAATGTGGTGCCGGTACCAAAGAAATATGGAAAGGTCAGAATGTGTGTCGACTATAGGGATCTGAACAGGGCCAGCCCCAAGGATGACTTCCCTCTACCTCACATTGATGTCCTTGTTGACAATACTGCTCAGCATAAAGTGTTCTCTTTCATGGATGGTTTTTCAGGGTATAATCAGATCAAGATGGCTCCTGAAGACATGGAGAAGACCACCTTTGTCACTTAGTGGGGAACCTTCTGCTATAAGGTCATGCCATTTGGGTTAAAAATGCTGGGGCAACCTACCAACGTGCCATGGTTGCTTTATTTCATGACATGATCCATCATGAGATAGAAGTGTATGTTGACGACATGATCGCAAGGTCCCAGACTGAGGAAGAACACCTAGATCATCTGCAGAAATTGTTTGACCGTCTGAAGTTGTACAAGCTGAGGTTGAACCCGAACAAGTGCACCTTCGGGGTAAGATCTGGAAAGTTGCTAGGCTTCGTTGTAAGTGACAAGGGCATTCAAGTGGACCCTGCCAAGGTTAAAGCTATTCAAGAGATGTCAGTTCCTAAGACAGAGAAAGAGGTCAGAGGCTTTTTAGGACGCCTGAATTACATTGCTCGATTCATCTCACACCTGACTGCCACCTGTGAACCAATCTTCAAGCTGTTGAAGAAAGATCAGGTAGTACGTTGGAATGATGAGTGTCAGGCTGCTTTTGACAGAATCAAGGAGTATCTCCAAGAACCACCCATCCTTATGCCACCGGTTGAAGGGAGACCTCTGATATTATACCTGACAGTACTCGACAACTCAATGGGGTGTGTGTTGGGGCAGCATGACGAGTCTGGCCGAAAAGAGCATGCCATTTATTACCTTAGCAAAAAGTTTACCGACTGTGAGACCCGATACTCACTGCTCGAGAAAACTTGCTGCGCTTTGGTATAGGCTGCTCGCCGGTTGAGACAGTATATGCTGACTCACACTACCTTGTTGATCTCAAAGATGGATCCTATAAAGTACATATTTGAAAAGCCTGCTCTGTCTGGGAGAATAGCAAGATGACAAATGATCTTGACAGAATATGACATCCAGTACACGACTCAGAAAGCCATCAAGGTAAGTGTATTGGCAGACCACTTGGCACATCAGGCAGTAGACGACTATCAGTCAATGAACTTCGAGTTTCCAGACGAAAGCATCATGATAGTGACTGATTGTGAAGTACCTGGACCGGATGAAGGACTTGAGGAAGGATCCCGATGGTCTATGCACTTTGATGGAGCCTCCAATGCTTTGGGTAACGGTATCGGCGCTGTGATCATATCTCCTCAAGGCACTCATACTCCACTCACTGCCCGGCTGTGTTTCAACTGCACCAACAACATGGCGGAGTATGAGGCATGCATCATGGGTCTTCAAGCTGCGATCGACCTAAGGATCAAGTTTCTGAGTGTCTTCGGAGATTCCGCTCTCGTGATCAATCAGATCAAAGGAGAGTGGGATACGAAACATCCGAATCTTATTCCTTACAGAGAATGTGTGTTGACCATGATCCCCCACTTCACAGAGATAACCTTTGAACATTTCCCGAGAGAGGAGAATCAGCTGGCGGACGCGTTAGCTACGATGTCTTCTATGTTCAAGGTCAAATGGGACAATGAGGCTCCCCGGATCATCATCTGGAAACTGGACGAACCGGCATACTGTTGTGATCTCGAGACTGAATTGGTGACTGAGAAGCCTTGGTACCATGAGGTGAAGAGATACTTGGAAGCTCAGGAATACCCTGAAGGTGCATCTGTCAACGATCAGAAGTTTCTGAGAAGGTTCGCAGCGAAGTTCTTCCTTAGCAACGACATTCTGTACAAACGAAACCATGATTCGACCTTACTGCGTTGTGTGGATAAGACTGAAGCAGAAAGGATCATGGAAGAGCTACACGAAGGGACCTTCGGGACACATTCCAGTGGACACACTATGGCAAAGAAAATCCTTCGGGCAGGGTATTTCTGGTCCACTATGGAAGCTGACTGCTACCAACATTCTCGGACATATCACAAATGCCAGATTTATGCAGACAAGGTGCATGTTCCTCCAGTTCCTCTGAATGTCCTGACTGCACCTTGGCCGTTCGCAATGTGGGGCATAGACATGATCGGTGAGATTAAACCTACAGCATCCAACGGGCATCGCTTCATCCTGGTGGCAATTGATTACTTTACAAAGTGGGTTGAAGCAGCTTCTTACGCTACGGTAACCAAGATTGTTGTGGCACGGTTCATTCGGCACAATCTGATATGTCGATACGGGGTCCCTGAAAGAATCATTACAGACAACGGTACCAATCTAAATAACAAGATGATCACTGAGCTCTGCGAGCAGTTTAAGATACAGCACCACAACTCTTCTCCTTACAGACTGAAGATGAATGGGGCTGTAGAAGCAACAAATAAGAACATTAAGAAAATCGTGCAGAAGATGACAGTGACTTATAAAGATTGTCACGAGATGTTACCGTTTGCTCTACACGGGTACCGTACTTTAGCCAGGACGTCGACCGGGGCAACTCCTTTCTCCTTGGTCTACGGTATGGAGGCAGTCTTACCGATCGAAGTACAAATACCCTCTCTCCGGATAATGAAGGATGCAGATCTGAACGAAGATGATTGGATCCAGACACGACTTGATCAACTAAATTTTATTGATGAAAAGAGACTTGCTGCTATTTGTCATGGTCAGACGTACCAAAAACAGATGATCAGGGCATTTAACAAAAAGGTCAGACCACAAGAATATCAAGTTGGGGATCTGGTAATCAAACGCATCATCCTTCCTCAGAGTGATCCAAGGGGCAAATGGACCCCTACATACGAAGGGCCATTTGTGGTTAAACATGTGTTCTCATGAGGAGCCATGATTCTAACCAACATGGATGGTGACGACCTTCCTCACCCCGCCAATGCAGACATAGTGAAAAGATACTATGCATAATAAACGACCCGCTAGGTTGACATACCTAGGCAAAAATTAGGGCTTCCCGGCGAACCAAAAGGGTTCGGGCAAAATGAAGGGATGAAATGAAAAAAATCTGTACACCCGGCAAGTCGAAAACCTGAAAAGGCGGCTTGGGCAAAAATGGGTATCCCGATGGATTGAAAACCCGAAAGGGCGGTCCAGGCAAAAGTTAGGGATAAAGCATAATACTATGTCTCATTGGATCACTTTGCATCCAGAATCCGGTATCTACACCAAGTTCAGACGGCATCGATCAGTCAGCTTCATCTTCAACTAAGGTCATCAAGTGATGAGACGCTCAAAGACATAAAGGCGATAACAGAGTTGAAACCCAGTGGGATCATTCCATTTCACACATCTGTTTATTTTCTTTTGTACAAATTATATAAACTATCTTGTTCGGTGGCGTTCTCTTACTAGGACGTCAGCCTCTTGTACTTAAACGCCTATTTACAGGCAAATTCAAAAATCAATACAAATATACTTTTCCGCTCAAACTGTCTTTTGTTTTTTTCCTTTTTCTATTTTGTTTTGCGAAGAACGTCCAAGGTTCAATTTGTGATATATGCATTGACAATAATTTGCTAATTCATGAATATTTGCATACGAAACAAAGGATTAATTACAGGTAACATTAGAAACAGGGGCAATAAAGAGTTGTCTAAGCGATCTAATTGTTCCGTCCTCCAAGGTATCAAGGTACGTTCAGCTGAAGAACATAGCCAGCATATCTTAACTCCCCAGAGAGTGAGCCAACAAGTCAATACACTCTCCCCAAGCAAAGTTACAGTCAACCTTAAGGAAGTTGGGTACCCCCGCAGATCTCAACATTCCTCAACACGATATACAGACATTCCTAACAAGCATCCCCGACAGTCTTGACCTAAAGATTGTTCCCCGACTGCATATCAAACATTCAATGGAGTCACTTCCCCAATGAAGTTCAAAATTTTCCCAGGAGATTCCAATCTAGTTTCCCCAGGAAAGTTGGAATCCATCTCCCCAAGCAGTAAGCTTATCCCCAGTAGATTCTGGAAGCTTATCCCCGTAGAGCACGAACGCGCCTCCCGGCTTTATTCAAAGAGTTATTTCCCTACCAGGATATAACTGGGTTATTCTCATCCAAAATCCATGAGAAGATCGTCCTCGACAAAGTCTTCTTATCCCCAGCGAAGTCTATTAACACTTCCAACACAACAATGATATCCCCAGTGAAGTTACCATCAACATTCCAGCAAAGTATCTCTCTTCCCACAGAGTATTGTTTCCCAGCAAGATCGTTAGAGTACTTTTCTCCCCGCAGAGTAATCCATTCGCCAAGTTTATTCCCCAACGGAGTTATCTTCTTCTACCGGTATTCTTGCAACTATCTTCCCCAACGGAAACGACAAAGCACTATTCTCCAACATCAGCCCAGGATGTGACTTCCCAGCACCCGTCAAGGATTTATTTTCCTAAACGAAAAACATATATTCATAAACATCGCATTTTCATACATTATAGCATGCATTTACGCATCATATCTTACAAATCTCATTTATGTTGAGAACATCATCGCTTGATTCATATCATACCTTGCATATGACTGACCTTTACCTTTCAGGAAAAAATTCAGTTAAGTTCTCAGCTATATTTCAAGACTTTAGTCTGGTTCAGTTAAATCGACCCTAAGATTTTCCTGATTCTTATCCAGTCAAAGGCCTTCGCTGGTTCAGTCAGATCGACCCTAAGATCTCCCTGATTCTTATCCAGTTGAAGATATTTCAAGACCTTGTCCGGTTCAGTTAAATCGACCCTAAGATTTTCCTGATTCTTATCCAGTCAAAGGCCTTCGCTGGTTCAGTCAGATCGACCCTAAGATCTCCCTGATTCTTATCCAGTTGAAGATATTTCAAGGCCTTCTCTGGTTCAGTCAGATCGACCCTAAGATCTCCCTGATTCTTATCCAGTTGAAGATTTCAAGACCTTGTCCGGTTCAGTTAAATCGACCCTAAGATTTTTCTGTTTCTTATCCAGTCAAAGGCCTTCTCTGGTTCAGTCAGATCTACCCTAAGATCTCCCTGATTCTTATCCAGTTGAAGATATAAAGACCTAGACAGGTTCAGTTAAATCGACCCTAAGATTTTCCTGATTCTTATCCAGTCAAAGGCCTTCTCTGGTTCAGTCAGATCGACCCTAAGATCTCCCTGATTCTTATCCAGTTGAAGATATTCCAAGACCTTGTCCGGTTCAGTTAAATCGACCCTAAGATTTTCCTGATTCTTATCCAGTCAAAGGCCTTCTCTGGTTCAGTCAGATCGACCCTAAGATCTCCCTGTTTCTTATCCAGTTGAAGATATCCAAGATTCTCTCATCATTACTGTTGAGGTTGAAGTCGCCTATGATTCTCTCATCATTACTGTTGAGGTTGAAGTCGCCTATGATTCTCTCAGCGTTACTGTTGAGGTTGAAGTCGCCCGTGATTCTCTCAGCGTTACTGTTGAGGTAGTAATCGTCCTCAGATTCTCTCAGCGTTCCTGTTGAGGTAGTAATCGCCCCAAGACTCTCTCAGCGTTCCTGTTGAGGTAGTAATCGTCCAAGGTTCTCTCAGCGTTCCTGTTGAGGTAGTAATCGTCCAAGGTTCTCTCACTGTTCCTGTTGAGGTAGTAACCATCCCTGGTTCATTCATCGCCGTTTGAAGCTCCAGATTCAATTCCTGTAACCAGTCAGGACATATCTATACAAAGAGTGTGAGGACCAGCTCCCGTAACAGGTCAGGTAATCATCTTTCTTTTTCAGGTACGCAAGTTCTCGCTAAGGATCGACACCCAGATGGCATCTATAAGCCCATCCACTCATCCATCATCTCTTAGAATGGCATCTATAAGCCCATCATCCTATCCATCAATCTCCAAATGGCATCTATAAGCCTATTCCCATCATCACACTACTATGTGAGCGCAAATTTCTGGGCACTCTAGTGTTCAATCATCTTCCACCTTCGGATTACGAAAGGCACGTCAGCCAATCTGCATCCTCAGGTTTAAGAAGATTGAACAGGGGCAACTGTTGTACCCCAAAATTTTCCCTCCCATATTCTTCAAGATTTGCAAAGAGCATGCTTCAAAATCTCCCCAAGGGTTGCACAGTTCAAGGGCCTCCTAACAGTCAAAAACTAGGGTTTTGGTTCTGTCAAAGAAATTGAAGTTTTTAAGGGTCCAAACAAGTCCTATATGCCTACAAACATGGTCAAGCATCCATATGCTAAGTTTCAAGACTTATAGCAAAAAATTGCACAGTCAAAAACCCTAATTGCTCAGCAGTCAACTGTAGGGGTAAAATGGTCGTTTGACAGTCAAAAGTTCAAATTTTTGGTCAACATCTTATTTTGAAGCCACAAACATCATTTGATCAATTCTTGATCATGATTTTCAAGGCATGGCTCAAAAAGTCTCAAGATGCAAAAGTTTCCATATTTGGACAGTTGAAAAAGTCAACTGTAACTTGACCAAGGTATAACTTCCACATGGTTTATCAGAAAAATTCCATCCAAAGCTCATTTTGAAGATAAAGGCATTTCCTACAACTCCTCTTCACACTTCAAGTCCAAGAAATGCTCTCACAAAAAGTTATCAATTTCAACATTATAGGTCATTTTCAAAAGTCAACAAAAAGGGACTTTAAGTCAAAGGCCATAACTTGAGATTGGTAAATCAAAATGACATGGGACCAAAGGCATTGGTTATAGGACTTCAAGACCTTTCCAAAATGTCCAAGAACATGATCAAAGCTTAACAATTGGGCAAGATATGCCTTGTGGAAGTTGGGAAATTTTTGGGAATTTTGAAAAGTCAACTTTACTTCAAATGCCTCAAAATTGCTAATGGGCCACATTTTCTTCCAAGATTCATCATCCAAAGGCTATGCACGACCATTTGGCCCAAGGGGATTTATTTCATCATTTTTTATTATTTATTTGAATTTTTAATCACCATTAATTCATTTAATTAAATAAAATATGAAAAAAAATACTCATCTATGCTTTTTAAATCTTTTTGTGCATAGAATACCTTCAAGATTTCATGCACTAGCCAATATGGAAAGAATCAAGGTGATTTGGTCATGATTGGAATCAAAACACATGGAAAAGATTTGAAGAAATATGCCATTAAAATCAAATATTTGATTCATGATTACAAGGGTTTTTGGATTCAAATTTCAACCCTAATCCATTGGCATACATAAACAGATGCAAACCCTAAAGCTCACAGCCTGAATGCTGCGCTAGAACTCAAGGACCAAAACTCACTTTTTCTTAAAAAATCCAAAACCTGTTTTCATAGTTTGAAGGCGTTTCAAGGCGTGAAAAAGATCTCAAAAGCTTCCTGGAACTCCTCTGAACAGAACCCAATCGTTCTCCACTCTCCAAGCGCAAAGAATTGGTAGATAGGAGTCTAACTTTTCTGAAAAAAATTGATAATCGTGTTTGCATTTCCATACGTTATTCATGACTTTTAACATGTGATTTATACTAATATGATGTTTCTAAAGCCATTGGTATTGTTCAATTGAGTTTTGGACGCCTGTATGCAAAACTACCATGAACGCGCGTTAGGGTTTCAAGAGCTTAAAAAGAGGGTTTCCTTATTCTGGAAAAATCAGCCTACAAGACCCACGCCATTAAAATCAGAAGCTTATGACTAATTGATTCCATACCTCGCGATAAATTTATGATTAACAGAATTCTATTCGCTATTTTTGTGTGCATCATTTAGTGGGGGTTTAAAACCCCCGCTATTTAGTTTTTTTTTTTCAGGCAAAAGTGAAGAACAAGTGGAGAAGATGATGCGTGGAGGCTGGGGATTGGCGCGTTTGAATTTCGCGCGAAATTAACCATTAACCATTGGTTTACCTTATATTCATTATTTGTTATATTATACACAAAACGCGCAGATGGCAGAGTTGGTGGACAAAGCATTTGGTAAACTCTGGGACCTGGATTCGATTCCAAGGTCCCCTCACTTTCTTAATATATTTTGTTTCAATATGATTCCATGCAGTTTCAACCCCATGGGTTCACCATGCATTCTCATCAATGGATTGCCACATGTCCCACCACATCCATCCAGTGGCCAGGATCCAAGGTCCAGAGAACACCCTCAGTCAACCTTGCACACATAAGCATTGAAAGTCAAACAGGCCTGCATTCCATGGGCCAAAGTCCTTCAAATCAACCTCCAAAGGGGCCTGAATACCCCCCATGTTTGCTTTCTTTTTCTATATTTTTTATCATCTATTTCAATTATATTCTATATTTTATTTAACTCCTTAAAAATAATATTTATAATACACATAAAAAATAATAAAAAATCAGAAAGACTAAAAAAACAAAAATATTTTATTTAATACCTTTTGTAAATAAATTTTATTCTAGGTTTAATTTCAATATTTTTTTAAATAAATTAAAAAATGTAGAATTAGGGTTTTAAACACTTTTATCTTTTTTTCTTTTTCTCTACTATTATCAATAATTAATTATTTTGTAAATAAATTGCCATGTAAATAATTAGGTTAATTTTAGGTTTAATTTTAACATTTTTTTTAATAAATTAAAAATAGTTTAGAATTAGGTTTTAATTCCATTAATTCTCACTAAAATCCATAAATACACAAAACTCAAAAATAATTTCTTTTTCTCATTTAACTTAATCAATTTCGTAATTATAATTTAATTTCCTAAAAAGGGTCCAACGCCCTCGCATTCTCGACTTTAATTCCCTTCGCATTTTTATTTCTTTTTGTGAATATTCATGTAATTCTCCCGAAGCCATGTAATAGGTCAATTAGGACATTTATTTCTCGCACTTTATTTTTTATTCAAATCGGGTCCTGGTTTAATTTGGCGATGTGGACCCGCGCCTTTGTAATAGCGTAGGACTTTTACCTTCTCGCATCTTTTTTAACTGTTAATAATTCGCATGAAAGAATGAATGTCAAAAATAAAAACAACGCGTAGATCACCAATGCATGACAAGATAAACATAAATGAACATGACACACAAATCACACATCATCCCTAGGGTACTCCTCACTGTTGCCTTGCCCCTCGAAAGGTGGTCGTCAAGTATAGGACGTTTTAGCAGTCGCTCTGATGTCTAAAGATCTGGTTGCCTCGAAACAGTTGCCTCGGATTAAAAAGGATCTAGGACATTAGAGTTACTTCTAAGGTGTCTTCCCATTGCTCCGGTGACCACACTGTCCCTACAAACGAATTGACCCGAACACCTCCAACGGTGGTGCTACCTACCTCTCAATGGTGGGATGGCACTACCTTAAGGACATTTACACAGCTTAATTCCTTAGGGTAGGTGGATGACTCGTAGATACTTGCTCTAAAAAACAAATCAAAACTCTTTTCACACCGACACTTTCAAAAAAGCTTTCGAAAGCAACTTTTCAAACACTCTTGAGGACTGATACAAGAGTCGAACTGAAATTTTCAAAGAAACTTTTTAAAACCCACAGTTGAAAAGCAAACAAACCATTTTGAAAACACAAATGAGCAAGTATCTAAGAGCCCATGGATAACCATGGATAGAAAGGGTGCTAACACCTTCCCTTTCTATAATCTACCTCCCGAACCGAGAGCAATCTCCATAAGGAATTTTTCTGTGCTTTTGTCCTTTCCATTTGGAGAAAATAAAAGACGGTGGCGACTCTTGCTTCCGCGACATTTCGCGAACCAGCGTTAAACAGTCAGTTCCAGATCCACCGATCACAAATAGGCATATGCATTTGAATATAATCACTGCTTACAAATAAAACGAAATTGAGAAAGGATAATTACTGATAGGTTGAAGGTGTAGGAAGATATCTTTAGGCTATTCCAGAAGAAATTCCCTACCATATGTCATTCAGATCCTCAAACAAGCTAAAACCTCGGAGTACATGTCCCCAGCGGAGTTAAGCTTCAAGATCCCTAGCGAAGCCAGTGCATTCTAAACTCGATTCCCCAACTGAGTTAAGTTTCAAAGTTCCCATCAGAGTTCAAACTCCCGATCCCCAGTGGAGCCTGAAAACCCTGAAAAATCTATCCCTAACGGAGCCAGAATATTCTAAACCTTCTTCCCCAGCGAAGTCAAATTTCCAACTATCAACCCCCGGTGGGAACTATTCAACTTCCCCCAATTTCCCCAGTAGGCTATCTTAAAAGTCTAAAAACCAAGCAAATAACAGTTAACTTCTTGGCTTATCCTCAGCTAGGATGTTTCCCCAGTAGTTTGGCATGCAACCCAAAGCTCCTGATTTCACCGGCCGAGTAAACATTCTCCCCACAAGGTTATCTCCCAGCAGATCGAAGATTCTCGGTCTCATTTCTCCAAGCAGAAACCTCCCAGGTTTTAATTCCCCAGTAGAGATTTTCAGAGTTTTCCCTATTTCCCAGGAAAGTCATGAGGGATTCTCATTCCCTGCAGAAGTTGTCAAAGGCCTTGTTAATCCCCACAAATTGCCAAGGATTTTCAATCTCCAGCAGTGGTCCCAGGATTTCTCATTCTCAACAATCAGAGGTCTTTAATCCCCAGGCAGTCAGCAAGGGTTTCTCATCTTCAACAGAGATTTTTGAATCCTTAGCATCGGTCAAGGATTTACTTTCCCCGGCAGCAGTCAAAGATTTCATTATCTCCAATTATCAAGGATTTATTTTCCTCAGCAAGACAACCACTCAGCTTACATGCCCATCCATTACATTCATATATCATAAACATTGATGAAACACAGTTCATTGCATCATACATATCATACAATATAACATATATGTTTTAGCTAACATTTTACCCTTTTTCAGGATAAGAGTAAAAAGCCATCGTTAACAATTTTTCTGATACAGTATGGATACACCCCAGACACGGCGGTCATTTTATTACTCATTCATAATTTCAAGTCAAAATACAGTATGGATACACCCCAGACACGGCGGTCATTCTACTACTCATTCAGACTTCAGCGATTCGATACAGACTAGATAGGCTCCAGACACGGTAGCCATTCTATCTCTCATTCAGATTCAACTATCAACTACAAGTTCAGATATGCTCCAAACACGGATTCCATTCTGGCCCTTACACCAGAAGTTTGATTCTCCCCAGTGCAGTCGCCACGGAAGTCATTCTGTCACTTATTCAGATCCCAGTTACAGTTTCAGATACACTTCAGACACGAAAGTTATTCTGCCACTCATACAGATCTCAACTTCAGATACAGTCCAGATACGCCCCAAACACGGTTACCATTCTATCACTCATTCAGAGCTTATCCCCAGCACACAGTTGCTCCATATACAAATGTTTCTCTATTACCCATTCAGAATACAGATACACTCCAGACACGGCAGTCATTCTGATATTCATTCACAGAATCAAATACAGTTACAGCTAGGATACGCTCCAGACACGGACGCCATTCTTTTGCTCATACAGACTCAGTCTCCAAATACAGTTCAAATGCATTCCAGACACGGATACCATTTTGATGCTCACTCTTCTCACCTACAACATTGCAATTCAACGGACATTCTTGGATGGCATATTTAAGCCCATCTCCAGCAAGATTCCACCATATCCAAATGGCATCTTTAAGCCCATTTTCTCAGCTATATTTCGACGAGTGCAAATTTACGGGCACTCTAGTGTCCAATCCTCTTTTACCTTCGAGTCACGAAAGGCAAGCTTGCCAATCTAACTCTTCAGGTTCAAGAAGATTGAACATGGGCAACTGTTGTACCCCAAAATTTGCCCTCCCATTTCATCAACATTTCCCATCACAAGACTCTTGGAACTCAAGATCAAGCTAGGGTTTGCTCTGCTCAAGACACCTCTTCGCACTGTTGACCTAAATTAGGGTTTGAGTTTGCACAAGGATGTTTTGACCTACAATGCCCAAAGTGACTTTCATACTTCATGTTGGACTCACAAGTTTTTCCATACCAAGTTTCAAGCCTTGAATCAAATTTTTGCAGAGTCAATTGGATAGTTGACCTAGAAATCAGCTGTATTGGGGAAAAAGTCAATTGTGGCCAATTGACAGTCAAATCTCATGAATTTTGACCCACATCAACATTATGAACTCATATGAACCATTTGATCAAGTTTGGATCACAATTCCACAAGAAATTTAATCAGATCACCAAAAGGGCAAAATTGTCATTTTTAGGGTTTTGACTGTGCAAAGGCAATTTTTGACTGTTTGACCTAGCCAATGGGAAACCAAGCTTAACCATGGACTCAAGGACTCAATGGCATCATCTTTACCTATTCAACAAGTTCAAAAGGTCTCAAATGCATAGGATTGACAGATGAATTTTTCAGTCAACTGATCAAAATTTGACTGTACACTGAAAAGTCAAACTTTGACTTTTTGGTCAAAATCAAGTGCCAAGGGTCATTTTTCATCAAGACATGTCAAATTATGAAACTTTTTCATCAAGAAACCCAAAATTGCAAATTAGGGTTTAAAATGAAAAAATTTCATAACTTAGAAATTTTCCAAGTTATAAAATTTTCTTATTTTTTCCTAACTCTTTCCCGGTTTTTCACCAAGATGCAAATGGATTCAAACAAAACTCACAACCTGAAAGTTGTAGTCCATCACAAAGTCTATAACTTTTAATCACAAAGTTTTCTCAAAAGAAGCTTGGATCTCAAGTTATGATTTTTGGAACAAGGGTACCTAAAACTTTTAACTTAGAGAAATTTTGCCCTAGTTTAGGCAGGATTTTAACCCATCTTCTTGGCCATTTTTCACATGGTTCCACTTGGAGTTTCAAGTTGCATTTCAAATATGGATTATAGTACATGTTTCAAGATTTCCAAATTATCCAAGAACTCCTCAAACACATTTGTGGTTAGGGAGAATCAAATGCTTGAAGTTGGCAAAAACTCACTTTGTAACCATGGCCAATACATGTTCATACCAAGTTGGAAATCTGACCAAACTAGGTTAGTACATAATTACAGGTCTCTAAACCCTTCAACACTCAAAAATTGAATGCAAATACATTGGTTAGAGGCATTGTCCTGATCAAGAGAACATTATACATTGAATAATTCCATTTTGGGCATAAAGATCACACTTCCATTTTCATGAAGCATAACTTTTGCAAAGTTGTTTTTCTTGAGCTTTGAACTTCTTTCTTTGCAGCAAACAAGTTCCACAAACTTAGGAAAAGGTACAATAAGTTGGTGCATGCTTGGAGATATCCTGTACAGGCCTATCACACTTCACTTCAAACTTTGCTTTCAAAACAAGTCAAATGGCCAAAAGCTCGTATCTCGTACATCTGATATATTGAACTCAAGCAAAGTTTTAAAACAAGTTTCTCACATCCTCACAAGCCAGAAGCACGAGCCTTTGACCTCTAAAAACTCCTCATACTCAAAAACCACATTTTCTTGCAAAACAGGGCCAATTCTGCAAATCACAAGCCACAATCAAATCCCCTCGTGCGTTTTGTCCCAAATCACTTCAAACACATTCCAAACAATATACCTAAGCTATCTAGACCATCCACAGGTTGTTGTAACTCCATTAACACACATCACCATTTTTGTTTGGAAGCTTTGCAGGTTGAGTTCTGTAGCACGATTAAGGCCCCTTCAAAACAAACTAAGCATTGGGAAAGGTTCAGGGGACATCAAGCAAGCTCAAAAGAACCTCAGGCCCCATTGAAAGTTGCTGCATTGTCCAACTCGAACTCAACTGAAACAGGTACGTCATGAACTTATATCTCTCTATTTAGGAACATTTAGACTTAGGTTTGTGAATGAAAGATGTTGTATTCATCGCCCTGAAACCATACATGTGCTTAGTTTTCACTTATATTAATCGTGCTAGGAGAATTTCATCCATGAACTTTCTGAAAAAACTAGGTTAGAAATTAGGGCCAGAGAAATTTTCTCTGGTCTTTGAGAGTTAGCTTGATTTTTTTATATGGTTAGATTCGTGATTTGATGCTCTACAAGTTTCATGTTTTGAGTTTTGTCAAAAGATCACAAATACAGGAGATACAAGTTTGTGTAGCAAGCGCGCGTTTTTCAAATTTCTGTTGGACAGAGGAAGAAGATGAAGTAGCTGGGCTGGGCCTGGCTATTTCCTGCTTTTCACACCCTCATTTTTAGTTTCACACCCCCTGGCCCATTTCTTTGTATATTTATTATTTTTGCATTTTTATTTCATTTCTGACTTTATTATTTTATTTCCAAACATAAAATATGCCTAAAAAATATTTTCATAAATTTTTATATTTATTTGGTATTTATTTTAATTATTTCTAACATTAAAATGTTTAAATACTTTATATTATTTTGTTTAAACTTAAAAATAATGTAAAAAATACTTTTATTTTCATTTATTATTTTTATTCACATTTGAAAATATTTTCTTAAAATATATACATTTTTGTAAATAATTTATTTTATTTTTTACACACTTAATATATATATATATATATATATATATATATATATATATATATATATATATATATATATATATATATATATATATATATATATATATATATATATATATATATATATATATATATATATATATATATATACACACACACATATACATATATACTTTATTTTATTAAAAGCATAGAATAAAAAACACAAAAATAATACATTTTTATTTTTATTAATACTTTATACTAAAAATACTTTTTTCAATATACTTTTATTTTTTGTACAAATTGATATATTTTTGTATATAAATAATAAATAATACTATTTATTTAAGGAATTAGGGTTTACCCTAAAAATAATTAAAATTAACTCTTTATTTATTTCTTTACATTTCTTTCCATTGAAAATATTTTACATACATAAAAAACCTTTTTTGTATAATACATTTTATCTAACATTTATTTATTGTATTTTATTTAAATATTGTACATTTAAATATTATGCCTTGCAAATTCAATTTGGTTGTAATAATTTAGGGTTTAATTTCTTGCAAAATAATCCCCTATTCAAATTTGTACCCCCTCCCTATATCATGTTGTAATAGCTTAGAGTTTAAATTCTCGCACTTTTACGCTTTCAATTATACCATGATTAGAGAATTAGGGTTTGTATGCAAAATTAAAACCAACAAATAGTTTGACCTAATCAAAGACAAAAATGCATGAAAACAAACACAATGCACACTTGCACCCCTAGGGTTACAATCCACTTGTTGCCTTCAAAAATGGACCATGGTATGCATGTCAAGTACTTTGGCAAAACAAAAACAAAACAAAAGATCATAGTCCCTCGATGACGCTATTTAGATTGCCTAAACAAAATGATCAAGTCCCTCAAGAAAATTGCCAAAAATACTTGACACTATTGCTATCATGGTCTATACGATGACCCGTGCCTGTCCCGTTTAACATCCTAACACAAGGTTGTTCACCAAATACAATGGTGAAGCAACACTGTTAAAAGGTTTAAAAACATAAGAAAGATCTTTGAGTAAAATAGGGTAGATAACTCTTAGTTACTTGATCAAAAGCTTGCAAAAACATCCTTGCTATTTTCAAAACACACTTCACCACACAAACTCAAAACCCTACTTTCAAACATTGAAAACTTTTCAAAAGACAAAAACACCTTTGTATACATTCAAACAAGAATCATTACAAAGGTTGCCACAATGATGGCCTCTTTTCAAAACATCTTTCAAAACCACACACAAAGCACCATTTTAAACAATTGAAGAGCACCATTTCAAACAATTGAAAAGCAAAGCAAGTGATCTAAACAAGTAACTAAGAGCCCATGGATAACCATGGATAGAAAGGGTGCTAATACCTTCCATTTCTATAATATACTCCCCAAACCCAAGAAAACATCTCAAAGGTTTTTCCATTGCTTTTTGACCTTTCCTTAGGATAAAATAAAAAGTTGGTGGCGACTCTTGCTAAACCAAAACATTTACGAACACAAACGCAAAATCCCAAGTCAGTTCTCCCACCGTATCACAGTATTGACCTTGCATGAGGACGTCTCTGTCTCTGTACCTACTAGGGAATGTATCCTTACTGATGACGAACTTTGCGAAGATAGTCCCTTGGGGTGGTTACTCCGTGGGGATTTTGTGGATAGCTTGAATCTTATCCCAACCCCTTTAGTATTGAGTAAATGTTGATCAGGGTGATAAGCCTTCTACTAATAGACAAGTGACGAGATGACGGGACGTAGTCCTGCGCTTTAATCCCTAACTTTTGCCTGGACTGTCCTTTTAGATTTTTAGTCCACCAGGATAACCTTTTTTCCCAAGCCGTCTTTTCAGATTTTCGACTTGCCGGGTGTACAGTTTTATTTATATATCCCTAATTTTTGCCCGGACTCTTTTGGTTCGTCGGGATGCCCTTACTTTTGCCCAGGCCAGTCAATCTAGCGGGTCTTTTTTCATGCGCAGTATTTTCCGACTATGTCTACATTCACAGGGTGCAGAAAATTGTCACTGCCCATAGTAGTAATCGTTGCAGCAATGCCAGAAAATGTTTTCTTGATCGCACGTGGCCCTTCCTGCTCAATGACCCAATTAATTCAGATGGACGTCTACCCCGGGCTATTTAGTGCTTTTAAGAGATTCCTCGAATCTTGACTCGACTTCCCCCAGATCATTAAGACACCATGCCATGCCCCTTGTGATGAAAAAGCCTGTTACTGGAAATGTCTTTCCATCTGATGTGATTCTGTCCATTGAGAGGATTTTCGTTCATTGAATATTCGTCGTGTGAATTTCTATGTTGTTGAACAATCAGTTATATGCAAATAGTGGTATTAAAAATGAAAAACTTATGTTTGTCTTGATGTTTTTGAAAATTCATTTTTTAGTAAAACAAAATTTGCAAGAATGTGATATCAACTCAGGATTTATAGTATGTCTTACAGGAGTCAGGATACCTTTTTTGTAATAATATGCTTTCGAACTAACACATGCTTCAACTAGGACTTTTAAGGGTTATAGCATGGTTTGGTTCATGGTTTAAGAAACAAGGGATAAGGGCTCGAAATTTATTTGTACCCACCCATTCTTCGTGATGTTCTTCAGTCTTATGCTCAGTTAATTGTGCATTTATAGCCCAATTGGGTCTGGAATATTTTCCATGATATTCCGGTGATGGTTCAAATACTGAAAGTTTATTTTAGAAGGCAATCATTTTTGTAAACTTTTCTTTTTGTTGAGGGTTTGTAACGACCTCCTTTTTTTATTATCCCTACTTTTTGCTTAAAATGTTTCTTTTGTGATTACAGTTAGCAGGATGCCCCAGTTTTTTTCTTAAGTCTCCTTCATAGATTTTGACTTAGCGGGCTTTTCTTTTGAGAGATGATGACTGTATGTTTCAATGATTATGCGGAACCATCACCATCTTTTGTTTTGGAATGATACCTCAGACACTGCTTGTCGTGTACGAGGGGAAAGCTTGCGATTGAATGCACCTTTGAATTAACTGAGGAACTACCATGCCCCAGGTTATGATTAAGGGTTTCAATTTCCTTATAACTCCATTGTTTAGCATTTGAAACAAACGCATGTACCTCGTTAGAAAGGTATGTTCAAAAGCACATTGTAGAGATTATGGTATTTTTCGTCATCCTCCCTCTAAAGGCTTACAACTTTTAATCGAGAGTTGAATATCACAAAAAAGGAAGTGAAAGGATAGTGACAACGAATGGATTTATTCAAGACAAACATATGCCATGCATTAATGAAATAACAAAGTTTTACAGAAAATAAGTGTTTGAACAATCAAAAGAAATTACAATTTGAGAGTTCAAATGAAACTAAATGCTCTCAATCTTGGCCATGATTCGACATGGGAGCCGTGATCGCATTGGGAGTCCCAAGAGGGTTGAATTCAATCTCCTTGGCGTCAATCATATTCTGAATCTTGTATTTCAGCACCCAACAATCGTCAGTATCATGCCCAGGACTGCTAGAATGATAGGCACACCTTGCACCGAGATCGTAGTTAGGAGAAGAAGTTTTGGGGTTTGGATGAGGTTCTACCAACGTAATCAGATTCATCATTAACATGTGTTGAAATGCTTGAGACAACAGCATATTGATTTTGGTAAACTGACTCTTGGGCTCGTCTTGCTTTCGCTGATTACCCCACTGTCGTTTTTGCACTGGTGCTGGATTAGATATCCGTATTGCCTCCACATATTGGTTAAGATCGCTCTTATTACGATCCCTATGGTTGTACACAGTATTGAACTCCTTCTTTCCATTGTATGATCTCTTATGAGTACTTGAAGATGCAGTCCCTTGAATGTTAATGCTCTCGAGTTTATTTTCGACGTGCTCCCACATGAACATGTCACCGAATTGCCTATCTCCCAAGAGAGGTTGATCATTGACTAGGCCCCAGACTCCAGCAGTTTTCCCCAAACGGTCGTATCTTTCTTGATGAAGCTTGCTGATGAGAATCCTCAACTCTTCTTGTTCCTGAGATAAACTTTGGATAAGAGCCATCTGACTACTCATCTGGATTCTCATCCTTTCCATCTCAGCTTGCAACTGTTTCAATTGGTCATCCTTGTTGTTGTCAGGATTTTTCTTGGTCAAGTTCCCAGCGAGGAGTGCTTTCAATTCTTCTTGCCCATTGGATAGATTTAGGAACATTTCCTTGAACTGAGAATCTTGAGTTTGGAGATCTCTATCGTTCTGCTTGAGAGACATTTTCCTTGCTGAAATAAACAGCGAGGAAATGAGAAACCTGTACTGGAAGACCTGTTATGTAATGACATGCATGCAATGTTTTAAAGGATCTTGTGGGGTAAACATAAGAAGCTGTTAGAATCCTACTACAACTTTGACGGAAGAACTTTTTATTGTTGAATGTCCTTCTACAAGAATCAAGCTCACCATATCGAGTGGGTCATAGCCTCTGACTCAAGTTATCGTGTTTTGGTCTTTTAACGGCATTGGCTAGAGGAAAATAAATCCCCTTTCCCCTTGCTAGACATCTGGTTCATCATAACCTGCATCACATGCCCTAGAGATCCTTGAAATGGTTTAGGAAATGCCATGGCATGATGTTATGATGTGTATGCTATGCACCAAGCAAAAGTGTAAGGTGACGAAGACAAGTAAATCTTGCAAGAAATCCATGTTATTGGATAATGGATACAAATAGGTCCTGCAAGGAACTCATATCGTTGGGTAATGAAAATAAACCAGCCATGCAAGGAGTTTAAGTTGTTAGATAATGAAAGCAAATAAGTCACATAAGTAGCTTTAAGTTCAGGTTTGCATGGAGTTTGTAGGTAAGTACCCTCTTGAAGTTTAGTTGGTTCAGCCTGTCCTAGAAAGTAATCGGGTTATAGGGAATCTCAATATCACTGGTCTTTCTTCATCGAACATTGTTTCAACGCAAGCCTCTTTATTAGCAACCGAAATATCCCAAAAGTCCGATCTCAATGAGCGTAGTATCGAGTATCAACCAACTTCAGACTACACCAAAGCTGGCTATCTCACTACTTCCTCATGGCCAAGTTGTTCAATTAAAGGTTCTACGGTCAGCTAGTGCTTCATAACACCACACAACGGACCCATATTCTCCTTGACTAAACTCAAGGGCTACTGGTACTGTTGTACCCCAAAATTTGCCCTCCCATATTCTTCAAGATTCCTCAGGGGTTGCACAGTCAAACCACCTCCTAAGCCAGTCAAAATTAGGGTTTTGGTTCTTGCAAAGAATTTGAGGTTTTCAGTGGTCCAAACAAGTCCCATAGGCCTATATATATTGTCAAGCATCTACATACCAAGTTTCAAGACTCACAGCATCAAATTGCACAGTCAAAAGTCCCATTTGCTTCACAATCAACTGTAGGGGTAAAATGGTCATTTTACAGTCAAAAGTAAAAAATTTTGGTCAACATCTTATTTTGAAGCCACAATCATCATTTGATCAAGTCTTGATCATGATTCCACAAGAATGGCTCAAAAATCATCAAGATGCAAAAGTTTCTATTTTGGGACAGTTGAAAAGTCAACTGTAACTTGACCAAGGCATAACTTTTTCATGGTTCATCAGAAAAATCCCATCCAATGCTCATTTTGAAGGGGATGACATTTCCTACAACTCATCTTCACATTCCAAGTCCAAGAAATGCTCTCACAAAAAGTTATCAATTTCTACATTATAGGTCAATTTCAAAAGTCAACAAAAAGGCACTTTAAGTCAAAGACCATAACTTGAGATTGGTAAATCAAATTGACATGGGACCAAAGGAATTGGCTAGAGGACTTCTATACCTTTCCAAAATGTCCAAGAACATGTTCATATGATCAAAATTGAGTAAGATATGCATTGGAGAAGTTGGGAAATTTTTGGGAATTTGCAAAAGTCAACTTTGCCCAAAACACTTCATTTTTGCTAATGGGCCTCAAATTCTTTCTTGAAACAATGTCCAAGGCCTATGCACGACCCATTGAACTTAAATTGATTTATTTTCTTATTTTTAATTAATTATTTGAATTTTTATTAATATTAATTCATTTAATTCATTTAATTGTAGGAAAATTAAAAAGATATGGTTTTCAAATCTTTTTGTGATACAAATAAGATCAACACATGCTGAAGATTTCGTGCATCACTCAAGGGGACCAAAATATCCAATTTTAGCAAGTTTTATCAATCAAAAAAGTTGGAAAAGATTTGATTGAAATCAAAGATGCAAAACATAATTTCATGGATTCTTGGACAAAGATTGAACCCTAATTCCATTCTACTATAAGAGCAAGTACCTAAGAGCCCGTGGATAACCACAGATAGAAAGGGTGCTAACACCTTCCCTTTCTATAAATCTACCTCCCGAACTGAGAAACATTCTCAAAGAAGGAATTTTGTTGTGCTTTTGTCCTTTCCATGTTGGAGAACATAAAAGACGGTGGCGACTCTTGCTTACCGCGACATTTCGCGAACCAGCATTTAAAAACAGTCAGTTCTATTTCCACCGATCACAAAACTGGCGACTCTGCTGGGGATATCTGATAAGTGAGGTGTACCTTAGGATTAGACCACTCTTATGTTTTCAATTGCATGTCTTGTTTGCTTTTATATTTGTGGGCCTTGCATCGGAGTTTCATAGATCCTAACCCGGATCTGGGGAATACCCTTTAGGTAGCATAAGCTGTGAGGGACCTGTCCGGCGTAGACCGACACGGGTGAAGTAGTGGCTACGTTGGTGTGACACCTTGGTCTGTACCGATATCCCTTGTGTTGCAACGAGGAGAATATGGGTCTTCTGAGGAGTCATTAAGCACCAACCGACCTTAGAACCCTAAATTGACCCAACTTGGCCATAGAACAGTAGCAGTATGCTACACTCATTGAGGCTAAACTCTCGCGATGGTTCTGGCCGCAAGAAAAGATTGTGATGCTGGAGTTATGACCGATTGAGGGTAGTCAGTGATATTGAGATCCTCTAGAACCCGGTTACTATTTTCTAGGACAGGTCTTAACCAACAAAACTGAAAGAGGGTAGTACCTAAACTTCATGCTAGCCTAAACTCTAAGGGCTTTCTGGTGTGACTTGTGTGCCTTAAAACTTGGACTACTTGCATATTCTTATCTGACACACGAGTTCCTTGCAGGTTTTGTTTACAGTCCTTAATTGGGACTCATTACAGGGCCTACTTACATCACTCCATGCATAGCATAACATCATACTATTGCATACATCCTGCATAAGGACTAACCCATTTCAAGGATCTCAAGGGTCTGTGATGCAGGTCATGATGAACCAATTGTCTAGCAAGGGGCAAAGGGGATTTATTTTCCTCTAGCCAAGGTTGATAACTTGAGTCAGGGGCTATGACCCACTGGATATGGTGAGCCTTGACTCTTGAAGAAGGACTCTCAACATGAAGTTCCTTCCATCAAGCTACAAAATTCAAATTCTAACAATTTTCTTGTTTACCCCGCGAGATCCTTGAAAATATCGCATGCATATCATACATATCATTGCATTACAGGTACCCTTTTGACAGGTCACTTATCTTCTTCGTTGTTTATTTCAGCAATCATCATGAATCCTGAATCATCCAATGAACAAGCCATCAAGGCCCTCCAGGCCCAGAACGCCCAGTTTCAAGAGCTGGTCATAAGCTTAGCCCAAGGTCAAGAGGAATTGAAGGATCTGCTGGTGAAGAAGAAGAAGAAGAGAACTGTATTGTTCAACACTGGACGGAGGTTTAGGAATACACTGCAAAATGAGGCTGATCAGGCTGCTTCCTCTGTAGGGAAAGACAGTCCCCAAGAAGGAAGGGTTCCTAGTCCTGTGGTCTCTGACAACGAGACAGATTTCAATGATGAACAGTACCCTCCTGCTGAGGACAGGTACAAGCAACTAGAGGATCGTATGAGTGCCATGGAGATTCAACAGGTGCCTGGGTTAGATTTTGGGGATCTAGGTTTATCTTCTAGGGTGGTGATCCCACACAAATTCAAAGCACCTGCTCTTGCAAAATACGATGGGGCTTCCTGCTCTAAGCTACATCTCAGATCATATGTGAGGAAGATCCAACCGTATACTGTTGATAAGAATCTATGGATCCATTTCTTCCAGGATAGCCTTTCAGGGGCTCAACTCGAGTGGTTCTATCAGCTGGATGGAACCAGTATTCGAAACTGGGAGGACTTGGCTACTGCATTTTATAAGCAGTATCAGTACAATGCCGACCTCGCTCCCACGCGTACCCAACTCCAGGGTATGTCACTTGGGACGGGTGAAGGTTTTAAAGAGTATGCGCAAAAGTGGAGAGACCTTGCTGGAAGGGTGCAACCACCTCTAACTGGCCGTGAGCTTGTGGACATGTTCTTGGGGACCCTGTCTGGTCCATTCTTCAACCATCTGATTGGAAATTCCTTTGCTGGGTTTACAAATCTGATTTTGACTGGTGAGAGGATCGAAGCTGGTATCAAGTATGGAAAGATACATAATGGTGACTCCTCGAACACTGAGAAGAAACCATCCAAGAAAGAATCTAGTGTTGTCTATGGTTCAAGAGGGCAGAATAGGTTTGAACACCGCCAAGCTGTCAACATGGTGGTTATTTCAAAACCGGCCAGTGCTCCTCAACATCGCAACCAACAAAGGGAAGAGAGACCTAAGAGGCAGTTCACTCGACTCAGTATGACCTTGTCCCAGATATTGCCACAGTTGCTGGAAACCAATTTGGTAACTCTAAGGGACCCTCCTAAGAATCCCAACAGGACACCTTCAAGGTATAACCCCAACACCCGTTGCGCTTATCATTCTGACAGCCCGGGGCATGCTACAGATGATTTTTGGACTTTGAGAAACAAGGTTCAGGATC
The DNA here is from genome assembly GCA_948472305.1 of Vicia faba. Classification (NCBI taxonomy): domain Eukaryota; kingdom Viridiplantae; phylum Streptophyta; class Magnoliopsida; order Fabales; family Fabaceae; genus Vicia; species Vicia faba. The sequence goes on along the minus strand of OX451740.1, from coordinate 1,314,339,196 downwards.
TGATCGATGCAAAGGAAGTCCAGTTCGACTCTCCGAAGACTCCCAATGTGATCGCTACTCCCTTGCCAAAACATGGCTAGGATTGAAAAAATTTGTTCATTCGAATGTTCAAGTTGTATTTTTCTTTGGTTGTTCAAACATTTTATTCATGTCAAACGTTGTTATTTCATTAATGCATTACACATGTCTGTTTTGAAGTAATTATCTCGTATTCACTATATGCAAACTGTTTTCATATTTTTGTGATGATCAACTCTTGATTGAAAATTCTAAGCCTATTGAGGGAGGATGACGACAACGATACCATAATCTACAGTATGCTTTTGAACAGACCCCACTGATGAGGTACAGGCATTGTTTCAATTCCTAAACACTGGAGTTATAAGGAAGATAATCCCTCGTCAACCCCTTCGAGCCAAAGAAGTAGGAGTTTTTCTTTTCAAAAATTAAAACCCTTAATCATAACCTGGGGAAGGGTAGTTCTCTCAGTTAATCCAAGTGCATAACGAATGACATCAAAAGAAGTCCTTTTGAAACAAAAGACAGTGATGGTTCCGAATAATCATAAAGACAGGCAGTCATCATTTCGCAGAAATAAAAGCCCAACAAGTCAAAACCTATGAAGGAGACTTACAAAACTGGGGCATCCCACTGACTGTGATAACAAAAGAAACAGTTCAGGCAAAAAACAGGGATAATAATAATCAAAAAGAAAGAGGTCCTACAAACCCTCAACAAAAGATGACTGCCTATTCAAAATAAACTGTCAATATCCGAACCATCACCAGAATATCAGGACAAATACTCAAACAAGGTCTAACGCACGATTAGCTGAGTTTAGGTTCGAAGAACATCACGAGGAACGAGTGGGTACAAATAAATTTGAGCCTTTATCCTTTGTTTCTTAAACCGTGAACCAGGCCACGTTATAACCCTTAAAAGTCCTAGCTGAAGCGTGGGTTAGTTCGGAAGCATACTGTTACAAAAGGTATCCTGAATCCTTAAGGCTTGCTGTGAAATACTGAGTTGACATCACATTTTACAAAAATTGCTTGTTTTACTGAAAAAATACATTTTCAAAAAAAAAACTTCAAGACAGACATAAGCTTTGCATTCCTGATATAACATTGCTTGCATATGACTATTTGTTTGAACGGCATAGAAGTTCGCACGAAGAATGTCTGATGAACAAAAGTACCTCCAACCAAGGGGCAGACATGATCATGGTCCGTCATCTGGGGCAGTTAAGTCAAGATTCGGAGAATCTCTCAAAAGGCCAACCAGCTTGGGGCAAATCTCCATTTGGGTCACTTGGGGCATTGGACGGTCAAAACGAAGATCTTCTGGTGGTATGACGACACAACACTATTGACAGGGGCACCTCCCTGCACTCTGAGAGCATGGATATAGTCGAAAAAATACTGCGCATAATCAAAGACCCGCTAGGTTGACACACCTAGGTAAAAATAAGGGCTTCCCGGCGAACCAAAAGGGTTCGGGCAAAAATAAGGGATGAAATGAAACATCTGTACACCCGGCAAGTCGAAAATCTGAAAAGGCGGCTTGGGGAAAAAAGGGTATCCCGATGGACTGAAAACCCGAAAGGGCGTCCCAGGCAAAAGTTAGGGATTAAAGCGCACGACTATGTCCTGTCATCTCGTCACTTTCCTAACAGAAGAAGATTTGTCAGTCGGCAATCATCAAGCACCTCCACAGGTGCCTTCTCCCACAGAAACTGGGGCAATACAAATTGTCTAGGCGATCTGGTTGCTTTGCCCACCGAGGTGCCAAGGTATGTTCAGCTGAAGAATGTACCCAAGATATCTTCACTCTCCGCAGAGTAAGACAAGCAACACTCTCCTCAAGCAGAGTTGGTCTCCCGTCAGCCCTGAAAAGGCACAATATCTCCAGCAGGTCAGTAATACTCTCCACCGAGCAGAGTTAGTCTACAATCAGCCTTAAGGAAGTTGGATATCTCCAGAAAATCTCAATATTCCCCAGCGGAGTATACAGATGTTCCTAAGCAAGCATCCCCGGCAGTCTTAATATAAGATTGTTCCCCGGCGGAATACAAGACACCCCAGTGGAGCCACTTCCCCGGTACAGTTCAAAAGTTTCCCTAGGAGAGTTGAATCACCCTCCCCATTAGATTCTGGAAGCTTATCCCCAGTAGATTCTGGAAGCTTATCCCCAGTAGATTCTGGAAGCTTGTCCCCTGCAGAGTACATATCTCTCCCCGGCTTTATTCAAAGGTTATTCCCCACCAGGGCCTATAACTGGGTTATCCTCAACTAATCACCACGGAAAGATCGTCCTCGGCGAAGTTCTTCCTACCCCCAGCGGAGTTCATCAAACTTCCAACAGAACTTATCAACGAAATCCCCAGCGAAGTTATCATCAAAACCTCAGCGAAGTATCTCTTCCCACAGAGCAATTCCCCGTATAGTAATCTCTTCACCAAGTTTATTCCCCAACGGAGTCATCTTCTCCTACCGGTTTATTCTTGCAACCATCATCCCCGGCGGAAATGAAGAACTCTACTCTTCAACATCAGCCCAGGATTTAACAAGCTCCCGGCATGCGTCAAGGATTTATTTTCCTAGACGAAAACACATTCATAAACATCACATTGTCATACATCATGATACATGCATATACGCATCATATCATACAATCTCATTTGTGTTGAGAACATCATTGCTTGGTTCATATCATGCATTGCATATGACTGACCTTTACCTTCCATGAAGGATGCAGTTAAATGATCAATACAGTCAGAAGAGACAAATCCAGTCAAAAAAGACAAGTCAAGTTAAATCCCAAAGGTTTTTCCGATGCTCATCCAGTCAAAGAAGACAAGTCCAGTTAAAATTAATTCCTGACGTCACCAAAGACAACCCGTCATTATAGACACTCGTCGTTATAGACACCCGTCGTTTTAGACAACCCGTCGTTATAGACACTTGTCGTCATAGACACCCGTCATTATAGACACCCGTCATCATAGACACCCGTCATTATAGACACCCGTCATCATAGACACCCGTCGTCATAGACACCCGTCGTCATAGACACCCGTCGTCATAGACACCCGTCGTTATAGACACTCGTCGTTATAGACACTCGTCGTTATAGACACTCGTCATTATAGACACTCGTCGTTATAAACACCCGTCGTCATAGACACCCGTCATTATAGACACCCGTCATTATAGACACTCGTCGTTATAGACACCCGTCGTTATAGACACCCGTCGTCATAGACACCCGTCATTATAGACACTCGTCGTTATAGACACCCGTCGTTATAGACACTCGTCATCATAGACACCCGTCGTTATAAACACTCGTCGTCATAGACACCCGTCGTCATAAACACTCATCGTCATAGACACCCGTTGTTATAGACACCCGTCGTTATAGACACTCGTCGTTATAGACACTCGTCGTTATAGACACTCATCGTTATAGACACCCGTCGTTATAGACACCCGTCGTTATAGACACCCGCCATTATAGACACCCGTCATTAAAAATAACCTGTCGTTAAAGACAATCCCGTCGTTGAAGACAGCCCGTCGTTATAGACAATCTGTCATTGAAGACCACCTGTCATTGAAGACAACCTGTCATTGAAGATAACCTCGTCGTTAAAGACAACTCGTCCAAGAAGACAAAACTTCCCCCGGTTCAGTTAAATTGATTCCTGGGGATTTTCTGAGAAAACCTGTCAGTAGAGACAACCCACCAACCTTTTGGAGTTCCAGATTCGATACCTGTACCTAGCCAGGGCATATCTGTGGGCGACTAATTCCAGATTTGATACCTGTATCTAGCCAGGGCATATCTGCATGAAGAGTTTGAAGATTAACCCCTGTAACAGGCCAGGAAATTATCTTTCTTTCCCAGGTACGCAAGTTCTCGCTAAGGAATCTCTTACGCGATCGACATCTCCAAATGGCATCTATAAGCCCATTCCCGACAAGGTTCTATCATATATCCAGATGGCATCTATAAGCCCATCCTCCTATCCACCATCTTTCCAAATGGCATCTGTAAGCCCATTCCCGACATCACATTGCTGATACCACACTATGTGAGTGCAAATTTCTGGGCACTCTAGTGTTCAATCATCTTCCACCTTCGGATCACGAAAGGCACGCAAGCCAATCTACATCATCAGGTCTAAAAAGATTGAACAGGGGAAACTGTTGTACCCCAAAATTTGACCTCCCATATTCTTCAAGATTCCTCAGGGGTTGCACAGTCAAACCACCTCCTAAGCCAGTCAAAATTAGGGTTTTGGTTCTTGCAAAGAATTTGAGGTTTTCAGTGGTCCAAACAAGTCCCATAGGCCTATATATATTTTCAAGCATCTACATACCAAGTTTCAAGACTCACAACATCAAATTGCATAGTCAAAAGTCCCATTTGCTTCACAATCAACTGTAGGGGTAAAATGGTCATTTTACAGTCAAAAGTCAAAAATTTTGGTCAACATCTTATTTTGAAGCCACAATCATCATTTGATAAAGTCTTGATCATGATTCCACAAGAATGGCTCAAAAATCATCAAGATACAAAAGTTTCTATTTTGGGACAGTTGAAAAGTCAACTGTAACTTGACCAAGGCATAACTTTTTCATGGTTCATCAGAAAAATCCCATCCAATGCTCATTTTTAAGGGGATGACATTTACTACAACTCATCTTCACATTCCAAGTCCAAGAAATGCTCTCACAAAAAGTTATCAATTTCTACATTATAGGTCAATTTCAAAAGTCAACAAAAAGGCACTTTAAGTCAAAGACCATAACTTGAGATTGGTAAATAAAAATGACATGGGACCAAAGGCTTTGGTTAGAGGACTTCTATACCTTTCCAAAATGTCAAAGAACATGTTCATATGATCAAAATTGAGTAAGATATGCATTGGAGAAGTTGGGAAATTTTTGGGAATTTGCAAAAGTCAACTTTGCCCAAAACACTTCATTTTTGCTAATGGGCCTCAAATTCTTTCTTGAAACAATGTCCAAGGCCTATGCACGACCAATTGAACTTAAATTGATTTATTTTCTTATTTTTTAATTAATTATTTGAATTTTTATTAATATTCATTCATTTAATTCATTTAATTGTAGGAAAATTAAAAAGATATGGTTTTCAAATCTTTTTGTGATACAAATAAGATCAACACATGCTGAAGATTTCGTGCATCACTCAAGGGGACCAAAATATCCAATTTTAGAAAGTTTTATCAATCAAAAAAGTTGGAAAAGATTTGATTGAAATCAAAGATGCAAAACATAATTTCATGGATTCTTGGACAAAGATTGAACCCTAATTCCATTCTACTATAAGAGCAAGTACCTAAGAGCCCGTGGATAACCACGGATAGAAAGGGTGCTAACACCTTCCCTTTCTATAAATCTACCTCCCAAACCGAGAAACATTCTCAAAGAAGGAATTTTGCTGTGCTTTTGTCCTTTCCATGTTGGAGAACATAAAAGACGGTGGCGACTCTTGCTTACCGCGACATTTCGCGAACCAGCATTTAAAAACAGACAGTTCTATTTCCACCGATCACAGGTACCAACAAATGTGTCACACTAACGTAGCTATCGCTTCAACCATGTCGGTATATCCCACACAGTCCCCATGATCTATTGCTACTTACCTAAAAGATGCCCAAGATCTGGGTGTATAATATTTTAGTAACAACCAATGTAAAGCCCTCTAAGATAAAGCATACAAAACACACAATGTAAAGAAATTTAAAAATGAACTAAGCTCTAAGGTAACCCCACTTTTTAATATTTCCCCAGCAGAGTCGCCAGTTCTGTAATACGGTGGCAGAATCGACTGTTATATTGGTTTTGCATTTGTATTCGCAAATGTTGTAGTAAGCAAGAGTCGTCACCGACTTTTCTTTTATCCAACAAAGGAAATGGTGAAAAGAACATAAAAATACCTTTCGAGATTATTTCTGAGTAATGGGGGGTAGATTATGGAAAGGGAAGGTGTTAGCACCCTTTTCATCTGTAGTTATCTACAGGCTCTTAGATGCTTAACTCATTTTGAAATACCTTGTACTTTGTGTGTTTTTGAAAAGTATTGAAATACCAAATAGCAAGGCAGTTTACTTTATGATAACTCTTGTATCAGTCCTCAAGAGTGTTGATAAAGCGTTTTGAAAATGTTTTTTGAAAGTGTTTTGTGTATGCGTAAAAGTTTGTTTTGTTTTGAGCAAGAATCTAAGAACTATCTAATTTTACTCGAAAGGGTTGTTCTTTTCCTCTTTTCCTTTAGACAGTGCTATCCTACTATTAGTGAGTAGGTAGCCCTAGTCGTTGGATGTTTGAGGGACATTTGAAGGGACATTCATACAGTCATAAAGACAATTGGGCAAGACATCTTAGTAACTACCCTAGGGTTTTAAGATCATTTTTACCGAGGCAACATCGAGAGGATCATCGAGGGACATATGATCTTTAAACCGGAGGGTAGCCACTAAAATATCTCATGTTTTGAGAGTTGTGACTGTTTTTTCCGAAGGCAACCAAAGTGGGATACTCTAGAGGTGTACATATGTAATTGTGTTGTATTCAGTTATTTATCTTTGCATTTAGGTTTGCTAGCATTTGATTTTAATCTCTTGCCATACACTCCTATTACGCATACATCTAACAGTTAATAGTTTGCAGAAATTAAAAGTGAGGAAATGTAAATCCTAAACTATTACAAGGCTTCGGGGAGGGGGATTAATTACATGTCCAAAACTAGGAAGGAAATAAAGAAAACAGTAAATGTAAAGTCCTAATTAATTCTATTACATCCAGTAGACAGTTACTAAAATATGAAAATAAAATACGAAAGATAATTAACGTGTGCGGATTGAAAATACGTCTAAAAATCCTAAGGTATAAGAAAAAATCTTTTTGTTGTTTTTTGTTTTAATTAAGAAATAAAAATAATCCTAAGTCTATTTAATTTAAAAAAAATATATTAAAGTGATTAGTTAATTAATTTATCAAAATTAAAATTTAATTAAGAAAAATCCTAAATCTATTTTTATGTGATTTTTATATTTATTTATTGATTAAAATAAAAATAAATAAATAAATAAAATGAATAAAACGAGAAAATAAATATGGGCCTAGTAGCAAAAGTAAACAGCGGGTGTGTTTTGGATTTTTATAAAGTCCAACCAGGGAGAAGCCCAGACTGGCGTTGGATCCAATGAGGGAGCTCTTTGAAGATTCATGGTGAGGCACACGTCTGAGGCCTTCAGATCTGGATCAGATAGGGATCCATTGGTTATGATCATGTTGTGTATGGTGTACGCGTGGAATCTGCAAGCATTGGATCTGCAAGACAATTGTTAGAAAAAACGAAATGAACGACATGTGTATCGAACCCAGGTCTCTTCCCTTTGATTCGAACCTCCCCCTAATTTGAACCTCCCCTTAATTCGAACCCCTTGAGTCCAAATCTGAGTTGTTTTGGCTTGAAACTGCATGTATCGTGAGCTTCGAAGGCAAATTCAGATCGTGCCCTAACGATGGCACAATCTTATTCCTGCACGTTATCTTACATGTGATATGTTCATACAAACCCAAACAACATTAGCAGCACAAATATGCAAGCAATATGTATTTAAATGACCTGGAAATACATTTTTGATTTTGTAAATCCTTACCAACCGGAGATGCTTCGATCTATAACCCTAGGCGTGGAATTGCTCGTGTACGGGCCTGGGTGGCTTCTTGGAAGTCTCAGGAGAATTATTTGGTTGTTAGTTTGGATTGAGAAGGCCTACGAAGCTGGTTTTGAATTTTGACAACTTATCAGATTTTTTAGAGTTTTTCTGAGGCAGTGTTTTCGTGTGACTCTTTGAGGCAAATTTTTGTGTCCCTTTGCTTCTGATTTAGTCTTGTACTTATAGGGGCTTGGTGATGAACACATATGGCATGAATCAACCATTAACTATGGCTTTAAAAGCAAAACCATCAAATTTGAAAAGTTGTCATTCTGAGATATTTCATGTTATTTTGAACTTTGAGTGAACCTGGACAGATTTCGTCCCATTAGGTGTTCGTTTCGACTTGCATCTTCATTTCACATCAGTTGATTCTTTTGACCAGCTCCCAAGCATTGTTCTTTTCAATGGCTGTGAGTTCCAATTCGAATTTCTCAAGGCTTCATCATCATGGTTTCTTCGATTAAGTCACCATATGCATCAATTGCTTGATCTGGAAACATCAGCCTAATCGAACAATTCTTGTTCCTTTTCGATCTCCTTTCCTTCAATTCGACCAATTGAAGTATCACCCATTTATATGGACTTGTCGAAGCTTCATTCTGTTCTTTTCGATCTTCTTTCCTTCAATTCGACCAATCAAAGAATCACCTCTTCATCTGGACTTGTTGAAGCTTCGTTCTGTTCTTTTCGATCTCCTTTCCTTCAATTCGACCAATCGAAGAATCACCTCTTCCTATTGACTTGTCAAAGCTTCGTTCTGTTCATCTTCTTCGAACATAGTTGTGCAGGTGTCTGATTCTTGTCGAATTGAACTTCGACTCCAATCCCACCTTTTGCTTTCATCTTTAAGCCCATCTTTATTGATCAACAGTTTATCTTCGATTGGCGAATACAGCTTATATGCACCAATCGAATGATAACTTATGAGCACCAAGACTTCACTTTGATCATCCAACTTCTTCCTTGTTTGTTCAGGTACATGCCTGAAACACATTGATCCAAAGACTCTAAGAGGGCTTATATTTGGCTGATTCAACCCTAACAGTCCTTCTATGAAATCACGCCACATTTGAAGGTTGCATGTCCTTCGAACCATTAGACTTCCACGTGTTTCTTCAAAGCTTTTGAATTCAAAATCTTCTTCCTTTCGAAGCGCCAATTGAAATCAACATGACAGTCGAAATGTCTTCCCTTGTAATGCTTCGAATAACTTATATTTCAATAGTTCGAAGACGAATCCTTCGAAGCTCTTTACTAGCCCTTCATTAATCAAAGACTTCATAAAAGCCTCCTCACATTTTCTTTCAAACTATCCTTTTTTCGGTCATAGTGTCTATTATTCAAAACTTGTGTAATCGAAATCACAGCTAACACTGCTTCGTTGGGCATCTATTCAGATTGTATATTGCTATCGAAACTGCTTCGACCCAAAATCTCTTAGGCATATTTTTAGCTTTCAACTTGCACCTCATCATGTTCCGTACACTTCTTTTCTTTCTTTCAGATATGCCATTATGCTGAGGTGTATAGGGTGCCATGGAAATCATTTGAAGCTTCTTGAGCAATTGAGGACTTTAATGAGCATGCCTTGAATAAAATGAGAGGACAAATTTTGGATTACAACATGAAGGTTTGAAATGTTGACTCACTCTTACTGTAATTGTTTGTTGTGGTTGTTCCTATATTAATATATAAGCTATTTATAAAGGAGTGTGCTTCTTAGGATCCAAACTATCAACCTTCGGTAACTTTCATAGTTGTACAAAAAAGACATCATACTCAGTTATTTACAAACAACCACAGGGACATGAACAGTTCATACAGGAGTGGAAATATATTTCCTGGTATGTCGAGTGTTCCTGAAATGGTTATTACATGCAAATGAATTTACGAGTTGTTCTCTTTATTTGAATATTATGATTGATATTTTTCTGCCTGGTATTTGAATTTATGCAGGCCTTGCATAGGTATTGCATATCTTTGAAAGAGTTGAGTTTATGTTGAAATTCATATATCAAATAATTTGTGTATGGTTTGCATTGCAGGTGTATAGTTGTTTTTACTTATGATCTAATATTTCTTCAAGTAAATATGATTGTCAATTTTCTGCAATTCATCTGGATACAAGGTTACCAAGTTGGTTGTTTTAACACCAGTGCCTTTGTAAACGACTATTTGGTCGATGTCTAACAATTTCCCCCATATGAGAAGGTTTTCATGAATAAATACTGCAAAGATTACACAAGAACTATAACACACTATAAATTTGGAGAAAGTATAATTCACAAACTTATATGCATTGACTATAACTCATCACATGTCTGTTGTTCTGTATATATCATAGCTAGCCATATACATTCCAACTTTTATGTGTTTCATTTTAAGAATTGTATTAAAGCACTCTTGAAAAACCTATATCCTATAGTAATTTTAAAAGAAATATATGTATTTTAAAGTTATTATCTAATGTGATTAATTCCATCGATTCTCTCCTGAAAAACCTATAATATCATCGGTTCTTCACTTCACTATATATGATTCAGTATGTGAAAAAAATTCTTCCTACAATAAGCGTAATGGTGCACTTGTAAAATTCAACCACTACAATGACTTCAAGTTTGACTTCATTTTCAACCATCTATTTTGAGGTATTATCTAATAAAAGTACGGAATTTCACAAGGTACTAAAAATGATAAATATAAGGTTGATATTTGCAGGAGAATCATTTTCACATATGCATTTTCGTAAATATTAGAATATTAATTTGCGATTAATTTTTTTAAAATAATAACGGAAACATGAAATTACGGATTAAAATATTCACTACAAGAATATATGTCCCCAGCGACATATATTAGCGACGTGCTTATCACGTGGGTAGTAGCGACGTGATAACCACGTCGCTAATATATTTTAATGACATATAATGCAAATTTGTGAACGTTTATCAGGGGGGAATTTGAATTTTGGTAGCGACGTGATAGCCACGTCGCTATATTTTAGGGGGAAAAATAAATTTCGCTGATGACAGAGTTGCAGGGTGGGAGAGAGAATAATATTTATGTTTAGTTTGTAGCGACGTGATTATCACGTGGCAACGTTGCGACGTGACAGTCACGTCGCTACTAGAAGTTACATGTTCAAAATTTTCATTTTTACAGAAGCGTGCTTTCTTCTTCCTTCCTCCTCTCAAACACATTTTTACAGCTTCTTCCTCACAAACCCATAATTCTTCCTCTCAAACCCAAATTCCCGAATCAAATTTCCTCCATCCTAAATTGTTGAAGAAAAATAAGGTATTCATATTTTGATAAATGTTTATTTCGTTTGTTCATTATTTATTATACTGGAATGAAATATTAAAAATGGTATTTGTTCGTTTGTTCATTATTATTTGTAGAGAAATTTGAAGAAGAACACCAAGAACTATCCAAGAAGACGCAAATTTATTGAAGAAATTATATAGAGGTATTTATGCATTTTTTTTTTAGATTTTATATGTATTATATAGATTAGATTTGTATATGTATTTTGTGGTTAGGAAGTATATGTATTTTGTTAGTAGTATATATGTATTGATAATAAAAAATTTTAGAAAACATAAAATTAAAAGTTTTTTTTTTATAGATGTATATATATATATGTTAACACATAAATTTAATAACATATTTAATAACATATTTTTTATAGATGTATATTATATTTATTATAATAGTTTTATTTTTTTATTTATATGTTAAAGATATGGAAAAAAAATTATATATTAAAATAAGAATTTATAAAAAACATAATTAAAAAAAGAATATATATATATTATTATTATTTTAATATTATTGTTATATATATAATAAAAAGTATATATGTTACATTATTTGTTTTCTAATATTATTGTTGTATATATAATAAAAAGTAAATATGTTATATTATTGTTTTTTGATATTATTGTTATGTAATAAAAAATTATATATTTTACATTTGAATATTTATTTATATGTTAGTATATATATAAAAAAGCAAAATTTATATTTTTAAGAATAGTATTAAATAGTTTAAGAATAATATTATTAAGTTGATTAATATTTCTAATGAAAAAGACAATGATTGTATAAATGTGCAGTATGGAATATTATCGGTATTATCGCAGTTGGATGTACGATAGAACATATCCAGGAAGAAGTGGACTTAAACCCAATTTTATAGTAGGAGTTGATGGGTTTATTAAGTGGGCATTTGCTCAGGATTGTTGTCGAAGCGAAGGAGGGGTTAGGTGTCTCTGTCTTAAATGTGAATGTAGACCAATAATTAGTGACCCAGAGGAAGTAACATGTCATCTGCATAGAAGGGGATTCATTGAAAATTATTGGGTTTGGACGTATAATGGTGAAGAACTACCGGTTAATGTACCAGAGACTAGCAACACGCATGCTTCAAGTAGTCGACCGGTTATGGAGTATGAGGAGAACTTTAATTTGATCGGTGACATGGTTGAGGATGCTTTTGGTGTGAACGTGACATATGATGAACCTGAAGATTTTGACGGGGAAGAGTTGCCGAATGAGGAAGCGCAAAGATTTTATCAATTATTGAACGAGATGAATACGCCGTTGTTTGAGGGGTCGTCAGACTCGAAGCTATCAATGTGTGTGAGATTATTGGCCGCCAAGTCAAATTGGAATGTTTCTGATCAATGTCTGGAACATTTTGCAAAAATGATGTTGGACTCCACCGCTACGAAAGACAATTTGCCTACAAGTTATTATGATGCAAAGAAGTGGGTGTCGAAGTTGGGTTTAAAAATAAGAAAGATTGACTGTTGCATTAACGGTTGCATGTTGTTTTATGACAATGAGTTTGGTACTCAAGATGGATCGTTAGAGGAGTGTAAGTTTTGTAATAGTCCAAGATATCAAGTTCGCAGTAGAGCCGTTAACAGCAAGCAAAAGCGTGTAGCAGTAAAATCCATGTTTTATCTTCCTATAATACCAAGGTTAAAAAGAATGTTTGCTTCAATGCACAGTGCAAGTCAAATGACATGGCATCATACAAACCAAACAAGTTCTGGCACTATGCGACATCCATCTGATGGTGAGGCATGGAAGCACTTTGATCGGACACATCCAGATTTTGCTGCAGAACCTAGAAATGTCAGGCTTGGATTATGCTCTGATGGATTTGCCCCATACGTGCAAGCGTCAGGAAGTGCGTATTCTTGTTGGCCAGTTATTGTAACACCTTACAACCTCCCTCCTGAGATGTGCATGACAAAACCATACATGTTTTTTACGTGTGTTATTCCAGGCCCGCACAGTCCAAAAGCCGGAATTGATGTGTACTTACAACCTTTAATTGATGATTTGAAGAAGATGTGGATTGGAGAATGGACTTATGATATATCCCGTAAACAGAACTTCACATTACGAGCTGCCTTGATGTGGACCGTTAATGACTTTCCAGCATATGGCATGTTGTCTGGTTGGGGTACGCATGGAAAAATGGGTTGTCCGCATTGCATGGGATACACCAAAGCATTTACGTTGGATAAAGGTGGGAAAAGCTCATGGTTTGACTGTCAGCGCAGATTCCTACCAGCAAATCATCCGTATAGAAGAAACAAGACAAATTTTAAAAAAGATGTACGAGAGAAAGATTAGCCTCCGCCTCGATTTCCACTAGGGGTCATATGGTTCTGTCGAGATTCAAATGAACCGGAGATACAAAGAATATGACCCTTTCATAATGTCACATATTGTTAGGCAAGTTTATTATGTTCCTTATCCTTCATTTGTAATACGTAAAAGAGGATGGTGTGTTGTAATAAAAACAAAACCGCTAGGTCATATTGAAACTGGAGATCTAGTGGAAGATGTTGCCTACCAAGTTGATGACGTTGAACAGATTAATGATGTGGTTGCAGCTGAAGACATTACAACTTTGTCCGATACAACTGTTGAGGGACTTCAAGTTGATGCGTCTATATTGTTGGTTGATAATAATGTGGATGAAGACAATGATGAAGAGTTTGAATCCGAGGAAAATATTACATCGGATGATGAACATGATATGGATAACGAGCATGAAGATTTAGATTAATTAATCACTTAATGTAATATTAATGAATATCTATTGAACATGTATATATTGAATTTGTCAATGAATATATATTTATGTCAATGACTTTATTATCTTTGTTTATGAAAATATATATAACTAGGTAAAATGCCACTGAAGAATAAGGATACCGGTAAGAAGTCTCAGCGTCCGAGGGTAGTAACATGTGAGTCTCCTCACTCAGCCATGTGCCCACCCCCTCAGAGTCAGGTTGATCCTATGTCCCTGGCCAATACTCAGGGTTTTGTCCCATTACTCTCCTCCCATACATTCCCGTCTGGGGTACCTGCATCTTTTGTGCCACCCGGAGGCCCCGGTTTCCTTTTCCCACAGACTCAGATGCCGTCTTCCTTCCAGCATGCGGGAGGATCTAGTTTCCCTTTCCCACCGACCCAGATGCCGTCATCCTTCCAGCAGGCGGGAGGATCTAGTGTTCCTTTCCCACAGACTCAGATGCCATCTTCCTTCCAGCATGCGGGAGGATCTAGTTTCCCTTTCCCACCGACCCAGGTGCCTTCATCTTTCCAGCAGACTGGTGTCCCCTCATCATTCCAGCAGACGGGGGGAGGACCCAGTTTTCCATTTATACAGACTGGCGTGCCTTCATCATTCCAGCAGACAGGGGGACCCACACAGATGTATTCATCCTTCCAGCAGGCGGGAGGGTCCATCACCCCACACTCCACACACATTGGAGGACCCATCAGTCCACGTCCGACACAGGCTGCAGGATCCCGCGCCCCACGTCCTAGACGGACCGGAGGGTCACGCACCCCTCATCCCACACAGGCTGCAGGATCCAGCACCCCACGTCCTACACAGGCTGACGGTGATGCAGATGTCGTAGCTGATGATATAGATGGAGCTGATATTCGTGAGAGATCAGATGATCCGAGTGAGATTCATGTCATTGACGGGAGGTTTTGGATTTGGCCCGAAGGAAGCAAGTAAGTTTCTTATATAAACTTTTATTTAAGTACATATTCATTTTAATATTTTGTATAAATTTATAATTAATATTGTTTATTCAAAATCTTGTTGTTTAGTTTCGCGCCGAGTCGGACGGCTGCCAAGGTTATTAATTATATAATCCAGCAGATGTATAAATCCTCTTGGAAGAACTTTGGCGAGGTTACAAATAAAGAAGAATGGTTTAAAAAATTTAAGGTATTGTTATTTATTTAAGTTGTAAATTTAATATATTTTTTTAGTATTGTTATTTAAGTCACATTTTAATGATAATTGCTTAACTTTTTATTTTAATGTCATACAACATTGCAGGAAAAATGTGTGTGGGATCCGTTGAATGAGAAAATTATGGAAAAAATCTATTATAGCAGAACTTCTAGAAGATTTTCTGATATAATGCGGCGGGTTAGGGAGAATTATGAGCTGCATGGTATCCGTCCTAACTGGATAGGCGTAGAGGTTTTTGGCGAACTTCGTACATATTGGGGTTCGCTAGAATTCAAGGCCAAATCCGAAAATTTTAAGAAGATGAGGGCATCCGAAAAGGGGGATGTGTCAATACTGTTGGAAGTATTAGCACTGCAGAGCATGTCCGGCGGATGGTAAATATTACTAATTTTTTAAGTTATATATATTTTTATTCATAATATTTTTTACTAATTATTTTTAACTTTATTGTTTAGACTAAGGAGATGGGGAGACCACCATTGATCATTGAGTTGATTACGAGGACTCGGACAAAGAAATCGAGAGGTTTTGTCGACGACCGCACCCAGAAAGCTTTTGTAAGTAATTAAACTTTTTTTTTTAAGTTAATAACAAAAATAGTGACGTTATTTCCACGTGGCAATCTATAAGTTGTGGCGTGATTATCATGTGGCACCTGATAAATTGCCAGGTGACTGATTTTCATGTGGCAACTGATACATTGCCACGGGAAACTCACGTGGCAATTCATAAGTTGATTTGTGAAAATCACGTGACAAATTTTTAATATATTTGAATTTAGTATAATTTAATATATAAATGTTTTAATTTTTTTTTTAATTGTATTATTTAATGTATGTGTAGGATGATTATCAGACATTGCTAGCACGTTTTCTGGAACACAATCCGCAATATAGGCCAGCAGAAGGGGAGCCGCTTAATGGGGATGTTGATTTCTATATTTGGAATGAGGTTGTTAATGGAAAAGGGCCTAATGGTTGCTTTTTTGCGGGAGAAAATTTGGCCGCCGGCTTGAGAGTTGGTGATCGTAATCTGTTTCAAAGACTTAGAGATGGAGAAGGGGGGTCACGTCAACCCAATCTGACACAGGTTCAACTTGAAACAGTACGACAATTGGCGGCCAGTGAAGTGAGACGCGAAATGGAGGCCCAAATGACGACAATGAGGCAAGAGCAGGAGCGTCAGTTAGAGATCATGCGGAAGCGGCAATCTGATATGGAGGAGCAGATGAGACAGTTTATGCAAGGCGGTCGAAATCAAAATGTTCCTGATCATACACAGCCGGATGATGACGGACTTGATGACTTTGATTTTGATAATTATCCGGGTGAAGATGCCCCGTGAAAACATTTTTTTTATTTCGTTTTTATATTTGCATTTATGTAAGATATTTATTTTTATCATTTTAAATTATTAAATTATATAACATTTAATTATATGAATTTATTTTATAAAATTATATTATTCGAAATATAAAATAAAATACTATTATTCTAATAATTTTAATATATAAATTTTATTATATAAATTTTATTATATAAATTTTAATATATAAATTTTATTATATAAATTTTATTATTTAAATTTTATTATATAAATTTTATTATTTAAATTTTATTACATTAATTAATTAATATAAAAAATAATTACTAAACAATTTTTTAAAAAATAAAAACGTCCCCTGTAGCGACGTGGGAATCATGTCACAAATTAGTGACATGATTCTCACGTCGCTAATAAAGCTGCTATTATATTCCCTGCTACAAATATGTTGCGACGTGAATACCACGTCACAACTTTGTGACGTGGGAATCACGTCGCTACTTGCTTGCCACTGACTCCCCAGCGACATAAGTCACCACGTCGCTAATTTTGTTTTGCCACGTGATTTTGATGTTTGCCACGTGATTTTCACGTGGCAAATAAGCTTCTTTTTTGTAGTGATTGAATATTAATGGGAATATGAAGTTATTGATTAAAATATTGAATATTTATATGAACATGAAATTACTTATTAAAATATTGAATATTAACGAGAAAATAAAATTAGTGATCAAAATATTTTTTCATTAACTATACATTCAATTAATTTTCTTTTAATAATCATTAAAAATAATGACATTACAACGTACCGCACCAATACACGTGCGAACGCACGGGTAATACACTAGTAACGTGTGAATGCATGGATAATATTTTTAAAGATAATATATGAAAATTTAAAATATATATTATTGATGTAGAATATTTTTAGTAAAACAATTTTACTTTTCTTTTAAAAATATTCTTTCTTATAAAAATAATAAATTTTGTTGATAAAACAATTTTATTTTCTGATTTACATTTTTATTATATTTTAAAATAATTATATTGTTGATTAAAATATTTTTATATATATAAAAAAATATTTAAACTAATTTGAATAAACTATTTTATTTAGATGATTTAATATTTTTTTCATTTCATTTTTGTTATTTTATATTATATTTTAAAAATAAAAATGTGTGTACCACGCAAATATTTCATTAGTTTCATATAAAAATAAAAAATAAATTAAGTAGATAAATAAATAAATATCAGATTTTTGAGCATTTGAAAAATATAAATAATAGAAAAATTTTAGAAAAAGAAAAAGAGAGAGAAATAAAATAAAATAAAAAAGCTTGTTTACTACGGTCCACCATCTCGCGCAATTGCAAGAACGAAAGGTGAACAAGAACAAGAACAAGGAACAACATCAACAACACCAACACCAACAATAGCAGAAGCCGTTACTGTCAAACTTTCCAGCAATAACTCTAAACTAAGGTACACTCTCTTTTTCTTCTTCTTCTTCTTCTTCTTCTGCATCATATCCCTAATTTCTCTGTGCACGATTTTATTTATGCCTCAAAAAGTTAAATCAATCTTATAAAATTCATGTTTTTAACATTAATTGTGTTTCCCAAGGGAAATTCCGACCTCGTAGTTTTCGAAATTTAGATTTTTGATTCAGAAATTGTGCTGGATCCAAAGTGGGTTTTAATACTTGTTGTGTTGCATTGGAGTCTCATTCAATGCAGAAGTTTGACCTAGGTTAGCAATGCCGTTAATGTCCCCTCGTTATTTGAAGCTTTAATGTGAATCCCTTAATTATGCTTATGCTTTGTTTTTTTAAAAATTGAACCCTGAACTCAGTTTATGGATCAAACCTAGTGGAAAAAAATGTTTTTTTTCTTCTCTTTGTTTTAATGGGCTAGTAGGGAACACTGATTTGTGTTCAGTATATAAATAGCTTGTATTTACTGTGATGCACGGAAGAAGCGGTGCTGTGAAGTTATGTGTTAATCACATGAAATGTGTAAAGGGGTAATAGACCATCTGGGTAGTTTAGGCATGTACACTACGCGCTGCGAAACTGGTATAGGCAAAGTCATATTCTTCTTAACTATGGATTGCCTTTGAACTATAATCAATTAGATGGTGATGTGAAGGCTATAGAGACTTGTACATATGTAAAGGAAGATTATAGTTCATTAGGAATGGGTAGCCGTAAATTTATCCTTTTGTAAAGTTGTTGTGACAGAACTGGTTTTCTACCTGCATTGAAGAAAATTTAGCTCAAATTCTTTGTTGGCTGTGTTCGAAGTTCAAACTATTATACTTTTTCAGTTCATATCATCCATGTATTGCTTAACTTCATATCAACAAAATTAAGTTGGAGGAATGAAAAAGAGAAATGAGGTGATGCACTGACAGTGTAAATTAATTTTACACCGTCAACCAATCACAACCTTGTATCAGAATAAATCACACTTTAATTTTAAAATTCTTTTAATGACAAGGCACATTGTTGGCTTTTTATTGTATGACAGTGTAAAATAATTTTACACTGTCAGTGCATATTTATTAAACCCAATGAAAAATAGATAAAATTTCTAGTAATTATGATTCCTGTATCTAAAAAGTATTATACCCTTAGCTTGTTTCATTTGTATAATCTTTTCTATGGACTAAGTTTTACTGACCCATACACGGCTCTACGATAATTCATAATCATAGCGGTTTAGATTGATCAAATCAATTGATTTTCCTTGACAAAATAATTATCTTAGATCAATTGATGTTTCTTGGGCTCATCAAAATTGGACTTTTCTATCCCAAAACATACAGTTTTTGCGAGGGGTGAATGTTCGTTATTTACATAGTCCCCTTCTGTTCGGAGGACTAGAATGTTCTGGCTGATTAAGCAATATCTCACAAAATTTTATTTCTCTGTATGAGTTTGTAGATTAAGATTTAGATTTATATTGTAAGTCTACCGATGGGTCCTTTTACTCTTTCAAGTTTTTTTCTTCCTCTGCAATTGTTTTCATTTTTCTCATTTTGAGTAATCCAACTATTAAGGATCCACTATCAGTTACTATTTTATTTACAGCTTTTATGTTCCTTGTCCGCTTGATGATTCTGTATTCCATTTTGTTTCAATGGCTTTCTCTTCCGAACTATGTGTATGATTTAACATTAATTCTCTTGTGTAATGCAGAGTCTGTTATTGGGAGGAGGCTTAATATGGTGGCATTTTTTAATGCCTATCCTTGGCAGTCCTCGATAATTCATGAATACGATGAAGACCCTTAGAGTCACATGACATAGCTGGTTCTGTTTTTTTATGATATATATGGATACTCATTCTTTAGTTTTAGATGATACTTCTGTTACTATATCAGAACAACCATTAGTCATTGGTCAAGAGTTTCCAGATGTGGAGACCTGCCGAAGATCATTGAAAGATATTGCCATAGCTATGCATTTTGATCTTCGGATAGTTAAGTCAGATCGCAGTCGTTTTATAGCAAAGTGCTCCAAAGAAGGGTGTCCATGGCGTGTCCATGTAGCAAAATGTCCTGGTGTTCCTACTTTTACTATAAGAACTCTACAAGGAGACCACACTTGTGAGGGAGTTCGCAACCTTCATCACCAGCAGGCATCAGTAGGTTGGGTTGCAAGGTCTGTAGAATCACGCATTCGAGATAATCCACAATACAAACCAAGGGAAATACTGCAAGATATTCGTGATCAGCACGGAGTTGCTGTTTCTTACATGCAAGCTTGGCGAGGAAAGGAACGAAGCATGGCTGCGCTTCATGGAACATTTGAAGAAGGTTACCGTCTTCTCCCTGCATACTGTGAGCAAATAAGGAAAACGAACCCTGGTAGCATTGCATCTGTTGGTGCCACCGGACAAGAAAATTGTTTTCAACGCCTGTTTATTGCTTACCGTGCATCAATTTATGGGTTTATAAATGCTTGTAGGCCTCTTTTAGAGCTTGACAGAGCACATCTTAAAGGAAAATATCTAGGTACAATACTTTGTGCTGCAGCTGTTGATGCTGACGAGGCTTTGTTTCCTTTGGCTATTGCTGTTGTTGATATTGAAAGCGATGAAAACTGGATGTGGTTTATGTCTGAATTACGGAAACTTCTTGGAGTTAACACCGACAACATGCCTAGACTTACAATACTATCTGAAAGGCATAGAGCCATGGTGGAGGCAGTTGAAACACATTTTCCTAGTGCTTCACACGGTTTCTGTCTGCGTTATGTAAGCGAAAATTTTCGCGATACATTTAAAAACACAAAGTTGGTGAACATCTTTTGGAATGCTGTTTATGCCCTCACAGCTGCTGAATTTGAAAGCAAAATTACTGAGATGATAGAGATTTCACAGGATGTTATATCTTGGTTTCAGCACTTCCCTCCCTATCTTTGGGCTGTTGCATATTTTGATGGTGTTCGATATGGCCATTTCACACTCGGAGTAACTGAGTTGTTGTATAACTGGGCCCAAGAATGTCACGAGCTCCCCATTGTGCAGATGATGGAATACATCCGCCACCAGATGACATCTTGGTTTAATGATCGGCGAGACGTGGGCATGGAGTGGACTTCAATTCTTGTACCATCTGCTGAGAAGCGAATTTCGGAAGCAATAGCTGATGCTCATTGCTATCAAGTACTCCGAGCAAACGAAGTTGAGTTTGAAATTGTGTCAACTGAAAGAACCAATATTGTGGATATACGAAGTCGTGAGTGCTCTTGTCGCCGATGGCAGTTGTATGGCTTACCTTGTGCTCATGCTGCTGCTGCACTTATTTCTTGTGGGCACAATGCCCATATGTTTGCTGAACCATGTTTCACTGTACAAAGTTACAGAATGGCCTATTCACAGGTGATAAGTCCTATTCCAGACAAGAGTCAATGGAGAGAGCATGGAGAAGGGGCAGAAGATGGAGGAGGTGCAAGGGTTGATATTGCAATTCGTCCACCAAAGACTCGCAGACCTCCTGGAAGACCTAAAAAGAAGGTTCTGAGAGTAGAGAACTTTAAGCGTCCCAAAAGGGTTGTCCAATGTGGTCGCTGCCATATGTTAGGACATTCTCAAAAGAAATGTACAATGCCCATTTGAAAGCATTAGTTTACTTGTTAAAATTCTAGCAACATTACAGCAAATAGAATGGATGCTGTGTTTGTAATGTATTGTAATTGTAATTGTAATTCAAATTTAACTTTAAATGTATGCCGAACCAGTCAGTGGAAAATTAAGGATACATTAGTTTCTCTCTACATGGTCTGTCTTTTCATTTTGCCTCACAAAACAAGTAGTTAATGTCAGAAAACTGTCTTTACTGGTTTGTCTCTACTCTCAGTGAAACCAGCCTCATGTTGTGCCCAGCCAAGACTCAAGTCCCACGAGTCGACCCTCAACTTGGACCGGGCAGGCCAACATGTTGGCAAACCAAAGCCAATGTGGGACTTGCTGTCAGTGCTAACATAAACAACAGGTCCAAAAGGGTCTATTCTTCAGTTGGAATTTCTGCTTTCAAAGCAATTGTTCTAACTGGGTTGCATATTCATGAGTAGCAAATTGCAAAGAAAAAACATGGATGATGTGATGCTGCACATTTTGCCATAAATGAAATGGAAACTATGCAGATTGATTCACTGCAATATTGGACATGACATAGAATTAGTTATTTTGCAGAGATAATTAAGGTTCTAGTTCACACATCACACTACTAATTGTTTTTAATGTTTAACAATGACCATATGTAAGTAAAGAATATTGATGCTGCTATTAATTTAGCTTTTATTGTATCACAAATTGAGAACAGCTAGATATTCTTGACATTGATGAAATTTAAGGTAGACATAGAATTATTATTAGTGGAAGAAAAATAACAAAATAACAATATCTCATGTTCCATTTTGTACTCTTAAATCTTACTAATAATTTAAATATTTTCCACGAGTTGCTCTTTCCTGCTAGATTAGCATGTATATCGTGCTGAGAATGAAAAGAATAATATTCTCTTCGTTCTAAAATAAGTGTTATATTTAAAAAAAAATTATCCTAAAATATTTGTCATTTTTAGTTTTTAATGCAATTTTATTTTTAATTTTTTAATTACATTATCTAATAAATATTCTTAATTTATTATTTTCTCACTTAACACTAATTTAAATACATTAAAATAAAAATAATTTGATAAAATTATTATTCTATTTATTTATTTATTACTGTTTTCTAATATATATGTGAAAGTGTTAATTGTGACACTTAAAGTAATTAAGAAAGATTAGAGTATTTTGCCTAACTTACCTCATCTTTAATTCTTAGCATACTCTCTCTCTCGTCTTCTCCTTTTTTTTTTTCATTAATATGTGAAAGAACTAAAGTCTAAAGTGGAGAAATTAATAATTATTTTAATTTGTTGTTAAATTTTTAAAGTGTTAATTTTTAAATATTAACTTTTATATTATACATAAATATAAATAAATATTGTCGTTAGAGATTAAATCATAAAATAAAAATTTATTATTTTTTATTCAATTATCACATATCATTTAAATTACTTCTATCCATCTATTTCCTATCAATTTTTGATTTATTAATTAATCGTTGATATTATTAATTTTATATTCTACTAATATATATTTTTCGTTCCACAATGAATAGAATAAAAATCATCTTAAAATGAATGATACATTTTAATTTATAATACAAATTAGTTCTTTTTTTAATTAATATTACTTTTATCACTCTCAATACATTCAAATTGATAACTCCACTCTCCTAAAGGCTAGGTGTCGCAAGTAGATTTGGTACGTTACACATATTTATTTTTATTTGCACTTTAGTGTGAATCAAAGATTTAAGTCTGCATTTTTTAATATGTTTGTTTCATTTTGTTTCATTTATTAGCAAGTTTTTATGTTAGATATATTTATATGAATTTTTATATTTTAAATTTAAAAGGTAAAATGTCCGTGGGCTCGTTCTGCTCCACCTTATTTAGTGGGAAATGAGTCAAAATTTTAAATTTACCCCTTTAAATATTCTCATCTCGTCCTGTTTTTTTTTTCTTTTCATTTTTGTAGAATGAGTCTAAACTAGACACGAGTTGCCCATCTATTATCTATCTATAAAAATGATAGTCCCTGGAAATTACCACAACACCACAGCTGAAAAAATTTATTGTTGGTCTATTGTATTGGGGTAAAATTGGAAACTCCAAAATATCTTGCACCACATTGATTTGAATCTGATGTGGCACTCCCACAATTTTTCACCAGATTTTCAATTTTTTTTTCCAAATAAATCCCACATATTGTGAGAAACCCAACCATGGGGAATACCAATTCATTATTCCTTGCCATTCATTGTGCCTCTCTTCCTCTTCCCCATGCCAAACCATTATGCCTCTCTTAATCAGAATTCAAATTCAAATGGAACACCAAAAGTTTTTCACTCTTCCTTCAATCCTTCCCCAATGTGTACTTATGTATAACCTCCATTGCTTAACACCTTCCAGCCGTTTTCATTCACGCAAGCCATTGCTACAGACGTCCCTTTCGTTTTCATTCACGCAAGGCTCTCTGCGCTGTTACGAATCGCTGCGTGACGATGGCGCGCTCAATCGAGTATATCAGTAGCATTGACGATTCGAAGGATTTGTGGAAGGTTGCTGTTAGATGTAAGCATCTGTGGTTTGTTACCAGTTCTCAGAATAGAGAGCACTTAGAGCTTATTCTGTTTGATTCAAAGGTATAATACAATCTAAACGTTTCTGCTTTGCCATTCTGATTTTGTTGTAACAGTACTGGTATATGATACTGATTTCAAGATGTTTGTATTTTCACAGTTGGATTTGATTCAAGCCATTGTGCCATCTTATTTGGTATCAAAATTTAAAACACAGCTTGAACTTGGTTGTTCCTACATAATGCAGAATTTCAAAGTTTCCAGCAATGATTTCTCCTTTAAATCCACTGATCATAAGTTCAAATTGATTTTCTGTGGTTCAACTTCCGTCAAAAAGGTCCAACTTGCTGACATACCTCTGAACCACCTCAAGTTAATTGGAATAAATGCTATTATTGAGGGTAAATACAGAACGGATTTGTTATATGATGAGTTACATTTTTACTGTTATAATAGAACGCATTGTATTGTGACTTCTCCGTTATACATAACTGTCTGTGGTGAACTTTTGTGCAGATATAATTGGTGGGGTTACTGAAATATCCCAAGCCCAGATAATTCCTGATAATAACAAAAGCAAGGTTGTGTTTTCATTAACTGATCTGAGGTAGGTGTTTCATTTTGTTTGTTAACATTGATGCTGATAAATATAAAAGTCTAACATGTTGATGTTGTTTGTTTTGTAATTCCTGTCAATCAGCAAACATCATGTGTAATGTACTCTTTGGGGTAAATTAGCTGTGCAACTGAATGAGTATTATACGACTCATAAGGCTGATGGTAGTATTGTTCTCCTACTTATGAATGCAAGGATCAAGGAACCTCAAGGTATGCTATGTGACTATTTCTTATTATATCCAATTATTATATTCAACTTTAAGTGTTGTCATTTATAAATATCTCAATTTTCAGGAAATTATCCTTTAAATGTATCAAATGCTTGGAACGGCACAAAACTGCTCATCAATGATTTGTCTATTGAGGAGGTTAAAAACCTTAAAGAGAAGTAAGTGATTTTATTATGAAGTTATGAATTAGCAACCTATGATTACTAACAGCCTGTTTTCATTCTGATCTATGTACATCAGACTTAAAGATGATATGCCGACGCTCTCATCCTCGAGCATGCAAATGGAAACCACAAATACCTCTGTTTTTTCTGATTTGGACAAATTTGTATGGAAAGCTGAAGTGTTGAGTCTGTCTGATATTGCATATTTGCAGACTGTAAGTTGCTCTTTAATACATGACTGTCTTAGATTGAGGAATTACATAGACTGGGTTCTAATCCATTTTTTGAGACATCATCCCATCTTTCTGTTTCAGGAAACTACATGTGTGACTGTTGCGACTCTGGAGAAGTTTGAATGTGGGCAGTCAAGATGGTATTATGATAGATGTAGTGAATGTACCAAAAGTGTGACTTTGAAGGATGGAAAATTCATGTGTTATTCCAAACACATCAGTTCTGAGCCAGTCCCAAGGTAACTTCTAAGTATTGCATATCAATGATTATCATCATATAACCAAACGCTTCATTACTGACAATTTCTTATTTTGATCACGCATGGTACATGTTTAAGCTTGAAGTGCTTGCCTCTGATGGAAAGTTAAAATACAAGTTCGTATTTTGGGATGTAGATTGTGTAAAGTTGATTGGGAAGTCCGCCCTTCAGATGAAGTTGGATTTGATGGAGGTATTTTCCATTTGGCTAATATGTAAGTTAGATAATTACCACATAAATAACATATATTGTTTTAATCATTTAGACTGGAGATTTTGATCCCCTTGAATTCCCTTATGAACTTGATGTGATGCTGAAGAAGGAGTTGGCTATAAGAGCAGTGTTTCAACCAAACAAGGCCAGTCTTTCTGTAATCGGATTTAAGGCAGATGAAGTGCTACGTACCAAAATAAAGGAGAGTTTTAAATGTGAAGAGGTACTGTTGTACTCATATTTTACTGTTGTTAAAATCAGTATCATGTGCATTGGATTTTTTTAAGAATTGTTTAAAACTTGTAGCACACTTCAAAGATTGTCGTCTCAACAGATGACACTCGGGATGATATGCATACAACATCGGTATGTTTTAAATAGGAACGACCTATTACTCTTGCCATCACATTTTGAACAATTTTCTAACGTTTATTTCTTGCGTTTTTTAACTTGCAGTGTACTCCGACCATCAGCACCTCGGAAAAACAGTCTCATGATGATCCACAAACAGTTTCAGTGCGTCTTTTTTTAGCTTTCAACATTAACAAATTAGCCTATTAAACAATGTCTTACTTCCTTTTTTATGCTATTGATTTTGTAATGACTCTTTAATGGCAGGATCCGTTATCAATCACTGCAGATTATGACCCTTCAGTTGCCAACTCTGCACTTACACCGTCAAAAAGATCTATTCCTGAGACAGTTGAAGAACTCGACAGTGCCCAACTATCGTCCACCAAGATAATAAGGGACATCAAGTTGGAGAAATGATGCAGTCAATTATCGTCGACGATTTATTTTTACTTTAAGCTGTTTTGGACAACATTGCACACCTTATTTTGATTGATGTAATGAAATATTTCTGGTTTACATTTTGTTTATTCTGGTTTATGAGGATTTGATTTGTCATTCTTGCTTTTTGTTTGATCCTTTTGACATTGTATATGAAAGAATGATATGATTTTAGTCATTTAAGCTGCAAAAAACTATGTATAATTTACACTGCAAAAAGCAATATGATGTTGGTAATTCCTTATTTTGTTTAATATAATAAACTTATTCTGGACAAAAATGTTTCTCTTTATGTCTTGATGCTGGACAATCCATATTGTTTTGCATACTTTATGCATAATACACGGTAGTATATCAGCATACTGTACATTAATCTAAAAAACTAATACATGAATAACAGATTTATGCATAGCAGAAATCCATGACACTTGATTAATATAAATTGTTACCGGATAATACCGGAAACGATATGCAATTATCTCATCAACGCAAGATATGGAACTAATTTCGTATCATCCCATTTAACAAATCATAAGCAGATTGTACATTGAGCCGTAGCCCAACAATATCAAATAACAAAACTAATAACAAAGACAAATGGGCATCAAATAGATTTTCAAAACAAATAGTTATGCATTTCCGCCCATACAAAAATAATCCCTCCTTTTTGCCATGATGCTTCCCATGTAATCCAATCAACAACTCCTTTCAATGCTGCCCTCTCTCAACTTTGACCAATATACGTTCCACAGGAGGATGCTCTAAACTGAATAAGAGAACGTCACCTTTCGACAGCTCTTTGTCCTTTGCAAATTTTAACCAGCCCCTTGACAGAAACTTCTAGGTGATGTTCTCCCTGGATTTGAAAACACATTGGTACGTAATACCCGAGTCTGTGTCATGAAGATCAATATATGATCTTGGTCCATGAAGATTTCCTTGATGACTGCTGCTGGAAAGTGCTGCAACATTAAAACTTTATTAGCTATGTCTATTCATTCAATGCTATGCATCCTTACAAACTGTAACAGCAAACAGATCAAGAGCTTACAAGAACTTGATTTTTTATCTGGCTGCTGCTCTTAACAACTTTCTGCCATCTGCAAACAAGTTTCTCTTGCATGGCAGGAGGTTGTACAACATCAGCAGCATCAGTAGTGTTGTTCTCCTTGCTGCATTAACAAACACGATTATTTAAACTACTAATTTGCAAAGTCAAATATTCAAATGTATATATGTAACCTAAAAGCCCTTGCCTGTCCAACACATCGCCCGCTGATTCCATTGCTTCATCAGTGGAATTCTGTTCAGGCTCATCGTCTGATATGTCAACAAGCCATCCCTCCTCTCTGGCTATTTCAAAGTACTTTTCCACTGATAGACAGCTTCTCACCTTTCCTGTTCTCAGTTCGTACGATTCCTCTCTTTCGACATACTCATAGTATTTGTCCATAAGTTCAACACGTGTAAAATTTATGCAACTCCTGCTGCTTAATCAAAAAAACAACAAACATCATGCATTCAGTTTTTTGTTTTTTTCACTATCCAGAATACTGTTTTACCTTGAAGAACTTTCAGCTTCCTCTTTCCTCCTCTTAGCCTCTACATGCAACTTTCTCCATTCTTCTGCTCTGTCCCGCTTATCCTCTGATTGCTTCCAAACCTTTTGGATAGCCAGATTTTTCCATTTAGGATTAGGAGTCGTGGTTGTGTGACTTCTACCAATGAATCCCCTGCATATAAATTCATTCATGCCCATCATGCACACAGACATCTTTGTATAAACCCTAAATGATCTCATTGCAAGTTTAGAAACATGTGTGTCAAAACGGAAGAACTTACCCGCGGGAGCACCAACGTAGATCCTCTTTCTTCATCGTATTAGTTGGCCGGCGCTGTCTGGAGCAAAACGCTGTTTCAAAGGTGTACCGTCTTCTTGGAATGTTGTTTCTGATGGAAAATCGAAGAGACAGGGAGATGGAGTAAAACTGACGTTAGACAATAACTTTTGTTGGCCCAACAAGCAAGCATTAGTTACATAAGACACTATACATGACATGTAGAATACAAACAGTTTCTGATCATTCCATTTTATATCCCTTGGAAAATGTATATTTTTGGAAGTACTTTTAATTTTACACATTTACATCAAACCATGGTTACATGTTACAAACAAAAATAAAATGATGATAGTATAGAATACAATAGGAATAACCTTTGGTTTCTGTTGTACCCCAAAATTTGCCCTCCCATATTCTTCAAGAAATTGCCAAGCCAAGTCACAAAACTCCCCCAAGGGTTGCACAGTCCAACTGTCTCCTATACAGTCAAAACTAGGGTTTGAGTCTGATCAAGAAAAGGAAGTGTTCAAAGGCTCAATCAAGTCTCATATGCTTGCAAACATGGTCAAGCATCCTCATATCAAGTTTCAAGGCATTCAGCTCAAGATTGCACAGTCAAAACCCTAAATTGCACTACAGTCAACTGTAGGGGCAAAATGGTCATTTGACAGTCAAAAGTTCAAATTTTTGGTCAACATATCATTTTGAAGCCACAAACATCATTTGATCAATGCTTGATCATGATTCTCAAAATTTGGCTCAGAAAATCATCAAGATGCAAAAGTTTCCTTATTTGGACAGCTGAAAAAGTCAACTGAAATTGACCAGGGCATAACTTTCACATGGATTATCAGAAAAATTCCATCCAAAGCTCATTTTGAAGAGAAAGACATTTCCTACAACTCATCTTCATACTTCAAGTCCAAGAAATGCTCTCACAAAAAGTTATCAATTTCAACATTATAGGTCATTTTCAAAAGTCAACAAAAAGGGACTTTAAGTCAAAGGCCATAACTTGAGATTGGAAAATCAAAATGACATGGGACCAAAGGCATTGGTTAAAGGACTCAAGGACCTTTCCAAAATGTCCAAGAACATGAGAAAAGCTTAAAAATTGAGCAAGTTATGCATTGGAGAAGTTGGGAAATTTTTGTGAAATGGCAAAAGTCAACTATCCTTGAAACTTCAATTTTTGACAAAAGGGCCCACTTTCTTCCACTTGATTCAGCCTTGTCATGCCACACACGTGTCCCATGATTAATTTCAAGATCAAACATTGATTTTTCTATTTTATTTAATTTTTGATAATTTAATTCATTTTAAATCTTTAAAAATTCAAATAAAATTTAAAAATCAATGGAATAGTGTCATTTGAATTGGAATAGCTTCCGTATATCATGTGCCAGCTCACAAACTCATGCTAGGGTTAGGTTGTACACCAAGTCTTGGTTTTGCTTAAAAAAGGGAAAGTTTGTTAATGGTGAAAGACCTAAGACTAATTCTCTCATGGGCATGGATCAAGGCCAGCTAATGACCTAATTCCCTTCCCTCATAAGTACTGAGTCAAACCCTAATCACAAGACACTAAATGCTGCGCAGGAGACACCATTGCCAACTTGAAAAATTATCCAAAAAACTCAAAACTGAAATCAGTGTTCTAGGTGAATTCAAGGCACAAAACCTATTCCAAAAGCTTCCTTGACAATTCCTGAACGTATCCCAATCCCTAACATCAACTCAAGCCCCAGGAATTGGTACATAGAACCTTCCCTGTACAGCAAAAAAGTGATGATCGTGTTTTCAGTTTTAGACATCCTCATTGCATTTTAATTATATATTCTTGTTCCTTGTGATGTTTTAAAGCTAACCAGCACCTTTAATTGTATTTTTATTTGCCATACACGATGATGCCATGAGTGAAATTTAGGGTTTTCAGAGGTTGAATTTGGGGCTTTTGCAAAGAGGAAAAATCAGGACTCCAAACCACCACCGTTCAATTTGGCATGCTTGGACGAAGAAGAAGCCATGGTCGCGATTAATTTATGAGCTGCATAGCTCTAATCGCTATTTTCTGAAAACGTCCCTAAGGCCACGCGCATAAAACCGTTGCCTCTGCTTTTGTTTTACAGGGATGGTGGAGAAGATGACGTGCTGTCCACACATGATTCGTTGATTTAAATTTCGCGCGTTTCTCTCCACTACGCATTGGTCTTTCTTTTTATTATTTATGTGTTGATATATTAACAAATACGCGTAGTGGCTCAGCTGGCAGTTGGTGATAGCGTTCACATCCAAGACCTGGGTTCGAGTCCCAGGTCTGTATATTTCTCATGTTATTTTTCATTACCCATTCATGTGCAGCGCTTATGATAAGGCATACCATGCATCTCCATTATCCAACGTCCACGCGTCCCTGATGACCAAACCAAAGGCACAGATCTAAGGAGCATGCTGTACCCTAGTCCACGCTTCAACATATGATTCAAAAAGTCAAACGGACTCAAGATATTTTGGGCCAGATTTGCTAGGCCAACACCTCACAATTGGGGCCTGAACCCCCCCTGGTTTGCTTTTCTATATTTTTTTTATTTTTTATTTTCAATTATGATTTTATTTCCTTTATTAATTTAATTAATTATTTTTTACAAAAATACAAAAACTTCCTAAAAATCAGAAAAGACCAAAAAAATATAATAAATATTCTATTTTAATATTTTCTTGTAAATAAATTAACATGTAATAAATATTAGTTTAATTAGGTTTATCTTAATTCTTTTCATAATAAAACATAAAAAATATAGAATTTAGGCTTAATTTTTATCCTTTTTAATTTTTCCTTTTATCATAATATTATTTATTTATTTATTTCTATAATTAAATTGTACATAAAAATTAGGGTTTCATTTAGTTAAAAATTTTCAACATTTTCTTAATAACTAAAATCCAAAAATATAGCATTAGGTTTAATGACTTTTTATTCCTTTTAATTTTCCTTTTTTTTTGCCATAATATTAGTGATTTATTTATTTTCATAATTAAACTTGTAAACTAATTAGGGTTGCATTTAGGTTAAATTTTAATACTTTCATAATAAACCTAAAAATAATTAGAACTAGGTTTAACATTTCATTTTGGTTTTTAATTAATTCTTTTTTATTAAATCTCAAAAAACACAAAAATACTAAAAAACATTTTCTTTTAATTCTTAATTTTAATTCCTTATTAATAATATTTTGCAAAAGGGTCCAACGCCCTCGTTCGTAATTTATTTTATTCGCACATTTGTTTTATTTCGCTTAATTCATTATATATCTCTCCCGAAGCCGTGTAACTTGAACTTCTCGCACTTTTATTTCTTTTATTTTCTTTATTTTTCTGTCAAATCGGGTCCGGTTTAATTTTGGCGATGTGGACCCGCGCCATTTGTAATAGCTTAGATTTACTTTTCCCGCAAAACTTTTAACTGTTAAAAAACATGCAAGAATGAATGGATAAAATAAAATCAAGCGTATATCACAATGAACACGACAAGACAAATATCAATGAAAACGACACACAAATTGCACACACCACCCCTAGGGTACGCCTCACTGTTGCCTTGCCTTTCGAAAGGTGATCGTCGAGTAGAGGATGTCTTAGTAAGTCCTCATGATCCGGGAACCTGGCATGAGGGTAGCTTCTAAGGTGTCTTCCTATTGCTCTGGTGATCACCATGTCCCTATAAACTCGAATTGACCCGAACACCTCCAACGGTGGTGCTACCTACCTCTCAATGGTGGGATGGCACTACTTTAAAGGACATTTACACAGACGAATTCCTTAGGGTAGGTAGGTTCTCGTAGATACTTGCTCTCTTCAAAACAAAAATTCAAAGACTTTTCACACCAACACTTTTCAAAAGCTTTCAAAACAAACTTTTCAAACACTCTGACGTACGAGTCGAACTGAAATTTTTCAAAGAAACTTTTTAAAACCCACAATTGAAAAGCAAGCAAACATTTTTGAAAACACAATGAGCAAGTACCTAAGAGCCCATGGATAACCATGGATAGAAAGGGTGCTAACACCTTCCCTTTCTATAACCTACCTCCCGAACCGAGAGCAATCTCTTTAAAGGAATTTTTCTGTGCTTTTGTCCTTTCCATTTGGAGAAAATAAAAGACGGTGGCGACTCTTGCTTCCGCGACATTTCGCGAACCAGCGTTAAACAGTCAGTTCCAGATCCACCGATCACAGAACTGGCGACTCTGCTGGGGAATCTTTATAAAGTGAGGTGTACCTTAGGGCTAGGTCATAACTGTGTTTTCAATTGTATTGCTTTGCTTGCTTTAAAATTGTGGGTTGCATCGGAGTTACATAGATCCTAACCCGGATCTGGGGGATACCTTTCTTAGAAAGTAGCAACAAGGCTGTGAGGGAACTGTGCGGGGTATACCGACATGGTTGAAACAGTCTGCTACGTTGATGTGGCACTTTGGTGTGTACCGGTAACCCTTGAGTTCAGTCAAGGAGAGTACGGGGCCTCCGCGTGGTGTCGTGAAGCATCAACAGACCTTAGGAACCTTAATTGAACTATCTTGGCCTCTTTAGGGTAGTGAGATAACTGACTTTGGTGCAGTCCGAGGTTGGTTGATACTCGATACTACACTCAATTGAGGGTTGCTTTCCTGGAATATTTCGGTCGCCAGTTCAGTGGCTAAATCGAAACGATGAACAATGAAAGCAATCCAGTGATATTGGGAACCTTAGAACCCGGTTACTTTGATTAGGACAGGTTGAACCCACCAACTTCAAGAGGGTAATACCCAGACCCCATGCTGGCCTAAACTCTAAGGGTTTCTTTTGTGTGACTTGTGTGCCTTTGTATTTGCCTACTTGCATGCTTGTTAGCTGACACATGAACTACTTGCAGGTCTTGTTTATAGTCCTTAATTGGGACTCATAACAGGGTACTAAGTTTCTTGCAGGTCTTGTTTATAGTCCTTAATTGGGACTCATAACAGGGTACTAAATTTCTTGCAGGGTTGTTTATAGTCCTTAAGTGGGACTCATAACAGGGTTACTCACATTACCCCATGCATAGCATGACATCATACCATTGCATACCATTGCATACATCCTAACCCATTTCAAGGATCTCAAGGGCTTGTGATGCAGGTCATGATAAATCAAACATCTAGCAAGGGGCAAAGAGGATTTATTTTCCTCTAGCTAAGGTTGTCAGGGGCTATGACCCACTGGATATGGTGAGCCTTTGACCCTTGACGAAGGACTCTCAACAAAATGAAGTTCTTACAATCAAGCTACCGGTTCCAAATGCTAATAAAGTTTCTCTGTTTACCCCGCGAGGTCCTTGAAAACATTACATGCATGTCATACATCTCATTGCATTGCAGGTATCCCTTTGACAGGTTGCTTACCCTTCTTCGCTGTTTATTTCAGCCGATCGTCATGAATCCTGAATCATCAGCCGAGCAGACTATCAAGGACCTCCAGGCTCAGAACGCCCAGTTCCAAGAGCTGATCATGAATTTGACCCAGGGGCAACAAGATCTGAAGGCTCTGCTCTTGAAGAAGGACAAGAAGAAGAAGAGGACTGTCTTGTTCAGCCCTAGACGCAGATCTGGGAATACACCGCAGACTGAAACTGAGAGGACAACCCCATCTGTGAGGGAAAGCAGTCACCATGAGAGAGGGGTGCCCAGTCCAGAGGTCTCTGACAATGAAACAGATTTCGACGACGAACAGTACCCTCCGGCTGAGGACAAGTACAAACAGTTGGAGGATAGGCTGAATGCTATGGAGATCCAACAGGTACCTGGGCTGGATCTTGGAGATTTGGGTTTGTCAACTGGTGTGGTTATTCCTCGGAAGTTCAAAGCACCATCCTTTACTAAGTATGACGGGGCGTCTTGCCCCAAGCTGCATCTAAGGTCCTATGTTCGGAAGATTCAACCATATACGGTGGACAAGAATTTATGGATCCACTTCTTCCAGGAGAGTCTTTCAGGGACTCATCTCGAATGGTTCTATCAGCTAGATGGGACCAAAGTTCGTAACTGGGAGGAGTTGGCTACTGCTTTCTACAAGCAGTATCAATATAATGCCGACCTTGCCCCTACGCGTACCCAACTCCAGGGTATGTCGTTAGGATCAAGTGAAGGTTTTAAAGAATATGCGCAGAAATGGAGGGATCTTGCTGGAAGAGTACAACCACCTCTGACTGATCGGGAACTTGTCGATATGTTCTTGGGGACCCTGTCTGGTCCATTCTACAACCACCTAATTGGGAATTCGTCTGCTGGATTCACAGATCTTATCTTGACTGGAGAGCGAATAGAAGCTGGTATCCGGTCTGGGAAGATTCAAAAGGCTGCACCTTCTGATAAAAAGCCTCATCAGGGAAAGAAAGAATCCAATGCTGTGCACGGTAAAAAGAGCCGTCATGAGGTAGGGGCAATCCAGATCTCCAATCCCGGACCTGCTCAACAAAGACAGGGGCAGCAGCGCAAGGAGAAACGACAGTATACCAAACTCAACATGTCGCTGGATCAAGCACTGCAACAAATGTTGAAGGCAGGGCTGATCACCTTAAGGGCTCCTCTCCGGAATCCGAACACTTCTGCTCCCAACTATCATCCCAATGATAGGTGCGCGTATCATTCTGATAGCCCGGGGCATACTACAGACAACTGCTGGCCTCTCAAGAACAAGATTCAAGATATGATTGACGCCGGAGAGATTCAGTTTGAAGTGCCAGAGACTCCTAACATAATCACTGCTCCGTTACCCAATCGTTGAAGCCTTTGTTTATTTGAATTTTTGAGTTGTATTTTTCTTTGCTTATACAAACAATTACTGTCATAGCAAACTCTTTTATTCTATTAATGCATCGCATACGTCTGTTTTGGGAATTAATACAATTGTTTTCATTATATTCAAAATTCTTTTCATATTTTTTCTGATGATCAACTCTTGGTTAATAATTCTGAGCCTCTTGAGGGAGGATGACGAAAACGATACCACGATCGCTACAGTATGCTTTTGAACAGACCCCGCTGGTGAGGTACAGGCATTGTTTCAATCCCTAAACACTGGAGTTATAAGGATGATAATCCCTCGTCAACCCCTCTGAGCCAAAGAAGTAGGAGTTTTTATTTTCGAAAATCAAAACCCTCAATCATAACCTGGGGCAGGGTAGTCTCTCAGTTGATCCGTGTGCATAACGAATGGCACCAAAGATATCCTTACAAAACGAAGAAAGACAGTGATGGTTCCGAATAATCATAAGGACAGGCAGTCATTATCAACAAAAAAATCATAAATGAAAAGCCCAAAAAGTCAAAGCCAACGAAGAAGACTTACAAAACTGGGGCATCCCGCTGACTGTAATTCCAAAAAAGGAAACAGTTCAGGCAAAAAAATAGGGATAACAAAATCAAAAAGAAAGAGGTCCCACAAACCCTCGACAAAAAATGATGACTGCCTATTCAGAATAAATCATCAATATCCGAACCATCACTGGAAAATCAGAACAAAGACTCAAACTAGGTATAACGTATGATCAACTGAGTTTAGGTTTGGAGAATATCACGAAGAGCGGGTGGGTACAAATAATTTGAGCCTTTATCCTTTGTTTCTTAAACCGTGAACCAGGCCACGTTATAACCCCTAAAAGACCTAGCTGAAGCATGGGTTAGTTTGAAAGCATACTGTTACGAAAGGTATCCTGACTCTTTAAGGCCTACGGTAAATACGGAGTTGACATCATGTGTTTACAAACATTTACTTGCTTTATGAAAAAGAATGCATTTTCAAAATCTTCGAGACAGACATAAGCTTTGCATTTTTAACATAACTTTGTTTGCATATGACTTTTTGTTTGAACAGCATAGAAATTCGCATGACGAAAGTCTAATGAACAAGAGTATCTCCAATCAAGGGGCACGGCATGATCATGGTCTACCATCTGGGGCAGTTAAGTCAAGATCCAGAGAATCTCTCAAAAGGCCAAAAAGCCTGGGGCAAATCTCTGCCTGAGTCACTTGGGGCACTCCAGCAACGAATCTTGCACGATCAGACACCTTCTGGTAATATGGCAACACAAGCAGCCAGGGGCACCTACCTGCATTCTAAGAGCGTGGACATAGTCGAAAAATACTACGCAAAATCAAAGACCCGCTAGGTTGACACACCTAGGCAAAAATAAGGGCTTCCCGGCGAACCAAAAGGGTTCGGGCAAAATGAAGGGATGAAATGAAAAAAATCTGTACACCCGGCAAGTCGAAAACCTGAAAAGGCGGCTTGAGCAAAAATGGGTATCCCGGTGGACTGAAAACCCGAAAGGGCGGTCCAAGCAAAAAAAATTAGGGATCAAAGCGTACGACTATGTCCTGCCATCTTGTCACCTGCCTACCAGAAGAAGGTTCGCCCGTCAACCACAATCAGCACCTCATAGGTCTTCCTCCCCCATAGAAACAGGGGCAATGAAGAGTGGTCTAAGCAGTCTGATTGTTCTATCCTTCAAGGCATCAGGGTAAGTTCCGTTGAAGAACATAACCAATACAGTTCAATACTCCCCCGAGAGAGTCCAATCCAGTTTCCCCAAGAAAAATTGGAATCCATATCCCCAAGCAATAAGCTTATCCCCAGTAGATTCTGGAAGCTTATCCCCTCGCAGAACACGAACGCGTCTCCCGGCTTTATTCAAAGAGTTATTTCCTTAACAGGATATAACTGGGTTATCCTCAGCCAAAAGCCACGGAAAGAGCGTCGTTGACAAAGTCTTCCTAACCCCAGCGAAGTCTATCGACACTTCCAACAACAAGGATATCCTCAGCAGGTTACTATTATTAACACTCAGCAAGGCATCTCTCTTCCCACAGAGTATTACTTCTCAGCATGGTCACTAGAGTATCTTTTCTCCCCGCAGAATCCGTCATTTGCCAAGTTTATTCCCCAACGGAGTTATCTTCTCCCACCGGTATACTTGCAACCATCATCCCCAGCGGAGGCAAAAAAAACTATTCTTCAACATCAGCCCAGGATACGACTTCCCGGCACCCGTCAAGGATTTATTTTCTTAGACAAAAATACAGTCATAAACATCATATCTTCGTACATTGTAGCATGTATATGCATCATATGGCACGAATCTCATTAATTTTGAAGACATACAGTTCATGCATCATGATTTTGCATACAATTATGTTTTGCCTTTTCAGGAAAAAGATCAATACAAAAATGATTACTATCAACTAACGCAATTCTTTCTAGATATAGTTTTAGATATGACCCAGATATGGTGACGTTCTGATGCTGCTTCCAGAGTTCCTTCTAGATATAGTTTCAGATATGATCCAGATGATGGTGACGTTCTGATACTGCTTCCAGATATCCTTCTAGATATAGTTTCAGATATGACCCAGATGATGGTGACGTTCTGATACTGCTTCCGGATATCCTTCTAGATATAGTTTCAGATATGACCCAGATATGGTGACGTTCTGATGCTGCTTCCAGAGTTCCTTCTAGATATAGTTTCAGATATGATCCAGATGATGGTGACGTTCTGATACTGCTTCCAGATATCCTTCTAGATATAGTTTCAGATATGACCCAGATGATGGTGACGTTCTTATACTGCTTCCAGATATCTTTCTAGATATAGTTTCAGATGTAAACCAGATATGGTGACGTTCTGACACTGCTTCCAGATTTCCTTCTAGATATAGTTTCAGATATGACCCAGCGATGGTGACGTTCTGATACTGCTTCCAGATATCCTTCTAGATATAGTTTCAGATATGACCCAGATATGGTGACGTTTTGATGCTGCTTCCAGAGTTCCTTCTAGATATAGTTTCAGATATGACCCAGAGATGGCGACGTTCTGATGCTGCTTCCAGATATCCTTCTAGATATAGTTTCAGATGTAAACCAGATATGGTGACGTTCTGATACTGCTTCCAGATTTCCTTCCAGATATAGTCCAGATATAAACCAGATATGGCGACGTTCTGACACTTATTCCAGTTGAAGATATTCCAAGACCTTCTCTGGTTCAGTCAGATCGACCCTAAGATCTCCCTGATGCTTATCCAGTTGAAGATATTTCAAGACCTTGTCCGGTTCAGTTAAATCGACCCTAAGATTTTCCTGATGCTTATCCAGTCAAAGGCCTTCTCTGGTTCAGTCAGATCGACCCTAAGATCTCCCTGATGCTTATCCAGTTGAAGATATTCCAAGACCTTGTCCGGTTCAGTTAAATCGACCCTAAGATTTTCCTGATGCTTATCCAGTCAAAGGCCTTCTCTGGTTCAGTCAGATCGACCCTAAGATCTTCCTGATTCTTATCCAGTTGAAGATATTCCAAGACCTTGTCCGGTTCAGTTAAATCGACCCTAAGATTTTCCTGATGCTTATCCAGTCAAAGGCCTTCTCTGGTTCAGTCAGATCGACCCTAAGATCTCCCTGATGCTTATCCAGTTGAAGATATTTCAAGACCTAGACCGGTTCAGTTAAATCGACCCTAAGATTTTCCTGATGCTTATCCAGTCAAAGGCCCTCTCTGGTTCAGTCAGATCGACCCTAAGATCTCCCTGATTCTTATCCCAGTAGAAGACATCCAAGATTTTTTCTCAACGAGCGTTGTTGAAGTTAAAATCACCCAGATTTTTTCCCAACGAGCGTTGTTGAAGTTAAAATCACCCAGATTTTTCTCAACGAGCGTTGTTGAAGTTAAAGTCACCCAAGATTTTTTCTCAACGAGCGTTGTTGAAGTTAAAGTCGCCCAAGGTTCTCTTACCAGTCATGCTAAGGTAGTAACCATCCCTGGTTCTTTCATCGCCGTTTGAAGCTCCAGACTCAGCTCCTGTAACTAGTCAGGACACATTTATACCAGGCATCTAAAAATCAGCTCCTGCAACGTGTCAGGTACTCATTTTCTGTTTTGCAGGTATGCAGATTCTCGCCAAGGAATCTCTTACGCAATCAAACATCCAGATGGCATCTATAATCCTATCATCCTATTCATCAACCCCCAAATGGCATCTATAAGCCCATTCCCCCTTCATTACTAACATGTGAGCGCAAATTTCTGGGCACTCTAGTGTCCAATCATCTTCTACCCTCGGATTACGAAAGGCACGTCAGCCAATCTGCATCCTCAGGTCTAAGAAGATTGAACAGGGGCAACTGTTGTACCCCAAAATTTGCCCTCCCATATTCTTCAAGAAATTGCCAAGCCAAGTCACAAAACTCCCCCAAGGGTTGCACAGTCCAACTGTCTCCTATACAGTCAAAACTAGGGTTTGAGTCTGATCAAGAAAAGGAAGTGTTCAAAGGCTCAATCAAGTCTCATATGCTTGCAAACATGGTCAAGCATCCTCATATCAAGTTTCAAGGCATTCAACTCAAGATTGCACAGTCAAAACCCTAAATTGCACTACAGTCAACTGTAGGGGCAAAATGGTCATTTGACAGTCAAAAGTTCAAATTTTTGGTCAACATATCATTTTGAAGCCACAAACATCATTTGATCAATGCTTGATCATGATTCTCAAAATTTGGCTCAGAAAATCATCAAGATGCAAAAGTTTCCTTATTTGGACAGCTGAAAAAGTCAACTGAAATTGACCAGGGCATAACTTTCACATGGATTATCAGAAAAATTCCATCCAAAGCTCATTTTGAAGAGAAAGACATTTCCTACAACTCATCTTCATACTTCAAGTCCAAGAAATGCTCTCACAAAAAGTTATCAATTTCAACATTATAGGTCATTTTCAAAAGTCAACAAAAAGGGACTTTAAGTCAAAGGCCATAACTTGAGATTGGAAAATCAAAATGACATGGGACCAAAGGCATTGGTTAAAGGACTCAAGGACCTTTCCAAAATGTCCAAGAACATGAGAAAAGCTTAAAAATTGAGCAAGTTATGCATTGGAGAAGTTGGGAAATTTTTGTGAAATGGCAAAAGTCAACTATCCTTGAAACTTCAATTTTTGACAAAAGGGCCCACTTTCTTCCACTTGATTCAGCCTTTTCATGCCACACACGTGTCCCATGATTAATTTCAAGATCAAACATTGATTTTTCTATTTTATTTAATTTTTGATAATTTAATTCATTTTAAATCTTTAAAAATTCAAATAAAATTTAAAAATCAATGGAATAGTGTCATTTGAATTGGAATAGCTTCCGTATATCATGTGCCAGCTCACAAACTCATGCTAGGGTTAGGTTGTACACCAAGTCTTGGTTTTGCTTAAAAAAGGGAAAGTTTGTTAATGGTGAAAGACCTAAGACTAATTCTCTCATGGGCATGGATCAAGGCCAGCTAATGACCTAATTCCCTTCCCTCATAAGTAATGAGTCAAACCCTAATCACAAGACACTAAATGCTGCGCAGGAGACACCATTGCCAACTTGAAAAATTGTCCAAAAAACTCAAAACTGAAATCAGTGTTCTAGGTGAATTCAAGGCACAAAACCTATTCCAAAAGCTTCCTTGACAATTCCTGAACGTATCCCAATCCCTAACATCAACTCAAGCCCCAGGAATTGGTACATAGAACCTTCCCTGTACAGCAAAAAAGTGATGATCGTGTTTTCAGTTTTAGACATCCTCATTGCATTTTAATTATATATTCTTGTTCCTTGTGATGTTTTAAAGCTAACCAGCACCTTTAATTGTATTTTTATTTTCCATACACGATAATGCCATGAGTGAAATTTAGGGTTTTCAGAGGTTGAATTTGGGGCTTTTGCAAAGAGGAAAAATCAGGACTCCAAACCACCACCGTTCAATTTGGCATGCTTGGACGAAGAAGAAGCCATGGTCGCGATTAATTTATGAGCTGCATAGCTCTAATCGCTATTTTCTGAAAACGTCCCTAAGGCCACGCGCATAAAACCGTTGCCTCTGCTTTTGTTTTACAGGGATGGTGGAGAAGATGACGTGCTGTCCACACATGATTCGTTGATTTAAATTTCGCGCGTTTCTCTCCACTACGCATTGGTCTTTCTTTTTATTATTTATGTGTTGATATATTAACAAATACGCGTAGTGGCTCAGCTGGCAGTTGGTGATAGCGTTCACATCCAAGACCTGGGTTCGAGTCCCAGGTCTGTATATTTCTCATGTTATTTTTCATTACCCATTCATGTGCAGCGCTTATGATAAGGCATACCATGCATCTCCATTATCCAACGTCCACGCGTCCCTGATGACCAAACCAAAGGCACAGATCTAAGGAGCATGCTGTACCCTAGTCCACGCTTCAGCATATGATTCAAAAAGTCAAACGGACTCAAGATATTTTGGGCCAGATTTGCTAGGCCAACACCTCACAATTGGGGCCTGAACCCCCCCTGGTTTGCTTCTCTATATTTTTTTTATTTTTTATTTTCAATTATGATTTTATTTCCTTTATTAATTTAATTAATTATTTTTTACAAAAATACAAAAACTTCCTAAAAATCAGAAAAGACCAAAAAAATATAATAAATATTCTATTTTAATATTTTCTTGTAAATAAATTAACATGTAATAAATATTAGTTTAATTAGGTTTATCTTAATTCTTTTCATAATAAAACATAAAAAATATAGAATTTAGGCTTAATTTTTATCCTTTTTAATTTTTCCTTTTATCATAATATTATTTATTTATTTATTTCTATAATTAAATTGTACATAAAAATTAGGGTTTCATTTAGTTAAAAAATTTCAACATTTTCTTAATAACTAAAATCCAAAAATATAGCATTAGGTTTAATGACTTTTCATTCCTTTTAATTTTCCTTTTTTTTGCCATAATATTAGTGATTTATTTATTTTCATAATTAAACTTGTAAACTAATTAGGGTTGCATTTAGGTTAAATTTTAATACTTTCATAATAAACCTAAAAATAATTAGAACTAGGTTTAACATTTCATTTTGGTTTTTAATTAATTCTTTTTTATTAAATCTCAAAAAACACAAAAATACTAAAAAACATTTTCTTTTAATTCTTAATTTTAATTCCTTATTAATAATATTTTGCAAAAGGGTCCAACGCCCTCGTTCGTAATTTATTTTATTCGCACATTTGTTTTATTTCGCTTAATTCATTATATATCTCTCCCGAAGCCGTGTAACTTGAACTTCTCGCACTTTTATTTCTTTTATTTTCTTTATTTTTCTGTCAAATCGGGTCCGGTTTAATTTTGGCGATGTGGACCCGCGCCATTTGTAATAGCTTAGATTTACTTTTCCCGCAAAACTTTTAACTGTTAAAAAACATGCAAGAATGAATGGATAAAATAAAATCAAGCGTAGATCACAATGAACACGACAAGACAAATATCAATGAAAACGACACACAAATTGCACACACCACCCCTAGGGTACGCCTCACTGTTGCCTTGCCTTTCGAAAGGTGATCGTCGAGTAGAGGATGTCTTAGTAAGTCCTCATGATCCGGGAACCTGGCATGAGGGTAGCTTCTAAGGTGTCTTCCTATTGCTCTGGTGATCACCATGTCCCTATAAACTCGAATTGACCCGAACACCTCCAACGGTGGTGCTACCTACCTCTCAATGGTGGGATGGCACTACTTTAAAGGACATTTACACAGACGAATTCCTTAGGGTAGGTAGGTTCTCGTAGATACTTGCTCTCTTCAAAACAAAAATTCAAAGACTTTTCACACCAACACTTTTCAAAAGCTTTCAAAAAAAACTTTTCAAACACTCTGACGTACGAGTCGAACTGAAATTTTTCAAAGAAACTTTTTAAAACCCACAATTGAAAAGCAAGCAAACATTTTTGAAAACACAATGAGCAAGTACCTAAGAGCCCATGGATAACCATGGATAGAAAGGGTGCTAACACCTTCCCTTTCTATAACCTACCTCCCGAACCGAGAGCAATCTCTTTAAAGGAATTTTTCTGTGCTTTTGTCCTTTCCATTTGGAGAAAATAAAAGACGGTGACGACTCTTGCTTCCGCGACATTTCGCGAACCAGCGTTAAACAGTCAGTTCCAGATCCACCGATCACAGTTTTCAATGGCAATTTTGTGTTTCCAACATAACAGTATTTAATGTCATATTATAATATTTGGTGTTCTAATAATTGTTTAAAGTTTGGCCAACATATGGTATTGATGTGACATTAACTTTTTTAACCTCTACCCATAATTGTTAAGCTTTGGTAGCATATACTGTAATGATGAAACACAATTAATGTTATATAGCAACTTCACTGATGCAATGCACTGTACCCTATCTCATATCCAATGTACAAATAGAGTATCTGAGTACACTTAAAAATTAGAATACAAATGTTATGAACTGCAAAACCAAACAATTCCATATAGGTTTGTTACTCTTACATTCATTATGTTATACTTATGAAGAGTTGTAAGTTATCAACCATATTCTCTTTCAACTATGAACAACCATTTTGTAGATAGGAAATACTCTGCATCACTTGCAAGACAAAAGAGGAAGCATGTTCTTGATGAAAGAAGATTTAAGAAGAATAGAGTTAATGAAAATTCAACTGAGCACAACCATGACCTAAATAATTCAAGTTATGTAAGCAGACATCATACAAGACAACCACTGTCTGATA
Organism: Vicia faba; assembly: GCA_948472305.1. Taxonomy (NCBI): domain Eukaryota; kingdom Viridiplantae; phylum Streptophyta; class Magnoliopsida; order Fabales; family Fabaceae; genus Vicia; species Vicia faba. Next base: position 1,314,295,130 of record OX451740.1, on the reverse strand, counting down.
TCAGTTCTGTTTTTGTCAATGGCCATGGAGATGTTTCTGCACGAACAGAGTGCGTAATGCTTAATTCCCAACAAAGGAGAAGGAGTGTTGGTTTTAACCAGTGCACAACCCCAACACCTGCATCTTCCCCCAACTTCTCATGCATTTCTACTGATACAATTTCTCCCAAACAAATTTCTGCTTCAGCACGTCAAAGAAGGAGGTCAATAATGAAGCGTAAGAGTCCCCAAAACAACAGCCATCGTGGTCATCTGCAGATCAAACTCGCTGATAGAATGCCCTTTTGTTCCCCTTTACCGTTTGATGCTAACACACCTCTGAGTGGCGTTACCTCCTCATCAAGTATTAAATGCAAAAATAATTCATATGGACTACCGACTTCCTATGCATCTTCATCCAACAAACATCTTGATCCAAATCTAATTCGTTCAACGACTGCGAATCTATTAAAAACCTTTTCAAGTGTTACAGAAACGACGTCAACTTCCCTTAATACCAATCTGTTCAGAAGTGCTGACTCAGTGAACCCAGTTCAACAATCAGTTGCAGACTATTCATCCGATGAATCTTTAATCGATAGTTCGTGTGAATTCATAAATGAAGATCCGAATTATGATACAAGTTCAAGTCTGGACAACGACGAAGATCATTCTGCAAATGTCCCAACAATTGATTGCACAAATGCTGGTATGTATTGCTGGAATTATTATTAATAGCAAACCATAACTTAAATTCACTGTCATGCAGTTTGGTGTCTATGAATATACTGATGTGTATAAGATATATGATGTTTCGTTCTATCTGATAAATACATGATATTCAGATATTGGTGATCCTTCCATTGAATGCACTCAGTGTGGAGCACAAATGTGGTATCAGGAGAAGGTTGTCAAGAGAAAACATAGTGCAGTGCCTAAGTTCCAATTATGTTGTGGAAAGGGTAAAGTTGTGTTGCCACTTCTGAGAACACCACCACCGTTTCTTAAACATCTTCTGTCGAATGAAAACGATGTACTATGTAGAAATTATCAGCAGAATTGCAGACTGTACAACATAATGTTTGCATTTACGTCTCCTGGAATGAAAATTGACAATAGATTCAATAATGGAAATGGACCACCTAACATGAGAATTCAAGGGCAGTCTTGCCATAGAATTGGTAGCATGATGCCTGTGCATGGCGAAAAACCGAAATTCGCTCAGCTTTATATATATGACACTGACAATGAGATTCATCATAGGATGCAAGGAATAGGGTTATGTTTCTTAAGCCAACTGAGATGCCTACTTTATATTACCTTTGTTATTATCGTGCATGACATGTGTCTAATTTTTTAATGCAGCAACAACCAGAATATTATTGAAGAAACTGTTAGCCGAATACAAAACATGCTTGACGAATTTAACACACATGCTAAATCTTTTAGAATGGCATCAGCTAGACTAAAGGATTGTCCTGTACCTGACCTCAAGTTGAAGTTAATATCTGATAGATTAAAGGATGGACGAATTTACAACCAACCCACTGTGTCTGAGGTTGCAGCCCTCATTGTTGGTGATGTTGATACAGGCTCAAAAAGGGATATTATCCTTGAAAGACAAAGCGGTAGACTAAAACGAATAAGTGAGTTTCATCCGATCTATCTTGCATTACAATATCCACTTCTGTTTCCGTACGGGGAAGATGGATTTAGACTTGGTGTTCTACACAGAGAGACAGTTCCCAAAAAAAAAGGAAAGATGAACAAACTTACTATTAGAGAATGGCTGGCCTTTCGCATTCAGACCAGACAACGTGAAGCTCACACACTGCTCAGGTCAAGGAGATTGTTTCAGCAATTTTTGGTTGATGGATTCACTATGATGGAGTCACAGCGACTCAATTACATACGTAAGCATAAAAAAAAATTACGAGTATCCAAATACTCCAATTTGTCAGGAGTACACCAACAATCTTCAAATGAAGGAGCCCACAAAGGCAAAAGAGTGGTGTTGCCGTCAACATACATTGGAAGTCGCAGATACATGGAACAATTATACTTTGATGGAATGGCAATTTATAGTCAAATTGGATTTCCCGATCTATTCATTACCTTTACTTGCAATCCATGTTGGCCAGAGATTCAGAGGTTTCTTAACAACATGAATTTACAACCTCAAGATCGTCCTGATATAATCTCAAGGGTTTTTAAAATGAAGTTTGATGAATTACTGTATGATATAACAAAGAAGCATGTCTTGGGCAGAGTTGTTGCATGTGAGCCACATGAAATTAAATATGTAATACTTAATTCTTCCCTATTCTATACCAATGATTTTAAATTAATGTTTTACTGTATTTTAATTTCTTCCAGATATATACACCATTGAGTTCCAAAAGAGAGGTTTGCCCCATGCACACATTTTACTTTTCATGCATCACCAGAACAAGTTTCCCACTCCGGATGACATCAACAACATTATTTCAGCAGAAATACCGGCAGAAACGGATGATAAACAATTCAATCATTTGGTAAAGACACATATGATTCATGGTCCATGTGGGTTGGCTAACAGATCTTCCCCTTGCATGAAAAATGGTAAATGCTCTAAATTCTTTCCCAAAAATTGGCAGCCTCAAACCATTGTCGATCAAGATGGCTATCCCGTCTATAGGAGAAGGGATACTGGCATTACTGTTCTGAAAAAAAGTATTGTTCTTGATAATAGGTATGTAGTTCCTTATAATGCATATCTTCTAAAGAAATATCAGGCGCACATTAATATGGAATGGTGTAACCAAGGTACTCCTGTCAAGTACTTATTCAAGTATATTAACAAAGGTTACGATAGAATAACTGCAGCGGTTGTTCGGACCGAATCAGACGGAAGTTCATTTGGTACAGATGTTGATGAAATCAAACAGTACCTTGATTGCAGGTACGTTTCCCCGAGTGAGGCGTGTTGGAGGATTTTTTCATATCCTATCCATGGTAGATCTCCTTCTGTCGAAAGGTTGTATTTTCATCTGGAAGGCGAAAATCTGGTTTACTACACTGACTATGATTTCATAGACAATGTTCTTGAAAAACCAACTGTAAAGGAATCAATGTTTACAGCTTGGATGGAGTCAAACAAAAAATATGAAGATGCAAAGACTTTAGCATACACTGCGTTTCTTTCCAAGTTCGTTTACGATAAAAGGTACCGTTTATGGAGACCTCGAAAAAGAGGTCGTACGATTGGCCGGTTAATTTGGGTTCCTCCAAGCACTGGTGAGCTCTATTACCTTAGAATGATGTTGACGGTTGTCAAGGGACCGACTTGCTATGACGATATAAAAAAGGTTGGTGGAGTAGTCCGCGACAGTTTTAGAGATGCATGCTTTGAGATGGGATTTCTTAACGACGACAAAGAATATGTTGCAGCCATAAATGAGGCCAAAGATTGGGGTTCCGGTAATTTTTTGAGGAAGCTATTTGTCACAATGCTGTTGTCTGGTACTGTTAATCGACCGCGACATGTTTGGCAACAGACTTGGAAGTTGCTATCTGATGGTATTCTTCATCAACAGAGAATTGTCACTGGAATAAGAGGTACACTTAACAAATACCTAAATACTTCTGTTAAATTTCATACAATTACAAACCGTACGAAACTATTATAATGAGTTTTTCTTCTTATAATACCTTTTAAACTACTTTGGATGCAATAATTTCAATCCTTTTATACTTCCATATATATGTTACATATCATACAGTTCAAACCATACTTAAGTCTTTTGACAGGTTCTCATTGTCGTAATGTAATTTCAACTCATGTAGATAGGGTCTTAACTTAAGAATTTCAATTGTTACCAAACTGGTTCACATCATTTCCATTCAACAGCACCTTTCAATGCTGCCCTTTCAAAGAATCATAAGTTCCAGTAAGCAAGTCCTTTCAATGCTGCTATTTCATCAGTAATAAAAATATCTAATGCAATCTGATATTACTCACCACCAACACAGAACAGAATAATTTTGTGATTTATCTTTTACCTTCAACCACCTTTTGTCACAGCTACTGATAAAAAACATAACATTTTTAATGAACCCGAATGTCTGATGCTCTTGCATTATACTGAACTTTTCCATGATACTGCCATTTTAAGGTTAACGATCCTTTTGCATGTCTATATTCATCAACACTGTGATTTCTATTGTACATAATAGTTATATTTTATTTTGGTTTGTATTTGTGTTGGAAGACATGCAATTGTCAACTGCAGAACTGACAAACCTCACATTAATTGAGATTGAGAATATGATGCAATCAAATAGAAGAAGCTTGCGTGAATTCAAAGATATGCCATTTCCAGATTTGTATATAACGCGACATGTCGGTAATAGACTGATTTTTGATGAACGTGATTACGATGCTGATTTAGAGCGACAAAACTTCCAGAATCTATTTTCATCTCTAACAGGTATTTCCTCATTATTCAAATCATCGATGTTTTCATTAAACTACTGTTGTATTGATTCTTTTCATTTGAACGTCAAGATGAGCAACGTGCAATCTTTGAAACCATATTGGACGCCGTCAAGAAACAAAACGGAGGGGTGTTTTTTTTACATGGATACGGCGGAACCGGTAAAACGTTTATGTGGAGGACATTATCAAGTGCACTTCGTTCAGATAAAAAAATTGTTCTGGCTGTTGCTTCAAATGGCATAGCTTCCTTATTATTGCCAGGTGGTAGAACAACCCATTCGAAGTTCAAAATTCCCATTCCAACGCTTGACAACTCTACTTGCAATGTTGACAAAGACTCTGAGCATTCACAGTTATTCGAAGCTACTGATGTCATAATATGGGACGAAGCACCCATGGCTCATAAGAATTGTTTTGAGGCCTTGGATAAGACCCTTAAGGATGTCATGAGCGAGAAGGGTTTTGCAAATACAATTTTTGGTGGCAAGGTAGTTATATTTGGAGGAGATTTTCGACAGATACTTCCAATTGTTCCAAGAGCAGGCCGTTCTGATATTGTTCATGCTTCCATTTGTTCTTCTTATGTGTGGGACTATTGCCAAGTCTTAACACTAACCAAAAACATGAGACTAAAGAATGGGAGGGACGGTACAACTTCTGATGAACTTGCAGAATTCTCTAAATGGATATTAAATGTTGGCGACGGTAAAATATGTGAACCTAACGATGGATTAGCTGATATAGAAAATCCTCCGGATTTGTTAATTTCCAATTTTGAGGATCCAATAAGAGCTATAGTTGAAAGCACATATCCAAATTTTCTTGCCGACTTTCAAAATGTAGAATTTCTACAAGGAAAAGCAATACTTGCTTCAACCATTGAAGTTGTTGATAAAATTAATCATTACGTGTTAGACATGATACCGGGTAAACTATTTTTTCTTTTGATGTTTATTTTCGTGTAGATGTTTCGTTATTAAATTATTCTTGAAAAAACATTATGGATTGATTCGCGTTTTCCCATTTCTTAGGTGAGGACAAAGAGTATTTGAGTTTTGATTCGATTGATAGAACTGATTCAAGTTACACCGAAGCCTATGAATGTCTTACTCCAGAATTTCTTAGCAAGCTTAGGACTTCAGGTGTCCCAAATCACAAACTCAGATTAAAGGTTGGTACACCAATAATGCTTATGAGGAATTTGGACCAAAACGATGGTTTGTGTAACGGAACTAGACTAATTGTTACAAGGTTGGCAAATCACGTTATTGAGGCAAAGGTCATGTCTGGTAAGAATGTTGGTAACATCTTTTACATCCCTCGAATGTCTATGTCACCTTCCGAGTCACCGTGGCCATTTAAGTTGATTAGGAGACAGTTCCCAATTATTGTGTCGTACGCAATGACAATTAATAAGTCTCAAGGCCAATCACTTGATACAGTTGGATTATATTTGCCTACTCCTGTATTCAGTTATGGCCAGTTGTATGTAGCCATTTCAAGAGTTACAAGCAAAAGTGGTCTGAAGATCTTAATACATGATAGTATGAATGTATCAACATCTATCACTACAAATGTTGTATACAAACAAGTTTTCCAATCTCTTTGTTGATCGGTAAGTACATAATAACAAATATTTTCTTTAATATAAATTGTTTTCGTAAATGCTGTCTAATTTTTGCATAATTTATTGTGCGGGTCAAAAAGTTGAAAACATCGTTTCCAAGCTGGTTGCGTTGTATCTGAAGACTCGTGATAGTTTCTTATTTTGAAGAGTCATCACAGTTTCTTATTTTATTACACAATCATGATTTCAGTTTACATTTTTTAATGTTGTCAAATAAGTTTGATACACTAAATTTGGCCGAATTAGATGAACTTTTATTGAATTACATGAAAACGAATTTACTGTTACATGACAACATTAGTTCCACGTTTTATGAATTCTCGACCGGCCCCGTGCGACAGCACGGGTTATCGACTAGTTTACTATATAGAAGCAATCAGAATTTAGTTTGTTTTTGGTTTTAGTTTTTTTTTAGCAACCTCCATTCCACTTTTAGTAAATTAAAAAAACTTTTTAATTTAAATGCTCTTTCTGAGTAGGGTTAGCAGGTGTACCGCATGGATAAATAAAGGCAAAATACTCATTTTGGTCCCTTAACTATACCCTTGGGTTCATATTGGTCCCTTAACTTTTTTTTGTGTCATTTTGGTCCCTTAACTTTCAAAAAGTTTCATTTTAGTCCTTTTTGTCTAAATTCGTAGCTAATTAGACGGAAAAACTTTGAAATCAGCCGCTAAATTCGTAGCTAATTAGTAAAAAAGGACTAAAATGAAACATTTTGAAAGTTAAGGGACCAAAATGACACGAAAAAAAGTTAAGGGACCAATGTGAACCCAAGGGTATAGTTAAGGGAACAAAATGAGTATTTTGCCATAAATAAAAAATAATGACTTAGAAAAATTGAAATATTTTGTAACATTGGGGTATTTGACTCAATTGTCACCCTGGTGAAAACTTTTTCCCAAACTGTCATCATTTTAAAAAAAAAACTTAAAATGTCACCTTTTTATTTTTTATTTTTATTGTTTATTGGTTGACCTTTATCCTTGAAAACTTAAAATGTCACCTTTTTATTTTTTATTTTTATTGTTTATTGGTTGACCTTTATTCTTGATAGCGGACGCACCAGAGTTTCTTCATGGGGCTGTCATTCTGGATGGAGGTCTAAGTTATTTATTTTCTTTGTTTTTAAATAAAAATAGATTTATGTTTTGTTTTTTATATATTTTTAATTAATAAAAACATTTAAAAACTATGACAAATAAAAATGAATAAATAAATAAAACTAAACAAAAATAATAATTTATAATATAATATTAAATTGACAAATATTATAAAATATTATAAAATGATAATTGAGGAAATAAAAAAATATTAATCATCTTGTTGATTTTGATACCGGTTCCACATCGTGCCATATTGTTCAGTTGTAGTAGGTGGAGGAGGGGCGGAAGCTGTTGACGGATATAAGGATATACTAAAATGAGCACTTTCATCAGAAAAAATTTAAAAATTATCGAAAGCATCGAAAGTCATATTCAATGGGAGGTTGCTTGGTAGGTTTGTTGTCGTGGTGGGGTAGGTTGTTGTTGGTCATATGATTGATGTAACATTCTGATACATATAATATTGATGGTTATGGATTAATGTGTGGTTCTGGTTGAGCTTGGTAAGGATAAGTTGTTTGTTGGAATGAGGTGTATTGAATTTGTTGTTGGGATGGTTGACTGTAGTGTGGTTGTTGTTGTTGGGGTGGTTGGTAATATTGATATAGTTGGTTGGAAAATTGGATGAGGATGGTTGTGTACTTTACTGGTAAATTGTGCTTTGGGTTAGGAGGTCAGATGTTGTTGGTTGTTGTGAATTTGGCATTTGTGATGTGGGTCACTGTGATACGGTGGGAGAACTGACTTGTGGTTTTGCGTTTGTTTTCGCAAATGTTTCGGTTGAGCAAGAGTCGCCACCGACTTTTTCTTTTATCCTAAGGAAAGGTTAAAAAGCACAGCAAAAACCTTTGAGATGTTTTCTTGGGTTCGGGGAGTAGATTATAGAAAGGGAAGGTATTAGCACCCTTTCTATCCATGGTTATCCATGGGCTCTTAGTTACTTGCTTAGATCAACTTGCCTTGATTTTCAATTGTTTGAAATGGTGCTTTGTGTGTGTGTTTGAAAATGTTTTTGAAAAGAGGCCAATGTGATGGCAACCTTTGTAATGATCCATGTTGGGATGTATACAAAAGGTGTATGTCTTTTGAAAAGGTTTTTCATTGTTTTTGAAAGTTGTTTTGAAAGTGTAGTGATGTGTGGTTTGAAAAATAGGCAAGTGTTTTGTTTTGCAAGTTGGATTCAAGTAACTAAGAGGTTATCTACTCCTAAATTTCTCAAAGATTTCTCCTATGTTTTTAACCCTTTTAACAATTTTGTTCCACCATTGTATTTGGTGGACAATCTTGTGTTAGGATGTGAAAGGAACGGGCGCGGGTCATCGTTTAGACCATAATTGCAATGGTGCCAAGTATCTTTGGGCAATTTTTCCTTGAAGGGACTTGATCATTTTTTAGGCAACTTTCGAAAGTGTCATCGAGGGACTATGATCATTTGATTGTGTTTGTTTTGCCCAAAGAGACCTAACATGCAATATGGCCCATTATTGAAGGCAACAAGTGGAATACCCTAGGGGGTGCAAGTGTGATTGGTGTTGTCCATTTTCATGCTTGTTTATCTTTGAAATTAGGTCAAACTATTTTGGTTAATTGATTTGCATACAAACCCTAATTTTAGCATGGTATAATTAGAAAGCATTAAAGTGCGAAAAATAAAGTTCCTAAGTTATTACAACACAATATATGGGAAGGGGGGGTACAAATATTCAAATGGGGGTATTTTGACAAGGAATTTAAACCTAGACTATTACATCAATTTGGATTATTTACAAGATATTTAATTGCACAAATAAAATAGAAATAAAATAAATATGCAAGATGCAAAAAATGTTTTTTATGTGTATGAAAAAAGGTATTTTTTTTATGTGTCAAATAAACAAAATAAAAAGTATTATTTTTTGGAGTTTTTATGTTTAGGGCAAAACCCTAATTTTATTAAGTAAAATATATTAATTATTTAATATGTACAAATATTTATCAATTATGTACAAAAATAAAATAAAAATGAAGTATATTTGTGAAAAGGTATTTTTTAATATTAAATATTAATAAAAATAAAAATGTGTATATTTTGTATTTTTTCCTAAATATGCTAATAAATATGTATGTATTTGTATTATTTATCAAATATATTAAATATGTGCAAAATAATAATATTTAATATTTATAAAAAAAGTATATTTTATATAAAATATTTTCAGAAGATAAAATAAAATAAAAATGGAAAATAAAATGTGTTTGCATTATTTTAGTATTTTTTAAATAAAAGTATGTAAGTATTTATTTATGTATAAACATTATTTTAAACAAACAAATGCCTAATAAATATAAAAATGGTGTAAAATTTTTTTTTTTATATTTTTAATATTGTGAGGAAAAATAAATAAGTCAGAACAAAAAAGAAAAGGTCAAAAAATCATGAAAATAAGCATAATGGGCCAAGGGGGGTTTAAAAGTAATAAAAGGGTGCAAAAAGAAAGTCAACTCAGGCCCAGCCCAAGAAGACTTCATCTTCAACCTCAAAACATGTTTGAACAACCATCCACGCGCGTTTTCTATCTCCCAATTCCTGGACTTTCAAGCAAAACTCACAACATGAAAAATGTAGAGCATTAAAAGACGAATCCAGACATATAAAGAACTTGACTTAACTCTCTAAGATGAGAGAGAATTTCTTCTCCCCCAATTCCTGACCTAGTTTTTGTTCCATGTTCAGACATTAAATTCTCACAGCACACATAATATAAATGAAAACTAATTACATGGGCATGTTCAGGGCTATGAATGTGACATATTTTCTTCACAAACCTAAAGCTAACAATGCCTGGATAGAGAGATACGAGTTCATGAACTTACCTGTTCAGTTGGAGTTGTATCTGGTGATGGAGGTACTTTCAGTGCAAGGTGATGATTGGTACAGCTTCCTTGATGTCCAGGGATGCTATTCCAAGTTTTACTTTGCTTTGAAACTAGCTGAATCGAGTTATAGAACTCCACCTGTAAAACAGAAAAATGAAAATGGTGATGTTGAATGGGAGTGTTACAGGTCGTGTTTGAGGTTTGGAATAGCTTCAAGGGATGTTGTGGGATGTGTTTGAGGTGATTTTAGCAAGAATGCATGAAAGGATTGAGCTATGGAACTCAATCTGCAGCAGGTCCCCTGTTTTGGCAATTTGAGGGTGATTCTGTGTTTGAGAGGGTGTTGGAGATGGTTGGCTCGTGTTCTAGCTCAGGTTTGATGATTAGAAAATGTTTGACAAGTTTGCTTAAGCTTGTGTTAGCTGAGATGAGAGTTGTGTTATGTTATGCTAGCTTTCTTCTTACTTAAGCAACAAAAGGCCAAGTTGAGTTTCTAGCTTGTACAGGCCCCCCCTAATGTGCTGCATACCTTGGCCTTGATCAGTGTAATTAGCTCATAAACTTGTGCCAAAGAGATTTGCACTGTACTTGCTTGGATTGCTAATTGACATAAAGTGCAACTTTTCTAAAATGGATATAATGCTTTATCTAAAAATGGCTTAGTTTAACATGTAATGCTTAAACACATAAAACAAGGCCTTGGCACAATGAGTTAGCATTAAATTATTGAGTGCAAATGGGATATAGGACCTGTAATCAAGGAAAGCAAGCTGAATTCAAAATGGCACAAATGTATGAACATGTAATTTGGCCAAATCAAAAGTGAGTTTTTCCCAACTTGCCAAATTCGATTCTCCCTAACCATGAGGTTGTTTGATGAGTTCTTGGACATTTTGGAAAGATTGGAATGTGTACTACAATCCATCTTTGAAATGCAAATTGAAATTCCAAGTGGAAGTATGTGAAAAATGGTCTTGAAGTTAGGCAAAAATCCTGCCTAAAATAGGTCAAATTTTCTCTAAGTTAAGAATGGTTTGGTACCCTTGTTCCAAAAATTGTAACTTGAGCTACAAGATTCTTTTGGGAAAACTTTGTGAATAAAAGTTGTAGATTTTTCAATAGGCTACAACTTTCATGTTTTGACTTTTGCTTGAATCCAAATGAATCTTGGTGAGAAAGTGGGGCAAAGTTAGGAAAAAATTAGGGTTTTTCATAACTTAGAAAAATTCTAAGTTATGAAAAATCTTCATTTCAAACCCTAATTTGTAATTCTTGATTTCTTGATGAACAAGTTTCATGATTTGGCATGTTTTGATGAAAAATGAATCTTGACACTTGATTTTGACCAAAAAGTCAAAGTTTGACTTTTCAGTATACAGTCAAAAATTGATCAATTGACTGGGAAATTCAACTGTCAATCTTGTGTATTTGAGATCTTTTGAACTTGTTGAGCATGTCAAGATAATTCCATGGGATCCTTGAGTCCATATGTGAGCTTGGTTTGCCATTGGCTAGGTTAAACAGTCAAAAATTGCCTTTGTGCAGTCAAAACCCTAAAAATGACCATTTTGCCCTTTTGGTGATCTGATCAAATGTCTTGTGGAATTATGATCCAAACTTGATCAAATGGTCCATGTGAGTTCATAATGTTGATGTGGGTCAATTTTCATGAGATTTGACTGTCAATTGGCCACAGTTGATCTTCAATCTTTTCATGTAGACATGCCCTGGCTAGATACAGGTGTCGAGTCTACAATCGGTTGCTCACAGATATGCCCTGGCTGGATACAGGTATCGAATCTGGAAATAGTCGTTAACAGATATGCCCTGGCTGGATACAGGAATCGAATCTTCGAACTCTTCAGACGTGCCCTGGCTGGATACAGGAATCGAATCTGGAATTGTGACAGTTGGTAGATATGCCCTGGCTGGATACATGAATCGAATCTTCTAACTCTTCAGACGTGCCCTGGCTGGATACAGGAATCGAGTCCGAAAATAGTCGTCAACAGATATGCCCTGGCTAGATACAGGAATCGAATCCGGAATTGTGATAGTTGATAGATATGCCCTGGCTGGTTACAGGAATCGAATCTGGAAATAGTCGTCAACAGATATGCCCTGGCTGGATACAGGAATCGAATCTTCAAACTCTTCAGATGTGCCCTGGCTGGATACAGGAATCGAATCTGGAAACTGATCACTCACAGATGTGCCCTGGCTAGATACAGGAATCGAATCTGAAACTGTGACAGTTGAAGGTAGTTGTCTTTTTCCTGAAAAGGCAAAACATCAGTTGTATGCAATGTCATGATGTATGACATGCATGATGTTATGACGTTCAAAATGAGATAGTGTCGTATGCACTTTATCATGTATGTAAGCAAGATGTATGAAATGCGAAATGTTTATGAATGTATTTTCGTCTAGGAAAATAAATCCTTGACGATCGGCCGTGGAATTAAATCTTGGGCTGACGTTGAAGAGTAGAGCTCTTCGTTTCCGCTGGGGATGATGGTTGCAAGAATACACCGGTAGGAGAAGATGGCTCCGTTGGGGAATAAACTTGTTGGAGAGATTACTCTGCGGGGAATTGCTCTGTGGAAGAGATACTTCTTGAAGTTTTGATGAGAGCTCCACTGAGGATTTCAATGATGGACTCCGCTGGGGATAACAATGATAAACTCCTCTGGGGATGACAATGATAAACTCCGCTGGGGATTGCAATGATAAACTCCGCTGGGGATAGGAAGAACTTTGCCGAGGGCGATCTTCCGTGGTAATTAGCTGAGGATAACCCATTTATAAGCCCTTGTGAGGAATAAACTTTGAATAAAGCTCGGGAGAGACGTCCGTACCCTGCAGGGGATAAGCTTCCAGAATCTACTGGGGATAAGCTTCAAGACCTGCTGGGGATGCTTGCTGAGGGATGCCTATACTCCGCTGGGGAATGTTGATATCTTCTGGGGATACACGACTTCCTTCATGCTGACCGTAGACTAACTCTGTTGGGGGAGAGTATTGCTGACTTGCTAGGGGAATATTGTGCCTTTTCAGGATTGATAGGGAACCAACTTTACTCGGGGAAAGTATTGTTGAATCTTGTCTTATTCCGCGGGGAGTTGAGATAATTTGGTCACATTCTTCAGTTGAACCTACCTTGGTACTTCGGCGGACAAAGCAACCAGACTGCATCAGACAACTTTACATTGCCCCTGTTTCTGATGTCACCTGTAATTAGTCTTTTGTTTCATATGCAAATATTTATGAATCAACAATTTAATGTCAAATGCATATATAAAAAATGAACATTGGACGTTCTTCGCAAGACAAAACAGAAAAAGGAAAACAATGGGCAATTTGTTTGGAAAAGTGAACTTGTATTGATTTTGAAAGTTGCCTGTAAATAGACGTTTTTGTACAAGAGGTCGACGTCCTAGTAAGAGAACGCCGCCGAATAACATGAAGTTTATACAATTTGAAAAGGAAACAAAACAGCTATGTGCATAATATTCCCACTGGGTTCCAACTCTGCTATCGCCTTTATGTCTTCAAGCGTCTCATCACTTTGCTGCTTAGTTGAAGATGAAGCTGATTGATCGATGCCGAAGTCTGAGCCAGATAGTTGATGTCGAATTTTGGATGCAAGGTGATCCAATGAGACATAGTGTTACGCTTTATCCCTAACTTTTGCCTGGACCGCCCTTTCGGGTTTTCGGTCCACCGGGATACCCATTTTTGCCCAAGCCGCCTTTTCAGGTTTTCGACTTGCCGGGTGTACAGATTTTTTTTTTCATTTTATCCCTTATTTTTGCCCGAACCCTTTTGGTTCGCCGGGAAGCCCTTATTTTTGCCTAGGTATGTCAACCTAGCGGGTCTTTTATTCATGCGTAGTATTTTTTTACTATGTCTGCATTGGCGGGGTGAGGAAGGTCGTCACCATCCATGGTGGTTAGAATCATGGCTCCTCCTGAGAACACATGTTTAACCACAAATGGCCCTTCGTATGTAGGGGTCCATTTGCCTCGGGGATCACTTTGAGGGAGGATGACGCGTTTGATTACCAGGTCCCCAACTTGATACTCTTGTGGTCTGACTTTCTTGTTAAATGCCCTGATCATCCGTTTTTGGTACGTCTGACCATGACAGATAGCGGTGAGTCTCTTTTCGTCAATCAGGTTTAATTGATCAAGTCGAGTCTGGACCCAGTCATCTTCACTCAGATCTGTATCCTTCATTATCCGGAGAGAGGGTATCTGGACTTCAATCGGCAAGACTGCCTCCATGCCATAGACCAAGGAAAAAGGAGTTGCCCCGGTTGACGTCCTTGCTGAGGTACGGTACCCATGAAGAGTGAATGGTAACATTTCGTGCCAATCTTTGTAGGTCACTGTCATCTTCTACACAATTTTCTTGATATTCTTATTAGCTGCTTCTACAGCCCCATTCATCTTCGGCCGGTAAGGAGAAGAGTTGTGGTGCTGTATCTTGAATTGCTCGCAGAGCTCAGTGATCATCTTGTTGTTAAGATTGGTACCATTGTCCGTAATGATCCTTTCTGGGACGCCGTACCGACAAATCAGGTTATGCCGAATGAAACGTGCCACGACGCTCTTGGTTACCGTGGCGTAGGAAGCTGCCTCAACCCACTTCGTGAAATAATCAATTGCTACTAGGATGAAACGATGCCCGTTGGATGCCGTCGGTCGGATCTCACCGATCATATCGATGCCCCACATTGCAAAAGGCCAAGGTGCCGTCAGGACGTTCAGAGGAACCGGAGGGATGTGCACCTTATCAGCATAGATCTGGCATTTGTGACAAGTTCGAGAATGTTGGTAACAGTCGGCTTCCATTGTGGACCAGAAATATCCTGCCCGAAGAATTTTCTTTGCCATGGTATGTCCACTGGAATGTGTTCCGAATGTACCTTCATGCAGTTCTATCATGATCTTTTCTGCTTCAGCCTTATCCACGCAACGCAGTAGAGTTGAATCATGATTCCGTTTGTAGAGAATGCCGTTGCTGAGGAAGAATTTTGCCGCAAACCTTCTCATGAACTTCTTGTCGTTGACAGATGCACCTTCAGGGTATTCCTGAGCTTCCAAGTATCTCTTCACCTCATGATACCAGGGTTTTTCAGTCACCTTTTCGGCCTCAAGATCGCAGCAGTATGCAGGTTCGTCCAACTTCCAGATAATGATCCGGGGAGCCTCATTGTCCCATTTGACTTTGAACATCGAAGACATCGTAGCTAGTGCGTCCGCTAACTGATTCTCCTCTCTTGGGAAGTGTTCAAAAGTTATCTCTTCAAAGTGGGGAAGCAAAGTCAGCACATACTCCTTGTAAGGAATAAGATTTGGGTGTTTCGTATCCCACTCGCCTTTGATCTAATTGATCACGAGAGCGGAATCTCCGAAGACACTCAGAAACTTGATCCTTAAGACAATCGCAGCTTGAAGACCCATGATACATGCCTCATATTCTGCCATATTGTTGGTGCAGTTGAAACACAGCCGGGCGGTGAGTGGAGTATGAGTACCTTTGGGGGATATGATCACAGCGCCGATACCATTACCCAAAGCGTTCGAGGCTCCGTCAAAATGCATAGACCATCGGGATCCTTCCTCAGGTCCTTCATCCGGTCCAGGTACTTCACAGTCAGTTACTACCATGATATCTTCGTCCGGAAATTCAAAGTTCAATGATTGGTAATCGTCCACAGGTTGGTGTGCCAAATGATCTGCCAATACACTTCCCTTGATTGCTTTTTGAGTTGTGTACTGGATATCATATTCTGTCAAGATCATTTGCCATCTTACTATTCTTCCAGACAGAGCAGGCTTTTCGAATATGTACTTGATGGGATCCATCTTTGAAATCAACAGAGTAGTGTGAGTCAGCATATACTGTCTCAGCCGGAGAGCAGCCCATACCAGAGCGCAGCAAGTTTTCTCGAGCAGTGAGTACCGAGACTTACAATCGGTAAACTTTTTTGCTCAGGTAATAAATAGCGTGCTCTTTTCGGCCAGACTCGTCATGCTGCCCCAGCACACACCCCATCGAGTGGTCAAGTACTGTCAAGTATAGTATTAGAGGTCTCCCTTTCACTGGCGGCATAAGAATGGGTGGCTCTTGGAGATACTCTTTTATCTTTTCAAAAGCGGCCTGAAATTCATCGTTCCAACGTACTACTTGATCTTTCTTCAGTAATTTGAAGATTGGCTCACAGGTAGCAGTTAGATGTGAGATGAATCGGGCAATGTAATTTAGTCGTCCCAGAAAGCCTCGGACTTCTTTCTCCGTCTTGGGAGTCGGCATCTCTTGTATGGCTTTCACCTTGGCAGGGTCCACCTGAATACCTTTATCGCTTACAATGAAACCTAGCAATTTTCCGGACCTCACCCCAAAGGTGCATTTGTTGGGATTCAACCTCAGCTTGTATAACTTCAATCGGTCAAACAGCTTCCACAGATGGTCAAGGTGTTCCTCCTCAGTTTGAGACCTTGCAATCATGTCATCAACATATACCTCAATCTCATGATGGATCATATCATGAAATAAAGCAACCATGGCACGTTGGTAGGTTGCACCAGCATTTTTCAACCCGAATGGCATGACCTTGTAGCAGAAGGTGCCCCACTGAGTCACAAAGGTAGTCTTTTCCATATCTTCCGGAGCCATCTTGATCTGATTATACCCTAAAAAGCCATCCATGAAGGAGAACACCTTGTGTTGAGCAGTATTGTCAACAAGAACGTCGATGTGAGGCAGAGGGAAATCATCTTTGGGGCTGGCCCTGTTCAAATCCCTGTAGTCAACACACATTCTGACCTTACCGTCCTTCTTCGGTACCGGCACCACGTTGGCAACCCACTGAGGGTAAGAAGTCACTGCTAGAAACCCGGCATCGAATTGCTTCATAACCTCAGCTTTGATCTTTTCGGACATCTCTGGGCGCATACGGTGGACCTTTTGCTTTACCGGAGGGCAGTCTTCCTTGGTGGGCAGCTGATGAACTACAATGTCGGCATCCAAACCAGGCATGTCTTCGTAAGACCAAGCAAAGATTTCCATATAGTCATGCAGCATCTGGATCAATTATTGCTTCACGCTGAGCTCTAGATTGGCACCAATCTTGACTTCTTTTCTATCTGTCTCAGTACCCAGGTTAATCGTTTCCACTGGCTCTTCATGCGGCTGAATGGCCCTCTCTTCCTGGAGTAGCAGTCTTGCGAGTTCACCAGGCACTTCGCAATCATCTTCACCTTCGTCTTCGGCCAAGTTGATCAGATTCTCGAAGTCATAACTGGTGGTAGCAGAGCCGTTACCAGTGAGATCCAGAGTGGATTGAAACCTATATAAGTGAGTGTGTGTAAATATAGCTGTTTTGCAATATATAACACAGAAAGAAAAAGAGCACAAGATTTGAAATGCAACAAACGTCCAATGTTTTGATTAATGATATATGGAAATGTCATACAAAAAGCCCTCACAAATGGAGCTACGGTGCCCCGGGTAGGACACCGAGCCAATAAAAGTTTCAACATATTGTTTGTTACAAATTGAAAATCAAAAGAGTTAATTACTGCGTGACAAATGTAATAGGTGTAAAATCCTTTGCCGTCCAGTTGCTTGGTCCGTTGTTGGTGGTTGGATAGATCCAACTGTCAAATTCTGCTTCCTCTACGTCCTCCTCGATAGCATTCACCCTTGGGTTGGTGATAAACACCGGAGCCTTTCTGATCCTTTCTTTGCACACAGCCCTCTGAGCCTCTGCAGTGAAGCCCAGCCCTAACTTGTCGGTCTTTTGAGTGAAGTCAGGAAGTTGACCCCAGTTTGCACATTTTCCTTTCTTGATTACAGCCCGGGCATCCTTTAGGGAAGCCATCTTCAGAGGAAAGTCTTCTTCAACCACTGTCTCAGCCGACGCCAACGTTGGAGGTACCTCCTCAAAATGCTGAAAGGGGGTTTCAATAAACTCCCCGTCCATCTCGATATACCGGAATGAATTCAAGTGACTTACCATGTATTCCTCCTCACCCTGCACAGTAACAATCTTCCCTTTGACAGGGTATTTGAGCTTTTGGTGTAGAGTGGATGTTACTGCCCCGGCCTTGTGAATCCAGGGTCGACCCAACAAGCAAGAATAAGATGGACGAATATCCATTACATAGAACGTTGAGTCGAAGACTTGGGAACCCACACGAATAGGAATGTCTACCTCACCGTTGACCATCCTCTTAGAACCGTCGAAGGCTCTAACAATGATGTTACTAGGTTTCAATTCCAGGCCCTCACAATCCAAGCGATCCAATGCCTTCTTGGGCAAAACATTCAGGGAAGAACCGGTGTCCACCAACACGTGTGCGAGAGTAGTGCCCCTGCACTCTATAGAGACGTGCAGGGCATCATTGTGATTTTTCCCTTTGGCGGTAAGGTCTGCATCTGAGAAACCCAAGCCATTGTCAGCTGTCAAATTAGCCACACAGTCAGTGAACTGATTTGCAGAGGTCTCTTGCGGCACATGGGCCGTTTTCAGAAATGAAATCAGGGCCTTGGCGTGGGCCTCTGAGCACAGCAGCAATGATATCATAGAGATTTTGGAGGGGGTATGCCCCAGCTGTTCAACGACATTGAAGTCACTCTTTTTAATGATTTTGAGGATTTCCTCCATCTCTTGTTGGGAGGCTTCAATAGCAGTCTTTTTTGGTGCCTCTGTCCGGGCAGGCAAATCGGTAGCAACTTCTTTTCCCCGAGCATCAGAGGACTCGGAGGCAGTAGTAGACACAGGAACTTGATTTGGAGCATGCACACTTGCGGGTGTGATGATAAGAGGCTTTCGGATAACTGGAGGTGCAATGTCAGGCGAGAAGAGCTTGCCACTGCGAGTAATCTTGGCGGGACCAGTGATGTTACTGATACTGGTACCGGTGTTGAACTCCTGCTTCACTCCAAGCACATACACGTCTGCCCCATAGTGCCATGGGACAGCCTTGTTAGATTCATAGAGGAGAGGCCCCGGAACAGTAATAGTAATGGGTGCAACAGACATAATTTGGACTGGCTTCCTTGGGAGAGCCTTGGTAGGATTGTTGAAAATTGTGACGACAGATGCTTCTTCAGCGGAAACAAACGGAACAGCAGTTTTCATGAACAAAATTTCTTTGCTATCTATCAGGCTTTGGATGCCTGATTTCAGCAGCGGACAACCGGTAGGGATAACAGCACACAGGAGGCAACCCTTGCTACAACCCGGAAATAAACCGGCTAGTAGTAAGTTCCTCTTAACAGTCAATAGAGGGGTAGCAACGTCATTCACCGAAACAACATACAAATCTTCCTCGACGGCATTTACTCTATGTTGGGGCATAGGAGCAGTTACAACATTTGGCCTCTCAGGCGCCTCAAACTGAATTTCCTTCGCATCAATAAGGTCTTGCACCTTATTTCTCAGGGCCCAACAATCATCAGTAGTATGCCCGGGGCTATCAGAATGATAAGCACAACGGGCATTTGGGTTATATTTAGGAGATGCAGTGTTCACGGCCTTCGGAGCCTCTTTGATGGTCACCAAGTTGGTTGATAACAGTTGCGGTAAGATTTGTGACAAGGTCATACTCAGCCGAGTATACTGCCTCTTGGGCCTTTCACCTCTTTGTTGATTGTACTGCTGAGGAGCAGCAACAGGTTTTGAAATGACCAAGGCATTGACGGCTTGGCGGCTTTCTGGCTTGACTTGTCTTCTAGGACCATAGACGGCACTTGCTTCTTTCTTGAAAGGCCTCTTCTCAGTACTTGCGGAGGCAGCTTTTTGTATCTTTCCTGACCTGATGCCAGCTTCTATCCTTTCACCCGTCAGGATCAAATCCGTAAACCCCGCTGAGGAATTGCCAACCAGATGATTGGAAAATGGACCAGACAAGGTCCCTAGAAACATATCAACCAGCTCACGATCAGTCAATGGAGGTTGCACCCTGCCAGCCAAATCTCTCCATTTTTGCGCGTATTCTTTGAACCCTTCGCCCGTTCCTAGAGACATACCTTGAAGTTGGATACGCATAGGAGCGAGGTCAGAATTGTATTGATATTGTCTAAAAAATGCGGTCGCCAAATCTTCCCAATGTCGGATACTAGTTCCATCTAGTTGATAGAACCACTCAAGCTGTGACCCCGAAAGGCTATCTTGGAAGAAGTGGATCCAAAGGTTCTTATCTGCCGTGTAAGGTTGGATCATCCTTACGTACGACCTTAGATGCAGCTTTGGACAGGAAGCCCCGTCGTATTTGGCAAAGGCAGGCGCCTTAAACTTGTGTGGGATTACCACCCCAGAAGATAACCCCAAATCTCCGAAATCCAGCCCCGGCACATTCTGAATCTCCATGGCACTCAAGCGGTCTTCTAATTGCTTGTATATGTCAGCAGCGGGAGGGTATTGTTCGTCATTGTAATCCGTCTCGTTGTCAGAGACTGCAGGACTAGGAGCTCCTCCCCCTTGGGGACTATCTTTCTTTGCAGAAGAAGTAGTTGGATCAGCCTCGTTATGGAGTGTGTTCCCAAACCTGCGTCCAGTGTTGAATAACGCAGTTCTCTTCTTCTTCTTTAGGAGCAGAGCCTTCAACTCTTGTTGCCCTTGGGCCAAGCTTAGGACCATCTCTTGAAACTGGGCACTTTGGGCCTGAAGGGCCTTGATTGCTTGCTCACTGGAGGAATCTGGATTCATGATGACTGTTCAAAATAAACAGCGAAGGAGATTAAGAAACCTGTAGGAAAAGGGGTACCTGTTATGCACATGATGCATGAGATGCTATATATGCAATGCATTCAAGGGTTTTAGAAATTCACAATTGTTGCAGACAAAAAGAACGCACGTCATATTAATAAGAAAAGATTTGTTAGTACATAAATGCCCCATGGGCCAAATATTACAAAAACAACTTCTCAAGGTAAAAAGACGTTGCGCATCCTCTTTGGCGTAATGTAGGTGTTGAGGGCCTCTTGCTCATGGAGTCGGCGGGTGAGCTCTAAAACCTTCTTCTCGCTGGCGTAGAAGCTGGCTTCAAAAGTGTTTTGTTCCTCCTTGAGTTGGATCCAACTCTTCTGCATCTCCTCCCACGATGTAGGCATGTCAGGATGTAGGATGGTGTAGGGAACCTATCCTTCCTTGACGGGCTCTTTAATCACAGGGAGAACATGAGGATAAGGCATCATTAGACTCTGGGCTCGGGCTCGTACCCACTTGAGATAAGGTTCAAGAGGGATGGAGTTCTTGTGTCCCAGTGTCTTACTGTCAACCTTGTTGGGCATCCTCCAAGCTCTGATGAATCTTTGGCGAAGTCCTTGCGCATCATTGTCGAAGTCAAAAACTAGGTCAGGAATCAACATGTCGTGAGGGCCATCTCTTCGTGCATATCCAAATTGCCTCAAAGCTAGGCAAGGGTTGTAGGTGATACCTCCTCTGATTCCAAGTAATGGAACATTAGGAAACTCTCCACAACGATCGACGATGATGACATTTTCTATGGACCGAGAACACCAATGTACATCAGAGTGAGTAAGAGTCATTGTGATCGGTGGATCTGGAACTGACTGTTTAACGCTGGTTCGCGAAATGTCGCGGAAGCAAGAGTCGCCACCGTCTTTTATTTTCTCCAATAGGAAAGGACAAAAGCACAGAAAAATTCCTTATAGAGATTGCTCTCGGTTCGGGAGGTAGGTTATAGAAAGGGAAGGTGTTAGCACCCTTTCTATCCATGGTTATCCATGGGCTCTTAGATACTTGCTCAATGTGTTTTCAAAATTGTTTGCTTTTCAATGTGGGTTTAAAAGTTTCTTTTGAAAAATTTCAGTTCGACTCATACGTCAGAGTGTTTGAAAAATTTGCTTTGAAAGCTTTTGAAAAGTGTCAGTGTGAAAAGAGTTTTGTTTTGAGATTAGAGCAAGTATCCTTGAGAACCTACCTACCCTAAGGAATTCGTCTGTGTAGATGTCCTTAAAAGTAGTGCCATCCCACCATTGAGAGGTAGGTAGCACCACCGTTGGAGGTGTTCGGGTCAATTCGAGTTTTAGGGACGTGGTGATCACCAGAGCGATGGGAAGACACCTTAGAAGCTACCCTCATGCCAGGTTCCCGGATCATGAGGACTTACTAAGACGTTTTCTACTCGACGACCACCTCTCGAGGCAAGGCAACAGTGAGGCGTACCCTAGGGGTAGTGTGTGCGAATTGTGTGTCATATTTCAGTTATTTGTCTTGTCACGTTTGTCGTGTTCTACGCTTGATTTTAATTAGACATTCATTCTTTCATGCTTGGTTAACAGTTAAATATTTTGCGAGGAAATAAATCTAAACTATTACAAATGGCGCGGGTCCACATCGCCAAAATAAACCGGACCCGATTTAGCGGAAAATAAATAAAGCGAATAAATAAAAGTGCGAGAAATTTAAATTACATGGTTTTGGGATATTTACAAAATTATAATGTGCGAAATAAAGAAATTAAAACAAAATTAGGGCGTTGGACCCTTTTGCAAACAATTAAAATTAATAATGAATTACAAATTAAATGATTAAATGTTTTTTGGTATTTTGTGTTTTTTAGATTTAATGAAAAAAAGGAAGTGAATTGAAATTAAATTAAACGGCAAACCCTAATTCTAATATTTTTTTAATTATTAAGAAAGAATTAAAATATGACCTAAATTAAACCTAATTCATTTATGTACAATTTAAATAGAAAAATAAATAAATAAATAATAGTTATTATTGTGGAAGAAAAGAATAAAAAATTATAAAGGTATTAAAATTATCAATTTACCTAATTCTACATTTTTTGACTTTTTTTTATTAAAAAGGAATTAGAATTAAAACCTAATTAATCTAAATAATTTACATTCTAATTTATTTATGAAAATAATTATAATATAAATATTTATTAATTTTTGGCTTTTTTCTGATTTTTTGAATGTTTTTTATATTTTTTGTAAACAAAATTAATTAATTAAATTGAGATGACAAATTAAATAAACTTGCAATAAAAGAAAATAAAATATAAACATAAATAAGAAAATGCAAACCAGGGGGGGGTTCAGGCCCCAGATGGAGGTGTTGGTCCAAAGATCAGGCCCAATAAGCATGGAAGTTCGTTGACCTTTCTGGATTATGTATGATGCGTTTGACTTGAGTGCATGTGTTCTTCAGAATCTTGGCTTTGGATTGGTCTTAGTGCACACGTGGGTGGCCTGGATGTAGCGTGTATAGTGTACCTGAACGTTAGCGTAGTATAGGAACAATTATTGAAAAATAATATTGAACATTGGCCAGACCTGGGACTTGAACCCAGGTCTTGAAGGTTGCATGTGTTAATTCTTGCCAGCTGAGCCATTACGTTTATGTTAATATACTATAACAAATAAATAATAAAAAATGAAATTGGTTAATGGCCACTAAGCAGCACAAAAGCGCGCGCTGTTTTGAATGGACGTATCACGTTCCAACACGTCCTCGTCTCCTCCATATGCCTGAAACTGGAAAAACATAAGGCAACGGTTTAGCAATGTTGCCTAAGGCCATATACCAAGAAATAGCGAATAGACCCTCGACGCTCATAAATTGAGCGCGAGGGTTGGAATCTCTTCGTCCCTATGCTCTGAGTACAACCATGGCAATGAGGATGTCTAATTTTGCTGCATTTGGAAACCCCTAATTCTGAAGCTGAGAAACCCTAATGCTTGTTAATGGCGAAATCGCGTGTATTGCTCAAAAATGAAATCAATCAGTATGGTTAGCTTTAGAACATCATGAGAAACAAGAATTCATAAACAAAAAATGCAAAAGATGTATGATTCGTGGTATATGATTTCAAAAAATTCGCTTTGCAGTTTGAGTTCTAACCAACGATTCTTTGTGCTTTAGTTGATGTTAATGATTGAGAAACACTCAATGATGTCTCAGAATGCTAATGGGATGAGAGTTGATGCTTGAATCGGCCTAAAACCTTGAATTCAGTCTTGAACTTTTTAAGGATTCTTGCAAGTTTGTAATGTCAATTGCTGCGCAGTATGGAGTCTCAGAGCATTAGGGTTCTGATCTTGGATATGTATAGAGTGATTTAGGTTAACAAAACTACACAAAATCTCAAGCATTGATGATTTCACATATTTGATTTTGGAAAATCTTTTTTTGAATCTTTTCCATGTGCATTTGTATCAATTAGGCTCCAATCTTATCAAAACTTGCCATAATCAATCAAGCACGAAATATTGAGGTTAAACATGCATGAAAAGATTTTTTTAGGTTAAGTTTGATATTTTTCATGTATTAAAATGATTTAAATGAATATAAATTAATATTAATTCAAATAAATAATTAAAAAATATGAAAATACTTCCCTTTGGGCCTAGTGGTCGTGCATAGGCTTGGCATGAAGAAATTTGGAAGGAAAATAGGCCCATTTGCATTTTTAGGCCTTTTGCATCAATGTTGATTTTTCAAAATTCCTAAAAATTTCCCAACTTCCACAAGGCATAACTTGGTCAATTTTTAAGCTTTTCACATGTTCTTGGACATTTTGGAAAGGTCTTTGAGTCCTTTAACCAATGCCTTTGGTCCCATGTCATTTTGATTTACCAATCTCAAGTTATGGTCTTTGACTTAAAGTCCCTTTTTGTTGACTTTTGAAAATGACCTATAATGTTGAAATTGATAACTTTTTATGAGAGCATTTCTTGGACTTGGAACATGAAGATGAATTGTAGGAAATGTCCTTCTATTCAAAATGAGCTTTGGATGGAATTTTTCTGATAATCCATGTGAAAGTTATGCCCTGGTCACTTTCAGTTGACTTTTTCAGCTGTCCAAATATAGCAACTTTTGCATCTTTGATGATTTCTGAGCCAAATTTTGAGAATCATGATCAAGCATTGATCAAATGATGTTTGTGGCTTCAAAATGATATATTGACCAAAAATTTGAACTTTTGACTGCCAAATGACCATTTTGCCCCTACAGTTGACTGTAGTGCAATCTAGGGTTTTGACTGTGCAATTTTGAGCTGAATGCCTTGAAACTTGACATGAGGATGCTTGACCACATTTGTAGGCATATGAGACTTGATTGGGCCTTTGAAAAGTTCATTTGCTTGACCAGAACTCAAACCCTAGTTTTGACTGTATAGGAGATAGTTGAGCTGCACAACCCTGGGGGAATTTTGTGACCTTGACTTGACAAATCTTTGATGAATATGGGAGGGCAAATTTTGGGGTACAACAGTTGCCCCTGTTCAATCTTCTTAGACCTGAGGATGTAGATTGGCTGACGTGCCTTTCGTAATCCGAGGGTAGAAGATGATTGGACACTAGAGTGCCCAGAAATTTGCGCTCACATAGTAGCAATGATGATGGGGGAATGGGCTTATAGATGCCATTTGGATGTTGCTGGATAGGACGATGGGCTTATAGATGCCATCTGGACGTTGATCGCGTAGGAGATTCCTTAGCGAGAACCTGCATACCTGCAAAACAGAAAAATGAGTACCTGACACGTCGCAGGAGCTGATTTTAGATGCTTGGTATAGATATGTCCTGATTGGTTACAGGAGCTGAGTCTGGAGCTTCAAACGCTGATGAATGAACCAGGGATGGTTACTGCTTTAGCATGAATGGTAAGAGAATCCTGAATGATTTCAACCTCAACAACGCTCGTTGAGAAAATCTTGGTGAGAATTACCGTCTTCGTAGTGTCAGGAAGAGAACCAAAGGACATTATAATCTCAAAGGGAGTCATCTCACTCACCGTTGGAGAGGGAACTATAGGAAATTATAATCTGAAAGGAAATATCACCTCACGCTCATGCCGGAGAGGGAAACATCTGAAGAAGGAATTACCACCTCACACGCCGTTAGAGAGGGGACCATAAGAGAATATCACCTCACGCTCATGCCGGAGAGGGAAACATCTGAAGAAGGAATTACCACCTCACACGCCGTTGGAGAGGGGACCATAAGAGAATATCACCTCACGCTCATGCCGGAGAGGGAAACATCTGAAGAAGGAATTACCACCTCACACGCCGTTGGAGAGGGGACCATAAGAGAATATCACCTCACGCTCATGCCGGAGAGGGAAACATCTGAAAAAGGAATTACCACCTCACACGCCGTTGGAGAGGGGACCATAAGAGAATATCACCTCACGCTCATGCCGGAGAGGGGAATATCAAAAAGGGTTTCTGGAAGCAGTATCAGAACGTCACCATATCTGGTTCATATCTGAAACTATATCTGGAAGGATATCTGGAAGCAGTATCAGAACGTCACCATCGTTGGGTTTACATCCGAAACTATATCGAGAGGGAGTTCTTGAAGCAGCATCAGAACGTCACCATCGCTGGGTTTACATCCGAAACTATATCGAGAAGGATATCTGGAAGCAGCATCAGAACGTCACCATATCTGGATCATATCTGGGACTATATCGAGAGGGAATTCTGGAAGCAGTATCAGAACGTCACCATATCTGGATCATATCTGAGACTATATCGAGAAGGAATTCTGGAAGCAGCATCAGAACGTCACCATATCTGGATCATATCTGAGACTATATCGAGAAGGAATTCTGGAAGCAGCATCAGAACGTCACCATATCTGGATCATATCTGAGACTATATCTAGAACGAATTGCGGTAATTGATAGTAGTCATTTTTGTATTGATCTTTTTCCTGAAAAGGCAAAACATAATTGTATGCAAAATCATGATGCATGAACTGTATGTTTTCAAAATCAATGAGATTCATGTAGTATGATGCATATGCATGCTATAATGATGGATGTGACGTTTTTATGAATGTATGTTTGTCTAAGAAAAATAAATCCTTGACGAGTGCCGGGAAGTCGCATCATGGGCTGATGTTGAAAAATAGCTTTGCTTCCGCTGGGGAGGATAGCTGCAAGTATACCGGTAGGAGAAGATAACTCCGTTGAGGGATGAACTTGGCAAATGGAGGATTCTGCGGGGAGAAAAAGATACTCTGATGACCATGCTGGGAAGCAATACTCTGTGGGGATAGAGATGCTTTGCGGATTGTTGATAGTAGTTTGCTGAGGATACCCTTGTTGTTGGAAGCATTAATGGACTTCGCTGGGGATAGGAAAGAACTACGCTGACGACGACCTTTCCGTGGCTTTTGGCTGAGGATAACCCAGTTATATCCTGTTAAGGAAATAACTCTTTAAATAAAGCCGGACGACGCGTTCGTGCTCTACGAGGGGATAAGCTTCCAGAATCTACTGGGGATAGGCTTACTGCTTGGTGAGATAGATTCCAACCTTTCTGGGGAACTGGATTGGACCCTCCTGGGGAAGTTTTGAACTGCGTTGGTTATGTTCTTCAACGGAGCTTACCCTGATACCTTGGAGGATAGAACAATCAGATTGCTTAGACCATTCTTTATTGCCCCTGTTTCTTGTGGGGTAGGCATTTGTGGGATGTTGATAGTTGCCTTTTGACAAACCTTCTTCTGATAGGCAAGTGACGAGATGACAGGACATAGTCGTACGCTTTGATCCCTAACTTTTGCCTGGACCGCCCTTTCGGGTTTTCAGTCCACCGGGATACCCATTTTTTGCCCAAGCCGCCTTTTCAGGTTTTCGACTTGTCGGGTGTACCAATTTTTCATTTCATCCCTTATTTTTGCCCGAACCCTTTTGGTTCGTCGGGAAGCCCTTATTTTTGCCTAGGTATGTCAACCTAGCGGGTCTTTGATTGTGCGTAGTATTTTTCCGACTATGCCCACGCTTTTAGAATGCAGGGAGTTGCCCCTGGCTGCTTGTGTTGCCATATTACCAGAAGATGTCTGATCGGGCCAGATTTGTTGTTGAAATGCCCCAAGTGACTCAGGTGGAGATTTGCCCCAGGCTGGTTGGCCTTTTGAGAGATTCTCCGAATCTTGATTGGACTGCCCCAGATGATGGACAATAGTCATGCCATGCCCCTTGATGGGAAGAACTTTTGTTCACCAAATATTCTTCGTGCGAATTTTCTGCTGTTCAAACAAAAAGTCATATGCAAGCAATGTTATATCAAAAATGCAAAGCTTATGTCTGTCTTAGAGATTTTGGAAAATGTATTCTTTTTCATAAAACATGTGATTGTTTGTAAATCATGATGTCAACTTGGTATTTACCATAGCCTTAAGGAGTCAGGATACCTTTCGTAATAGTATGCTTTCGAACTAACCCATGCTTCAGCTAGGACTTTTAAGGGTTATATCGTGGCCGGGTTCACGGTTTAAGAAACAAAGGATAAAGGCTCAAATTATTTGTACCCACCCGCTCTTCGTGACGTTCTCCAAACCTAAACTCAGTTGATCATGCGTTAGACCTTGTTCGAGTCTTTGTTTTGATTTTCTGGTGATGGTTCAGATATGGATGATTTATTCTGAACAGGCAATCACTTTTGCTTTTGTTGAGGGTTTGTGAGACCTCTTTCTTTTGATTTTTGTTATCCCTTTCTTTTTTGCCTGAGCTGTTTCCCTTTTGGGAATTACAGTCAGCGGGATGCCCCAGTTTCATAAGTCTCCTTTGTAGGTTTAGACTTTTTGGGCTTTTTATTTATGAGAAATTTTTTTGATTGATAATGACTGCCTGTCCTTTTGATTGTTCGGAACCATCATTGTCTTTCCTTATTCGTAAAGATCTCTTCGGTGCCATTCGTCATGCACTTGGATCAACTGAGAGACTACCCTGCCCCAGGTTATGATTAAGGGTTTTGACTTTCAAAAATACAACTCCTGCTTCTTTGGCTCGAATGGGTTGACGAGGGATTATCATCCTTATAACTCCAGTGTTTAGGGATTGAAACAATGCCTGTACCTCATCAGCGGGGTCGGTTCAAAAGCATACTGTAGATCGTGGTATCATTTTCGTCATCCTCCCTCAAGAGGCTCAGAATTATTAACTAAGAGTTGATCATCAGAAAAAATATGAAAAGAATTTTGAATATAATGAAAACAATTGTATTAATCCTCAAAACAGACATATGCGATGCATTAATAGAATAAAAGAGTTTGCTATGACATTAATTGTTTGTATAAGCAATGAAAAATACAACTCAAAATTCAAATAAACAAAAGGTCTTCAATGATTGGGCAATGGAGCAGTGATTATGTTCGGAGTCTCGGACACTTCAAACTGAATCTCTCCAGCGTCGATCATATCCTGAATCTTGTTCTTGAGAGGCCAGCAGTTGTCCGTGGTATGCCCCGGGCTATCTGAATGATATGCGCACCTATCGTTGGGATGATAGTTGGGTGCAGAAGTGTTCGGATTCCGGAGAGGAGCCCTTAAGGTGATCAACCCTGCCTTCAACATTTGTTGCAGCGCTTGATCCAACGACATGTTGAGTTTGGTGTACTGCCGTTTCTCTTTGCGTTGCTGCCCCTGTCCTTGTTGAGCAGGTCCGGGATTGGAGATTTGGATTGCCCCTGCCTCATGACGACTCTTTTTACCGTGCACAGCATTGGATTCTTTCTTTCCATGATGAGGCTTTTTATCAGAAGGTACAGCCTCTTGAATTTTCCCAGACCGGATGCCAGCTTCAATTCTCTCCCCAGTCAAGATAAGGTCTGTGAACCCAGCAGAAGAATTCCCGATGAGATGGTTGAAAAATGGCCCAGATAGGGTCCCCAAGAACATATCGACAAGTTCCCGATCAGTCAGAGGTGGTTGTACCCTTCCAGCAAGATCCCTCCATTTCTGGGCGTACTCCTTAAAACCTTCGCTTGCGCCTAACGACATACCCTGGAGTTGAGTACGCGTGGGGGCAAGGTCGGCATTATATTGGTACTGCCTATAGAAAGCAGTTGCCAACTCCTCCCAGTTACGAACTTTGGTCCCATCTAGTTGATAGAACCATTCGAGGTGAGTCCCTGAAAGACTTTCCTGGAAGAAGTGGATCCACAAGTTTTTGTCCACCGTATATGGTTGAATCTTCCGAACATAGGACCTTAGATGCAGCTTGGGACAAGACGCCCCGTCATACTTAGAGAAGGGTGGTACTTTGAACTTCCGAGGAATAACCACACCAGTTGACAAACCCAGATCTCCGAAATCCAGCCCAGGTACCTGTTGAACCTCCATAGCTTTCATTCTGTCCTCCAGTTGCTTATATCTGTCATCAGCAGGAGGGTACTGCTCTTCGTCAAAATCTGTCTCGTTGTCGGAGACCACTGGACTGGGAACCTCTCTCTCATGATGACTGCTTTTTCCCACAGATGGGGTTGTCCTCTCAGTTTCAACTTGCGGTGTATTCCCAGATCTGCGTCTAGGGCTGAACAGAACAGTCCTCTTCTTTTTCTTGTCCTTCTTCAAAAGGAGAGCCTTCAGGTCTTGTTGCCCCTGGGTCAAATTCATAATCAGCTCTTGGAACTGGGCGTTCTGAGCCTGGAGGTCCTTGATAGTCTGCTCGGCTGATGATTCAGGATTCATGACGAGCGGCTGAAATAAACAGCGGAGAAGGGTAAGCAACCTGCCAACGGGATACCTGCAATGCAATGAGATGTATGACGTGCATGCAATGATTTCAAGGACCTCGCGGGGTAAACAGAGAAACTTTGTTAGCATTTGGAACCGGTAACTTGATTGAAGGAACTTCATGTTGTGGAGAGTCCTTCTTCAAGGGTCAAAGGCTCACCATATCCAGTGGGTCATAGCCCCTGACAACCTTGGCTAGAGGAAAATAAATCCTCTTTGCCCCTGGCTAGACAGTTGGTTCATCATGACCTGCATCACAAGTCCTTGAGGTCCTTGAAATGGGTTAGGATGTATGCAATGGTATGATGTCATGCTATGCATGGGGTGATGTAGGTAAACCCTGTTATGAGCCCTTATTAAGGACTACAAACAGACCCTGCAAGAAATTCAGTATACTTTGTTATGAGTCCCAATTAAGGACTATAAACAAAACCTGCAAGAAATTTGGGTGAACCCTGTCATGAGTCCCCGTTAAGGACTATAAACAACCTGCAAGAAACTTAGCACTCTGTTATGAGTCCTAATTAAGGACTATAAACAGAACCTGCAAGTGGTTAGTACACCCTGTTATAAGTCCCAATTAAGGACTATGAACAAAACCTGCAAGACATCAAGGGTCAGATAACAAGCATGCAAGTAGTCAAGTACGAAGGCACGCAAGTCACACAAGAGAAGCCCTTAGGGTTTAGGCCAGCATGGGGTCTAGGTAGTACCCTCTTGAAGTTGGTGGGTTCAACCTGTCCTATTAGAAGTAACCGGGTTCTAAGGTTCCCAATATCACGGGATTGCTTTCATTGTTCATCGTTTCGATTTAGCCACTGAACTGGCGACCGAAATATTCCAGGAAAGCAACCCTCAATTGAGTGTAGTATCGAGTATCAACCAACCTCGGACTGCACCAAAGTCAGTTATCTCACTACCCTAAAGAGGCCAAGATAGTTCAATTAAGGTTCCTAAGGTCTGTTGATGCTTTACGACACCACGCGGAGGCCCCGTACTCTCCTTGACTGAACTCAAGGGTTACCGGTACACACCAAAGTGCCACATCAACGTAGCAGACTGTTTCAACCATGTCGGTATACCCCGCACAGTTCCCTCACAGCCTTGTTGCTACTTTCTAAGAAAGGTATCCCCCAGATCCGGGTTAGGATCTATAGAACTCCCAAGACAGTCCCACAATAATAAAGCAAGCAAAGAAGACAATTGAAAACACAGTGATCTTAATCCTAAGGTACACCCCACTTCAACGGTATCCCCAGCAGAGTCGCCAGTTCTGTGATCGGTGGATCTGGAACTGACTGTTTAACGCTGGTTCGCGAAATGTCGCGGAAGCAAGAGTCGCCACCGTCTTTTATTTTCTCCAATAGGAAAGGACAAAAGCACAGAAAAATTCCTTATAGAGATTGCTCTCGGTTCGGGAGGTAGGTTATAGAAAGGGAAGGTGTTAGCACCCTTTCTATCCATGGTTATCCATGGGCTCTTAGATACTTGCTCAATGTGTTTTCAAAATTGTTTGCTTTTCAATGTGGGTTTAAAAGTTTCTTTTGAAAAATTTCAGTTCGACTCATACGTCAGAGTGTTTGAAAAATTTGCTTTGAAAGCTTTTGAAAAGTGTCAGTGTGAAAAGAGTTTTGTTTTGAGATTAGAGCAAGTATCCTTGAGAACCTACCTACCCTAAGGAATTCGTCTGTGTAGATGTCCTTAAAAGTAGTGCCATCCCACCATTGAGAGGTAGGTAGCACCACCGTTGGAGGTGTTCGGGTCAATTCGAGTTTTAGGGACGTGGTGATCACCAGAGCGATGGGAAGACACCTTAGAAGCTACCCTCATGCCAGGTTCCCGGATCATGAGGACTTACTAAGACGTTTTCTACTCGACGACCACCTCTCGAGGCAAGGCAACAGTGAGGCGTACCCTAGGGGTAGTGTGTGCGAATTGTGTGTCATATTTCAGTTATTTGTCTTGTCACGTTTGTCGTGTTCTACGCTTGATTTTAATTAGACATTCATTCTTTCATGCTTGGTTAACAGTTAAATATTTTGCGAGGAAATAAATCTAAACTATTACAAATGGCGCGGGTCCACATCGCCAAAATAAACCGGACCCGATTTAGCGGAAAATAAATAAAGCGAATAAATAAAAGTGCGAGAAATTTAAATTACATGGTTTTGGGATATTTACAAAATTATAATGTGCGAAATAAAGAAATTAAAACAAAATTAGGGCGTTGGACCCTTTTGCAAACAATTAAAATTAATAATGAATTACAAATTAAATGATTAAATGTTTTTTGGTATTTTGTGTTTTTTAGATTTAATGAAAAAAAGGAAGTGAATTGAAATTAAATTAAACGGCAAACCCTAATTCTAATATTTTTTTAATTATTAAGAAAGAATTAAAATATGACCTAAATTAAACCTAATTCATTTATGTACAATTTAAATAGAAAAATAAATAAATAAATAATAGTTATTATTGTGGAAGAAAAGAATAAAAAATTATAAAGGTATTAAAATTATCAATTTACCTAATTCTACATTTTTTGACTTTTTTTTATTAAAAAGGAATTAGAATTAAAACCTAATTAATCTAAATAATTTACATTCTAATTTATTTATGAAAATAATTATAATATAAATATTTATTAATTTTTGGCTTTTTTCTGATTTTTTGAATGTTTTTTATATTTTTTGTAAACAAAATTAATTAATTAAATTGAGATGACAAATTAAATAAACTTGCAATAAAAGAAAATAAAATATAAACATAAATAAGAAAATGCAAACCAGGGGGGGGGTTCAGGCCCCAGATGGAGGTGTTGGTCCAAAGATCAGGCCCAATAAGCATGGAAGTTCGTTGACCTTTCTGGATTATGTATGATGCGTTTGACTTGAGTGCATGTGTTCTTCAGAATCTTGGCTTTGGATTGGTCTTAGTGCACACGTGGGTGGCCTGGATGTAGCGTGTATAGTGTACCTGAACGTTAGCGTAGTATAGGAACAATTATTGAAAAATAATATTGAACATTGGCCAGACCTGGGACTTGAACCCAGGTCTTGAAGGTTGCATGTGTTAATTCTTGCCAGCTGAGCCATTACGTTTATGTTAATATACTATAACAAATAAATAATAAAAAATGAAATTGGTTAATGGCCACTAAGCAGCACAAAAGCGCGCGCTGTTTTGAATGGACGTATCACGTTCCAACACGTCCTCGTCTCCTCCATATGCCTGAAACTGGAAAAACATAAGGCAACGGTTTAGCAATGTTGCCTAAGGCCATATACCAAGAAATAGCGAATAGACCCTCGACGCTCATAAATTGAGCGCGAGGGTTGGAATCTCTTCGTCCCTATGCTCTGAGTACAACCATGGCAATGAGGATGTCTAATTTTGCTACATTTGGAAACCCCTAATTCTGAAGCTGAGAAACCCTAATGCTTGTTAATGGCGAAATCGCGTGTATTGCTCAAAAATGAAATCAATCAGTATGGTTAGCTTTAGAACATCATGAGAAACAAGAATTCATAAACAAAAAATGCAAAAGATGTATGATTCGTGGTATATGATTTCAAAAAATTCGCTTTGCAGTTTGAGTTCTAACCAACGATTCTTTGTGCTTTAGTTGATGTTAATGATTGAGAAACACTCAATGATGTCTCAGAATGCTAATGGGATGAGAGTTGATGCTTGAATCGGCCTAAAACCTTGAATTCAGTCTTGAACTTTTTAAGGATTCTTGCAAGTTTGTAATGTCAATTGCTGCGCAGTATGGAGTCTCAGAGCATTAGGGTTCTGATCTTGGATATGTATAGAGTGATTTAGGTTAACAAAACTACACAAAATCTCAAGCATTGATGATTTCACATATTTGATTTTGGAAAATCTTTTTTTGAATCTTTTCCATGTGCATTTGTATCAATTAGGCTCCAATCTTATCAAAACTTGCCATAATCAATCAAGCACGAAATATTGAGGTTAAACATGCATGAAAAGATTTTTTTAGGTTAAGTTTGATATTTTTCATGTATTAAAATGATTTAAATGAATATAAATTAATATTAATTCAAATAAATAATTAAAAAATATGAAAATACTTCCCTTTGAGCCTAGTGGTCGTGCATAGGCTTGGCATGAAGAAATTTGGAAGGAAAATAGGCCCATTTGCATTTTTAGGCCTTTTGCATCAATGTTGATTTTTCAAAATTCCTAAAAATTTCCCAACTTCCACAAGGCATAACTTGGTCAATTTTTAAGCTTTTCACATGTTCTTGGACATTTTGGAAAGGTCTTTGAGTCCTTTAACCAATGCCTTTGGTCCCATGTCATTTTGATTTACCAATCTCAAGTTATGGTCTTTTACTTAAAGTCCCTTTTTGTTGACTTTTGAAAATGACCTATAATGTTGAAATTGATAACTTTTTATGAGAGCATTTCTTGGACTTGGAACATGAAGATGAATTGTAGGAAATGTCCTTCTCTTCAAAATGAGCTTTGGATGGAATTTTTCTGATAATCCATGTGAAAGTTATGCCCTGGTCACTTTCAGTTGACTTTTTCAGCTGTCCAAATATAGCAACTTTTGCATCTTTGATGATTTCTGAGCCAAATTTTGAGAATCATGATCAAGCATTGATCAAATGATGTTTGTGGCTTCAAAATGATATATTGACCAAAAATTTGAACTTTTGACTGCCAAATGACCATTTTGCCCCTACAGTTGACTGTAGTGCAATCTAGGGTTTTGACTGTGCAATTTTGAGCTGAATGCCTTGAAACTTGACATGAGGATGCTTGACCACATTTGTAGGCATATGAGACTTGATTGGGCCTTTGAAAAGTTCATTTGCTTGACCAGAACTCAAACCCTAGTTTTGACTGTATAGAAGATAGTTGAGCTGCACAACCCTGGGGGAATTTTGTGACCTTGACTTGACAAATCTTTGATGAATATGGGAGGGCAAATTTTGGGGTACAACAGTCATCAACCGTTGGGACCACCTTGAGCCTTGGTCGTTCTTCAAGACAGATTGTGGGAGGTGCGAAACAAACCACCTTGCAAGGAGAGGAGTACAACACATGAGAACACCCCTCTTTCTCATTGTTCGTGTGTAAAATGAGTGAAGGATGTCCCCAAGCAATGTTGGTATTGGATTTCTGGACAAGAAGATTTTGACGGCGTTGACATCTACCAATTGGTCAGAATTTGGGAATAGGACCAACCCATAGATAAGGAGTGCCACAATCTCTTCAAAGGCTTGTAGGTCCAATGAATTCCAACACTCTTGTGCCTTCTCAAACAAGAATTTTGCTAAGAAACCTTTGACGCCGCTTCTAGTTTCCCAATGCCCCTTGATGTCAGAAGGCTGTAGATGTAATGCTCGAGCAACATCTTCCGGCTTTGGTTCCTTTTCCGTACCGTTGAAAGGTAGTTGATTTAGGATAGGAATTCTCAGGAGTTGAGAAAATTCCTCCAAAGTGGGTGCCAACTGGTAGTCAGGGAAAGTGAAACAGTGGTGAAGAGGGTCAAAGAACTGGAATATCACTTTCATCATGTCTTCTTCAATGTTGGTGTTGACTAAGCTGAGCAGTCTACCATGTCTTTCACTGAAGGATGAGCTTTTCGGAATTCTTGAGGTGAGCTCCTTGAGTTGAGGAGAGATTCTCACAAGGTTGACTTGGATGGTTTTTCTGCGAGGAATTTCCATGACCTACAAAACAAGAACAAAGATGAAGATCTAAACCCTTGAAGTGGTTAGTGAATGCATATGATGCTTTATGATGTTCATGATGTATGCACAAACATATGTTCAAGCAAATCACACCAAACCCTTGTTTCAGGCTTGCATGGGGTTTCATAGGTAAGTACCCTCTTGAGTGTAGTTGGCTTAAAAACCTGTCCTATAAATAGTAACCGGGTTCTAAGGAGCTCAATATCATTGGATTGTTTTCATTGTTCATTGTTTTGGTTTAGCCAATTAACTACCGACCAAAATATTCCAAGAAAACAACCCTCAATGAGTGTAGTATCGAGTATCTACCAACTTCGGACTGCACCAAAGCCGGTCATCTCACTACCCCTAATAAAAGCCCAAGATGGTCAAGGAAGGTTCTAGGTCATTAGTGCTTAGTGACATCACTCAGCGGCCCCGTACTCTCCTTGATTGAACTCAAGGGTTACCGGTACTCACAAATATGTCGCACTAATATAGCTATTGCTTCGACCGTGTCGGTATACCCCGCACAGTTTCCACAATGTATTGCTATCTATGAATGTTTCCCAAAATCCGGGTGTAGGATTGCAAACCCAAACAAGAGAGCCAAGATATAAAGCAATCAAATCAAACAATTAGTCATGCAAGAGGGTGATCTAAGCCCTAAGGTTACTCCACTTTTAAGTTTATTCCCCAGCAGAGTCGCCAGTTCTGTGATACGGTGGGAGAACTGACTTGTGGTTTTGTGTTTGTTTTCGCAAATGTTTCGGTTGAGCAAGAGTCGCCACCGAATTTTTATTTTATCCTAAGGAAAGGTTAAAAAGCACAGCAAAAACCTTTGAGATGTTTTCTTTGGTTCGGGGAGTAGATTATAGAAAGGGAAGGTATTAGCACCCTTTCTATCCATGGTTATCCATGGGCTCTTAGTTACTTGCTTAGATCAACTTGCCTTGATTTTCAATTGTTTGAAATGGTGCTTTGTGTGTGTGTTTGAAAATGTTTTTGAAAAGAGGCCAATGTGATGGCAACCTTTGTAATGATCCATGTTGGGATGTATACAAAAGGTGTATGTATTTTGAAAAGGTTTTTCATTGTTTTTGAAAGTTGTTTTGAAAGTGTAGTGATGTGTGGTTTGAAAAATAGGCAAGTGTTTTGTTTTGCAAGTTTGATTCAAGTAACTAAGAGGTTATCTACTCCTAAATTTCTCAAAGATTTCTCCTATGTTTTTAACCCTTTTAACAATTTTGTTCCACCATTGTATTTGGTGGACAATCTTGTGTTAGGATGTGAAAGGGACGGGCGTGGGTCATCGTTTAGACCATAATTGCAATGGTGCCAAGTATCTTTGGGCAATTTTTCCTTGAAGGGACTTGATCATTTTTTAGGCAACTTTCGAAAGCGTCATCGAGGGACTATGATCATTTGATTGTGTTTGTTTTGCCCAAAGAGACCTAACATGCAATATGGCCCATTATTGAAGGCAACAAGTGGAATACCCTAGGGGGTGCAAGTGTGATTGGTGTTGTCCATTTTCATGCTTGTTTATCTTTGAAATTAGGTCAAGCTATTTTGGTTAATTGATTTGCATACAAACCCTAATTCTAGTATGGTATAATTAGAAAGCATTAAAGTGCGAAAAATAAAGTTCCTAAGTTATTACAACACAATATATGGGAAGGGGGGTACAAATATTCAAATGGGGGTATTTTGACAAGGAATTTAAACCTAGACTATTACATCAATTTGGATTATTTACAAGATATTTAATTGCACAAATTAAATAGAAATAAAATAAATATGCAAGATGTAAAAAATGTTTTTTATGTGTATGAAAAAAGGTATTTTTTTTATGTGTCAAATAAACAAAATAAAAAGTATTATTTTTTGGAGTTTTTATGTTTAGGGCAAAACCCTAATTTTATTAAGTAAAATATATTAATTATTTAATATGTACAAATATTTATCAATTATGTACAAAAGTAAAATAAAAATGAAGTATATTTGTGAAAAGGTATTTTTTAATATTAAATATTAATAAAAATAAAAATGTGTATATTTTGTATTTTTTCCTAAATATGCTAATAAATATGTATGTATTTGTATTATTTATCAAATATATTAAATATGTGCAAAATAATAATATTTAATATTTATAAAAAAAGTATATTTTATATAAAATATTTTCAGAAGATAAAATAAAATAAAAATGGAAAATAAAATGTGTTTGCATTATTTTAGTATTTTTTAAATAAAAGTATGTAAGTATTTATTTATGTATAAACATTATTTTAAACAAACAAATGCCTAATAAATATAAAAATGGTGTAAAAATATTTTTTTTATATTTTTAATATTGTGAGGAAAAATAAATAAGTCAGAACAAAAAAGAAAAGGTCAAAAAATCATGAAAATAAGCATAATGGGCCAAGGGGGTTTAAAAGTAATAAAAGGGTGCAAAAAGAAAGTCAACTCAGGCCCAGCCCAAGAAGACTTCATCTTCAACCTCAGAACATGTTTGAACAACCATCACGCGCGTTTTCTATCTCCCAATTCCTGGACTTTCAAGCAAAACTCACAACATGAAAAATGTAGAGCATTAAAAGACGAATCCAGATATATAAAGAACTTGACTTAACTCTCTAAGATGAGAGAGAATTTCTTCTCCCCCAATTCCTGACCTAGTTTTTGTTCCATGTTCAGACATTAAATTCTCACAACACACATAATATAAATGAAAACTAATTACATGGGCATGTTCAGGGCTATGAATGTGACATATTTTCTTCACAAACCTAAAGCTAACAATGCCTGGATAGAGAGATACGAGTTCATGAACTTACCTGTTCAGTTGGAGTTGTATCTGGTGATGGAGGTACTTTCAGTGCAAGGTGATGATTGGTACAGCTTCCTTGATGTCCAGGGATGCTATTCCAAGTTTTACTTTGCTTTGAAACTAGCTGAATCGAGTTATAGAACTCCACCTGCAAAACAGAAAAATGAAAATGGTGATGTTGAATGGGAGTGTTACAGGTCGTGTTTGAGGTTTGGAATAGCTTCAAGGGATGTTGTGGGATGTGTTTGAGGTGATTTTAGCAAGAATGCATGAAAGGATTGAGCTATGGAACTCAATCTGCAGCAGGTCCCCTGTTTTGGCAATTTGAGGGTGATTCTGTGTTTGAGAGGGTGTTGGAGATGGTTGGCTCGTGTTCTAGCTCAGGTTTGATGATTAGAAAATGTTTGACAAGTTTGCTTAAGCTTGTGTTAGCTAAGATGAGAGTTGTGTTATGTTATGCTAGCTTTCTTCTTACTTAAGCAACAAAAGGCCAAGTTAAGTTTCTAGCTTGTACAGGCCCCCCCTAATGTGCTGCATACCTTGGCCTTGATCAGTGTAATTAGCTCATAAACTTGTGCCAAAGAGATTTGCACTGTACTTGCTTGGATTGCTAATTGACATAAAGTGTAACTTTTCTAAAATGGATATAATGCTTTATCTAAAAATGGCTTAGTTTAACATGTAATGCTTAAACACATAAAACAAGGCCTTGGCACAATGAGTTAGCATTAAATTATTGAATGCAAATGGGATATAGGACCTGTAATCAAGGAAAGCAAGCTGAATTCAAAATGGCACAAATGTATGAACATGTAATTTGGCCAAATCAAAAGTGAGTTTTTCCCAACTTGCCAAATTCGATTCTCCCTAACCATGAGGTTGTTTGATGAGTTCTTGGACATTTTGGAAAGATTGGAATGTGTAATACAATCCATCTTTGAAATGAAAATTGAAATTCCAAGTGGAAGTATGTGAAAAATGGTCTTGAAGTTAGGCAAAAATCCTGCCTAAAATAGGTCAAATTTTCTCTAAGTTAAGAATGGTTTGGTACCCTTGTTCCAAAAATTGTAACTTGAGCTACAAGATTCTTTTGGGAAAACTTTGTGAATCAAAGTTGTAGATTTTGCAATAGGCTACAACTTTCATGTTTTGACTTTTGCTTGAATCCAAATGAATCTTGGTGAGAAAGTGGGGCAAAGTTAGGAAAAAATTAGGGTTTTTCATAACTTAGAAAAATTCTAAGTTATGAAAAATCTTCATTTCAAACCCTAATTTGCAATTCTTGATTTCTTGATGAACAAGTTTCATGATTTGGAATGTTTTGATGAAAAATGAATCTTGACACTTGATTTTGACCAAAAAGTCAAAGTTTGACTTTTCAGTATACAGTCAAAAATTGATCAATTGACTGGGAAATTCAACTGTCAATCTTGTGTATTTGGGATCTTTTGAACTTGTTGAGCATGTCAAGATAATTCCATGGGGTCCTTGAGTCCATATGTGAGCTTGGTTTGCCATTGGCTAGGTTAAATAGTCAAAAATTGCCTTTGTGCAGTCAAAACCCTAAAAATGACCATTTTGCCCTTTTGGTGATCTGATCAAATTTCTTGTGGAATTATGATCCAAACTTGATCAAATGGTCCATGTGAGTTCATAATGTTGATGTGGGTCAATTTTCATGAGATTTGACTGTCAATTGGCCACAGTTGACTTTTTTCCCCAATACAGTTGATTTCTAGGTCAACTGTCCAATTGACTGGGCAAAATTTGGAGTCAAGACTTGAAACTTGGTATGGATAAACTTGGGAGTCCAACATGAAGCATGAAAGTCATCTTAGGCATTTTAGGTCAAAATATCTTTGTGCAAACACAAACCCTAATTTGGGTCAACAGTGCAAGGAGAAGTCTTGAACAGAGGAAACCCTAATTGGATCTTGAGCTCCAAGGGTCTTGTGATGAGAAAATGTTGAGGAATATGGGAGGGAAAATTTTGGGGTACAACAGTCACAAACCCATTGACTGCTTGATGCGTACACAAATGGTAAGTTTGTATACCAATTCATATACACTTGAGTAGGCTCATAATTTGACTCAACCATTTTTTTCATTCAAGCATAGTCTTTGTCTGCGTCTCCATTTGTGTTGCTCATCGAGGTTTAACATATTAAATAGTGTCTTCCAGGATTCTTGCATTGTGAGTTTATGTTGTTCTCTAAGACATTCTGGTTGTTTGGGTATATGTTGATGGTACCCAAATTGCAACTTGACCATATTGGACTGCTGCATATCTATAATCCAGAAGCATAGGATAGTCGTTGTTGCATTCCAAATGATGTGATCATCGTTGTCAAGCGGTGGGAAGTCTAGATATGGTCTCCATATAAACTATTTTAGTTTAAATGAAATATGTAAGTGTGACAATATTTTCAACTTAATAATAAAACAGGGAAAAATAAATTTTGAAAATTTTACATGTCCATGCACCAAGGGATCAATGACGTTATTGTAGTCTAGTATATCCCTAAGCTTGGAGTAATACAAAACTTCCTCCTATTCCTTCAACGCACGTGTCAACAGCCTTACATATCTCCATAAAGAAATAGGCTAAAACAACTGATCCCCAACTATATTCATTGCATGTCTCCAAATTTTGAAGCAACGGTAGCCACATATTATATATATATTTACTAGATTTATAGGGCATCAATGATAGTGCAATAACAAGAAAGTTGAAAGTTTTAGTGTATATAGTTAAAGCATCCACATTTGATTTTTCATCCACTGTTGTATCTTCTAGTACTTTTTTAAGCCATAATATTAGCACTGATTTACCTTTGAACATTGGATGGTGGTTCGACGCCTACAAAAGTAGTCCATTCAGATGGGTCTATCTCGGTTGGACCTATAACGGGGTTACCATTAACACGTAGCCCCAAAAGCGTACTTACGCCTTCTAGAGTGATCGTACACTCACCTACTGGAAAATGAAATGTATGCGTTTCGAGCCTCCATCATTCAAGCAATGTTATTATAAAACTGTTACCTATAGATATATTTTTAAGTTGGGTTACCTTTGCGAAACCGAACATTTCTAAATATGGTAATATAACAACGGATGGATCTAATTTCTTATGGTTTCTTGTTCTAAAGTAGTCAGGATTGGCAATCTGTAATATATAAGGTAAAAACGGTATTAGGACAATATTAAGACAACTAATAAATAAGTAGATAATAAAATAACATAAAGACATAGAAACAACAAACACATGTAACTATAATTTAAAAAAATACTGCAGTATTTGATGGTGTTCCTCTGTGATGCTCACCAAACCAAAATAAAGACATTATATGTAATGATAAGAAATTTTAGATAAATATTGAGATTGAATAATGATGAGTATTTATAGAGTGGATAAAAGGGTGGGATAGTAAATAAAGTGGTTGAATGGTAAATAAATAGATGAATGTGGAGTAAATTATGTTGGTTGAGAAACTACATTAATTAGGAGTTTTACACAGAGATAAAATTTCTTCTACTATTCTGCAAAATCTTACATACAACTCTGTAGTGTTAGTGCGTGAGACACTTTTAGTGAGGAGAGAAAGAGAGAATAATAAAGGAAATAAGGATTTGTATTATTCAAGTGTACAAATAATGATACACACTATGACTATTTATATACAATCCTAATTGGGCTTGGGCTAACACAACTTGGATTATATTAAATATTAAATTTAATCAAATATAATCTAATCTAATTTAATATTTCAACACACCCCCATAATCCAAGTTATCAAACATCCTCAAAAATAGTCAATCTGAACTATTCCTAATTTCTTTCTCAAATTCAGGAATCTGTCGATCTTCAATTCTTTGGTGAAAATGTCGGCCAATTGTGCTTCACTTGAGCAATGCCTAACTTCAAGTTCACCTTGATTTACTTTTTCTCTCAAGAAGTGAAACTTTGCTTCAATATGTTTACTTCTTCCATGCAGAACTAGATTTTTCGCTAGATTTATGGATGACTTGTTGTCGATTTGCAATACTAGAGGTTTCTTCAGTTCGACAGTCATTTCTTCAAGTACAGATCTGATCCAAATTGCTTGACATGCAGCATAGGATCCCGCTATATATTCAGCTTCACACGATGATAATGCCACCACATGTTGCTTCTTCGAACACCATGAGATTGGGGCACCAAATATTTGAAAGAAATATCCAGTTGTGCTTCTTCGATCTTCCTTATCTCCACACCAATCAGCATCTAAAAAACAATTAACTATTGTTTCTTTGCCTTCAGAATCTCGTCGAAATAGTATTCCACAATTTATTAAACCCTTCAAATATCGAAGGATTCTTCTTGCAGCCTTCATATGTGACACTCTTGGTTCACCCATATATTTGCTTACTAATCCGACTGTGAAACCTATATTAGGTAGACTATTGCACACATACCTCAGAGATCCCACAATTTGCTTGAACAAAGTTGCATCGACTTTGTCTTCCTCTCCATTCTTCTCCAACTTCACATTTGGTTCGACAGGTGAGGATGCAGGATTCGAATCATCCATTTTGAATCTCTTGAGTATTTCTTTGACATACTTTCTTTGATGTAGCACCATACCTTGCTTCTAAATTTTAAATTCCATACCTAGAAAATAAGACAATTTTCCTAGATCTGACATTTCAAATTCCTTCGTCATTAGCTCTTTGAACTTCAACAAGTTCTCCAAACTATTTCCAGTTACTAGCAAGCCATCAACATACAAGCATATGATTGTTATATCTTGTGCTACAACCTGAACATAGACACCATACTCTGATTTGCATTTGACAAATCCTAATTCGACTAAGTATGAGTCTATCTTCTTGTTCCATGCCCTAGGTGCCTGCTTGAGGCCATATAGCGCTTTATGCAATCTATATACTTTACTCGCTTCCTTCTGAATCACAAACCTAGGAGGTTGTGTGACATAAACTTCTTCGTATAAAGGACCATTCTAAAATGCTGATTTCACATCTAGATGAAATGTTGACCAGCCTTGGTTGCATGCCAATGCTACTACTAGTCGAACAGTCTCTAATCTTGCTACTAGAGCAAATACTTCAGAGTAGTCAAGTTCTGCTCTTTGAAGAAAACCTCGAGCTACTAATCTTGATTTA
Source organism: Vicia faba (assembly GCA_948472305.1). Taxonomy (NCBI): domain Eukaryota; kingdom Viridiplantae; phylum Streptophyta; class Magnoliopsida; order Fabales; family Fabaceae; genus Vicia; species Vicia faba. Next base: position 1,314,250,845 of record OX451740.1, on the reverse strand, counting down.
TGTCTTGCTATTGACCCATCTGCATTGTGTTTCAACTTGAACACCCACTTTACTTCGATAGATTTTGTATGTGTTGACAATTCGACTAACTCCCATGTGTTGTTTCTTTCGATTGCCTGTAACTCTTCGACCACAACTAACTTCCACTTGTTAATCTTCAAAGCTTCGCTATAGTTGATTGGTTCAGCACCTGCAAGTAAAGCAAAATGAATTAATTCTCCATCTGGTGTGATTTCATCATCACCATCCATCACTTCATAATCATGAAGTCTTGTTGGAAGAACTCTACTTCTTTGAGGTCTTTGGCTTGTTTCAGCCACAACCTCTTTGACTTCGACTGTGACGGGAGTGTCAGCAACCACTTCTTCTTCAAGTAGGTTCTCAACAAGTCCTTCGACCTCTACTTCATTAGTTTCTTCGTCGAAATCAAAGTTCATTAATGATTTGTTAATTGAATTGCTAGAATTCCAATCCCAGGCAGAATTTTCATTAATCACAATATCTCGACTCAACACAATCTTTTCATTAACTGGATTGAATAGTCTGTATGTACCAGTTTTATGATATCCTACCAGAATCATAGGTTCACTCTTGTCATCAAGCTTCCTTCTCCTTGCATCAGTAACATGCTTGTAACACATAGAGCCAAACACCTTCAAGTGACTTACTGATGGTCGTTTTCCACTCCACACTTCTCCAGGAACCTTGTTCTTCAATATCTTAGTAGGACACCTATTCAAAATATAAACTGCAGTCGAAACAACTTCTCCCCATAAAGATTTTGGAAAATTCTTTTGCTTTAGCATGCATCTTGCCATATCTAATATGGTTCTATTTCTTCTTTCAGCAATTCCATTATGTTGAGGTGTGTAAGGAGAAGTTACCTCATGATTAACACCATGTTCTGCACAGAAATCTTCAAACATCTTGGATGTGTATTCGCCACCTCCATTTGTTCGTAGAAATTTGATCTTCTTCTCACTCTGGTTTTCGACAAGTATCTTGAATCTCTTAAAGATTTCGAATACTTCATCCTTTTGTTTGATCACATAGATCCACAGCTTTCAACTAAACTCATCGACAAAGGAAACAAAATATATGTTTCCACCAACTGTATGTTCTTTAAATGGACCACATACATCTGAATGCACCACTTCGAGAATGCAGGATGATCTCATTGACATAGTCGAAACAAAATAATTTCTGGATTGCTTTCCCACTAAACAACCTTCACAAAGTTTTTCAGGCATCTCAAGACTTGGAATACCAGTAACCATATCTTGAGTAATCAGTTGATTAAGTGATCGAAAATTCAAATGTCCAAACCTCAAATACCACAACCAATTATCCTTGTGGTCAACAACAGTTTTCAAACATTGAACTTATGTCGAACTGATCATAGTCTTAAATGTCCTGTTCTTCGACAATGGAGATTGTAAAACCAAATTGTTCTTAGTGTCAAACAATTTCAAAACTCCATCTTTCATGACAACTAAGAAACCTTTTTCAACTAGTTATCCAACACTTAACAAGTTGCATTTCATTTCAGGTACATAGAGCACATCATTGATCATAGCTTTCCCTTCATTACTCATTTGAAAGACTATGTTGCCAGTACCTTCTGCTTGCAACGAACTATTATCAACAAGTTTTACCTTGCTCTTCTTTGACTCGTCAAAATCTACCAACCACTCCTTTTGACCAGTCATGTGGTTCGAGAAACCAGATATTAGATTCAACATGGTTATCTGCAACTACAGCCATAACCATCATACCACCTTCATAATCATCTGAATCTTGGCGTGCAAGGTTCGCTCCTTCGTCCTTGCCTTTCGATCCCTTGTCTTTTCTGTACCAATAATTCTTGTCCAAGTGTCCCCACTTTTCACAGTTATAACACTGCATACCTTTCTTATCTTCTTTGTCTTTTCGATAGTTTCCTCCTCCCCTTTTCGAGGATTCAGAAGATCTATCTTCGACCCTATTCTTAGGGGAATTCGACCAAGACTTCTTGCCATGAGTCTTGTCGAACTTGTCTTTGAATTTGTTGGAACCACCATCTTTTTTCCATGATTGAGCTTGCAGTGCCTGTATCGGGTTCTGAACTCCTTTCCTTTCGACAATCCTCATCTCATGCGCCTCCAACGAACCAACCAAATCTTCCACTTTAGTGGTTTCAAGATTGTTGGATTCTTGAATAGCTACGATAACATGATCAAAGTGAGAGGTCAATGTTCTCATTACCTTCTCAATTATAATCTTATCAGTAATGGTTTCACCATAACCCTTTACGAGATGGACGAGTTTCTGAACCTTCGACATATATTCTGCAACTTTTTCATCTTCTCCCATCGACAACAACTCATATTGTCGATGCAAGGTTTGTAATTTGACAACCTTGACTTTCTCACCTCCTTCGAAATACTTTACCAGAATATCCCATGCCTCCTTCGTTGTTTCAGCATGAGAGATTCCATCAAAGTTAGCAGCATCGACAGCCGTTTGAATGCAATAAGCAACCCTGCAATCTTTTTTCTTGACTTTATTATGGGCTTTTTTCTATTCGTCGGTTGCATTTGTAGCCAATGCCGGAACGCCGTCGGTAACCACTTCTAAGGTTTCATGGAAGCCAAATAAGGATTGCATATGTTTTTTCCATCGGATCCAATTTTTACCGTCAAGCAGTGGAAGAGAATTTGGAATGCCCTTATCACTAGCCATCTTTGCAGCGGTTGATTTACTTGCCCTAGAAAAATGATATCTGACGTGAAATTCTTGAAAATTTGATCAAGAATAATAACCGGAAGCTCTGGATACCAATTTGTTAGTGCGTGAGACACTTTTAGTGAGGAGAGAAAGAGAGAATAATAAAGGAAATAAGGATTTGTATTATTCAAGTGTACAAATAATGATACACACTATGACTATTTATATACAATCCTAATTAGGCTTGGGCTAACACAACTTGTATTACATTAAATATTAAATCTAATCAAATCTAATCTAATCATTTAATATTTCAACATATAGGACCTATATTAAAGAAATGTAAAAAATTCGCAAACATTGCATATACATCCTCATTTGTACATATTTTCATCTCTTCATAGAACATCAAACCATTTGGGTTCAAGTAGGGTTTCCTGTAGCATACTTCAAAAATTTCTCTACCCACTGCAGTGACATGATATACCTATGTTTTCAACTCAATAAAATTGAATGTTTCCACCAATCTCACTGATATCGGATCACATAAAAAATTGTAGTTACCAATTTTTTTGAAGAATTTGGAGTGATAATGTGCAAAATTCCAACAAAGAGAGCCATATGAAAATATTTTGATATTACTCTGTGTAGCTCAAAACTGGGTTTTATACTGTGTTTGAAGTGACCAAACAGGCATGCGTACTCCTTCTCAAACGACTTCCCCTTACTGGAAGGGAACAAAGTCTCAAATGGCGGCTCCCTACTGCACATGGACACCTTTCCAAATGGAAGCCTCATACTGCACGTGAAAAAGGTAGTTTGGTAACGCCATTTAAGATGGCAACCTCATACTCCCTTCATCTGTGTATAATACTATCAAGACTTGTGTAGGGTATCATAAGCACAACAATATGGCACAAAATACTTTTATAGTTCAAGTCCATTACAATGGAATAATATTTCTAGACATCAATGTATGAGTTGTACTCTAAAACACAAACACAAAGTTACTCAAAATCAACCCCAACTCCAGCTTTTCACTCCTCAAAGAAAAAGTAGAAAATAAAATACAATCGAGGGTAACCGATATTTTTTCCGATATCCATATGTGAATGGGGCTGATATCATGTTTACAACAACAAATATTGAAGATGACAATGATGTTCAACTAATGTTCCAATGCCACACATCACATAATTATTCAAATGTGATTGAATTGTATGCTTGCTTATTTGAGTCGTTTGAGCCAACACAAGAAATCCATCCTACCCAAACTTCACAAACACGTCACTATCAAATGAGTCAGAAGTCTACCATTTTAACGTCACCACCGTCTGACGAGTCTGAGGAACACATTACACAAAATGGGCCATTAATCTGAGACTAAGAGGTTCAGGATGATAATGATGACGAAGAAGCGAGGTACATAAATTCGCAGAATATTTTTAGTGGTGACAACGGAGATTCAGGTGATGATATTAATGTGGCACCGTAACAAGTTGATCTTGATTTGTACAATCCACCACTCCACATGAGAAATATCGAGGAGAATAAAGATGATGAAGGATCAATTTTCGAAACAACACAATCAATGCAACTGGAAGGGAGTTTTCTTGGATTGAAGTTCAAAAGAATGTATGTTTGTCATTCGATGTTATCACACCAAGCATTCTCTTGATTATGATGTTTATAAGTATGATTTATAAATAGTCACATATCTCAACAAAGAATGCACCTACAGGTGTAGATCTTCCTTGGCACAATGGTTGTTGGTCATGAAAACTTTTTTGCCTGGTACCATTGTTGAACTGGAGACCCTATAGACATTAACTGGAGACAGAACACATATCAGTGGATCTCGAATTTTTCATCGTCTTTTCTAGGCCTTTCAGCCATGTATCAAAGGTTTTGCTTACTGCAAACCCGTTGTTCAAGTTCATGGTACGTGGTTGTATGGAAAGTATATAGGAACTTTGTTACTAGCACTTGCACTAGATGGAAACCGGAACATATTTTTGATCGTCTTTGCGTTGGTTGAAGGTGAAACTGGTGAGGCTTGGAGTTTCTTTCTAAGGAACTTACGAATGCACGTTACTCCTCAGCCCAACCTATATTTGATATCAGACAAACATGAGTCCATAAAAAGTGCAAATAATAAACCTGAGAATGGCTGGCAATACCCATCTTCTACACATGTCTTTTGCATCAGACACATAGCGCAAAACCTTATGCGAGAAATCAGAGACAAAGAGCTTCATAAAAAAGTTATTAACATGGGTAATGTTCTGCATGAACCCTTGGTTAACATTTTATTTTACCATATTAAGTTAAACTAATCTTTTTATTTTTTATGGACAGATTATGCATTAAATGAATCTACTTACGAATACTACAATAGAGAGATACGTAAGTCAAATATCTAAGCATATAACTAGGTAGAAAACATTCAGAGAGAGAAATGGTGAAGGGCATTTGATGGAGGTAAACAATGGGGTCATATGACTACTAACCTTGCATAATCAATGAACTCAGTTTTGAAGGCTACTCGTAATCTCCTTATCACAACTTTGGTAAGATCAACATACTTTAGATTGGGTGAACTATTTGGGAAAAGAGGCTATGTGTGATACGGTGGGAGAACTGACTTGAGGTTTTGCGTTTGTGTTTGCAATTGTTCGGTTTAGCAAGAGTCACCACCGACTTTTTATTTTATCCAAAGGAAAGGTCAAAAAGCACAGGAAAGACCTTTGAGATGTTTTCTTGGGTTCGGGGGATAGATTATGAAAAGGGAAGGTGCTAGCACCCTTTTCATCCATGGTTATCTATGGGCTCTTAGTTACTTGTTTTAGATCACTTGCTTTTGCTTTTCAATTGTTTGAAATGGTGCATTGTGTGTGGTTTTTTTGAAAATGCTTTGAAAAAAAGAGGCCTTGTATTAGGCAACCTTTGTAATGATTCTTGTTTGAATATATACAAAGGTGTTTGTCTTTTTGAAAAGATATTTCAATGTTTTGAAAGTTTGTTTTGAAATTGTGTTGTGATGTGTGTTTGAAAGTGGCAAGGATGTTTTGCAAGCTTTTGATCAAGTAACTAAGAGTTGTCTACCCTATTTTACTCAAAGATCTTTCTTATGTTTTTAACCCTTTTGACAGTGTTATTTCACCATTGCATTTGGTGAACAACCTTGTGTTAGGATGTTAAATGGGACAGGCGCGGGTCATCGTATACAATCATTGAAAGCAACTTGTGAGACGCTCTAGCAATTTTGTAAGGGACGAGATCGTTTTATCGAAGGAAACATCGAGGGTCATCGAGGGACTACGATCTTTGTTTATCAAAGGGGAATTTGCTAGAGTGTCTCATATTCGAGGGACATGATTGCATTTCCGAGGAAACAAGCGAGGTTACCCTAGAGGTGCAAGTGTGAATTGTGTATTGATTTTCATGCATTTATTCTTGGATTAGGTCATCTAGCGATTGATTTTGAATCTTGCCATACACGCCTAATTACTATACAGTATATTGAAAGCAATAAAGTGCGAGAATTAAAATTCTAAGCTATTACAAAAGAGTATCCGGGGATGAGGGTACAATTATTTACAAATGGGGATGAATCTCACAAGGATAACAATGTCCAAATATTCTGTGTTACAACCAAATCGAATTGTCGCAATTCAATATAAAATCATAACAAATGAAGAGATCAATAATATTATGAGATGCATGTATAAATTTACAAATAAACAAATAAAAAATCTATTCTAAAAAAGAAAGATTAAAAATTATTATTATTCTTTGTGTTTTGTTAATTATGAAAAGAAAAGTTTTTAAAGAAAGAAAAATTACCTAAATTAATGTTTCTATTATTTTTATATTTTATTAATCAATAAAAAGGGTTAAAGAAAACCAAAATTATTTAAATCAAACTAAATATTCTTTTTTTTGTATTTTCATTATATTAAACAAGATTAATAAAGAAAAAATAAAATTAACTTAAAAGAAAGTAAAACAAAATTTATTTAGTATTTTTATTAACTAAAAGAAAGAAAACAAATTAGTTAAAATGGCATTAATTTAAAAAAAGGTATTAGTTTAACGAAATAAAAAAAAAAAGATGATGGGCTTAGGAGTTTGTTAGGGGTTAGGCCCAAATGGAAGAAGAACAAAAGTCAGAATGGATGAAAATGGGGGGGGGGGTGCACACTTAGTAAAACGTGGGCTTAAGGAAAATGTATTGTGACAGGCCCAATATTCAGTTTGCATAATTTAGGGGTTGTTGTTTTGATTAGGGTTTGTGTGACGAATTAGGGTTACAGCGGCGCCGCTTCGTTCTTCCTCTTCATCCTCTTTTCATCTTTCTCAAGCAGCGATACTCTGATACTCCCTCCATGAGCCCTAGGTCGCCGGAGCGCCACCTCACTCTCTCACCTCTTCACGACAATCCAAGGCCTTGCTCGAACGGTATGATTCATTTCTTGTCTTTTAGGGTTTTACAGTTTCATGGTTTGATTCGCTTTGTCTTGTTCAGATTTATTTTTAATCTATGGTGTTTGCATGTTTTGAGATGCAGTAAAGAGTTTGAGAAAATCATACCTTGGGGAAAATGGAGAGGAAAGGTGAGATGTAGTTGGCGGCGGCGTTCCTGGTGGTCGGAGGCGGAAGGGAAAAGAAATGATGGGCACGCTTTGGCTTCTGGTATCTCTTTTTTGTTGTTCTTTTGATTTGTTGATGTTTGATGATGAAACTGTTCTGAAAACTGTTGATTCTTGACTTGCTTCTGAAATGCTCTTCCTCTTCTCTTGGGATGTTAATGATGATTTTCTGAAACTACTGTGTTGGTTTTTTTGTTGTTAGTGATGACAAATGTCTGAAGCTTCTTATTCTTTGTTGATTTTGAATGTGATGTTTGATGATGAAATATTCTGAAAACTTCTGATATTATTGTTTATGATGACATGGTTCTGAAACTTTGGCTTTTGCTTCTGAAATACTCTTCCTCTTTCTTGGCTATTGATGTTTGATGATGAGAAACCTCTGAAAACTTGTTGGTTTGTTTGGTAAGCTTGCTTTTTTTTGTTGGTTTGTTTGGCAAGCTTGATGATTTGTTGGTTTTGGTTGATGTTAGTTTGGCCTGTTACAATTTGTATGATTTTGATAGCAGGTTTGCCGTTTGGAAACTTGCAGTTTTTGCTAGGCTTTGCAGGTTTGAGCAAGCTTGGCTTGTTGAGTTTGGTACAGGTTGTGTACAGTTTGGTTGTTTTGGGTAGTTGGGCAGACTGTGTTTTGTTTGATTTGCAGTTTGGAAACTACAGGTTTTGTAAGGCTTGGCTATGCAGGTTTATGGTGTTTTGAGCAAGCTTGTGGTTTGTTTAGTTTGTGGTTTTTGTAGTTTGACCTGTTTGCAGGTTTGTTGTAGTAGCTTTGGCTGGTTGTTTTTGCAGCTAGCTTGGTTGAGCTTGAAACTATTTTTGCCGTTTGCTACAGCTTGTTAACAGGTTTATAGAGTTTTGTAGCAGGTTGGCAAGTTTGCAAGTTGTGCAGGCTTTGGAGTTTGTTTGGGTTTTTTGCCAAGTATTTTCTCCTCCTGCTGTTTATGCAGTTAGATAGTTTTATATCCTTTTTCTCTTTTGTCTTTGATAACTTGAGACAGCCTGCTTTAGCCAAACTGCAAACTTTTCACCAAAGGTCCTCTTTCTCTCTCTCTCTCCTCTCTCTCTCCTCTCTCTCCCTCTCTCTCTCTCTCTCTCTCTCTCTCTCTCTCTCTCTCTCTCTCTCTCTCTCTCTCTCTCTCTCTCTCTCTCTCTCTCTCTCTCTCTCTCTCTCTCTCTCTCTCTCTCTCTCTCTCTCTCTCTCTCTCTCTCTCTCTCTCAAATAAGCACTTTTTGCTTATTATTTTATATTCTGAAAAGTTGCATAGGCCTGGAACATGATGACAACTATGACAAACTCTTGGCTTGTCAATTGGTTTTCCTTCTGCTGTATTTTCCTGCATTATGTACTTTTGCCTTGACAGTTTGCATCTGGTTTGGGTTTGCCATGCTTAGTTTGATAGTTTTGGCACCTTGTTACATTTGGTTTGGTTACTGCAGTTGGTATTCAGTTTGGCATAATTTTGCTGCAAGTTTTCTTTGTATGCAGCTTGTCTTTGTATGCTTGCCTTGTATCTTGCTTTGTACAGCATGGCCCATGTTTTGCATTTGAACCAATTGCTTTTGTATGCTTGCATTTTTTTATCTTTTACTTTTCTCTTTGTGAACCAAGAAGAGCAATCTTCTTGTGATTTTCAAAGAGAAAAATAAAAACATGATGAACAAATAGCATTTTGATTCCGGCTGGCAAACTTTAATGATGACCTTCTCCTTTCTTTTTTGTTTGAAAATTCTTTTTTCAATTAACTGTACTAATTTCTTTTTCTTTCTTCTTTTTCAGGTGAATGCAACTTGGACGATAGAGGAAGCAGAGGACTTTGAGACCTTGAGCATGGAAGCACTGAAGCTTAGGAGATTTAAGCTTAGAATTAGATAGACTTTTTTTTCATTTATTGTAAACATTTATTTCTTTTTAAAATACTATAAGTTGTAAAAACTTACAATATTCAAAAATAATAAATTATCTTTTTGTAACAATATTTGAAAATGAATAAAAAGAGTCTTTATCCAAAAGAAATATTTCTACTGTCAAATATCTTGCCCTTCTTCCTTGCATGTTCACTTAATTATTTAAGACTCTTAAATCAAAATAATTGAAACTGCGTTTCAACAATTCTAATCCAGATAACTTAAATTCCAAATAAACAAAAACTTTGCAGTCTCGTAACCTCGCATCAGTATTCCAATCACAATACGCATTGTATAATAAACAAGCAAGCATTCCATTAACCGGCAAACATTTCATTCCAATAACAAGCAGATGTTTTAACAGACGTGCATTATCTGGTTAATCTGGATTAGAAAGTTTCAACTCCTATCTCTTATCCCAGATAAACAAAACTTGAGGAGAAACAACAAAAAAAGCGTGAAAACAATGTAACATGAAACTGAATTTCTATGGATTTAATTTCTTCTGAGAAACGCGAGAGAAAACCTAATTCTTGATTTACTGCCAAAGAAAAGTATGTTTGATCGATTCCTGAGCCAATCTTAAAAATCAGAGAAAACCCTAGGGTTGTGATTTTCTTGTGAAAAAGGGAGGGCAAATTTTGGGGTACAACACTATGAATGGACTAAAAAGTTGAGTTCAGGTCAAAGCTACACTAAAAACTGCATCAAAGGGGTTGACGAAGAGGTTGTTAAAGTCGTTGGTCATAATGTTAGGAAATTTGATCGTCAAAGGTATTGCTTCTTAGTTGAAGAAACTATGAATCATAATGAGTGTCGACCTTCTAAGCATTTCAACATCGACCTCAAAAAACCAGATATGTGAGTATGGAAAATTTCAAGCCTTCCATGTTCCTTGCTCACACGCCATTGCAGCATGCTCTATGATTCACCAGGATTATACTTTGCATATAACTGATATGTTCAAGTTGTTATTGTGTTCAAAGTCTATGAAAAAAGCTTCCTCGGGGTTCCGACTGAATCAAGCTGGCCTCGGTACGAGGGAGACACTCTTTGCCACAATGACACCATGAGAAGAAGAAAGAAAGGTCGTCCAAACAGTTCCCGCATTAGAAATGAAATGGAAGATGTTCCAAAGGAACCAAGGAGATATGGTATTTGTCGCGAATTCGGGCATATATGCAGAAAATGTCCAAACATAGCTAGACCTTCTAATTAATTGTGTTTGATGTTTTAGTTAATTGTCTCACCGTATTGTAATTTCTTTCTACAACAACGGAAAATCTAATTTAAATTTCAAACTTCCGGTTACATCACAAGAACATTTACAACTAGGGCTGTTCAAATGAACCGCCAAACTGTATCGAATCGAACCGAACTGGGGTTAAAATAACCGAACCATTAGTAACGGTTAGTGAACCTAACTTATATTTTAGGGTTAAATATACAACCCCTGTAATGTTAGTGAGTTTAGGTTTTGTTGGTGATTTTAGTATCACCAATGTATTTTAGTAGTAATGTGATTTACTAAAGGCCGATGCAATTATGCGTTAAGCTTGGAAACGAGTTAGGGAAGTGCGGAGTGCACGCTCGTCGAGTCAATGTATAATTGAATATGAATAATTGAAACGGGGTTCCAAGGGGCGAAGCCCCTGGAGGGGTGCGGGGCAGCGCCCCGTTGGGGTTCCAAGGGGCGAAGCCCCTGGCGGGGTGCGGGGCAGCGTTCCATTGGGGTCCAAGGGGCGGAGCCCCTGGCTGGGGTCAGCGGGCGGGTGCGGGGCAGCGCCCCGTTCGAAAATTTTGAATCCTTTTCCCCAACCGACATAACCGTTTTTCCGAACATGTGTGTCTTTTCGGTTTCAGTTATTGATCTCCTATATAAGGAGTCATTTGGCCTCGGTTTCAAATACGAAAAACGACACTTTCTCTCTACATTTGTAATCAGTTTCTTTTGCCAGAAACAGATTGTTCTTCGAGAATTATCCCCACAAAGATTTCGTGAACCCATGCAAGAATAGGGTCGAAATATTTTGTTCGGAAAGTGTACGAACACGATTCTTCGAAGTTATCCAGGATTATCATACCTAAATATCTAACAGGTTTTAGCCCCTGGTAAAGTTTTTTTTTTTAAAAATTCCCTTGCAATTTCAAGATTCCTTCAATTAGACCCCTGGACACGCTATTTCACTTAAGATTCTTTATATTTTTTAGCGTGGCAGTCCACGTTGGATTTGTTTTTTTTTTTTTTTAATGTCAAGTGGAATTTCTCTATTTTTAAAATTTTTTATTTAATTTTTTAATATATTATTTTTTGTATATTAATTTTTTTAATGTTTTTTTAAATGTTTTTATTAATATTTATAAATTAAATATTAAAATATTATTTTAGAAAATCAAAGTCTAATATTTTTTTTGATAGCACATACTTAATTTTTTGAAATTTAATGTGTGAGAAAGCTATATAAACTCTTCCATATTGAGTATATTTTTTATGTGGGACTGGAGAAGCATCTCTTCACACAGTTACGATGAAAACTTTATTCCAAAGTTATCATTTCTTCCAAAGGAATGAATCATGCATTTCTTCCAAAGTTACGATGAAAACTTTATTCCTTAGACAATGAACATAAATCCAACCCTTTCTCACTCCTACACTAATCATGCATAAATAAATTGATACCCAGAAAGGGGCACCCAACCCAAAACATACCAATAAACAATATAAACTAAAATCACTAAAATTTAACTCATTTTATTTTGATATTCCTTCAATTGAGCAATATTTAATTCATTAGGATCCTTCAAAAGTGGCATCACAATGATAGATAGGTAAGAAAGAACATAAAAACTTACAGAATCAACAAACAATGATGCAAAACCTCAATGGCTCTTAACCTGCATCAATTGATGAGAAATACAATGAATCAACAAAATGTAAACAAATTGTGAAATAAAAAAATGTAGAGTGTTACAATATACCTTTGATTGAAAAAAAAAAAGAAAAAGAAAAAGGTGTGTTTGATTGAAGAATGTGTGAAAGTAGAAAGTGATTTAAAGAATAGAGCACAGTTTGTTTGAGAATTTGTTAGCTTCTTCGTGAAAAACCAAAAAGAGATTGTCAACTATACATGAAACCAATGTTTTATATAAAATAATGAAACCATGACAAACTTAAGAACAAGCAGCTTACCAGGCGGCACATTGTTTGGAGATCCAGGTAGAAAAAATTTTGTGTTATGATTCTTTTAGGCTACAATAACAGTAAACTTTGAGTTTCAATTCTCATCATGAAAGCAAGTTGACAATCTAGATAGAAGTTAGAGTGAACTTAAGGAAAAATGCTCTAGATGTGTATAGTGCACGTTTACGTTGTTACTAGTATAATTTGAGTTTTTTCGAAAATAAAAAAATTGTTTTTTTTTTAAATAAAAAATGTCGATTTTTTGAAAATTTAAAAAATTAATTTTTTAAAAAATCAAAATTTCAATTTTTTTAGAAATTAAACAATTATTTTTTTTCAAAAAATAAAAAAATATTTTTTTTTTAAAATCAAAAAGTCGATTTTTTCGAAAAAATTTGAAAAACAATTTGTTTAAAAAAAAAGTTTTTGAGCAGGGTGTCAATTGGGTCAACAACCCGCAACATTGCCTTGCCTTTAATTCATGTCATATGCCCTATCATTTTCCTACCTTAAAAATAATTTAAAAAAATTATAGAAAAAATGGACGATGGTGTAAATTATTTTTATAGTTTTAAATAATGACAATTATATATTCCATCAAGTTATAAATTAAAATTACTTTTATGATTTGTCATTTTAAATATTTTAATTGAATGAATGAGTAATACTTCTTTACATTGATAAATATATTTCATTATTATTTTATCTTATTTTATTAGTTAGTGAGTAACAGAGAATTATAAGAGCTAGTTATAGCAATCTGTTTGTATCAAAATTTTGTTAAAAATATAGACAGTAAAGTATTATTGTAACTTAATCACTACTTTTTCCAATAATAAATGAAAGATGATTCAATATTATTATTTTGCCATGTTTATAATATAGCCTTACTTTTGAAATGAGATAGTAATAGATTTAAAGCATGAAGAAGGAATAATAGTTAGGCAAAAGAACAAAACAAATAGAAGAATATAGCGGTGTTGTTTGTTCTTGCAAAGAGGCATCAAGAATAACTAGAAGGAGTGTCTTTTCAGATACCTGAGGTGTCTTTTCATAATACTTGTTAATTAAACTATAATTTGATGATTTTCACTTCAAAATCAAATGAAGTAATCAAAGCATTTGCTTCAACTTGCAACCCAAATTAGTATTAATATCTTCAAAATTGTTGTTTATTAACAAGTATTATAGCTTCTGGTGGTGCATTATATTAGAGTTGCAATGTCATTTGATGATGTTTCCATGGAGAGTAGCAAGAGCTTTGTTTTTGCTCTTCAGGTAACTAACTTCATTCAGATCTCTATCACATTGTTTTAGGGTTTTCAGACTCTATTTCATATGACAACTTTTTTATTTGAGATGCAATTCCTATTGTTGATTGATTCTTGTGTTGTTATGTGTTTTCAGGAACTGAAGAACTTGAGGCCTCAACTCTATTCTGCTGCAGACTACTGTGAAAAATCCTATCTTCATAGTGATCACAAAGAAATGTAAGATGTTTCTTTGTTGTCATGGAAGGCAATCTTAGCCCCTTTTTTTTGGTGAATAAGCTCTTACCGTGTCAGTGATTTATGTTTGAATAAATTCTTTAAAAATCGAGTTGAACACTAAATTTCAATGTATAGACTCATAAGTTACAAATCTTAGCTTCAAGTAGAATCAATTCTAGAAAAGCATGCTCAATTCTACTCGTGAACAACCAAACATATCAAAACCAATTCTACACGTTCGGGCTTTGTTTGGATTGAGGAATCAGATGGAGCGAAGCGGAGTGGGATGGAATAGAATGATATTCCATTGTTTGGATCATTTAAAATCGGATGGAGCGGAGTGGTATGGATTTCATCCCCATTTCATTCCATCACTTACCACCATATTCCTTCCCCTCCGATTTGGGCAGAATGAACAACTTGCTTTGTTCCGTCCTAAAATTCTCAAACAATGGAATGGTATCTTCGTTCCGCTTCGCTCCATTTTGTTCCGTTCATTTCATAATATCCAAACATAGCCTCAGAATCTATTATGTGTGCTCCAAACGCGAATCCAAACATACATACCGGGACAAACAAATGTCATTTTATCAAAGCACTTTGCTAGTTAATATTATTGCTAAATCTTTGTGTAGTATCATTCTTTAGGTATTTCAATAAATGTAAGTTGTATGCTTTGCTTTATGTGGTTAGGATTAAAGATAATGATGTGCATAAAAAACTAGATATGTAAGTTTAGAGTGCTTAAACAGTAATTTAACACGGTGATTTCTGATGACAGTATCTAAACGGTCTAAAAGTGCATTAACTAAACTTTGTTTTTTTGTTGTAACATCTGTGAGCACTGATTCAGTGAATCCCAATTTCCAGTGTCAGCGTTATTGTTTATATGCAGAACTATTTTGATTCTTAAAATATATGGTTGTGTGAGTGTCTCAATGGTGAAACTGGTGGAAAATGGATGTTTTGGCCAATGGTCGTCCTTGAAATTTTTGTGACTAGTTATTTTAACAGTTTGTGAGAGATATTATTAGCTTACGCATCATCTGCTGACCAATAAGTCTTGTGTATTTGACCTGCATGGATTTCAGGGTACTTGAAAACCTAAAAGATTATGCTGCAAGTGCCATTGTAAATACTGTTGATCATCTTGGGACTGTGGCTTACAAGTTAACTGACCTTCTTGAGCAGCAAGCATTGGATATCTCAACCATGGACTTGAAGATCTCTACTCTAAACCAGGTCATTACCAGACCTTTTAAGATATCGTGTTAAATTAGGTATTTCTAATGGAGTTGAAGTGACATATTTCTTACATGCAGAGACTTCTTACATGCCAAGTATATACAAATAAAGAGGGTGTTCGGCAACAGCAGCTGTTGGCTATTATTCCTCGACATCACAAGCACTACATTTTGCCAAGTAGGCTTAACTGCTTTAACTTTTCTCCATAATTTGTTATCGACACCACAGATGTGAATTTTGTTTTTACTTATGCTTCTTTCTTGTTTCTGTTTAACAACGCAAGCTAGATTCGGTCAATAAAAAGGTACATTTCCGTCCATACAAACAAACTGATGCAAAACAAAATTCTTTTAAAAGCAGAACGCGTCCTCAACCTTCAGGTGTGTGGTTTGGAAAACCGTCTCTTCTGAAGTGTTTGGTTTTAATGTATGCCCCTTTAGGTTTTTTGGCGAGTGGACGTTATTTTATTCAACTGAATGCATATTATCGTATTTAGGTACCCCTGTTGCAAAAACTCTTTCATGGCATCTAGCATCAGAAACTAAGTCAACCTTAAAAAGACGAAGTTCACATGCTTCCAAAAAGTAAGTTTTTAATTTGAGGCTTTGTAGGACTGTTGCTATATTTATTTTTCTTAGTTAACATTGATGGTATTATTGTAGCACAAAGTTGCAGCGTTTGTTTAAAACTTTTACACACCCACTTTTGCAGAATCAAGGACCCAAAGTTTTCTTCCAAGACCACTGGAGTTTTCCACCTTGTAGGTATGTCAAATAGTAGTATCCCTTGTATTTGTTGATTATGTTTTATTCTTTCTGTTTTTCTTTCAGTAGTTTTTTTGTTTCCATTTATTCCTTCATATAATTCAGCTTCCTTAGATAGGATTCACAGCTCTGACTTCTCAATCCATAACCTCTTTGGATTCCCACTTATGTAGTAAATGTATTTGTTTTGTATCCTCAAATTATAATGGATCATATTTTCATCAATTTCGAGTTGTTCTAGAAGACTGGAACATATTATCAGCTTTTGTTTCGCGGCATTCAGCCACTTTATTAAGCCACCTCAGCCATGACTCATCCAACATTAGGTGAAACACCTACTTCAAGAACTAAGTTTTGCTAGAGAGGACTAAACATATTGTGGTTTGCTGTTATTTCTTTAGGGTAAAGTCTCTTGTAAGTCTCATAAGAATTAAGGCTTCAAGTGTTTTATGCAGATAATCAAGACATTATGCAGTTAAAACCCTCGGCGCCAAAAAACCACATTCCAAATGGAGTACCTACTTCTAGTGCTGCCACCCAAACTCTCGGAGTCACAGGAAAGGTAATGTCATATTCAATCGCAAGTTTGAATGTTGTTCCATGCTTAATAGAATAGTCAAATTGTGATTATATTGACCCGTTTTTTGCAATTGTTTGCATGCTTTTTAAAGTGATCATGTTTGGCAAGTTATGCATTTTTAGTGCTTATGTTATGTAACCTTTCCATAGTGAAGTTAGTGATGAATTTTCGTCTGCAGGATGCATTAGAGGGTTTCAGACCATTGACAAAATTTGGGTCCTTTAACAATCAAAATGTGCATGAGACTGAGACAGTTCATGTTCCTAGTCGCAGCAAAAGTGTGCTATCAAGTCTTTTTGTGAAGCAAAGATCTGCAAAATTGAGAGCTGGTTCTGTCTCATAAATACCTATCTGATTTGTGAAGATGTTACCTTATATTTTGACAGAAAAAGAGTTAAGAAAACACTTCAATCAATCCAATTGCATTATGCTCTTTCTTTTGACTATGCATCTACTAATGCCCGGAGCCACTTTATTTTATATTTTGTAGTCATGCCTTTTAATAATGACAGTGTATAATAATTGTTCATGCCTTTGAATAATGACCGTGTCTAATAATTGTATAGTGAAGGCTATAATATAATTTTCATAGTGAATGATGAATATTTTTATTTTGATACTAGTAAGAAATCCGTGTTGTCGTACGGATCTCGTCTGGATTCATATTACACGTATAATGACTAAATTGTTAAGTGTGACATCATGTTTTGAGTTGGATAATATTAATATAGTTATAATTTATAATTATTTATCAAATTTTAACTCATGTGTTTGGAGTATCTATATAATTTATTTTGCATATGGTTCGGATTTATAATATCAAACAAATTTTAAATATTGGTTCGTATTTATAATAAATCGTACAATCATTTTTATAACTTCAATTATATAAAACAGCAACAAAAATAGTTAAAAGATAGACATTAAAATGATCAGACAATAGCTGATATCTCATTGATACGTTCACATCTACCCGTGATTTCAGATGAGTTAACAAACTCCAACTGAATTCAAATGAGTTAATTCTAAAAATTTATTCAACCTATTTTAGATATTAGTCTATTTATCCAAACCTAAAATGTATGATAGCTCCCCGTCAAATTTCAGTTTTAAATTTTTTTATTATATTATATTTACATTTTTTACAACCTATAATGTATTACAACTCCTCGTTAAATTTCATTTTTAAAACCTTCTTATTAGATCTTATTTACAAATTTTACATATCTAAATGTATGACAATATCCGGTTTTTTTTTTTGCAATAACCAGGTTTTGAAGGAAAAAAACACAAATAACTATGTTTCGAAGAAAATTACGCAAATAACCATGTTTCGGAGAACTCCATAAAGGAGGAGCCAACCCAGTTAGCGCATGCACCTAAAAGTAAAGGGGAGGCGTCATCTCACTTGGCGTCTAGGTGTTAAAAGTTTGCCTTAAGCCATGTGAGATGACGCTTAAGTGCAATAGAGGTGCAATTTTTTCGTTTTTTATTTTAAATGCGGGACATTAGATAAACGATATAGCTTCACGAAAATTTGACTTTTTATTTACAAAAAACGATTACATAATAAAAAAACATACAAAATAGTTAGTGGTCCTCCGGAACTCGGTAACGATCCGCGGTTCCACATCCGCGTCATCTTCTGTCTCGTGGTGGGTTTCGTCGCGTTTCTTGTTGTGGCAGGGTCGATGGTCCAACGAAGTCAATGCATTCAGGATCCTTGAAATCGATCAGATCTCCATATCTGGAAGATCCACTTTGATACAGTCGGTTATCCATATCCTCAAAGTTTGGTCGTCTTGGTGGTGGGCGGGGTTCCATGGTTGGTTTATAGCACTGGTCATCTGAGTAAGAGGATAGAAAGGAAATGAATCTTGGGGTGTTTGATATTGCGAATGTTGGGTGCTATGGTGATGTGGTGGTTGATGGTAAGTTGGTTCGGTTGAGTCATATTCTTCGGAAAATCCCAGATCAAGGCTAAGGTTAGATGTTAAAGGATCCATATTAGGATATGGAGAAGACTGAAATTGTGTGTGGGGCATGCGGGTGTATTGGTATTGTGATTGAGATTGTGGTTGGGTGTGGGGCATATGGGGGTATTAGTATTGAGGTGGTGATTATGGTTGGGTGTGGGGCATATGGGTGTATTTGTATTGTGGTGGTGATTGTGGTTGGATGGTTGTGGATCTGTATTGTCGGGGTGGTTGCTGGGAGGTTAATGTGTGTTGAGTTTGTTGTTGGGGAAATGAGGGTTATGTCCATTGTGTTCATGGGTCAACCAAATACATTGGATGAGACACGTGCATTTATGGGTTACTAATTGATTTGTACCAAGCTAAATATTGATCTGTGTGTTGTATATTACCCTGGTTGAGGAAAACAGGGAATTGCAAGACATATTGGTGACGCTTATGCCACATCTTACACCATTCTAGAGCAAAATATTTCCAATTAGAATGACCCTATTGGACGTCGACCCTTTTGAGATGCCACGAGGACAAACAAGTTGGATCGCAGAGTATCTCTTGATGCATTTCAAACTGCATCTTGACACAGTCGTTGTGGTGCATCTCCATAATATTAAATCGTATGATTGCAGTCTTTGCGGTCTAAATTGCTGCATCCTCGGAGTTTGGTTCATGGTTCAAACCTAAATATAGTCTCCAGATAAAACTGTGGATAAAATTAAATCAACATAATAAAAACTTAATAAATAAATAATTTTAAAGTAGAAAAGTTTAAAGGTACAACGTACATCATTCGGGCCAAGGTGATCCAGTAGATTGTGATATAGAGCGATATTGAATCTTGGATTCTTTCCGTAATCCATACTCGTCACGCAGTACCTAAAGGAATTGTAAAATAGTTTATTTTCATCATATATTTGGCGAACAAATGAATAATAAATGATAAAGTTCTTGAATTACTTTGTTGCGTATGGAAAAACAAATGCGTTGTTGTTGACGGGGTTTAGGAACTCTATTCTCCACCAACCCCAGACTTGGAGTAAGAAAGCGCATCCA
This sequence comes from Vicia faba, assembly GCA_948472305.1. Lineage (NCBI taxonomy): Eukaryota > Viridiplantae > Streptophyta > Magnoliopsida > Fabales > Fabaceae > Vicia > Vicia faba. The sequence goes on along the minus strand of OX451740.1, from coordinate 1,314,231,296 downwards.
TAAAAAGTACATTTTTCCTTGGTTGCATTTTTACACAAAGAACTGTATATATGGGCTAAAACAGCAGAACCCCAACTATACTTTCTAATTTTTTCAAAGTTTCTAAGTAAATTTAAATACATAAAATTTACACTATTCCCCGTACTTTCGGGAAATAAAAAGGTTCCAAATAGTATCATTATATAATTTCTAGCTTTTATAACTCTAGCTAGTTCGGAGGAATTTTCGTTCAACTCCAGAGTCGCATAATATTTTTTGAGTTCAGTAAGTAATATACCTTGTCCTCTAGCACCACCACCTTCAACCATATCTTTGCCCAACAATTCCTTGCATAGAGAATTGGGTTGTTGATTTGACCAGTTAACCGCCTTACCGTCGACAGGGAGACCCAATAACATGTACGCGTCCTCTAGTGTGACGGTACATTCACCTATTGGTAGATGAAATGTGTGTGTCTCGGGTCTCCACCTTTCTAACATTGTAAGTATAAACTTTAAATCAATCATACAGTTGAAGATCTTTATAACATTTATGAAACCCGCATATTCGAGATAGGCACGATTAACGGGTCGGGGGCAATGTAGTTGTGTGAGCGAATTCTGAATCTTTTAGTATCCTAAATTTAAAATATAAAAAGTGTAAGAGTCCATAAGATGTATAAATCATTAATAATATTATAAAAAATATGTAAGTATACAAGAATATTTGAGAATTTATAAAAACATACAAACGCCGCAATATTGTCCCTTGTGCCTCTGAGAATCGCCCATTGTGAGAAGAGCCATAGTTGAAATTGTATAAGATAATGAAAGAGTTTGTATCTGAGAGTGAGATGATTCTTGATGCAAAATAAGTATGTGAGAATCTGTAATTATAGGCAAAATTTTATCACATAGTGAATAAATGAGGTGGTTGGTGGGTGCATGTATGCATGATAAGTGTCACTCATGAGGTGGTTGCAGTGTAGGTGCAGACTAGGTGGTATCCTTGGAGAAGGCATCTCTGCATGCATGTAATACGATTAGACATGTAGGGAGGCGCCATTTGATTTGACGAATGAGTATAAAATTGAAAGGTGTTGTTATCCCAGTTGGCGAATTAGAGATGGCATGGGTTGCAGTGTAGGTGCAGGCTAGGTGGCAGCCTTGAGAAAGGCATATCCGCATGCATGTAATACGATTGGACATGTAGGAAGACACCATTTGACTTGGAGAATGAGTACAAAATTGAAAGGTGTCGCCATCCTAATTGCGAATTAGAGGTGGCATGGGTTGCAGTGTATGTGCAGGCTAGGTGGTAGCCTTGGGGAAGGCATCTCTACATGCATGTAATACGATTGGACATGTAAGGAGGCGCCATTTGACTTGGAGAATGAGTACAAAATTGAAAGGTGTCGCCATCCCAGTTGGCGAATTAGAGGTGACATGGGTTGCAGTGTAGGTGCAAGCTGGGTGGCAGCCTCGGGGAAGGCATCTCTGCATGCATGTAATACAATTGGACATGTAGGGAGGCGCGGCGAATGAGTACAAAATTAAAAGGTGTCTCCATCCCAGTTGGCTAATTAGAGGTGGCATGGGGTGCAATGTAGGTGCAGGCTAGGTGGCAGCCTTGGGAAAGGCATCTCTGCATGCATGTAATACGATTGGACATGCAGGGAGGCGAATTAGAGATTGCTTACTGTTTTATTTTTCAAATTCAGTACAACCTATTTAATCCTACATTTATCAAAACACTTCTACACTCAATCACTCAAACACTCGAACATTCAAAAATTTAAACAATCAGGCACTCAAACACTTAAACATTCAAACACTCAAACCTTCAAACATTCAAACATTCAAACACAATGGCCTTGGCACCATAATATGTTATCAGTGTACATTTCAATAGTGAGACATACATTTGTCCCACCTCTGGGTTTTTTTTTAGAGACACTGAGAACATCTGATTTTGTTAAAGCAGGAAAGCCAATTTCTTGTATTTCAAAAAATGATTGGAGGTCAAACTTGGACGAGGTCCTGTGACACAAATCTTCTATCAAAATCCGTTTTATTGTGAGAACCAAATAATATATTATAAGGTTGAGGTTTAAGATGATGAGGACCTTCAGAATATACTTTCCAGTCATGAGTATTCTAGGTACGACTCTATTAAGTTGTATATTATGCTGCGGGAGCCTCAGCTATCACGACCAACTCAGTCACAAGTGGTTGATCCTCTCGAGGCCGAACAAGCGGAAGTAGATGTCATTGACGAAGAAGAGGAAGACGACGAGTTAGAGTTTGACGACATGGTCAGCGATGATTCTGAAGACGATGGGATACCTGATATAACTTCGAATGAGATCTACACACCACCTCCACACATGACAAACTTCAACATGGGCGGAGATGAACTGTCATCTGATGTTTTTTTCAATTCATATATGCAGTCGGATGAAAACTTAAAAGAGAAAGACAAATTTTGTAATAGAGAAGATTGTATCCGAGCCATAAAAAAGTTTCACATGCTAAACTCGGTCGATTTTAAGGTAGATAGTGTAAATCCTAAAAGGTACAAGCTCAGGTGTGTCCACCCAGATTGTATGTTCAAGCTCACTGCATCATACAAATTAAGAGGTGATTGTTGGGTGATATGTTATATGTCCACCCACATGTTCGTCAATTCTACTCAATCACAGGATCATCGGAAACTAAATTATGATCTCATATGACAAGAAATCCTACCTCTCCTCAACAATGATCCATCATTGAAGGTGAAAACCATAATCTCTCACATCACTACGGTATATAACTATACTCCATAATACTGAAAGGCGTGGTTAGCAAAGACCAATGTGATTGAAAAGGTATATGGAAACTGGGAGGAGTCATACATAGTACTTCCCCGCTACCTGCATGCACTTCAGACTTATTCTCCGAGTACTATTTATATTATGGAAACACTACCGGCATACGCCCCAGATGGTACTCATGTCACCGAAAAATGGGATATTCAGTCGAGTGTTCTAGGCTTTTCAACCTTGCATCACAGGGTTTGTGTCATGAAAACCTATTATTCAAATTGGTGGGACTTGGTTGTATGGGAAATACAAAGGCACGCTACTGATGGTAGTTGCACAAGACAACAACAACAACATTTTCCCAATTGCCTTTGCTCTAGTAGAGGGAGAGACTGGTGGTGCTTGGAGTTTCTTTCTCAGGAATCTCTGAACATACGTGGCTCCTCAACCAGATCTCTGTTTGATCTCCGATAGACATGCATCTATTGAGAGTGCATACAATAATCCTGCAAACGGTTGGCATGACCCTCCTTCTAAGCATGTCTACTGCATTAGACATATCGTACAAAATTTCATGAGGGAGATCAAAGACAAGGCTCTTAGGAAAGCAGTTATAAACGCGGGGTATGCATTAACACAACCTACGTTCAAACACTAACGCAACAAGATCAGACTATCAAATCCGGACGTATGTAGGTGGATCGATAATATTCCGGTGGAGAAATGGACAAGGTCATACGACAATGGACAATGATGGGGCCACATGACAACAAATCTTATCGAATCCATGACCGGTGTATTCAAAGGCATACGAAACCTCCCAATAATTGCTTTGGTTAAATCAACATATTTTAGGATGGCTTCGTTGTTTGCCAAAAGAGGTGAAATATAGAATGTTGTCTTGAAATCGAGACAACTATGGAGTGAAAGATGCATGAAGTATATAAAGGCAGAAAGTGCCAAAGCCAACACCCATATGGTTATAAGGTTCAACCAACACAGCCACAACTTCATTCTCAAAGAGACAATCGACCACAACGAGGGGCTACCAAGACAAGAGTATAGGGTAATACTACCATCTCGTTGGTGCGATTGTGGCAAGTTTCAAGCCTTTTGTATGCCTTGCTCTCATGTCATTGCGGAATATGCATATACTCATCAAGACACATTACAACTTCTATCTCCCATTTACAAGTCTGAAACCTAGCTCAACATATACAACAACAGCTTCACATTGGTAGCGAAACCTGATTATTGGCCTACATACGACGGTGAAATAGTATGGCACAATGATCAAATGCGAAGGAATAAAATGTAAAATCAATCTTCTCAAATGCACTTTTGTTTTGATGAAGACAAACCATGATTGACAAAGAAGGTAAAGATTATTGATCAAGCTAAAAGCATCTGTGGATAAAGTCTTCAAGTTCAAGCACTTAGCAAAATTTCAAGGTATAATGACAATACTTACTTTGAACTTAAGACATAGATGCTCAATGGTCAAAAGAAATATTTTATATTGTCCAAATACTTACTCAAGTTTTTCTAAGCTAAAAATCATTTTTCACTTGAGTGCAATCGATTTGCATATTAGTGCAATCGATTGCATGCTTCAATTTTTCAAAACATTTGCTACTGTTTCTCAGTGCAATTGATTTGTATGTTTGTGCAATTGATTGCACTCAATCAATTTTTGCTACTGACTTCACATGCAATCGATTTACACTCTTGTACAATCGATTGCACACTAAAAATATTTGAAATTCTAGCTGTTGAAACCCCGTGCAATCGATTTACACAAAGGGTGCAATCGATTGCATGCTGCACGATTTTGAAAAACAACAGCTTTGCACATACCTGTTTATAACACCATTTCATGGAAACCTTTCCCTCAATCTTGGCAATTGTTCATGATTCATCTTCAGAACCTTATGCTTTTTCAAAAAGGTGGTATGAACATATAAATACTCATTTTCAAAATCATTTCAACACCTCTTCCAATTATATTTTCTGAATTTTCAAAAGTCAAACTCAAGCTGCTATACATTTTCATACACAAGTTTTCTGCACACTTTCACATATTGTTAATCAGAAAACTTTGAGCATTATATATCTTGAGTCATTGTATACTATTATCATTGGAAGAGAAGATCAATTCATTGATTAAATCACTCAAAGTGATCATTGCTACTCAAACTCACTCAAATCAAATATTGCTATATACTATCTTATTTTTCAGGATTGTTGGAAATAAGTTTAAGTGGTTTTATAAATCTTGTATTTCCAGGATTGTTGGATACAAGTGAAGTCACTTTGAGAGGATTGTTCTCATTGTTGACATAGTGAAAATCCAAGAGGATTGTTCTTGGTTTTGGGTAGTTCTTGTTTAAGTTTGCCACAATAAGGAAATCTCTTTCATGTTGAAAGGGGACTGGAGTACTCTTGGACTGTGAGGGGAACCAGGATATATCGCTTGTGTCTCTTTATTTTTCTGCACTTTACTCTTTCATAAACTCACCATAATCCAGAAAAATAATATCCATCATCACTAAAACCAGAATTTTTTAAAGTACCTAATTCACCCCCCCCCCCCCCCCCCCCCCCCCCCCGTCTTAGGCGCACTTCGTACTTACAATTGGTATCAGAGTAGGTTATAGGTAACCTGCTCCTAAAAGATCCAGAATGGCTTCCGCAAATCAAAATCCAGTTTTCAGAGATGGTGGTAGTAACAACAAGCCTCCTCTATTTTGTGGTGAATATTTTGACTTCTGAAAAATACGCATGAAGGCACATCTAGAAGCACAAGGAGAAGAAATATGGGATGCCGTCGAGAATGGTCCATTTATCCCTATAACGGTAATCAATGGTGTTGGCTCATCAAAGACTAAGGCTGCATGGGACGAAGATGATAAGAAGAAGGTTCTCTATGATAAAAAGGCAATAAATCTTCTTCAAGGTGCACTTAGCAGGGTTGAATTCTTTCGTGTCTCGGTATGCAAAACGGCGAAAGAAATATGAGATACCCTAGTAGAAACTCATGAAGGAACCGCTGAAGTTAAAAGATCGAGATTAAATACATTGAGTCAAGAATACGAACTATTCAGAATGCATCCCCGAGAATCAATCCTCGACTTGCAGAAAAGATTTGTACACTTGAAAAATCATTTGAAAGCACTCGGTAAGACTTTAACTAATGATGAACTTAATCTTAAAATGCTTAGATCTTTATCCAGGGAATGGCAACCAAAAGTGACAGCAATATCTGAGAAGAAGAATCTATCCACAATGACTTCCGCCACTTTGTTCATAAAACTTCAAAAATATGAGACGGAACTTGCAAGACTTGAACAACGTGAAATCCAAGTAAAAGATTCAAAAGACATGGCTCTAAATACAAGGATAAAAAATCATGATAGGAATCAAGAGGATGAATCCACTAGTAGTGAAGATGATTATCTTATCAAGAAGATTGAAAAGGTTCTACGAAAAGAAAGAAAAAGGGAAGCACCAACAAGGAAGGTTATATGCTTTGAATGTGGAGAAAAGGGACATGTTAAAAGTGAATGTCCTGCACTTGAAAAGAAGAAGAAATATTTCAAGAGAAATAAAGATAAGAAGTCAAAGAAAGCATATATAGCATGGGAAAGTTCATCTTCTGATTCCGAAAACAATCAACGTGTTAATCTTGCATTGATGGCCTCACACTATTCCGATAGTGAAAATGACGAGGTTAGTAATGAATTTTCTATTTTTGATAGTGATGCACAAGGTATTATAGATGAACTATTAAACGAATGCAAAATTATGTACAAAACTATTTCATCTCAAAAGAAAGAAATTTCATCTTTAGAAGAAAAATGTGAGTCTATGGAAAAAGATCTCAAAGATGAAAAACAAAAATTTAGTGAGCAAAAACAAAATTTTGTATGCAAAAATTATGAATCACTCTCTTCCTAAATTGTCCAATTAAAAAGAGTTATTGAAAGATATGAAAAATGTCAAATTGGATTGGAAGGTGTTCTTAGCCAACAAAGATATTCCAATGATAAAAGTGGACTTGGATATTCAAAGTTTTCAAAACCAAGTTCTAATAAAACTATCTTTGTTAAAGCTACTGATCAATCATCCAAAGAGAAAGTGAACAAACCTAAAGTAGTTCATCAATATCCTAAAAAGAAAAGATTTGTTAAGAAGAAATCTTACCCTTATATATATAGAAGTAACTTCGAACCTACTTGTTTTTATTGTGGTATGATTGGCCATACACCTAATGCTTGATATGTTAGAAACTTTGGTGTAGCAAGTGGGCATTATGTGTGGGTTAAGAAGAGAACTAACTATGATGGACCCAAAGCACATTGGGTACCAAATCAAACTTAATTTGTTTTGTAGGTATGCTTGAAGACCACAGGCAATATTTGGTATCATGATAGTGGTTGTTCAAAGCATATGACGGGAGACATACACTAACTTTCAAATCTAGTTCAAGTCCAAGGATTATTTCACATATGGGGAATACCTTAAAGGAAGAATTCTTGGCAGTGGCAAAGTTGATACACTAAATTTCATATCCATTGAAGATGTACTTCATGTTGAAGAACAAAAGACAACTTCTAAGTACAAGTCAAATTTGTGACAAAGGCTTCAATATCATGTTCTCAAAAGATGAATGATTTATGAAGTCACTCTTGAGGTGAAACTCATTTGTATAAATTGTTTTTACTTTCAATAATTTCTTTCTGTATTATAAAGCTTTTCCCATCCTTTTTTTAATGACAAAGGGGGAGAAGATATATATATATATATATATATATATATATATATATATATATATATATATATATATATATATATATATATATATATATATATATATATATATATATATATATATATATATATATATATATATATATCTGTGTGTGTGTGTGTGTGTGTGTGTGTGTGTGTGTGTGTGTGTGTGTGTGTGTGTGTGTGTGTGTGTGTGTGTGTGCTTGTCTCTAACTATTGCAGCCCAAAGAAAGATGTAAATTCTCTATGATTCAAGGGAGAACTTTGATCAAGAGGGAGTTATCAAAGATAGGGGGAGCATTCGCATAAGAGTTTCTCATTCTGCCTAAAAGAGTCAAGCATCTTCAACATTATATTTTGATGAAGATAACTACTATGTGCATTTATCAAAGGATGACAAAAAGCATCGTAAAGCAATATGGCTATGGTTAAGCTTTCAATATTATTATATGTATTTTGTCCATTTTTATGCATCTTTCCCTTCTTTTTGATAATGTCAAAGGGGGAGAAGGATGTTACACTTTATGTTTGTACATTTCCTGTCTTAAATTTTTAAGGTACTCTTCAACCAAGATGAACAAATTCAAAGGATTCCAACCTTCTCATACAAAGGGGTAGTTATACATCTTAGAGGGAGAATCTCTTTCCGGAAATTACAAAGCATCAAGCAAGATCGTTTGTCATCATCAAAAAGGGGGAGAATGTAAAATCAAGCTTCTCAAATGCACTTTTGTTTTGATGAAGACAAACCATGATTGACAAAGAAGGCAAAGATTATTGATCAAGCTAAAAGCATCTGTGGATAAATTCTTCAAGTTCAAGCACTTAGCAAAATTTCAAGGTATAATGATAATACTTACTTTGAACATAAGACATAGATGCTCAATGGTCAAAATAAATATTTTATATTGTCCAAATCCTTACTCAAGTTTTTCTAAGCTAAAAATCATTTTTCACTTGAGTGCAATCGATTTACATATTAGTGCAATCGATTGCATGCTTCAATTTTTCAAAACATTTGCTACTATTTCTCAGTGCAATCGATTTGCATGTTTGTGCAATCGATTGCACTCAATCAATTTTTTATACTGACTTCACATGCAATCAATTTACACTCTTATGCAATCGATTGCATACTCAAAATATTTGAAATTCCTGCTGTTGAAACCCTATGCAATTGATTTACACAAAGAGTGAAATCGATTGCATGCTGCACGGTTTTGAAAAACAACAGCTTTGCACATACTTGTTCATAACACCATTTCATGGAAACCTTTCACTCAATCTTGGTAATTGTTCATGATTCATCTCCAGAACTTTATGCTATTTCAAAAAGGTGCTATGAACATATAAATACTAATTTTAAAAATCATTTCAACACCTCTTCCAATTATATTTTCTGAATTTTCAAAAATCAAACTCAACCTGCTATACATTTTCATACACAAATTTTCTGCACACTTTCACATATTGTTAACCAGAAAACTTTAAGAATTATATATCTTGAGTCATTGTATACTATTATCATTGGAAGAGAAGATAAATTTATTGATTAAATCACTCAAAGTGATCATTGCTACTCAAACTCACTCAAATCAAATATTGCTATATACTTGCTTATTTTTCAGGATTGTTGGAAATAAGTTTAAGTGGTTTTATAAATCTTGTCTTTCCAGGATTTTTGGATACAAGTGAAGTCACTTTGAGAGGATTGTTCTCTTTGTTGACATAGTGAAAATCCAAGAGGATTGTTCTTGGTTTTGGGTAGTTCTTGTTTAAGTTTTCCATAATAAGGAAATCTCTTTCATGTTGAAAGGGGACTGGAGTACTCTCGGACTGTGAGGGGAACCAGGATATATCGCATGTGTCTCTTTATTTTTCTGCACTTTACTCTTTCATAAACTCACCATAATCCAGAAAAATAATATCCATCATCACTAAAACCAGAATTTTTTAAAGTACCTAATTCACCCCCCCCCCTCTTAGGCGCACTTCATACTTTCAATTGGTATGAGAGCACGTTATAGGTAATCTGCTCCTAAAAGATCCAGAATGGCTTTCACAAATCAAAATCCCGTTTTCAGAGATGGTGGTAGTAACAACAAGCCTCCTCTATTTTGTGGTGAATATTTTGACTTCTGGAAAATACGCATGAAGGTACATCTAGAAGCGCAATAAGAAGAAATATGGGATACCGTCGAGAATGGTCCATTTATTCCTATAACGATAATCAATGGTGCTGGCTCATCAAAGCCTAAGGCTTCATGGGACGAAGATAATAAGAAGAAGGTTCTTTATGATAAAAAAGCAATAAATCTTCTTCAAGGTACACACTGCATGGATGAATTCTTTCGTGTCTCGGTATACAAAACGGCGAAAGAAATATGGGATACCCTGGTAGAAACTCATGAAGGAACCGCTGAAGTTAAAAGATCGAGATTAAATACATTAAGTGAAGAATACGAACTATTCAGAATGCAGCCCAGAGAATCAATCCTCGACTTGCAGAAAAGATTTGTACACTTGACAAATCATTTGAAAGCACTCGGTAAGACTTTAACTAATGATGAACTTAATCTTAAAGTGCTTAGATCTTTATCCAGAGAATGGCAGCCAAAAGTGACAGCAATATCCGAGAAGAAGAATCTATCCACAATGACTTCCGCCACTTTGTTCGGAAAACTTCAAGAATATGAGACGGAACTTGCAAGACTTGAAAAGCATGAAATCCAAGTAAAAGATTCAAAAGACGTGGCTCTAAATACAAGGATAAAAAATAATGATAGCAATCAAGAGTATGAATCCACTAGTAGTGAAGATGATGATCTTATCAAGAAGATTGAAAAGGTTCTATGAAAAGAAAGAAAAAGGGAAGCACCAACAAGGAAGGTTATATGCTTTGAATGTGGAGAAAAGAGACATGTTAAAAGTGAATGTCCTACACTTGAAAAGAAGAAGAAATATTTCAAGAGAAATAAAGATAAGAATTCAAAGAAAGCATATATAGCATGGGAAAGTTCATCTTCTGATTCCGAAAACAATCAACGTGTTAATCTTGCATTGATGGCCTCACACCATTCCAATAGTGAAAATGACGAGGTTAGTAATGAATTTTCTATTTTTGATAGTGATGTATAAGGTATTATAGATGAACTATTAAATGAATGCAAAATTCTGTACAAAACTATTTCATCTCAAAAGAAACAAATTTCATCTTTAGAAGAAAAATGTGAGTCTATGGAAAAAGATCTCAAAGATGAAAAAAAAAATTTAGTGAGCAAAAACAGAATTTTGTATGCAAAAATTGTGAATCACTCTCTTTCCAAATTGTCCAATTAAAAATAGTTATTGAAAGATATGAAAAAGTTCAAATTGGATTGGAAGGTGTTCTTAGCCAACAAAGATATTCCAATGATAAAAGTGGACTTGGATATTCAAAGTTTTCAAAACCAAGTTCTAATAAAACTATCTTTGTTAAAGCTACTGATGAATCATCCAAAGAGAAAGTGAACAAACCTAAAGTAGTTCATCAATATCCTAAAAAGAAAAGATTTGTTAAAAAGAAATCTTACCCTTCTAGATATATAATTAACTTTGAACCTGTTTGTTTTTATTGTGGTATGGTTGGCCATACACCTAATGCTTGCTATGTTAGAAACTTTAGTGTAGCAAGTGGGCATTATGTGTGGGTTAAGAAGAGAACTAACTATGATGGACCCAAAGCACATTGGGTACCAAATCAAACTTAATTTGTTTTGTAGGTATGCTTGAAGACCACATGCAATCTTTGGTATCTTGATAGTGGTTGTTCAAAGCATATGACGGGAGACATACACTAACTTTCAAATCTAGTTCAAGTCCAAGGATTATTTCACATATGGGAAATACCTTAAAGGAAGAATTCTTGGCAGTGGCAAAGTTGATACACTAACTTTCATATCCATTAAAGATGTACTTCATGTTGAAGAACAAAAGACAACTTCTAAGTACAAGTCAAATTTGTGACAAAGGCTTCAACATCATGTTCTCAAAAGATGAATGATTTATGAAGTCACTCTTGAGGTGAAACTCATTGGTATAAATTGTTTTTACTTTCAATAATTTCTTTATGTATTATAAGGCTTTTCCCATCCATTTTTTTAATGACAAAGAGGGAGAAGATATATATATATATATATATATATATATATATATATATATATATATATATATATATATATGTGTGTGTGTGTGTGTGTGTGTGTGTGTGTGTGTGTGTGTGTGTGTGTGTGTGTGTGTGTGTGTGTGTGTGTGTGTGTATGTGTGTGTGTGTGTGTGTGTGTGTGTGTGTGTGTGTGTGTGTGTGTGTGTGTGTGTGTTCAAGGGAGAACTTTGATCAAGAGGGAGTTATCAAAGATAGGGGGAGCATTCACATAAGAGTTTCTCATTCTGCCTAAAAGAGTCAAGCATATTCAACATTATGTTTTGATGAAGATAACTACTATGTGCATTTATCAAAGGATGAGAAAAAGCATCATGAAGCAATATGGCTATGGTTAAGCTTTCAATATTATTATATGTATTTTGTCCATTTTTATGCATCTTTCCCTTCTTTTTGATAATGTCAAAGAGGGAGAAGGATGTTACACTTTATGCTTGTACATTTCCTGTCTTAAATTTTTAAGGTACTCTTCAACCAAGATGAACAAATTCAAAGGATTACAAACTTCTCATACAAATGGGGGAGTTATACATCTTAGAGGGAGAATCTCTTTCCGGAAATTACAAAGCATCAAGCAAGATCGTTTGTCATAATCAAAAAGGGGGAGAATGTAAAATCAAGCTTCTCAAATGCACTTTTGTTTTGATGAAGACAAACCATGATTGACAAAGAAAGCAAAGATTATTGATCAAGCTAAAAGCATTTGTGGATAAAGTCTTCAAGTTCAAGCACTTAGCAAAATTTCAAGGTATAATGATAATACTTACTTTGAACTTAAGACAGAGATGCTCAATGGTCAAAATAAATATTTTATATTGTCCAAATCCTTACTCAAGTTTTTCTAAGCTAAAAATCATTTTTCACATGAGTGCAATCGATTTACATATTAGTGCAATCGATTGCATGCTTCAATTTTTCAAAACATTTGTTACTATTTCTCAGTGCAATCGATTTGCATGTTTGTGCAATCGATTGCACTCAATCAATTTTTGCTACTGACTTTACATGAAATCGATTTACACTCTTGTGCAATCGATTGCATACTCAACATATTTGAAATTCTAGTTGTTGAAACCCCGTGCAATCGATTTACACAAAGGGTGCAATTGATTGCATGCTGCACGATTTTGAAAAACATCAGCTTTGCACATAACTTTTCATAACACCATTTCATGGAAACCTTTCACTCAATCTTGACAATTGTTCATGATTCATCTCCAGAACTTTATGATGTTCCAAAAAGGTGTCATGAACATATAAATACTCATTTTAAAAATCACTTCAACACCTCTTCCAATTATATTTTCTGAATTTTTAAAAATCAAACTCAACCTGCTATACATTTTCATACACAAGTTTTTCTGCACACTTTCACATATTGTTAACCAGAAAACTTTGAGCATTATATATCTTGAGTCATTGTATTCTATTGTCATTGGAAGATAAGATCAATTCATTGATTAAATCACTCAAAGTGATCATTGCTACTCAAACTCACTCAAATCAAATATTGCTATATACTTGCTTATTTTTCAGGATTGTTGGAAATAAGTTTAAGTGGTTTTATAAATCTTGTCTTTCCAGGATTGTTGGATACAAGTGAAGTCACTTTTAGAGGATTGTTCTCATTGTTGACATAGTGAAAATCCAAGAGGATTGTTCTTGGTTTTGGGTAGTTCTTATTTAAGTTTGCCATAATAAGGAAATCTCTTTCATGTTGAAAGGGGACTGGAGTACTCTCGGACTGTGAGGGGAACCAGAATATATCGCTTGTGTCTCTTTATTTTTCTGCACTTTACTCTTTCATAAACTCACCATAATCCAGAAAAATAATATCCATCATCACTAAAACCAGAATTTTTTAAAGTACCTAATTCACCCCCCCCCCCCCCCCTCTTAGGCGCACTTCATACTAACAATTGGTATCAGAGCAGGTTATAGGTAACCTAGTCCTAAGAGATCCAAAATGGCTTCCACAAATCAAAATCCCGTTTTCAGAGATGGTGGTAGTAACAACAAGCCTCCTCTATTATATGGTGAATATTTTGACTTCTGGAAAATATGCATGAAGTCACATCTAGAAGCACAAGGAGAAGAAATATGGGATGTCGTCGAGAATGGTCCATTTATCCCTATAACGGTAATCAATGGTGCTGGCTCATCAAAGCCTAAGACTGCATGAGATGAAAATGATAAGAAGAAGGTTCTCTATGATAAAAAGGTGTGATCGGTGGATTTAGAACTGACTGTTTAACGTTGGTTTCACGAAATGTCGCGGAAGCAAGAGTCGCACCGTCTTTTATTTTCTCCAACATGGACAGGACAAAAGCACAGCAAAATTCCTTATGAGATAGTTTCTCGGTTCGGGAGGTAGATTTATAGAAAGGGAAGGTGTTAGCACCCTTTCTATCCATGGTTATCCATAGGCTCTTAGATACTTGCTCATTGTGTTTTCAAAATGTTTGTTTGCTTTTCAAGTGTGAGTGGGTTTGAAAAAGTTCCGTTTAAAGATTTCGGAATAACTCTTGTATCAGTCCTCAAGAGTGTTTGAAAAATTGTTTTGAAAGCTTTTTTTTGAAAGTGTCGGTGTGAAAAGAGTTTTGATTGTTTTTTAGAGAGCAAGTATCTACGAGTCATCTACCTACCCTAAGGAATTAGGCTGTGTAAATGTCCTTAAGGTAGTGCCATCCCACCATTGAGAGATAGGTAGCACCACCGTTGGAGGTGTTCGGGTCAATTCGAGTGTAGGGACAATGTGTGGTCACCGAAGCAACAGTAGGACACCTTAGAAGCTACCCTTATGTCCTTGATCCTTTTTTAATCTGAGGCAACCGTTTCGAGGCAACTATTCCGAGGCAACTGTTTTGAGGCAACTGGATCATGGACATAAGGACTTACTAAGACGTCCTATACTTGACGACCACATTTCGAAGGCAACATGTGAGGCGTACCCTAAGAGTGGTGTGTGAATTTGTGTGTTGTTTTCATGTATTGTTATCTTGGATCATGGTATTGTGAGCTACGCTTGTTTTTAATTAACCATACATTCTTTCATGCAATTTAGAAGTTTAAGAGTGCGGAAATTTAAATGCGGAAAGATAAAACCTACGCTATTACAAGGCACGGGTCTATACATCGCCAAAATACAAAGACCTGTTTGATAAAAATGCGGAAAGTAAAAGACCTAATTGCTATTACAATCCTTGAGCAGTTACATAATATTCGAAAGAAAATAAATGCGCGAAAAGAATAAAAATAGAACGTCCGAGGGTTTTGACCCTTTTGAAATTAAATTGAATTAAAAGCTAATTAATTATTTAATTAAAGAAAAGAAATGTTTTTTTATGTTTTTGGTATTTATGAAAATAGGGAAAATTAAAATCAAGAGAAACCCTAATTCTAAGTTATTTTAATTATTAATAAAGTATTAAAGTTAACCTAATTTACTAATTGATTAAAGTACATGTTTATTTACAAAAATAATAATTAATAGGAATAATACATAATGAGAAAAATGATTTAATTAAGAAAAAGAATAAAATGTCAAAACCTAATTCTATGTATTTTATTTATTAAGAAAAGTGTCAAAATTAAAACCTAAATTAATCTAATTAATTGTTAGAGTTTATTTACAAAAAATATTTTAATGGTGAATTTAATATTAATAAAAAATAAATATTTTTTTAGTTTCTGATTTGTTATTGTGAAAATTATTTTATGGTAAAAAAGAAATAATTAAAACATTAAAAAGAATTAGAAAAGAAAATCAAATAAAAATTAAAAATGATGCAAACCATGGGGGATATCAGGCCCAGAATGGAGGTTTGTTGAAGAAATCCTGGCCCATTAAGCCAAAGGCCTCGTTGACTTTCTGATTGAGTACATGCTGTTGACTGGAGTGTACTATGGATCTCGTTCTATGGCCATTGGATGAGTGATTAAGGCCACTTGGCAAGCTACGCGTGAGGACGCATGATGAAGCTTTGAAGGAGGCGCTGCATATGAACATTGTGTGACAAAATAGAACAAATTATATGGGGGACCTGGGGATCGAACCCAGGTCCCAGCGTTTACCAAGCCATATTCCCACCATCTGAGCCATTGCACGCGTTTGGATATTTAATGGAAAACAATCATTATGTAAGAAAAACAATGTTAATGATATAAAAACAAAAAAATTACGCGCGCGGTTTGAATCTTCCACTCACGCCTGGACACCTATGCTTCTTCTTCATCTTTTCCCTGTAAACATAAAACAAGTAGCGGGGGTTTTAAACCCCCACTAAGCATATCCACGAAAAATAGCGAATAGAAGAGGCGTTGATATAAATTGAGCGCGAGGGGTTCTTTTGATTCGTCTTGATGCAACGATTCTGTCTATACTGGTTTGATAGTCCAATTTTACAGCATATGTAAAGCCCCAATTTTTGAGCTCTGAAACCCTAAAAAACGTTAATGGCAAATCACGATACAGGGCCTTATAATACAATTGAATCATATCATTAGCTTCAGAATGTTCCTGTGAATGCAAAACAACCAATAATATGCATCAAATGCGCATGAATCATGATATGGAATTCAAGAAAATGTGGTAAACAGTATGGCTTATGTTCTATGATTCTTTGCGCGTTTGGACTGATTCTTGATGCCAAAAGACTCCTGGAAGGTCCAGCAATGTGTTGGAATAGATTTTAGGCTTTGAAACGTGCTGTAACTATGATTTCAGTTTCCAAGTTTTTGATGAAATTTTGCAAATTGGTTATGAGCTTTTTGAGCAGCTTTTCGTGTATCTTTTAATAGGGTTTCCCTATGCCTCTGTATTTGAACATGATTAGGTCAAAAAAACAAGCCCAAGGTCCATGAATTGATGATTTGAAGATTTGATTTTCAACATATCAATTTCAATCTTTTTCCATTGAAACTCTTTCCAATCATGGAAAATCTTCCCTTTTTGAATGTGAAACGGTTTGCCACCTTGCCCTAGTTTGATTTGCTGCACAAAAAAGATTTAAAAAGCATGATTTGATATTTTCTCATAATTAAATCTAATTAAATGAATTAATAAGAATAAAAATTCAATTAATTAATTAAAAATAAGAGAATAAATCATTTTTAGCTCAATGGGTCGTGCATATGCTTTGGGTAATGATTCAAGAAAGAAATTGAGGCCCATTAGCATTTTTGAAGTGTTTGAAGCAAAGTTGACTTTTCAAAGTTCCCAAACATTTCCCAACTTCTCCAATGCATATCTTGCTCAATTTTGAATCTATGATCATGTTCTTGGACATTTTGGAAAGGTCTTGAAGTCCTCTAACCAATGCCTTTGGTCCCATGTTATTTTGATTTAACAATCTCAAGTTATGGTCTTTTACTTAAAGTGCCTTTTTGTTGACTTTTGAAAATGACCTATAATGTTGAAATTGATAACTTTTTGTGAGAGCATTTCTTGGACTTGGAATGTGAAGATGAGTTGTAGGAAATGTCATCCCCTTCAAAATGAGCTTTGGATGGGATTTTTCTGATAAACCATGAAGAAGTTATGCCTTGGTCAATTTGCAGTTGACTTTTTCAATTGTCCAAAAATAGAAACTTTTGCATCTTGAGACTTTTTGAGCCATGCTTTGAGAATCATGATCAAGAATTGATCAAATGATGTTTGTGGCTTAAAAATAAGATGTTGACCAAAAATTTGGACTTTTGACTGTCAAATGACCATTTTGCCCCTGCAGTTGACTGTAGAGCAATTAGGGTTTTTGACTGTGCAATTTGATGCTGTGAGTCTTGAAACTTGACATATGGATGCTTTACAATGTTTATGGGCATATTGGACTTGATTGGACCCTTGAAAATCTCAATTTCTTTGCAAGAACCAAAACCCTAATTTTGACTGTGTTATGAGGCAATTGGACTGTGTAACCCTTGAGAGATTTTGAATCATCTGGAGATTGATCTTGGAAAATCTTGAAGAATATGGGAGGGCAATTTTGGGGTACAACAGTTGCCCCTGTTCAATCTTCTTAGACCTGAGGATGTAGATTGGCTGGCGTGCCTTTCGTAATCCGAAGGTGGAAGATGATTGAACACTAGAGTGCCCAGAAATTTGCGCTCACATGTTAGAGAATCAGCAGTGTGATGGTGGGGAATGGGCTTATAGATGCCATTTGGAGACTATCGGATAGGAGGATGGGCTTATAGATGCTATCTGGAAGTGTGACAGAACTTTGTCGGGAATGGGCTTATAGACGCCATTCGGAGACTGTTGGTATGTGGATGGGCTTATAGATGCCATCGGGAGGTTGTCGATCGCGTAAGAGATTCCTTAGCGAGAACTTGCGTACCTGAGAAAGAAAGATAATTACCTGGCCTGTTACAGGGGTTGATCTTCAAACTCTTTATGTAGATGTGCCCTGGCTGGATACAGGAATCGAATCTTTAAACTCTTCAGACGTGCCCTGGCAGGATACAAGAATCGAGTCTGGAGAATAGTCGTCAACAGATACGCCCTGGCAAGATACATGAATCGGATCTTCGAACTCTTCAGACGTGCCCTGGCAGGATACAGGAATCGAGTCTGGAATTAGTCGTCAACAGATACACCCTGGCAAGATACAGGAATCGGATCTTCGAACTCTTCAGACGTGCCCTGGCAGGATACAGGAATCGAGTCTGGAATTAGTCGTCAATAGATACACCCTGGCAAGATACAGGAATCGGATCTTCGAACTCTTCAGACGTGCCCTGGCAAGATACAGGAATCGAGTCTGGAATTAGTCATCAACAGATACACCCTGGCAAGATACAGGAATCGGATCTTCGAACTCTTCAGACGTGCCCTGGCAAGATATAGGAATCGAGTCTGGAATTAGTCATCAACAGATACACCCTGGCAAGATACAGGAATCGGATCTTCAAACTCTTCAGACGTGCCCTGACAAGATACAGGAATCGAGTCTGGAATTAGTCGTCAGTAGATACACCCTGGCAAGATACAGGAATCGAATCTTCGAACTCTTCAGACGTGCCCTGGCAAGATACAGGAATCGAGTCTGGAATGTAGTCGTCAACAGATACACCCTGACAAGATACAGGAATCGGATCTTCAAACTCTTCATGTAGATGTGCCCTGGCCGGATACAGGTATCGAGTCTATAATCAGTTACTCACAGATGTGCCCTGGCTAGATACAGGAATCTAATCTGGAATTAGTCGTCAACAGATACACCCTGGAAAGATACAGGAATCAGATCTTCAAACTCTTCAGACGTGCCCTGGCAAGATACAGGAATCGAGTCTGGAATTAGTCGTCAATAGATACACCTTGGCAAGATACAGGAATCGGATCTTCAAATTCTTCAGACGTGCCCTGGCAGGATACAGGAATCGAGTCTGGAATTAGTCATTAACAGATACACCCTGGCAAGATACAGGAATCGGATCTTCAAACTCTTCAGACGTGCCCTGGCAGGATACAGGAATCGAGTCTGGAATTAGTCATTAACAGATACACCCTGGCAAGATACAGGAATCGGATCTTCAAACTCTTCAGACGTGCCCTGGCAAGATACATGAATCGAGTCTGGAATATAGTCGTCAACAGATACACCCTGGCAAGATACAGGAATCGGATCTTCAAACTCTTCAGACGTGACCTGGCAAGATACAGGAATCGAGTCTGGAATTAGTCGTCAACAGATACACCCTGGCGAGATACAGGAATCAGATCTTTGAACTCTTCAGACGTGCCCTAGCAAGATACAGGAATCGAGTCTGGAATATAGTCGTCAACAGATACACCCTGGCGAGATACAGGAATCGGATCTTCGAACTCTTCAGACGTGCCCTGGCAAGATACAGGAATCGAGTCTGGAATATAGTCGTCAACAGATACACCCTGGCGAGATACATGAATCGAATCTTCGAACTCTTCAGACGTGCCCTAGCAAGATACAGGAATCGAGTCTGGAATATAGTCGTCAACAGATACACCCTGGCGAGATACAGGAATCGGATCTGGAATCACGACAGTTGATGGTAATTATCTTTGTACGGACCTTTGTCCTGAAAAGACAAAACGTTAGTTGTATGCAATGTCATGATGTATGACATGCGTGATGTTCTTAGAATAAATGAGATTGTATGTTCATGGTGCGTATGTGCATGCTATAATGTATGGAGATGTGATGTTTATGAATGTATTTTTGTCTTGGAAAATAAATCCTTGACGGGTGCCGGGAAGTTAAATCCTGGGCTGATGTTGAAGAATAGCGCTCTTTGTTTCCGCTAGGGATGATGGTTGCAAGAATAAACCGGTAGGAGAAGATGACTCTATTGGGGAATAAACCTGGCGGATAGATTACTCTACGGGGAATTCTCTGTGGGGAAGAGATGTACTTTGCTGAGGTCGATGATAACTCCGCTGGGGATACCATTGTTGAGCTCTTTTGAGGGAATTGATGAACTCCGCTGGGGGATAGGAAGAACTTCACCGAGGACGATCTTTCCGTGGTAATTAGCTGAGGATAACCCAGTTATATCCTGGTGGGGAAATAACCTTCTAAATAAAGCCGGGGGAGCATTCGTACTATGCGGGTGACAAGCTTCCAGAATCTACTGGGGATAAGCTTCCTGCTGGGGAGATGGATTCCACTTTCCTGGGGAAACTTTTCAGATTGGACTGGGAATGGCTCCATTGAACGTCTGGTATACCGCCGGGGAACAATCTTAGATCAAGACTGCCGGGGATGCTTGTTAAGAATGTTTGTATACTCCGCTGGGGAATATTGAGATCTACTGGGGATACCCCATTTCCATAAGGCTGACTGTAGGCTAACTCTGATTGGGGAGAGTATCGCTGACTTGCTAGGAGATACTGTGCCTTGTAGGGCTGATTGGAGACCAACTGCTTGGGTGAGAATTGTTGAATCTTGGATCACTCTCTGGGGAATTAAGATATCTTGGTTACATTCTTCAGCCGAACTTACCTTGGTACTTTAGTAGACAGAGCAATTAGATCGCTTTAGAGAACTCATTATTGCCCCTGTTTCTGATGTGGGAAAAGAAGATACCTTGTGGAGGTGCTTGATGACTGTCGATTGACAAATCTTCTTCTGGTAGGCAAGTGACAGGACATAGTCATACGCTTTGATCTCTAATTTTTTCCTGGACCGCCCTTTCGGGTTTTCAGTCCACCGGGATACCCATTTTTGCCCAAGCCGCCTTTTCAGGTTTTCGACTTGCCGGGTGTACAATTTTTTTTCCTTTCATCCCTTATTTTGCCCGAACCCTTTTGGTTCGCCGGGAAGCCCTAATTTTTGCCTAGGTATGTCAACCTAGTGGGTCTTTTATCATGCGTAGTATCTTTTTACTATGTCTGTGCTCTCAGGATGTAGGGAGGTGCCCCTGTCAGTAATGTTGCGTTGCCTTACTACCAGAAGATCTTCATTTGATCGTCCGATGCCCCAAGTGACTCAAATGGAGATCTGCCCCTGCTGGTTGGACTTTTGAGAGATTCTCCGAATCTTGACTTAACTGCCCCGAATGATGGACAGTGATCATGCCAGGCCCCTTGATTAGAGGTTCTTTTGTTCATTAGACATTCGTCGTGCGAACTTCTATGATGTTCAAACAAATAGTCATATGCAAACAATGTTATATTAAAAATGCAAAGCTTATATCTGTCTTGAAGTTTTTGAAAATGCATTTTTCATAAAAACAAGTGAATTTTTTGTAAATTGTGATGTCAACTCGTTATTTTACCGCAAGCCTTAAGGAGTCAGGATACCTTTTCGTAACAGTATGCTTTCGAACTAACCCATGCTTCGGCTAGGACTTTGGAGGGTTGTAGCGTGGCCTGGTTCATGGTTTAAGAAACAAAGGATAAAGGCTCAAATTATTTGTACCCACCCGCTCTTCGTGATGTTCTTCAAACCTAAACTCAGCTGATCGTGCGTTAGACCTTGTTTGAGTCTTTGTTCCGATGTTCCGGTGATGGTTCAGATTTTGACAATTTATTTTGAATAGGCAGTCGTTTCTTTTTTGTTGAGGGTCTGTAGGACCTCTTTCTTTTTTTTTTGATTTTGTTATCCATGTTTTTTGCCTGAACTGTTTCTTTTGTGATTACAGTCAGCGGGATGCCCCAGTTTTGTAAGTCTCCTTCATAGGTTTTGACTTAATGGGCTTTTATAATGACTGCCTGTTTTTATGATTATTCGGGACCATCACTGTCTTTTTGTTTTGTAAGGACTTCATTGGTGCCATTTGTTATGCACTTGGATCAACTGAGAGAACTACCCTGCCCCAGGTTATGATTAAGGGTTTCAATTTTCGAAAAGAAAAACTCCTACTTCTTTGGCTCAGAGGGGTTGACGAGGGATTATCTTCCTTATAACTCCAGTGTTTAGGAATTGAAACAATGCCTGTACCTCATCAGCGGGGTCCGTTCAAAAGCATACTGTAAAGATCGTGGTATCGTTTTCGTCATCCTCCCTCAAGAGGCTTAAAATTTTCAATCAAGAGTTGATCATCACAAAAAATATGAAAACAGTTTGCATAAAGTGAATACGAAATAATTACTTCAAAACAGACATATGCGATGCATTGATAAAGTAATAACGTTTGCCATGACAATAATTGTTTGAACAAATCAAAATAAAATTACAACTTGAAAATTCTAATGGACAAAAAAAGTCTTCTCATCTCAGGACTTATTACTTCAACTGGTGAATCCTGTAGGGATGGTAGAAGCACTCAGCCTGACCCACTTGGGTGAAATCCACTGCTCCTTCATTAATCAGGTCCTGGACCTTGTTCTTCAGAGCCCAGCAGTCGGCAGTGTCATGTCCAGGACTATCGGAGTGGTATGCACATCTTTTGTTGGGATGATAGTTAGGAGCAGAGATGTTGGGATTCCGGGGAGGAGCTCTTAGTGTGATCAGATTCAACCTCAATAGGTGTTGTAAAGCTTGAAACAGCGACACGTTGACCTGGGTGAATTGCCTCTTGGACCTGCTTGGCTTACTCTGATCAACCTGTTGCTCTGGGCGGGGTTGTGGTTGGACCTGTGAAGTGGTAGCAATTTGGCGAGGTCTATTCTTCACCATACCAGACTCTTGTCCTCTTGGAAGCTGATCAATGACCTGGTCCCTGACTTGGGCTGGTTGCTTCATGTCTTGATAAAGCTGACTGATCATGGTCCTCAACTCTTCTTGCTCCCGAGCTAAGCCTTGGATGAGAGCCATTTGCCCTAGCATCTGGGTTCTCATTGTATCTACCTCCACTTGCAGATGTTTCAGCCGTTCGTCCTTGTCATCTTCGGGACTTTTCTTGGCCAAATTCCCCATGAGGAGTGTCCTCAACTCTTCCTGCCCCTTGGATAGGCTTAGGAAGATCTCCCTGAACTGAGTCTCTTGAGCATGAAGACCCTGGTTATCTTGTTGGGAAGCCATTGCTGAAATAAACAGCGACAAAGGTAAGTGACCTGTCAAAAAGAGTACCTGTTATGCAATGATGTGTATGATATGCATGCAATGTTTTCAAGGACCTCGCGGGGTAAACAAGCAAATTGTTAGAGTTGGAAACTGGTAGCTTGATTGAAGGAACTTCATGTTGTTGGGAGTCCTTCTTCAAGAGTCAAGGATCACCATATCGAGTGGGTCATAGCCCCTGACAACCTTGGCTAGAGGAAAATAAATCCCCTTTTGCCCCTTGCTAGACATTTGATTCATCATGACCTACATCACAGACCCTTGAGATCCTTGAAATGGATTAGTCCTTATGTAGGATGCATGCAATGGTATGATGGTATGATGTTATGCTATGCGTGGGGTAATGTAGGTAAACCCTGTTATGAGTCCAGATTAAGGACTGTAAACAAAACCTGCAAGAAACTCAAGTGTCAGATAACAAGTATGCAAGTAGTCAAGTTTGAAGGCACACAAGTCACACAAAGAGCCCTTAGAGTTTAGGCCAGCATGAGGTCTAGGTACTACCCTCTTGAAGTTGGTGGGCTCAAACCTGTCCTATCAGAAGTAACCGGGTTCTAAGGATCTCAATATCATTGGATTGTTTTCTGTGTTCATCGTTTCGATTTAGCCACTGAACTGGCGACCGAAATATTCCAAGAAAACAACCCTCAACTGAGTGTAGTATCGAGTATCAACCAACTTCGGACTGCACCAAAGTCAGTTATCTCACTACCCTAAAGAGGCCAAGATGGTTCAATTAAGGTTCCTAAGGTCAGTTGATGCTTCACGACACCACGCGGCGGCCCCGTACTCTCCTTGACTTGACTCAAGGGTTACCGGTACTCACCAAAGTGCCACATCAACATAGCAGACTGCTTCAACCGTGTCGGTATACCCCACACAGTTCCCTCACAGTCTTGTTGCTGCTTTCTAAGAAGGTATCCCCCAGATCCGGGTTAGGATCTATAGAACTCCCAAGACAGTGCCCACAATAATAAAGCAAACAAAACATAGCAATTGAAAACACAAGTATGAGCTATCCTAAGGTACCCCTCACTTTAAGTGTCCCCAGCAGAGTCGCCAGTTTTGTGATCGGTGGATTTAGAACTGACTGTTTAACGCTGGTTTCGCGAAATGTCGCGGAAGCAAGAGTCGCCACCGTCTTTTATTTTCTCCAACATGGACAGGACAAAAGCACAGCAAAATTCCTTATGAGATAGTTTATCGGTTCGGGAGGTAGATTTATAGAAAGGGAAGGTGTTAGCACCCTTTCTATCCATGGTTATCCATGGGCTCTTAGATACTTGCTCATTGTGTTTTCAAAATGTTTGTTTGCTTTTCAAGTGTGAGTGGGTTTGAAAAAGTTCTATTTAAAGATTTCAGAATAACTCTTGTATCAGTCCTCAAGAGTGTTTGAAAAATTGTTTGGAAAGCTTTTTTTTTGAAAGTGTCGGTGTGAAAAGAGTTTTGATTGTTTTTTAGAGAGCAAGTATCTATGAGTCATCTACCTACCCTAAGGAATTAGGCTGTGTAAATGTCCTTAAGGTAGTGCCATCCCACCATTGAGAGATAGGTAGCACCACCGTTGGAGGTGTTCGGGTCAATTCGAGTGTAGGGACAATGTGTGGTCACCGAAGCAACAATAGGACACCTTAGAAGCTACCCTTATGTCCTTGATCCTTTTTTAATCCGAGGCAATCGTTTCGAGGCAACTATTCCGAGACAACTGTTTTGAGGCAACTGGATCATGGACATAAGGACTTACTAAGACGTCCTATACTTGACGACCACATTTCGAAGGCAACAGGTGAGGCGTACACTAAGAGTGGTGTGTGAATTTATGTGTTGTTTTCATGTATTGTTATCTTGGATCATGGTATTGTGAGCTACGCTTGTTTTTAATTAACCATACATTGCAATTTAGAAGTTTAAGAGTGCGGAAATTTAAATGCGGAAAGATAAAACCTACGCTATTACAAGGCGCGGGTCTATACATCACCAAAATACAAAGACCCGTTTGATAAAAATGCGGAAAGTAAAAGACCTAATTACTATTACAATCCTTGAGCAGTTACATAATATTCGAAAGAAAATAAATGCGCGAAAAGAATAAAAATAGAACGTCCGAGGGTTTTGACCCTTTTGAAATTAAATTGAATTAAAAGCTAATTAATTATTTAATTAAAGAAAAGAAATGTTTTTTTATGTTTTTGGTATTTATGAAAATAGGGAAAATTAAAATCAAGAGAAACCCTAATTCTAAGTTATTTTAATTATTAATAAAGTATTAAAGTTAACCTAATTTACTAATTGATTAAAGTACATGTTTATTTACAAAAATAATAATTAATAGGAATAATAAATAATGAGAAAAATGATTTAATTAAGAAAAAGAATAAAATGTCAAAACCTAATTCTATGTATTTTATTTATTAAGAAAAGTGTCAAAATTAAAACCTAAATTAATCTAATTAATTGTTAGAGTTTATTTACAAAAAATATTTTAATGGTGAATTTAATATTAATAAAAAATAAATATTTTTTTAGTTTCTGATTTATTATTGTGAAAATTATTTTATGGTAAAAAAGAAATAATTAAAACATTAAAAAGAATTAGAAAAGAAAATCAAATAAAAATTAAAAATGATGCAAACCATGGGGGGTATCAGGCCCAGAATGGAGGTTTGTTGAAGAAATCCTGGCCCATTAAGCCAAAGGCCTCGTTGACTTTCTGATTGAGTACATGCTGTTGACTGGAGTGTACTATGGATCTCGTTCTATGGCCATTGGATGAGTGATTAAGGCCACTTGGCAAGCTACGCGTGAGGACGCATGATGAAGCTTTGAAGGAGGCGCTGCATATGAACATTGTGTGACAAAATAGAACAAATTATATGGGGGACCTGGGGATCGAACCCAGGTCCCAGCGTTTACCAAGCCATATTCCCACCATCTGAGCCATTGCACGCGTTTGGATATTTAATGGAAAACAATCATTATGTAAGAAAAACAATGTTAATGATATAAAAACAAAAAAATTACGCGCGCGGTTTAAATCTTCCACTCACGCCTGGACACCTATGCTTCTTCTTCATCTTTTCCCTGTAAACATAAAACAAGTA
The DNA here is from genome assembly GCA_948472305.1 of Vicia faba. NCBI lineage: Eukaryota > Viridiplantae > Streptophyta > Magnoliopsida > Fabales > Fabaceae > Vicia > Vicia faba. Next base: position 1,314,204,938 of record OX451740.1, on the reverse strand, counting down.
GCGGGGGTTTTAAACCCCCACTAAGCATATCCACGAAAAATAGCGAATAGAAGAGGCGTTGATATAAATTGAGCGCGAGGGGTTCTTTTGATTCGTCTTGATGCAACGATTCTGTCTATACTGGTTTGATAGTCCAATTTTACAGCATATGTAAAGCCCCAATTTTTGAGCTCTGAAACCCTAAAAAATGTTAATGGCAAATCACGATACAGGGCCTTATAATACAATTGAATCATATCATTAGCTTCAGAATGTTCCTGTGAATGCAAAACAACCAATAATATGCATCAAATGCGCATGAATCATGATATGGAATTCAAGAAAATGTGGTAAACCGTATGGCTTATGTTCTATGATTCTTTGCGCGTTTGGACTGATTCTTGATGCCAAAAGACTCCTGGAAGGTCCAGCAATGTGTTGGAATAGATTTTAGGCTTTGAAACGTGCTGTAACTATGATTTCAGTTTCCAAGTTTTTGATGAAATTTTGCAAATTGGTTATGAGCTTTTTGAGCAGCTTTTCGTGTATCTTTTAATAGGGTTTCCCTATGCCTCTGTATCTGAACATGATTAGGTCAAAAAAACAAGCCCAAGGTCCATGAATTGATGATTTGAAGATTTGATTTTCAACATATCAATTTCAATCTTTTTCCATTGAAACTCTTGCCAATCATGGAAAATCTTCCCTTTTTGAATGTGAAACGGTTTGCCACCTTGCCCTAGTTTGATTTGCTGCACAAAAAAGATTTAAAAAGCATGATTTGATATTTTCTCATAATTAAATCTAATTAAATGAATTAATAAGAATAAAAATTCAATTAATTAATTAAAAATAAGAGAATAAATCATTTTTAGCTCAATGGGTCGTGCATATGCTTTGGGTAATGATTCAAGAAAGAAATTGAGGCCCATTAGCATTTTTGAAGTGTTTGAAGCAAAGTTGACTTTTCAAAGTTCCCAAAAATTTCCCAACTTCTCCAATGCATATCTTGCTCAATTTTGAATCTATGATCATGTTCTTGGACATTTTGGAAAGGTCTTGAAGTCCTCTAACCAATGCCTTTGGTCCCATGTCATTTTGATTTAACAATCTCAAGTTATGGTCTTTGACTTAAAGTGCCTTTTTGTTGACTTTTGAAAATGACCTATAATGTTGAAATTGATAACTTTTTGTGAGAGCATTTCTTGGACTTGGAATGTGAAGATGAGTTGTAGTAAATGTCATCCCCTTCAAAATGAGCTTTGGATGGGATTTTTCTGATAAACCATGAAGAAGTTATGCCTTGGTCAATTTGCAGTTGACTTTTTCAACTGTCCAAAAATAGAAACTTTTGCATCTTGAGACTTTTTGAGCCATGCTTTGAGAATCATGATCAAGAATTGATCAAATGATGTTTGTGGCTTCAAAATAAGATGTTGACCAAAAATTTGGACCTTTGACTGTCAAATGACCATTTTGCCCCTGCAGTTGACTGTAGAGCAATTAGGGTTTTTGACTGTGCAATTTGATGCTGTGAGTCTTGAAACTTGACATATGGATGCTTGACAATGTTTATGGGCATATGGGACTTGATTGGACCCTTGAAAATCTCAATTTCTTTGCAAGAACCAAAACCCTAATTTTGTCTGTGTTAGGAGGCAATTGGACTGTGCAACCCTTGAGAGATTTTGAATCATCTGGAGATTGATCTTGGCAAATCTTGAAGAATATGGGAGGGCAAATTTTGGGGTACAACAAAAGGCAATAAATCTTCTTCAAGGTGCACTTAGCATGGATGAATTCTTCCATGTCTCGGTATGCAAAACGGCGAAAGAAATATGGGATACCCTGGTAGAAACTCATGAAGGAACCGCTGAAGTTAAAAGATCAAGATTAAATACATTGAGTCAAGAATATGAACTATTCAGAATGCTGCCCCGAGAATCAATCCTCGACTTGCAGAAAAGATTTGTACACTTGACAAATCATTTGAAAGCACTCGGTAAGACTTTAACTAATGATGAAATTAATCTTAAAGTGCTTAGATCTTTATCCAGGGAATGGCAACCAAAAGTGACAGCAATATCCGAGAAGAAGAATCTATCCACAATGACTTCCGCCACTTTGTTCGGAAAACTTCAAGAATATGAGACGGAACTTGCAAGACTTGAAAAGCATGAAATCCAAGTAAAAGATTCAAAAAGACATGGCTCTAAATACAAGGATAAAAAATCATGATAGCAATCAAGAGGATGAATCCACTAGTAGTGAAGATGATGATCTTATCAAGAAGATTGAAAAGGTTCTACAAAAAGAAAGAAAAAGGGAAGGACCAATAAGGAAGGTTATATGCTTTGAATGTGGAGAAAAGAGACATGTTAAAAGTGAATGTCCTACACTTGAAAAGAAGAAGAAATATTTCAAGAGAAATAAATATAAGAAGTCAAAGAAAGCATATATAGCATGGGAAAGTTCATCTTCTGATTCCGAAAACAATCAACGTGTTAATCTTGCATTGATGGCCTCACACCATTCCGATAGTGAAAATGACGAGGTTAGTAATGAATTTTCTATTTTTGATAGCGATGTATAAGGTATTATAGATGAACTATTAAATGAATGCAAAATTCTGTACAAAACTATTTCATCTCAAAAGAAACAAATTTCATCTTTAGAAGAAAAATGTGAGTCTATGGAAAAAGATCTCAAAGATGAAAAACAAAAATTTAGTGAGCAAAAACAGAATTTTGTATGCAAAAATTGTGAATCACTCTCTTTCCAAATTGTCCAATTAAAAATAGTCATTGAAAGATATGAAAAAGTTCAAATTGGATTGGAAGGTGATCTTAGCCAACAAAGATATTCCAATGATAAAAGTGGACTTGGATATTCAAAGTTTTCAAAACCAAGTTCTAATAAAACTATCTTTGTTAAAGCTACTGATCAATCATCCAAAGAGAAAGTGAACAAACCTAAAGTAGTTCATCAATATCCTAAAAAGAAAAGATTTGTTAAGAAGAAATCTTACCCTTCTAGATATATAATTAACTTTGAACCTACTTGTTTTTATTGTGGTATGGTTGGCCATACACCTAATGCTTACTATGTTAGAAACTTTAGTGTAGCAAGTGGGCATTATGTGTGGGTTAAGAAGAGAACTAACTATGACGGACCCAAAGCACATTGGGTACCAAATCAAACTTAATTAGTTTTGTAGGTATGCTTGAAGACCACATGCAATCTTTGGTATCTTGATAGTGGTTGTTCAAAGCATATGACGGGAGACATACACTAACTTTCAAATCTAGTTCAAGTCCAAGGATTATTTCACATATGGGAAATACCTTAAAGGAAGAATTCTTGGCAGTGGCAAAGTTGATACACTAACTTTCATATCCAATAAAGATGTACTTCATGTTGAAGAACAAAAGACAACTTCTTAGTACAAGTAAACTTTGTGACAAGGATTCAACATCATGTTCTCAAAAGATGAATGATTTATGAAGTCACTCTTGAGGTCAAACTCATTGGTATAAATTGTTTTTACTTTCAATAATTTCTTTATGTATTATAAGGCTTTTCCCATCCTTTTTTTTAATGACAAAGGGGGAGAAGATATATATATATATATATATATATATATATATATATATATATATATATATATATATATATATATATATATATATATATATATATATATATATATATATATATATATATATATATATATATATATATATATATATATATATATATATTATGTGTGTGTGTGTGTGTGTGTGTGTGTGTGTGTGTGCGCGCTTGTCTCTAACTATTGCAACCCAAAGAAAGATGCAAATTCTCTATGATTCAAGGGAGAAATTTGATCAAGAGGGAGTTATCAAAGATAGGGGGAGCATTCACATAAGAGTTTCTCATTCTGCCTAAAAGAGTCAAGCATCTTCAATATTATGTTTTGATGAAGATAACTACTAAGTGCATTTATCAAAGGATGAGAAAAAGCATCATGAAGCAATATGGCTATGGTTAAGCTTTCAATATTATTATATGTATTTTGGCCATTTTTATGCATCTTTCCCTTCTTTTTGATAATATCAAATGGGGAGAAGGATGTTACACTTTATGCTTGTACATTTCCTGTCTTAAATTTTTAAGGTACTCTTCAACCAAGATGAACAAATTCAAAGGATTCCAACCTTCTCATACAAAGGGGGAGTTATACATCTTAGAGGTAGAATTTCTTTCCGGAAATTACAAATCATCAAGCAAGATCGTTTGTCATCATCAAAAAGGGGGAGAATGTAAAATCAAGCTTCTCAAATACACTTTTGTTTTCATGAAGATAAACCATGATTGATAAAGAAGGCAAAGATTATTGATCAAGCTAAAAGCATCTGTGGATAAAGTCTTCAAGTTCAAGCACTTGGCAAAATTTCAAGGTATAATGATAATACTTACTTTGAACTTAAGACATAGATGCTCAATGGTCAAAATAAGTATTTTATATTGTCCAAATCCTTACTCATGTTTTTCTAAGCTAAAAACCATTTGTAACATGAGTGCAATTGATTTTCATATTAGTGCAATCGATTTGCATGTTTGTGCAATCGATTGTACTCAATTATTTTTGCTACTGATTTCACATGAAATCGATTTACACTCTTGTGCAATCGATTGCACACTCAAAATATTTGAAATTCTAGCTGTTGAAACCCCGTGCAATCAATTTACACAAAGGGTGCAATTGATTGCATGTTGCACGATTTTGAAAAACAGTAGCTTTGCACATAACTTTTCATAACACCATTTCATGGAACCTTTCACTCAATCTTGGCAATTGTTCATGATTCATCTCCAGAACTTTATGATGCATCAAAAAGGTGCCATGAACATATAAATACTCATTTTAAAAATCATTTCAACACCTCTTCCAATTATATTTTCTGAATTTTTAAAAATCAAACTCAACCTGCTATACATTTTCATACACAAGTTTTCTACACACTTTCACATATTGTTAACCAGAAAACTTTGAGCATTATATATCTTGAGTCATTGTATTCTATTGTCATTGGAAGAGAAGATCAATTCATTTATTAAATCACTCAAAGTGATCATTGCTACTCAAACTCACTCAAATCAAATATTGCTATATACTTGCTTATTTTTCAGGATTGTTGGAAATAAGTTTAAGTGGTTTTATAAGTCTTGTCTTTCCAGGATTGTTGGATACAAGTGAAGTCACTTTGAGAGGATTGTTCTCATTGTTGACATAGTGAAAATCCAAGAGCATTGTTCTTGGTTTTGGGTAGTTCTTGTTTAAGTTTGCCACAATAAGGAAATCTCTTTCATGTTGAAAGGGGTCTAGAGTACTCTCGGACTGTAAGGGGAACCAAGATATATCGCTTGTGTCTCTTTATTTTTCTACACTTTACTCTTTCATAAACTCACCATAATCCAGAAAAATAATATCCATCATCACTAAAACCATAATTTTTTAAAGTACCTAATTCACCCCCCTCTTAGGCGCACTTCATACTTACAATTGGTATCAGAGCAGGTTATAGGTAACCTGGTCCTAAGAGATCCAGAATGGCTTCCGCAAATCAAAATCCTGTTTTCAGAGATGTTGGTAATAACAACAAGCCTCCTCTATTTTGTGGTGAATATTTTGACTTCTGGAAAATACGCATGAAGGCACATTTAGAAGCACAAGGAGAAGAAATATGGGATGTCATCGAGAATGGTCCATTTATCCCTATAACGGTAATCAATGGTGCTGGCTCATCAAAGCCTAAGGCTGCATGGGATGAAGATGATAAGAAGAAGGTTCTCTACGATAAAAAGGCAATAAATCTTCTTCAAGGTGCACTTAGCATGGATGAATTCTTCTGTGTCTTGGTATGCAAAACGGAGAAAGAAATATGGGATATCCTGGTAGAAACTCATGAAGGAACCGCTGAAGTTAAAAGATCTAGATTAAATACATTGAGTCAAGAATATGAACTATTCAGAATGCAGCCCCGAGAATCAATCCTCGACTTGCAAAAAAGATTTGTACACTTGACAAATCATTTGAAAGCACTCGGTAAGACTTTAACTAATGATGAAATTAATCTTAAAGTTCTTAGATCTTTATCCAGGGAATGGCAACCAAAAGTGACAGCAATATCCAAGAAGAAGAATCTATCCACAATGACTTCCGCCACTTTGTTCGGAAAACTTCAAGAATATGAGACAAAACTTGCAAGACTTGAAAAGCATGAAATCCAAGTAAAAGATTCAAAAGACATGACTCTAAATACAAGGATAAAAAGTCATGATAGCAATCAAGAGGATGAATCCACTAGTAGTGAAGATGATGATCTTATCAAGAAGATTGAAAAGGTTCTACAAAAAGAAAGAAAAGGGGAAGCACCAACAAGGAAGGTTATATGCTTTGAATATGGAGAAAAGGGACATGTTAAAAGTGAATGTCCTACACTTGAAAAGAAGAAGAAATATTTCAAGAGAAATAAAGATAAGAAGTCAAAGAAAGCATATATAGCATGGGAAAGTTCATCTTCTGATTCCGAAAACAATCAACGTGTTAATCTTGCATTGATGGCCTCACACCATTCCGATAGTGAAAATGACGAGGTTAGTAATGAATTTTCTAATTTTGATATTGATTAACAAGGTATTATAGATGAACTATTAAATGAATGCAAAATTCTGTACAAAAATATTTCATCTCAAAAGAAACAAATTTCATCTTTAGAAGAAAACTGTGAGTCTATCGAAAAAGATCTCAAAGATGAAAAACAAAAATTTAGTGAGCAAAAACATAATTTTGGCAGTGGATTATTTCAAATCTAAAACGGGAGACATACACTAACTTTCAAATCTAGTTCAAATCCAAGGATTATTTCACATATGGTAAATACCTTAAAGGAAGAATTCTTGGCAGTGGAAAAGTTGATACACTAACTTTCATATCCATTGAAGATGTACTTCATGTTGAAGAACAAAAGACAACTTCTAAGTACAAGTCAACTTTGTGACAAAGGCGTCATCATCATGTTCTCAAAAGATGAATGATTTATGAAGACACTCTTGAGGTGAAACTCATTGGTATAAATTATTTTTACTTTCAATAATTTCTTTATGTATTATAAGGCTTTTCCCATCCTTTTTTTTAATGACGTGTATGTGTGTGTGTGTGTGTGTGTGTGTGTGTGTGTGTGTATGTTTGTCTCTAACCATTGCAACCCAAAGAAAGATGTAAATTCTCTATGATTCAAGGGAGAACTTTGATCAAGAGGGAGTTATCAAAGATAGGGGGAGCATTCACATAAGAGTTTCTCATTCTGCCTAAAAGAGTCAAGCATCTTCAACATTATGTTTTGATGAAGATAACTACTATGTGCATTTATCAAAGGATGAGAAAAAGCATCATGAAGCAATATGGCTATGGTTAAGCTTTCAATATTATTATATGTATTTTGTCCATTTTTATGCATCTTTCCCTTCTTTTTGATAATGTCAAAGGGGGAGAAGGATGTTACACTTTATGCTTGTACATTTCCTGTTTTAAATTTTTTAGGTACTCTTCAACCAAGATTAACAAATTCAAAGGATTCCAACCTTCTCATACAAAGGGGGAGTTGTACATCTTAGGGGGAGAAGCTCTTTCCAGAAATTACAAAGCATCAAGCAAGATCGCTTGTCATCATCAAAAAGGGGGCGAATGTAAAATCAAGCTTCTCAAATGCACTTTTGTTTTGATGAAGACAAACCATGATTGACAAAGAAGGCAAAGATTATTGATCAAGCGAAAAGCATTTATGGATAAAGTCTTCAACTTCAAGCACTTAGCAAAATTTCAAGGTATAATGATAATACTTACTTTGAACTTAAGACATAGATGCTCAATGGTCAAAATAAATATTTTATATTGTCCAAATCCTTACTCAAGTTTTTCTAAGCTAAAAATCATTTTTCACTTGAGTGCAATCAATTTGCATATTAGTGCAATCGATTGCATGCTTCAATTTTTCAAAACATTTGCTACTGTTTCTCAGTGCAATCGATTTGCATGTTTGTGCAATCGATTAGACTCAATCAATTTTTGCTACTGAATTCACATGCAATTGATTTACACTCTTGTGCAATTGATTGCACACTCAAAATATTTGAAATTCTAGATGTTGAAACCCTGTGTAATTGATTTACACAAAGGGTGTAATCGATTGCATGGTGCCCGATTTTGAAAAACAGCAGCTTTGCACACACCTGTTCATAACACCATTTCATGGAAAACTTTCACACAATCTTGGCAATTGTTCATGATTCATCTCCTGAACTTTATGCTGTTTCAAAATGGTGCTATGAACATATTTTTGTATCCCAAAATTTACCCTTTCACTTATCAAGAATTTGCTCACAAGATCTCATTCAGCACTGATGACCAAAATTAGGGTTTGAGTTTGCACAAGGATTTTTGAACTTCCAATAACCCATATGACTTTCATGGATTATTATGGACCCCCAAGATTACTCATGTCAAGTTTCAAGCCTTGGATCACACTTTTGATCAGTCAATTGAATAGTTGACCTAAAAATCAGTTGTATTGGGGAAAAAGTCAACCATGGCCAATTTACAGTCAAAACCCCATAATTTTTTATCCACATCAACATTTTAAACTCATATGTATCATTTGATCAAGTTTGGACCACAATTCCTCAAGAAATTTGATCAAATCTCCAAAAGGGCAAAATGGTCAAAATTAGGGTTTTGACTAGGAAATGGCAATTTCTGATTTTTGACCTAGCAATTGAGCAATTGGTTTAAGGCATGATCTCAAGAATCCAATTGCATCATTTTGACCTAATGTTAGGATTCAAAACATTGCAAGTCCATTGGATTGACATATGAATTTTGCAGTCAACTAATCAAAAGTCAACTGTATACTGAAAAGGTCAAACTTTGACTTTTTGGTCAATTCAAGTGCCAAAGATCATAATTCATCAAAACATGTCAAAATATGAAACTTATTCATCAAGAAATCAAAAAGTCAAATTTTCATTTTGAAAAGTCAAAATTTCTAAACTTAGAAATTTTTCTAAGTGTTGGAAATTTCATGTTTTTTCATAACTTTGAGCCATATTTTCACCATGATGCAAGATGATTCAAGAGAAACTTCCAACATTAAAGTTGTATATCTCCATGAAATCTACAACTTTTCTTCACACAACTTTTTCCAAAAGTTCTCAGATCTCAAGTTATAATTTTATGAACATAGGGTCATGAAACAAAACACTTAGTGAAATTTTGCCCTAATTTGACCAGGATTTTGACCTAACTTCATGACACTTTTTCATATAGTTCCAAGGTGAATATTCAAAAGCAATTCAAAAATGGGTTTTATATCACATTGCAAGCTTTCCAAAATGTCCAAGAACTCCTTGAGATCATTCTTGAGTAGGGAGAATCGAAGAGATGAAGTTAGGGTTTTGTCACTTGAATTACAAGCCATTTTTGATGAACACATAAACCAAATCCATGCTAGGATGCATAATCTTTGCTTTTCAGGCCTCAAACTTGTTTGTCACTCCATAATTAAATGTTTACACAGTTGTTAGGGCTTTGATCCAAGCAATTGAGCTACTATCCAAGTTGCATTTCCATTAATGGCACAAAGTTAACATTGCCATTCTTGTAAAGCAATCTTTTTGCATAAAGTTCACATTGAGCCTCTAACTTGTTCCCTCTGATCAAAATCCATCCACAAAGTCAGAAGAAAGCTTGTTTAAAGCATAACCACTCTATCTTAGCAAGTACACAAGACTTTGAAACTTGTTTTGTCAAAAAATCACATGTTTAGCTTAAGGATGCAAATTTGAATTCTGATCAACTAGAGCATCTCAAACTTGTTGCTTATAAATAGAGTCACTATTTGTGAGCTAGAACACGAGCTTGAAGACCCTTAAACTCACTCTATCCAGAAACTGTCTCAAAACACCATTGTTGTGCAAATTCTGACTTTACATACCAAACTCCAAATCCCCTCGTGCGTTCTTTGGCCTTTCACTTCCAAAAGCTTCTAAACATAAAATACAAACCATCCAAAGTCCATTTGCTCAACTGTAACACCTCTACCATCAAGTTCCATTTTCAAAAACAAGGGTCTACAACTTGACTTCTCCAGAGCTCCTCAGCCACTTTCAGCTCAAGCTAATCATTGCATTAGCTTCCTGTGACCTCAAGGAAGCTAACCTGATCCTTGCACCACTTTGAATCAAGCTCATTTTCATTTCACGATTTCCAGTTTTGAGGTATTTCACTTGAACTTCTATCTCATCATTTAAGCATCATTAATGTTTATTTTGTGAAGGAAAAATATAGACCTCGTTGTCACGAAGCTGTACATATCCATAGTTTGCATTTACATGGCCTGAGCTTAGAGAATTTTAGAGTTTAAGTTTCTAAAATTTTTAGGGTTCAAATTAGGGCCAGAGAAATTCTCATTTATATTTGACTTTTAGCTTTAGTTATTTACATGGTTAGATTCGTGAGGAAGAATGCAACAACTTTCATTTTTTCATCTTCCATTTTTGTTGAGAAATGAAGAAGTTGCAGGTACACTGGCTGGAGGTTAAAGATGAAGTCATCAAGGCTTGATTTGCCTTACATATTTATTGTTTTGTTTATATGAACGGATGTATAGCCATCCCAATAGTAAAACGCGCGCCTGTTAACCTATGGGACCTGGGTTCGAGCCCCAGTGGTACCCTGTTTTATTTTCATATTTTTTGACATTCTGACTTGTTTTGTTTGCAGGCGCTGGGCCCTTTAGGCCTGGCTTTTATTTTATTTTTTGCTTACTCACTCCCTGCCTACTTCATGCACCCCTTGGCTCTTTATTTTTTATTATTTCATTTTTTTCTTTTATTTTCATTTCATATTTTATTATTATTATTATTATTATTATTATTTATATCATTATTATTATTATTAATAAAAATCCCAAAAAATAATTTATTTATTTATTTACATAATAATATGTTTATATTTTATTTCCTTTATAAATACAAAAAGACTAAAAGCATTTTGCTTAAAAAAACAATTAATTTCTTTTCTTAATTAATTAATATTTAGATAATTAGGTTTAATTATTATATTATCCTCTTGTAAATTAAAATCAATTTAGAATTTAGGTTTATTTTAATTAATTAATTTGTTATATGATTTTAATTTAAAACCTTTTCTTAAAAACCTAAAAATGTTTCAAATTTAATTTCTCTTCTTAATTAGTTTAAGTTAATTTAATTAATTTTAGTTAATTATTTTTTCTCTAATTAGGGTTAGGTTAAAACCTCTTTTCATAAAAATCCAAACAAAAATCATGTTTCTTTTCCATTTGTATTTGTACTTTATATTTATTCATTTCCTTGTACATTGATATCAAATTTAATTTGGTTGTAATAGATTAATTAGGTTTATATTCTTGCAATCCCCATTCACAATTTGTATACCCCCTCCCACAAGTATTGTAATAGCGTAGTAACTTTAAATTCCGCAATTTATCGCTTTATATACAAATGCTAGTAATTAGGGTTTGTATGGAAAGACTAAAACCAATACTTAGAAAACCCTAATTCAAGACAAAATCAAGAATGAAAATAATACACTTGCACACAAGCACCCCTAGGGTTATCCCACTTGGTTGCCTTATACAAAATGACCATATTACACATTTAAGGTATCTTAGCAAAAACAAACAAATACAAGATCATAGTCTCTCGATGACGCTATCTAAGTTACCTTACAAATGATTTTAGTCCCTAAAAGAGAATGCTAAGACGCCTTGTAACATTGCTAATCATGGTTATACGATGACCCACGCCCGTCCCGTTTACATACAAAGATAGGGTTGCTTACCAAATCAGTGGTAAAACAACAATGTCAAAGGAAAAGAAAATGAATAAGAAAGACATTTGAGTAGGTAGATTGCTCCTAATTACTTGCTCCATTTCAAAACAAACATCCTTGCTATTTTCAAAACAAACACATACACTTTCAAACATCTTACAAAACTTGAAAATGTTTTCAAAAGATCAACATCTTTGTATACATTCTTACAAACAAGAATCATTACAAAGATTGCCTAAACAATGGCCTATTTACAAAATACTTTCAAAAACCACACAAAGCATAATTTCAAACAAAAGCAAGTGATCTAGCAAGTAACTAAGAGCCCATGGATAACCATGGATGAAAATGGTGCTAATACCTTCTCTTTTCATAATCTACCCCCCGAACTCAAGAAACAATCTCAAAGGTCTTTCCTGTGCTTTTTCACCTTTCCTCTTGGATAAAAGAAAAGTCGGTGGCGACTCTTACTAACCGCAACATTTGCGATCAAACGCAAAACACCCAAGTCAGTTCTCCCACCGTATCACACATATAAATACTCATTTTCAAAATCATTTCAACACCTCTTCCAATTATATTTTCTGAATTTTCAAAAATCAAACTCAAGCTGCTATACATTTTCATACACAAGTTTTCTGCACACTTTCACATATTGTTAACCAAAAAACTTTGAGCATTATATATCTTGAGCCATTGTATACTATTATCGTTGGAAGAGAAGATCAATTCATTGATTAAATTACTCAAAGTGATCATTGCTACTCAAACTCACTCAAATCAAATATTGCTATATACTTGCTTATTTTTTAGGATTGTTGGAAATAAGTTTAAGTGGTTTTATAAAATCTTGTCTTTCCAGGATTGTTGGATACAAGTGAAGTCACTTTGAGAGGATTGTTCTCATTGTTGACATAGTGAAAATCCAAGAGGATTGTTCTTGGTTCTGGGTAGTTCTTGTTTAAGTTTTCCACAATAAGGAAATCTCTTTCATGTTGAAAGGGGACTGGAGTACTCTCAGACTATAAGGGGAACCAGGATATATCGCTTGTGTCTCTTTATTTTTCTGCACTTTACTCTTTCATAAACTCACCATAATCCAGAAAAATAATATCCATCATCACTAAAACCAGAATTTTTTAAAGTACCTAATTCACCCCTCCCCTCTTAGGCGCACTTCGTACTTACATAAAAAGGGTCGTCCCAAAAGCAAGCGTATCACAACTAAAATAGACTCCCTTGACAAGCTAGAAAGAAAGTGTGGTTTATATCGTCGGGTCGGACACAATCGAAAAAATTGTCCCCCTAGGGATACTAGCTCAACAACATAAAAATTGTATGCAAACCATCTTTACTTTTTTAAATTCTAAACATTACGATTTTTCATTAAGAGCATTTGTTACAACAAACCTTACACAAACAATAAATAAAAACACGATAAAACTTCTAAGAAATTACAACCGTCAAAACAATTTCATCTGACACATGCATCATCAACATTACGTCTCCGTCAGTTTTGACTTCCTCCAACCAAAAATTAGGTCTTCCAGTTGCAAGTGAGGTGGTTATTCTTCTTCGCTGGATCCTTCTAATTTGTTCCCCATCCTCGATGTCTCCCTCTAGCCATCGCATCAACTCTCTCTTCAGACGCTCCATAGAGTGAACGTGTCAAAATTTCATTTTCATCGGAGGTTTGGTGGCCGAGAAAATAACGTATCCATCTTTGGTGAAAATCATGGGAGCTGTCATGACGCAAATAATAGAGAAAAAATAAGAAGACAATGCGAAAAAGTGTGAAGAATGACGGAGAATCGGGTCATTTATTTAAATAAATGTGCATTGCCCTAGGCGCCAAGTGAGATGGCGCTTCCTCTCACATTTAAAGTGCATGCGCCATCTCACTTGGTTAAAAGTGATAGCATGCGCCAAGTGAGATGGCGTCTAGGGCATAATGGTAGGTGCATGCACCAACTGGATTGGCTCCTCCTTTGTAGGATTTTCTGAAACATGGTTATTTGCGTAATTTTCTCCGAAACATGGTTATTTGTGTATTTTTTTTTCAAAACCTGGCTATTGTAAAAAAAATTCACAATATCCCGTCAAAATTTAATAAAGTATGTAAAATATGCTCATGAAAAATCAACATTAAGATTAAAATCAAATCTATAACCTAATCTTCAATAATGATCTTAAAAAAAAAATCATATATAAATTTATTGTAAAATTTTATAACTGATTCGAATTTAGTTAAAAAGATTCTTTAATTTAGTCAAAAAAATAATTTTGTAGTGAATTAATATATACAATTTGTAATTTATTCCCGTTTATAAAATCAACTGTATAAATAGTAGACTTTTAGTCTTTTTTCCCGTTTTTTTAAATAATTGTATTTAAAATGTACTTTTTCCTGTTTTTCTCGTTAATTAATATTTTTAGAGATAATAAATAAATAGAATAGATTAAATATGTCGTAAAAATAAAATTTTCAAACTCACATATATATAAATCTAAATTTAATAATATATAAGTAGTAAATAAATATAGTATATTGATGGTTAAGAAATGTATATAAAAAATATACAAATTAAATATTCTTGGTCTGTTGGAAATGTATATTATAGATAAAAAAAATAAAGGAAATAAGTAAGTAGTCATCTACCCGTGCGTTCGCATGTGTAGCATATTATCGTTATAAATAATAAATAAACATAATATAATAATGAATTAAATAATTTAAAATAATTTAAATTATATTTTTAACAAAACACCTGTCTTTGTATTTTATAATTTTAAAATATGTAATGTCTTTTCTTATTATAAAAATCCGTAATTTTTTTCACATATTTAGAAAATTGTCAATAAATTTAATAGAATTATTTTTTAATTAATTTTTCAATAATATCATATGTATATAAAATCTTGTTATAATAATTCATTGTTAAATTTAATGTTTTAAATTTTAACAAATTAATAAAAATATATTTGTAATTTAATTTATACATATTATTGTAAATTTCCAATTTTGCATCAGGTATAGATAATAAGTATCCATATGAAATATGATTTCATAGAACATTTATAATACAATTAATACTATAATAAGAAGAAATTATTAAAAATATTTTTTATTAATATATTAATTAAATTTAAAAATTATATAAATACTTCTTGTTAATTATTATGATATAAAAATAAATTACCTCAACTTTTATTAACAAAAAATAAATAATAAATTACCTTAAATTTTTATAAATAAATATTTGATAAATTTTGGTAAATAAAGTATTCATCAATTAATTTCACCATTTAATATTAAAATACATGGATAAATATCTGTGATCATTAAAAAAACGTGGGAAAAATAATTGCTACTAATAATATAAAAAATATTAAACAAAGAGAAAAAGGAAGATGTCGTGACAGTATAAATTATTTTTACAAATCAATGAGAATCATGTATCTAATTAAAATATTTTTTTTTCGAACAAAAGAAATGTTTTATTACCAAAATACAGTTTACACAACCAATCTAAACAGATCCAGGAAAAACCAGAAGACAAGAATGGAACTCTACATTACTTTATGCAAAAAGTAATGTTATCAATGTGTGTGTTAAGTGTTCTAATCTTGGAACATCTATTAACAATAATAAATTTAATGTTATCAACTAAATTGGTATCCAAGGTGGCTTGAGAAAAGATAATAGCATAGCAGTTTTGCCAAATGCTATAGGCAGTCTCTGCTATAGCCGTCTTCAAAATCTGCCTTCTCTAACCCATGTTCATAGTTTCAGCAGTCAGCCAAATCAACTCCTGATGCCAGAGATTCGGGTTGTGCTGGTAGCCAATCCAGTGAAGAATCTCAGACCAAATCCTCTTAGTGATTGGGCAACCAAAGTAGAGGTGATCTAAGCTTTCATCTTCTTGACAGAAAGTGCATTTCAAATCAATCACAATACCAAACTTAACGATTCTATGTTTTATGCTAATTCTCCCCACAAGAGTAAGCCAAAGGTGGAAAAGGGCCCTTGGTCTAACATAGTTTTTATACATCATCTTCTTCCAAGGTTTGTGAATCTTCTCGCCCCTAAGGCTATGATACATGTTAGCAGTTTTGTAGGTACCAGTTTGGAGAATATTCTGCTAGTAAGGGGTCTAGATCAGATTATCTCGTCAGCTAACCAAACTTTTCAGAAAACCAGAGCAATTTGTCATAGGTTTCCAGCTAATAATGCTCTGGCCCTTCAAGTAATAGGTATTGACTCATTTAACCCAAAGTTATCTGCTTTGGCTTGGATATTCCATAACAACTTTCCAAGAGTAGCCATGTTCCACTCTCTAAGAGCAGTAATATTCAGCCCACCAGCATTTTTGGGATCACAGACATTATCCCAAGTCACAGGGGATTTTTTTCTTGATTTCTGCAGTGCCACACCAAAGAAAACTTCTGCAGATAGACTCTATGTGCTTTATGACACATTTAGGCATATCGAAAACCTGAAGCCAATAGGCAGTAATGGAAAAAAGAACACTTCAAACCAATTGTTGGCTACCTGCATAGCTAAAAAAGGTAGCAGTCCAATGTTGAATTCTAGAAATAATTCTATCAATAAGGGGTCTGCACATGTGAACAGTTAAATTCCTGCTTGAGAGAGGAACTCCTAGGTACTTAAAAGGGAAGTTACCAGTCATAAATCCAGTGATCTCCAAGATTCTATGCTTGACACAATCATGAGCCCCCCCCCCCCCCCCCCCAACCCCCAAAGTACACCTTACATTTGGAAGGGCTAGCTTTAAGGCCAGTAGCAGCAGAAAAAATGTTTAAACTGTCCATAATAAGATGAACATAAATGGCATCACCTCTAGTAAAAGAATAAGATCATCAGCAAAGCAGATGTTAGTCATCCCTAATTTCTCACATTTAGGATGGAAGTTGAAATTAGTTTTGTACTGCAGCTTCTTGAGGCATCTATGAAGGTACTCCATGACTAGAACAAAAAGCATTGGGAAGATGGGGTCTCCTTGTCTGATACCCTTTTTAGCTTGGACAACCTCACTGTAATGGCCATTGATGTTATATCTATAGGACACAGTAGTGACACATTTCATAATCAAGTTAATAAATTTAAGTGGAAAGTTCATTCCCCTCAAGATATCTTCTAAAGCTTTCCACTCCAAAGTGTCATAAGCTTTTTGGATGTGTAATTGGATGGTGCATCTAGGGGAAACATGCCTCTTATTATAACCTTTGATTAACTCTTGGGCAAGAATAATATTATCCTGGATAACTTTGCCTGGGATGAAAGCTGACTGGCTATAATCTACCACAGACTCAATGACCTTACTCAATCTCAAAGTCAGGATCATAGATATAATTTTGTAGAGGGTAGTACAACAGGCAATAGGTCTCTAGTTCTTCATATTTATAGAATTAAGAGTCTTAGGTATTAAGGTGACTAAAGAGAAATTAACAGCTTTGAGCATCCTATTGTTATAAAAAAAATCATGGATGGCATCTCTAATATCCCTACCAACAATAGACCAAGAGGCTTTAAAAAACTTAGTGGTGTAACCATCAATACCTGGAGCTTTGTCCTCCCCAATTCTATTTAAAGCATTCCAAATTTCAGGATCAGAAATTGGAGCAATCAGAAGATCTCTCTGCTGGTTTTGGAGCTGAGCTCCTTTTCTCATGGCCTCAAAATCAATGTGCAGCAAGTTGGTTGTAGAAGTACCAACAAGCTCTCTACAGAAATTC
Source organism: Vicia faba (assembly GCA_948472305.1). Lineage (NCBI taxonomy): Eukaryota > Viridiplantae > Streptophyta > Magnoliopsida > Fabales > Fabaceae > Vicia > Vicia faba. The sequence continues at coordinate 1,314,187,285 of OX451740.1, read as the reverse complement.
ACAACTTCAGCTTCAATCTGACTAGGATCAATGAGCATATGACCACTTTAGTTCTCAAGCCTATGGATGCCAGTCTTCTTATTCTTCCCTTTCACAATAGCATGGAAATAAGAGTTATTTCCATCAATAAGATGAAGCCAAGTAATCTTAAATTTTTGTCTAAGAATCTGCTCCTCAGGATCTGTGGCCCTAAGCAGCTCCTCTTTCCACTTTTTCACTTCAACAACATGATGAGTGTTAGTGATATCAATACTCAAGTTATCTTCAGCTTGCTTCATGAGAGCCCTGTACTTATGGATATTTCTCACTCCTTCAGTGACTTTGTTGGTGATATGTCTCAGCTTGGGTTGGAGGTTCTTTAGAGATTTCGATACCCTATACATGGGAATACAAGCATCCTCAGTTTTCCAATTGCTCTCCACACAAGATAAGAAGAGGGATTATCAGTCAAGTGATTTTGGAATTTGAAGTGAGCTTGAAAGTTCTTCACACTATGGCCTCTAGGATGCACCTTCAAAGGTTTATGGTCATATATATGAGCATTCAGAATCTCAATAGTACAAGAGGGAAACTGCAAGAACCAGTTTCTATTGCATAAGGCATAGTCAATTCTAGAGTGTATAATACCATTTGACCAAGTAAAATGGATCCCTATGGTATCATGAGCATAAAGCCCAAAATCACCCATCATTTTTTCCATATCTTGGTACTCAGACTCCTGAACTTGATTACCACCAGCTCTATCTAAGACATTATTGAAATCACCAATGACCATCCAAGGTTCTTGAATGGTGGCAGCACAGTGATGTAAATCCTTCCAAAGATCTCTTCTTCTCTGAAGTTGATTTTGAGCATATATGACAGTCAGCCAGGTGCAGAAGCTCCCATCCTGGTTCAGGACTACAATGAATGAATTTATCAGAGCAGGAAACCAAAATAATCTCTAGATTATTCTCCCACATAAGCCAGATTCGACCATTGGGATGATGAGTTTAATTGTCTATCCAATTCCATTTATTTCCAAAAGTATCTCTAATTTTGGAAATATTATTAGCTTTTACTCTAGTCTCTAATAAAGCATAACAAGGCATGTGAAACTAGTTGGGATGGGCTTTAATCTCCAAGTGCCTTGGCTTTTTATTTAAGCCTCTAACGTTCCAGACCAAAATCATGGCACCTTGAATATGGATGGACCTCCAACCTCTTCAAAGGCTAGCACATCAAATACATTAGAATAGTTGAGGGACCCTTTAGTCTGCATCAAACTGTTACCCTCTGGTATTGGCTCTTTGCCTAGTCTTCTAGCAACAGGTTTCACTACTGTCCATGTGTCGTATCCCAAATTTGCCATATCTCATTAATCGTATTTTTTTAAGATTTAAATCAGAAGAATTATTTAATTAAAGATGGTATAGCAGTATCTAATGGTCCATCTTTATCCAAGACCGAGGGTGTATTTTAATCCAGGAGAGTGGGGCTTTCTAAATTGGAAAGACTCATAAATCCGTTCGCGAGGCATGTTGGCCAATGGCCCATGCGTTTCGAAAATAGAAAATTATTTCAACAAAGAATGGTTGAGTTCTTATTTATTAAATGGTTATTAGTAAAAAAAGGGATGTGGTTACAATAAGAAGCCCATTAAGCTTTTAATTGGTCCACCTGTTGTTTTTTGGAGAAAAAAAAGTATTTTTACTATTAAAAAAAGAAAAAATTGTTTATTATTATAAAAAAAATAAATAATATTTTTTATAAAAAAAAAAATGTAACACATTTTTATTGAACTTGTTTCTTAACCTGTTAAATGTTTTTAAAGATTGTTGCTTCTATTTTAATAGATAAGGGAACATATTGCTATTACTGTGTAAAAAAAATTAATTAGGAATGTTATTGTAATTAAAAGTCCTGTCAAAAGTTATAGTTTGTTGGGTTACAGAAAGGGCATTGGCCCAATTGGATTTAAAAAAATGTTTTATTGCTGCAAGGAAAAAATGTGAGTTGGGCTAAGCAGAAGTAAAATAACAACGCTGGCCCAAAACAACTAAAACAACAACTGTGTCAATTAAAAGGAGAATGTGCATGTTTTTGCAATTAACATTTACTGTATCAATTTTTACAAATCAGATATTCTTCTAAAAACACAATCAAATCTTTATCAAAGTCCAAGTCCAGAAATATTGAAAATCAAATCCTGAAACATCATTAAACTAAGCCTAGAATTGCAGTTAAACAAAATCAGTACAAATCTTTTCTAATCTCAATTACAAGCCAAATCCGAAATCAAATCAATTACAATATTTTTTCTCAATTAACATTAACAATCTAATCCTTAAATCATTCTAATTCTAACAACAATTCTACAAAACCCTGAATAACTAAGCCTATAAATACTAATTGGAGATTACAGTGAATGGGGGAAATGACAGTACAAAAAAGAGAACAAGAAGAAGAACGACCAAGAACAAGGGGAAAACCGGGAAGCTGGGGAGACCGATATCCAGAAGAGAAGAAGAACAGTAATACAGAAGAAGAACAGAGTATCGATTGGGGTTTTGATCTCTGAAACCCTAATCGCCATCCCCGTCGCTGACAACTGCATCCACCTCCATCTCAAGCTCCATTGCTACTGTATCCTGCAAAGAAGAGAGAAGAAGAGGATCAGTACCGAATCGAGGAAGCTCAGAAATTCAGAAGCAGAAATCACAAAGGGGTAAATGTCCTAGCTTTTGTCGTTTTGATATTTTAGTAAGGGTATTTGGGGTTTCAGATCCCAATTGGGGAAGGGTTGATTCTCGCTGCCACGGTGATGGGTAGGAGATAAGGGTTGGGGAGTTAGGGTTCAAGGAGAACAGGGTTTGTGTTTAGCGAGGGAGAGAGAAGACTGTAAGTTGTAAAAACAATAATGAAGATGATTTGGAAAAAATATTAAAACTAAATTTTGGTATTCCGTTTGATCATGCGCGATGCGCCTAGCATAATCAACATGGTCCCTCGGTCTTATCCGCTAGATCGTGATTGGACGGCCGTAGGCCAAGTCCCGTGCTAAGCTCCATACACCCTCACCCACGCAATCTATCAGGCCCCTCTCAAACACGTTTTGGGCCTAGACCTAATCACTTCTCACACCTCCCCTGTGCCCAATTACTGAAGAAAAGCTAGCGCTACACCCCCTGTCTGAAATCTTACTTGGACCCAATCAGGCTACTTTTAACACCCCCCCTTTATTTTACTTACTAGTATAAATTGCACCCCTGTTTTAACAAATTTTCTATCTTTTTATATATTTTTTATTATTATTATTTTTTATTATTATTATATTTTATAATAATAATAATTATTATTAATATTAATTTTTATATTATTATATAAAAATATTATTATATTTTTTATATATCCTTTATTTATTACATATAAACATATTTATATTATCATAAACAAATTATTTTTATTCCAAACTCATGAATATATTATTATTTTTATATATTGCATTAAATATTTTTAATCATGCATTAATCAAGACATTTTTGCAATTAACACGATTAAAAAACACTCAACAAACAACAAACTATTTTTCGCAATCAACTAATCTAATCAACTGTTTATTGCAAAAGGGTTTCAAACAGATTTTGACTTACCACGCATTTAGTCAAAATCTCCACAATCACTACTCCCGACCAAAATGCGAGGTGATTCAAAATACGTTCGCAACCCCTAAAAAACACCAACCCATACGAACTACGAATTGGGACTCTGATTCCTCATAAGAGTATACGTAAGCATACGATCAAAAATCGTAGCGAGTTCCCCTATAAACAATTTAAACCCTTCCCCTAATAAAATTTAAATCTTGTTTCCCCAACTCAAACCTAAAACCTAGTATCCTTGTGAACAAGGTAGATAAAAGGTGCCTAACACCTTCCTTTCGTCTAAAGAAGTTTGAAACCTAGAATCTCTATCTGCGAATTAGGGTTTTCTGTTAGATTCCCTTCCCTAGTTTAAAAACTAATAGTGGCGACTCTAATTAAAAAACCAGTCGCAACAATATGGTGGTTCAGTTGCAATTTAATATGCTATGATCTTAGGTTCTTTTTGTATTTCCTCTGGTTTCTTCTCAACAACAGGTTCTTTGTTTTCTTTGACAGTCCAGATCTTCTTTTTCTTTTCTTGTTCCTCTTTGCATTGATGTCCAACCTTGTTTCATTTTTTACAGAATGGAGGATTCCATTCATATTCCACTAATTGTTGCACTCGTTTTCCTGTAGGTCCAGTAATGTTGATAACATCCTTCAATTATTTTGCGGTGTCCACCTCTATAAGCACCCTAGCATAAGAAATTCTCAACTTATGATTAGTGCATTCATCTGTTATTACTGGTTTTCCAATAGCACTTGCTACTTTGCCAGCCCCTTTCCCCAATATGTCATTGGAAGTTGAGGGAGTGTCACCCAAATTGGCATTGTCCGTATCATGTTATCCTTCATTGTAAAATCAGGGGTCCAGTCCTGGATAAACATAGGTTTCCTGCAAATTGTGTATGGCCCTCTTCTTAAAACAACATTCTTATCCTCTAAGGACTTGAACCGAATAAGGAAGTATCCTTCCTAATTGTATTAGAAGTTAGGAAATGAAACGAAGTTCCATATATTGACCATAAATGTTTTGACAACATTCATGGATATATTTTCCCCTATAACATACATCATTAGTGTATTCTCCCAGAACTTGAGTTCAAAATCAATATCACTTTCATCTATGGTGACTTCAATTTCCCTATTGATCACCATATGAGGTGTATATTATAGTTCTTTCCTAACTGAAGGTAATCGATTACCTTTGATGATGTCCATCCATGGTTGAATCATTGTTGCTTCCTCCTCTTGTACCTTGTCTGGCATGTCTTCAATCTTTTCTTCTTCAATCGGTTCTAGATCCGATTTAGGGTTTTTCACATTTGTTGACATCGTTTCTCTCTCAACAGAGATTTCCTGTTTTGTGCTTGATTCACGTGTGTCAATCGACGACGAGGATGAAAACACTCGTACACTCGCTGGAGGATTCGTAGTCGTCGGTTTTTGTGGTCGGCCACGACGACCCATCTTGCTCCAAAATCGTCGGAGCAGAGAAAGAGAGATAATTTAGTTCTAATTAAAACATATTTTTATTTTTAAAAAACTGCTATGATATGGCAAGTATAAAGATTTCGATTGATTATATATATAATATTGATTTACAATGACAATGCACTCTACCATTAATGTCTTAAACAAAATCTTCGAATTATACACTAAACACATTATTGTTATTAAATTTTAAAAAAAATGACTCATATTTTCTATTGATTGATATAAAAAATATAACAAAAATTACTATGAGAAAAATTATATTTCTAAAAGCAACCAAAAACATTTGAAGCATCTATACTTAAAAAACATCAATAAATATTTATTTTTAATTAATATTTTTTAAATATATTAAAATAAATCATGAAATTAGATTTACTTAAAATATACAAAAGTTAATTCTAACGATTGAATGCATATATTTAAAATCAAATTATAATGTCTATAACTATTTCATTTAATTATATTAGAAATAATTATTTCATTTAATTACATTATAATGTTTAACTATTGCATAAAAATCAAATATTCATTAATCATGTTATTTAATTTGAATTATAATCAAATAAGGAAAAACTAAAACACAATTAAAATTTAGAATCAAATTCTAATTTCATCCAATAAACGGATTAATTGATATTTATACCAAGAAAATGACTAATTATATGAAGTAAAAGAAAAATTGTCAATAATAAATCAGAGAAAGACACTCTCTCTTACCCTATAAATCCTAAAATCATTTACTTCTCTACATTTACTTCTATCAAATTGTTTCCATTTTTCAACTCAATCTATTTTTTGCTTTCACCGCTTCCATCGCTTCCGACCCAAAACCGATATTAAAAGTTCAATGAAATTTCAAACCTTGACTACATTATGAAGATGATTTAAACAAATTTTGAAATCATAAGGCATCTAACAGAAATTAGAAAAGTGAATACATGAGTCTAGAATACAATAGGCGCACAAACAAAAATGAAATAATAAAATGCATTTAAGATTAGATTGGAAAAAGTAGAACTGGAGGTGCATAAAAATAGAATCTGCTGGGATTTAAAAGGATAGAAAAAGCATGGCCCATGATTAATAATAATAAAAAATATCATAAAAAATAACATACTGAGCTGGACCGGGTCGGGTCCGAACCTAGCTCTCTCTGAAAAACACATGGTTCAAATAATGATTCCTAATAGCCGTTCATTGCAAAACTCTGGCTCTTGAGACAGAATAATCGATTTTCTTTCAGAATTTCCTTTGTTCTTGTTTTCAAATATCGCAAATATCTCGTTCAACGGTTTCAGCCTCTCATCATCTTCAATCGTGAATCAACAATACTAATGACAACATCTTTCTTCTCAATCGATCGTTCAAGTCCCTCTGCTTCCTTATCGATTCAACTCTCTCTCAATCCGTCATCTAACAATTACTATGCAAAAAGATAAAGAGAAATAAGTAGGTTTCAGTAGATTAAAAATACAACACACAAAAGCCCTAAAATCTTATTATGTTTTAGAAATGACGAACAAAGAGAGTAATCAAAACTTTACATTGAAATACACAAAGAGGGGACAATAGCTCACAAGTTTTTGAGATCTAAAGCAAGGGCACATCGAAGATCTAAGGCAGATGATAATAGCTCGCAAAATTGATTCACCGTAAGAAATAATGCTTGGAACGTCACCTCAAAATCATGCCATGCTCATGGTAGACATCGGCTCGTGATGAAGAAGGTAGGGTTTCATAATGGATTATAAATAAGGTGTCAGATTATTCGTGAGGAGAAAGGGGAAAAATGATTTCGGTAGTGGATTTTGTTGGTTTTTGAGTCCGTCAAAGACGGGGCTGAATAAAGTGGATTGCAGATTTTTATTCTTTTATACGATGATGTTCTTATTTTCTAGTTTGTGTATGAATATAAAAGAAAAAATGCAGAAAAATAAATAACACTGGATATATCATGGCTCACAATCCGAGAGTACTTCAGTCCCCTTTCAACACGAAAGAAATTTCACTATAGTTAGAATTATTATACAGCTTATCTACACCAATTGTGATGCTTACTATCTAACCTATAGGAAGATCAAAGGATCTTAAAACTTTTAAGATCTAAACACTAAGTGCAAGAAGAACAATCCTCTTCAATTCAACACTTGTTTCCAACAATCCTGAAAACAAGGTAACCAATACAAAGTAAAAAGAGAACAATTCTCCCTTAATACTCTCTTGCTTCCAACAATCCTAGACAGCAGGGTTACACCACAATCACTTTGAAAAAAATGATTATAAAAAAATTCTTGAAGTAGATATGAAAGTTTATAATCAATGTCAATACCAAGTATTGATATCTTCTCTTTCAAGACAACAATTTAATGAATATATTACACAAGTGCTCAATGTATATGATGAAACTTTTCTAATGATATATTTTAAAATGTAAGAGTAAAATTTTCATGCAAGATCATAATATTAATCAATGCACTTGTTTGAAAATGAGATACAAAGTATTGTATTGCATGTTGTGATTGTTGTTGTTGTTGTTGTCTTAATTTGCATCATAATTAAAAATGAAATTTATACATGCAATGCACCCTTTCAAAAGGTTCTAAATGCATGGAAGAGTGCAATGGTTCATGCCCAAAAGTTTCAATCCAACCGCCATCATAACAAAATTATTTTTCAAAAATGTTTCAGCGGTAGCCGGTTACAAGTATGCAGTAACCAGTTACCTAGTCTTTGTAACGTTCGGAAATTTCAAAAACGTGAAGCTGTAGCCGGCTACCAGAAGACAGTAGCCGGTTACCACTGAATGAAAATTGTTTTCCAAAAATATTTTAAATCCTATAGCCAGTTACCCATAACCAGTAATCGGTTACCACTGTTATGGAAAGTGAAAAAAACATTTCAAAAGACTTGGAAATGCAATGTTAGTGATCTTAAAGCCATGAAACATGTATGCAAAATGTTTAGACATATTTTGAGCACTATAGTAACATACTATATTAAATTAGAGTCTTGTACCATATTGAAGATCAAATATCAAAGTGTTCTTTAGAAGTAACTTAACATGCAAGCCAAAACTCCATTTTGAGTAGATACTTTTTCTTCTTCTTTTTGATAATGTCTTTTGACTTGATCATGATGTTTGTAATCATCAAAACATAAACTTGCTGAAGCATGAATCTACATTCTCCCCATTTTTAATGATGACAAACACTTGTCATGTGAAACGCTTTGAATCGCTTGAAAATGCAATATGTTCCCCCTATCAATGATAACTCCCCCTTGATCAATGCTTCTTGTTGTACCCCAAAATTTTCCCTCTCATGTTATCTTATATTATATGGTTGTTACAAACACTTGTTTAGAAAAAAATATAATTTTTTTTGAAGATAATCAAGTGTCTTTCGATTGGCATATGAACAAGGTACTTCGATTGGGATTTTTCCACTCTTCGGTCATGCTTTGATTAGTAAGCTTCGATTGGGTATTCGGCACCCTTCGAGCAAGCTTTGATCCAGAAGTATCTTTCCAGCAGTGCCCTTTGTGCGTGCCTTCAGCGTACAAGGCAAAAAAAAACTTAGAAGTTTGCTTCGATTCACCAGCAGTGGACTCCTGCATGCAAGCTTCGTTTAGGAAAAGGCTTCTTCAGACCTGTCTTCGATCCACAAGGCCAAGGCCTCTTCATGCTTGCCTTTGATCAACTAGGAAAAAGCTTCCTCATGCTTGCCTTGGATTCACAAGGAAAGGGCCCATCAACTTGCCTTAGATCTACAAGGCAAAAGGCCCCTTTCACTGGTCTTCAATTCATAAGACAAAAGGTTGCCTCAGACTTGCCTTTGATCCACAAGGCCAAGGCCCCTTCAACTTGCCTCTGTGTTTGCTTTCGACCCACAAGAAAATGACTTCCTCTGGGATTTCCTCCAATGTGCAAGGCAATGGTTTCCCTTCATGCTAGTACCCATAAAGTAGTGGATTTTTTTCATATGTGCTTCGATTCATTAAGCAGTTGGCTTCCCTCATGCTGGCTTTGGCCGCACCTCTAAAATATTCAACACACAACTTTCCACATTTTGACACCTAGTAAGGCCCATTTGAAGGACACACTAATGGTGCCTTCAAAGGACATACATGTGGTCCATTCGAAGAATACATAATTGTGGGAAACAAGCTTATTTGTCTTTTGATGTCTATTGGTTCAAGATGCTTGCCTTCAGCGCACAAGGCAAAGGCTCCCTCTTCAACTGGCATTTTATTCACAAAGAAAAGGTTTCCTCTTCATGCCTACCTTCGTTTCATAAGCACAAGATTGCTACATTATGAACACACATTGGTGGCCCATTCGAAGAATGCGCAAGGCATACATGTGGACTATTCGAAAGACACACAAAAGGGCCATTCGAAGGATATACATATGTTTCATTCGAAAGAGACACATAATTATTGAAAATAAGTTTGTCTTATGATGAGTCTTGGTCTAAGTTGCTTGCTGGCCCAAAATCCAACATGTTGCCAAGCCCAAGCCTCCTGCACAATTGCATTCGAAGGAGGTAATAAGAGAACTTTTGACTGGCCAGAAAGGAGTTTTCGTTTGGGCCAGTTGAAGAGTTTCAAATCAAGCTACTAAGGCAGATATGGGCTCAATATAAGAAGCCCCAATGATGAGGATTGGAACCATTCGAAGGAGGCAACTCTGGGCCAATCGAAGAGCAAGGACAAAGTGTCCTTTGATTGGCATATCAGAATAAGGTTTACCTCGAAGGCATATCAGCAAAGTGTCCTTCGATTTTTATATTAGAACAAGATGTCTTGTGATAAGCATATCAACAAAATCAAGAAATCAATGCAGAAGTTGACTCAATCTAAGAAGTTCTGATAAGGAAGGTTCTGAACAATTTGAATCAAAACTCACAGCCATTTGTTGTACCCCAAAATTTTCCCTATCATTTATCAAGGCATTTCTCACAAGGATTCTCAAGATTCAAGCTTGCACAAGTACAATTGGATTTTCCAGCATCAAGTTAAAGAGGAAACTATTAAAAAGGGGAAAATAGATGAAAATAATATTTTTGACAAAATTGGAGAAAAACAAGTCTTCTTCGATTTACCTTTTTCAATTGGCCTTTTGGCCTCTTTCAATGCAAGCTTGGCATGCGTACTTCGACTGGGCGTTGGCCTCTGGCACGTTGGATTTGATTCACAAGGAAGGAGTTTCATCCATACCACCTTCGAGTGCATCTTTGGCCTCACATGGTTCACAATGCAATGGTTGCCTATATGCCTGTTTCGATTGAATGTTTGATGCTTGCATGCCTGTGTTGACTGGACAAATATTTCCCTCCATGCTTGCTTTTATTCACAAAGTAATTACTGGCTATATACAGCTTTCGATTGGGCCTTAGCTTCCTTCTTGCAAATCAAGGGGCTCCCACCATGCTAGCATGCACAAGGCAAAAATCCTCTTGTAGACTCCTTCGATTTCAAGGAAAAAAGCCTCCTTTTGGCATCCTTCGATTGCACATTTTTGCCTCCTGCATGCCATTTTTGTTTGGGTCGTGTGGCCCTCCTTTGTTGCAAGCTTCATTTGCGGCCTTTACTTCCTGCATGCTTTCTTCATTTGGACGCATGACTTTCTTCAATACAAGCTTGGGTTTGCATTCTTTGTATGGGCTTATGGTTTCCTTCAAACGCAAGTTCGTTTGGCCATATGGACCTTTGGCAGGAAAGCTTTCGTTTGAGTAAAAGCATCTTGCATGTTTTGTTTGAAGTCACAAAGTAAGGGCCTCCTGTAATTCTCCTTCGACTCAAAAGCCTTTGGTTTTGCATGCTTGCCAAACTCTCAAGGCAGAATTTCCCCTTTGTGATAGCGCCCCAAAGCAGGGACCTCCTGCATGCACCCTTTCATTTGGACGTGTGACCTCTGGCAGGCAAGCCTTCGAATGGACAAAAACCACCTTCACACAAGGCTTCGATTGGAACTTTGATTCCCTTCGAATCATCATCTTTCGAACCCAACTCTAGACCCTTCAAAGCAACTTTGTTTAAAGAATTTTGAGCAAATCTCATAGCCTTACCCTACTTGACAGGATATCTTACTTCCAAATTTTTACATGATCAGAGACTTGCACAAAGGTTTGAAGCTTTGTCTATTGGATAATACCATTCTTTGTTAAAATAGCAAAAGGCTACGTACCCTTTTTTCATAAAGAGTACTTTTATCACGAAATCAGCTCCCAACCTGATTTGTGTCTGAACGAAAAGCAGTGCCAAAGGCATATGTCAAATCTTCTGCCAGCAGGCCCCCACTTGTACTAGATACTTGGGATCAACGAAAAGGGACAAAACTTGTTTCATTTTCAACCAAACCATGGTTTTTTATCCTACAAACCTGGTTACTTCAAACGCCTTCAACATTTTCTCTATAAATAGAGAAGCTTTTGCAAGCTCAAAAAAGACTTTTTGGCTGGAGGAACGAATCTTCAAAATCATCAAACACTCTCAAACAAACTCAAACACTCTCAAACAAACTCAAACACTCTCAAACACTTAAACACATATTCAAACCCAGAATCCAGAAGAAACACAACACTTGTTTTTTTTCTTGACCCTTCGAATCCAGAAGAAACACTACACATGTTTCCTTGGTCCTTCGAATCTAAAGAAATACAACCCTTGTTTTCTTTTTCTCTTTCGAATATGAAACCATCCTTCACATCTCCTGACCTTTGAATCCAGCACTAAAGGTGTCACCCTTGTTCCTTTCCATCAAATCCAGGGACATCCAGAGCAGCCACTCAAAGTTCAACAAACGTTCCAGCTTCAAACAAGGTAAGTCATTCTGACCTTAAACTCTTTGTTTGAAGCATGTACATAGTATTTGTTTCCTTTTCATTTCCACCCTTTTAGTTTGTTTTTATTGTTACTCCTTTTGGTTTTATTTCTTGGTTTGTTAAATATGCTTTAAGAACTAACCTGGCCATAAGGTAATGCTAGCATGGTCGTAGGCCATGTTGCTATTTTAAAATTTCAAACGAAAGAAACAGGAGGAAGGAGGTATGAAACGAAGCCTTAGGCTTCCACACTGACTTCCAAGCCCCAATCGAAGGAGGCACGAAGGGACATAAGGTGAAGAGGGAACTCCAGGATGAATGAAAGAGGCAGCCAGAAGGATGGCCATGCTGATTCTAGGCCCAGTCGAAGGAGGAAGGAAGGCAGAGTCGAAGGCTGCATCTCATGTCTCAGGATGAGCCCAAATCGAAAGGCATGACCTCACTGACTCCAGGTCCAAATTGAAAGAAGCCAGAAAGGGCAGAATCAAAGGGTTTTTCTGCCTAGAGTGAAACCTTCATTTTTCTGTCTTTCGTTTTTGTTTTGTCTTTGTATTTTCATGCTATTCAATATGGTTGTAATAGTGTAGGATTTATTTTCTGCATTTTTATTACTTTTGTATAAATGCTAGTAATTAGAATGTATGGCAAGATAAAACCAACAAGTAGACAACCCAAAAATCAAAGACAAGATGCATGTAATCAAACACACTTTGCACACATGCACCTCTAGGGTAATCTCATATGTTGCCTCGGAAAAATAGTCATGTCCCTCGAATATGGGCGTTTTAGAAAAGACCCTCGATAAAATATTGTAGTCCCTCGATGACCCTCAATGTTGCCTCCGGTAAACGATCTAGTCCCTAACGAAAATTTCTAAAACGTCTCATAGGTTGCCTTCATGGCCATACAAACGCCCCACGCTCGTCCCTTCACATTCAATGATGGGGCTTCTTACCAAATCAATGGTATGATAGCAACATCTAGAGGAGGAGGAAAAGAATATTAAGACCTTTTGAGTAGGTAGGATGCTCCTAGCTGCTCGCTTGCTCATAACAAAAACATGTTATACACCCACACTTTCATTTTGAAACATTTTCAAAAGACAATGCTTTGTATGTGTTCTTATAGAAACGAGAACTATTACAAGGACACTTTTGAAAATCACTTTCAAAAACACATTCCACAAACACCTCTTTAAACTATTTTCAAAACAACACTTTGTATGCATTCTTATAGAGACGAGAATCATTACAAAGACGTTTTCAAATATTATCAAACCCACATCACAAAGCACATTTTCAAACAAAAGTAAGTGATCTAGCAAGAAACTAAGAGCCTGTATATAACTACGGATAAAAAGGGTGCTAACATCTTCCCTTTTCATAACCTACCCCCCGAACTCAAGAAATAATCTCGAAAGGTCTTTCCTGTTCTTTTCAGCCTTTCCTTATTGGATAAAAGAAAAGTCGGTGGCGAATCTTGATATCTGCAACAATTGCGATCAAACTCAAAACACACTAGTCAGTTCTCCCACCGTGTTACAGAACTGGAGACTCTGTTGGGGAATCGATAAAAAGTGGGGTTACCTTAGGGCTAAATCACCTTTACTTACTTTCCTTGTTTGACTTGTTTGCTTTATATTATGGTTCCCTGCTTGGGTTTGTTTTGGTCCTCCACCCGGATTTGGGACACCTTTTAGGTAAGTAGAAATAGATTGTGGAAATTGTACGGCATAGACTGATATGGTTGAAACAATGGCTACGTTAGTGTGACGCATTTGTTGGTACTAGTATCCCTTGTGTTAAATCGAGGAGAATACGGGGCCACTGAGCAGCGTCATGAAGCACTAACTGTCCTTAGAACCTTAATTGAACAACTTGTCCATTAGGAAGTAGTGAGATAGCCGACTTTGGTGTAAAGCTGAAGATTGGTTGATACTCGATACTACACTCATTGAGATTGGACTTTTGGGATATCTCAGCCACAAGAAAAGATTGATTGTGCTGAGACAATGCCTAAAAGAAATGTCAGTGATATTGAGGTCCCCTAGAACCCAGTTACTTTCTAGGACAGGTTGATCCAACTAAACTTCAATAGGGTACTTACCTATAAACTCCATGCAAGCCTAAACCTAAGGACTTGTCTGCTTTATGTGTACATAACAACTTGCTTACTTTGCATACTTGTACATAACATCATAAACATCATAACATCATAAGCATTCTCACTAGCTGTTGTACCCCAAAATTTTATCTCCCATATTTCTCAAAATATTTCAAGAAATATCCTCAAATTGCTCAAGGTAGTCCAAGGGTTGACCAAACAAGCTCCCTCCTAAGGCAATCTACCTCAAATTAGGGTTTCATGTTGCACCAAGATACTTGAGTCCAAGGGATCCCAAATGCTCACCATTAGCCTAATATTTTCTCAATATCATCCATGACAAATTTCAAGCCTTGCAGAGAAAGTTTGCTCAGTCAATTGCTCAAAGGCCTGAAAATCGACTGCGCTAGGGCAAAAGTCAAATGTGGCCTATATACAGTCAAACTTCAAGATTTTTGGTTAACATCCTCATTTTGAAGTATATTTCATCATTTGATCAAGGGTTGATCATTATTCATCAATGATTGCTCATAATTCATCAAGAACCAAAAGTTGCTAAATTAGGGTTTTGTAGGAAAAGTCAACTCAACTTTGACCAAGCATAACTTTCTCATACTTTATGTGAAATGACCCATCCAAAGCTCATTTTGAAGAGGATGCCATTCTATACAATCCATCTTCAGCTCCCAAGTTCAAAATATGCACTCACAAGAAGTTATGATTTTGGACATTATAGGTCATTTTGAAAAGTCAACAAAAACACCTTTTTTGTCAAAGCTTCATACATGAGCATGGAATATCAAATTGAGATGATACCAAAAGGGTTGCTTAGAGGACATGTCAAGCTTTTTAAAAAGTCCAAGAACACCTTCAAATAGTCAAAATTGAGGAAGTTATGCATTGGTAAAGTTGACCTTTTTTGCAAAATTGCCAAAAGTCAACTATGCCTAAAATTGCAAATTTTTCCAAATAGGCCCAATCTTTTGCACTTGTTTTGAGTTTGCAACATGGTACACGAGTCCTAGACCTTTCCACTTGTCATTATCTTGTTTTTATTATTTATTTTGATTTTTATTTGAATTAAATCATTTTAAATCAAAACAAATCATAGAAAATCCAAAATATTGAAACCTCAAGATTTTGTACATGTTTCAGGTCTTAAATTACAGCTAGCATGAGATTGAATTCGTGTAAAGGCTTGGAGTGCACAAAAAGATTGGTTTTAGGCTATTTCTAGAATGATATTCAAGTGTATCAAATCAAAATCAAATTCAATAATGGAGGAAGATTATGATCACATTGACAACCCTAATTCATTCCTTAGTACATATAGAACATATGCAGACCTAAAGCAAGGCTGGAAAGAGGCGTGAGAATCAGAACCAAATTGAAAAAAAACAAGAAAAAGTGTGGAATCGAATTCCTAGTTGCAAGCAATTACAGGCCTTCCTGACCATCCCAATCACTTCATGGGATCCATAGCAAGCGAAATCAATCAAGAACGGGTCTTTTCCAGTACCAAAACGCGTTGTAAGTCATCCACGACCTTGGTTATTTCTTGAAATCGGTTTGCATAATTCTTGCACATTCATCACATTCCAATCATATATCCTTGTTCACCATCACATATGCAAGCTTTCTGTAATATTTTATTTCATTTTTATGGCCTGTATAAGATTTTGCCATTGCTAGGTTTTTATGCTTCGATTTGGGATTTCTTCCTACAAGTAAAATTGGGCCATGAAAGGGCCACCATTATATTCAGCAGGTCAAGTTGGAGCTATCCATGGCTTTAGTTTTTATTTATCATGCGTGTGTTTAATTTTGAGGATGTACAGGTTTGTAGCGATAGACAAACGTCCGTAGGTAAAAGTCTGGGACTTTTACCCACGGAGAAGGGAAGAAGATGACTAGCTGGCGCCTTTCCATTGGACCATTTGAATTCTGGCGCGCGTTTTCATTGTTATCCACTAACTCCCTTTATTTTGCATATTATCCGTTATTGATATTTGATGTACAAATAAGACAGCCAGCACAGTTGGTAGGTGGAGCGTTGGAAAGTGTTTCAGGACCTGGGTTCGAATCCCAGGTCCCCCTTATTTCATATAATTTGTTTTTTCATGATTCAGTGTGCATACAAAGCCAAGGAGCACCATGCTCCCTCAAGATCCAACCATCCAGGTATCCAAGAAGCCAGATCTGATGGCCATGATATGGTGACCATGGTATGCCTCAGTCAAGGCAACGCACTAGATCCAGGAAGTCAACGTGGACCTCCTTGTTTTGGGCCCAGACATGGCTATTTGCACCCCCCCCCAAGTTGTTGTTTTCAGGCCCATTTTCTCTATATCTTTTCTTTTTTATTTTGTTTTATTTAATTTAATTAATTTACTTTACTAACAAATTAATTATTTTCTTTTTATCAAAAAATCACAAAAAATATTTTTTCTTCCAATTAAATTTAGGATATTTATTTTTTATACAAAAATTTAATTAATTTAATTAGGTTGTTAATTTTAGGTAACTTTAATTATTTTGTAAATAAATTAAAAATAATTAGAAAATTAGGGTTTTGTCTAAACTTAATTATATTTTCTTTTTTCCTAAAAATAACCAAAAAACACAAAAATAGGCCATTTATTTATTTTCATTAATTAATTTAATTAGCTAATTAATTTTGTATTTAAACTTAAAAACTTAATTCTTTTCTTAAAAAATAATTAAAAACAACAAAAACAATTTTTCTTTTAATTAGGTTAGAAAGGGTCAAAACCCTAGTTCTCTCCCGATCTAAATTTCATCGCGCGCGCTTTATTGTTTTATTATTTACCATATTGATGTAACTGCCTACAAGTTGTAATAGCTTAATTGGGACTTTTATTTTCATTTATCGCTTTATTTCTTAAGGGTTTGTTTTTGGCTATGTAAATACTTGAAGCCTTGTAATAACGTAGTTTAATTTCCGCACTTTAAATTCCGTAAAATATTAAACTGTTAGATGTATGATTAGGGTTGCATGACAAGAATGTATGTAAACTTTAAAACAGTTAGCAAACCCTAAATGTGCAAAGATAAATAATCTGAAATTAAATCACTCACACATGCGTACTCCTAGGGTACACTCCCACTTGTTTGCCTTCGGTAAACGGTCATTAGGTATAGGATATTTTAGTGGTCGCCCTTTTGCCCAAAGATCAACGTTGCCTCGGAAAGGTTGCCTCGAATATTGTTGCCTCGGATAATTGATCTAAGACATTAGGGTTATTACTAAGACATCCTAACATTGCTTTAGTGACCGTACGTCCCTTTCGAATTGACCCTCAAAACTCCAACGATGGTGCTACCTACTCACTAATAGTGGGATAGCGTTGTCTAAAGGAAACGAACATAGAACGATCCTTTTTTCGAGTAGGTAGATTAGTTCTTAAGTACTTGCTCAATCCAAACAAACTTTTTCACACTTACACTCCTTTTCAAACAAAGTTTTCAAAAACATTTCATTACACTCTTGAAGACAGAAACAAGAGTTAAATCGAAGTCAAAACAAAAACTTTTCAAATCATACAAACACACAAAGAAGCAATATTTGAAAATAATGAGCAAGTACCTAAGAGCCCGTAGATAACCACGGATAGAAAGGGTGCTAATACATTCCCTTTCTATAATCTACCCCCCCCCCCCCCCCCCCCCCGTACTCAAAAATATCTCGAAAAAGGAATTCTTCTGTGCTTTTTTCCTTTCCTTTGTTGGATAAAATAAAAGTCAGTGGCGACTCTTGCTTACCACGAAATTTTGCAAACACAAACCAGCATTCCTAAAAACAGTCCCGGTTATGGCCAACGTATCACAAAACTGGCGACTCTGCTGGGGAGTATATAAGTGGGGTGTACCTTAGGATTAGTTCATCATATTTTTTTCTATTGTTTGATTTGATTGCTTTATTTTTGTGGGCTTTGTATCGGAGTTACTATAGATCCTAACCTGGATCTGGGGGATACCTTTTAGGTAAGTAGCAATAGACTGTGAGGGAACTGTATGGCATAGACCGATACGGTTGAAGCAGTAGCTACGTTGATGTGGCACATTAGTTGGTACCAGTATCCCTTGTGGAACAACAAGGAGAATATGGGGCTGCTATATGGATCATTAAGCATCAACTGACCTTAGAACCTATAATTGACCAACTTGGCCATAGGAAGTAGTAAGATGCTACACTCATTGAGACCATACTCTCGAGATGGTTTTGGCCGCAAGAAAAGATTGTGTGAGCTGAAACCATGACCGATAGAGGATGGTCAGTGATATTGAGAACCTCTAGAACCCGGTTACTATTATTAGGACAGGTTGAACCAACTAAACTGCAAGAGGGTAGTACCTAAACTCCATGCCAGCCTGAAATTTAAGGGCTATTGTGTGACTTGTTTGCCTTTACCATGTTTGATACCTGTTATACCTGTTGTGTGTTTTCTCATGATATCATGCATCATGACATAGCATGCATATTTCATTAGACTAACCATTTCAAAGACCGAGGGGATTCATCTTTGTTCTGTTTTGAAGATTATGGCTTCTATGCGCAGAAATACCATTCGAGTCAACTTCGTGCAAATCCCTGCTCAACTCAAAGAGTTGGTCTCAAAAGTTCCTGATACTTCTTCCTTTGTTAGAAGACATGGTCACCTCCTTAGCCTGGTCACTTCAAAGTTGGATGAGCAAATGATGAGCGTGTTGTTCCAGTTCTTTAACCCGCTTCATCATTGTTTTACCTTCCCGGATTATCAATTGGTCCCTACTTTGGAGGAGTTTTCTGATTTACTGGGCATATATATTCTAGAGAAGACACCCTTTACAGGTTTGGAGATAGCTCCTAGGCCAGAGGATATTGCTTCAGCCCTACATCTAAAAATGGTTGATGTAGTATCTAACTGGGAGACTCGGAGCGGGGTTAAAGGTTTCTTGGCTAAGTTTTTGATCGATCAAGCTCAACAGTTCTGGGATGGTTTGGAATTTAAAGCTTTCGAAGACATCCTGGCTCTCCTCATCTACGTCTTAGTTCTGTTCCCGAATCCAGATTCTTTCATCGATGTGAACATAGTCAAGATCTTCATGTCTCGTAACCCAGTGCCTACTCTTCTAGGTGATATTCTACATGCTATTTATACCCGTACTATGCGGAGAAGGGGAACTCTCATGTGTTGTACACCGCTGCTGGCGAGGTGGTTTATTTCGCACCTCCCCAAGTCTGTATTGAAGAATGAGGAAGGTGTAGGTTGGGCTTACATAATCATGTCCCTTGCTCATACGGACATCCTTTGGAGTTCTAAAGATATGGAAAGAGTAGTTGTCATTGATCTATGTGGGGAATACCCTAATGTCTCGTTGCTTGGAATTCGAGGGGGTATAACCTACAATCCTTGTTTGGCTTTACGATAGTTTGGATGCGCTCGGAGAGATGGTCCCCTTGAGCTGCTGCTTACAGGCATTGTCTTTGACTACAAGGGGATGTTGAGGGACATCACTGCAGGTTTATACGAGCTTGGGTCATGGTGAACAGGTCTGACCCACATGAGCTAGGACTGAAGACTTCTCTCCCGATGCAACCTTACCTCCAGTGGGTTCGAGCCCGTGCTCAAAAGCTGGGGATGCCATATGAAGCTGTTTTGCCGGTAATTGTAGAGCATACTGATGAAGAAGGTGTTCCTTATACAATCCTCCATCCCTATATGCCTACTGATTTGGGGGCATTGAAGAGATCTTGGATCCAGCTAAAGGAAGAAAGGGATACCTACAGAGAGAAGTATCACGAGCAGGAACGGAAAATATTGAAGCTTACAAGGCAACTTGAGAATGAGAGGACAATCAATGATTATGTCAGCACGAAAGGAAAACGACCATGGGATTTCTGATGTCTTTTATTGTTCCTAGTTTAGATTTGCTTTTCAGTATTTCTTTTGTAACACCTTGAAGGCATTGTTAAACATTGTTACATGTTTTAATCTAATAAAGTGTGTTTTATTTTGTTTTACAAATTTGAATCTCCCTAAGTCTTTGAAATCATTTCATACGCATTCCATTACCATGCACCTCATTACAGGTACCATTACAGGTTTCTTATCTTCTTCGCTGTTTATTTCAGCACATAATGTCTTTTGAAACACCTACTGATCAAGCCATCAAGGCTCTTCAGGCTCAGAATGCTCAATTCCATGAGTTGTTCCTGAACCTGGCCAAAGGGCAACAAGATTTGAAGACTCTCATCTTGAAGGAGAAGAAGAAAAAGAAGAAGAAGGTGGTCCTCCTTGTTGTACCCCAAAATTTGCCCTCTCCTTCTTCAGGAAATCATCTTGGATTTTCAAGGTCCCTTTGAAATAAATCCAAGTCCAGAACTATCATTTTTTCCCAATCAAACCACTTACAAGAGCAAGATGATCACACAAGCTCTAAAGACAACGCTTTTATCTTGAGAAAAATCAAATTCTAAGTACTTGGAATGTTTCTCTAAAAAAAATGAGTGTTTAAGAAAAAATCAGCGCTTCAGAACTTCTGGACCAATTCCAGATAAAAACGGTCAGAAGTTGCAAGCTTGGCTCAGCGTAGTCAGAAGTTGGCTTTTCAGCAGCTACATCAGCTCAATCAGAAGTTGTAAACGTGGTTTAGTATGTAAGCCTCAGACAGAACATGACTCTTTCAGCAGTTACACAAGCTCAGTCAGAATTTGCTAAGGGAATGCAAAAGAAGCAGGGAAGTCTGAAGGCTCTTTCAGAACATGCTGAAATCAGAAGATGAAAAGGTCAGAAGAGTGGGTGTTACACTGATACATAATCTCTAAGCCCAGGAGATCCAGAAGCAAATCCAAGGAACGTATCAGAAAATCAGGAGAATCCCCAGAACTTACTAAGACAACAGAAAGTCGAGGCCAGAGCATGGTTTACGCTGTTCTTTTTGAAACAGAAATGCTGATTCAATGATGGTTTCCATTACCAGAATATTGATGTTGATAGGTCTTGTCACCATTTAATGCTCATTAATGCTTCCAACCACTCCTGAACATTCATCCAAGTAATCCATTCACGTGTGGCTTGGAAAACGCCTTTCTGCAGACTCTGGCGTGGGTCTACACGCCACCGCCCACTTAAGAGGTCACTTCTCTCCAATCCAAGCCTGCTGCTGCAGCCTAGGCTGAAGGCTATCTGTTATCACAACTTCCCAGGAATTTCTGTCAAAGAACAATTCAAACTCTGTTGGCGCTTTAATGTTCAAGGCATCCACAAGAACTTTGCCTATAAATAGAGAATCATTGTCCACTGCAAAAGGGCGTTAAAAAGAAACAAAAAAATTGCTAAGAGAGAAACAGAAACCCTTAGCAAAATAGTGTTCTGAAACTCTGCCAAAATCTCCAGCTTGTTTCATAACTTTGAATTTCTCATCTTCAACTTTATCCAATACCTAGTTTTCTGTGTGAACTAAAAAACCTCTTTTCAAACTTCTGACCCTATATACGCATACACCTTCACCTACCCTTTTCAAAAAAAAGAATCTGTCCAGAACACCACCAGAGCCAAAAGCTAGCGTTCACCCACAAACTTTTCCAACAGCCAGGTAAGCACCTGTTGACCTTCATCACGCTGCTAAGCATCATCAGTTGTGCATACTCAAATAAACATAATGTAAATATCATATTGTTGCTGTTTATATTCTGAGGATTTTCATACCTCAGAACGTTCTGAGCTAGTGTAGGACTTGCCTGTGACCTTGTTGGTTCTGACCTCTGAAACATTTTGACATTTGCTGGATCTGTTCCAAATATGTTTCCTGTTTTGTGGAATAACAACAAAATTGCAGATGTTCTGATTAGTACAGGGAAAAGCCAAGTGCTGACTTTGACGTTAGCACATCTAAAGCCTGTTTTGCTGTCAATGATATCAGAACCTCTGAGAGTTATTGCCTTTCCCGCAGAATCAGAACTTCTGGTTTCTCCACTAACAAACTTTTGTCTTGCAGCGCAGGGGGGGTCAGAACTTCTGATTTCCCCACTAACAGGGTTCTGTTTTACAGGTGCCAGAGTCAGAAGTTCTGACTCATACAGTTTAACCAAGAGGTTGATCATCTGGCAGCGGATCTGAGTCAGAACTTCTGATGACCTCTCAGCAGCGCGCTGGCTCCCTCTCTCTCTCTCTCTATATATATATCTTGTTTTTTGCTATTTTCTTTTTTGTCTATTTTTCTCGTTGAACCCCCCATGTACAAATGTGTATCCTCATCCCCTAATTGTTGTAATAGCGTAGGATTTTATATTTCCGCTTCTTATTGCTAGTAATTAGGACGTGTATGGCAAGATAAAATCAATGAAATAGAAAAACCTAATTCAAAGAAAAAACTCTTGTGTGCAATAAAACACACTTGCACACTAACACCCCTAGGGTTACATCCACTTGTTGCCTTTCAAAATTAGGCCATATTGCATGTTAGGTCTCTTTGGGCAAAACAATCAATTCAAATGATCATAGTCCCTCGATGACGCTTTCGAAAGTTTCCTAAAAATGATCAAGTCCCTTAAAAGAAAAATTGCCCAAAGATACTTGGCACCATTGCAATTATGGTCTAAACGATGACCCGCGCCCGTCCCTTTCACATCCTAACACAAGATTGTCCACCAAATGCAATGGTGGAACAAAATTGTTAAAAGGGTTAAAACATAGCAATAATCTTTGAGAAATTTAGGAGTAGATAACCTCTTAGTTACTTGAATCAAACTTGCAAAACAAAACACTTGCCTATTTTCTAAACCACACATCACTACACTTTCAAAACAACTTTCAAAAACAAATGAAAACCTTTTCAAAAGACATACACCTTTGTATACATCCCAACATGGATCATTACAAAGGTTGCCACCACATTGGCCTCTTTTCAAAACATTTTTTTCAAACCCACACACAACAAAGCACCATTTCAAACAAATGAAAATTAAGGCAAGTTGATCTAAGCAAGTAACTAAGAGCCCATGGATAACCATGGATAGAAAGGGTGCTAATACCTTCCCTTTCTATAATCTACTCCCCGAACCCAAGAAAACATCTCAAAGGTTTTTGCTGTGCTTTTTAAACCTTTCCTTAGGATAAAATAAAAAGTCGGTGGAGACTCTTGCTCTACCGAAACATTTGCAAAAACAAACGCAAAACCATAGTCAGTTCTCCCACCGTATCACAGAACTGGCGACTCTGCTGGGGACTTATATTTAAAAGTGGAGTAACCTTAGGGCTTAGATCACCATCTTGCATGACTAATTGTTTGAATTGATTGCTTTATATCTTGGCTCTCTTGTTTAGGTTTGCAATCCTACACCCGGATTTTTGGGAAACATTCATAGATAGCAATACGTTGTGGAAACTGTGCAGGGTATACCGACACGGTCGAAGCAATAGCTATATTAGTGCGACATATTTGTGAGTACCGGTAACCCTTGAGTTCAATCAAGGAGAGTACGGGGCCGCTGAGTGATGTCACTAAGCACTAATGACCTAGAACCTTACTTGACCATCTTGGCCTTTTAGGGGTAGTGAGATGACCGACTTTGGTGCAGTCCGAAGTTGGTAGATACTCGATACTACACTCATTGAGGGTTGTTTTCTCGGAATATTTTGGTCGCTAGTTAAGTGGCTAAACCAAAACAATGAACGATGAAAACAATCCAATGATATTGAGCTCCTTAGAACCCGGTTACTATTTATAGGACAGGTTTTTAAGCCAACTACACTCAAGAGGGTACTTACCTATGAAACCCCATGCAAGCCTGAAACTAGGGTTTGGTGTGATTTGCTTGCACATATGTTTGTGCATACATCATAAACATCATAAGGCATCATATGAATTCACTAACCATTTCAAGGGTTTGGATCTTCATCTTTGTTCTTGTTTTGTAGGTCATGGAAATTCCTCGCAGAAAAACCATCCAAGTCAACCTTGTGAGAATATCTCCTCAACTCAAGGAGCTCACCTCAAGAATTCCGGAAAGCTCATCCTTCAGTGAAAGACATGGTAGACTGCTCAACTTAGTCAACACCAACATTGAAGAAGACATGATGAAAGTGCTATTCCAGTTCTTTGACCCTCTTCACCACTGTTTCACTTTCCCTGACTATCAGTTAGTACCCACTTTGGAGGAATTTTATCAACTCCTGAGAATTCCTATCCTCAACCAACTACCTTTCAACGGTACGGAAAGGGAACCAAAGCCTGAAGATGTTGCTTGAGCACTACATCTACAGCCTTTTGACATCAAGGGGCATTGGGAAACTAAAAGCGGTGTCAAAGGCTTCTTAGCAAAATTCTTGTTTGAGAAGGCACAAGAATGTTGGAGTTCATTGGTCCTACAAGCCTTTGAAGAGATTGTGGCACTCCTTATCTATGGGTTGGTCTTGTTCCCAAATTCTGACCAATTGGTAGATGTCAATGCCGTCAAAATCTTCTTGTCCAGAAATCCAATACCAACATTGCTTGGGGACATCCTTCACTCATTTTACACACGAACAATGAAAAAGAGGGGTGTTCTCATGTGCTGTACTCCTCTCCTTGCAAGGTGGTTTATTTCGCACCTTCCACAATCTGTCTTAAAGAATGACCAAGGCTCAAGGTGGTCCCAACTGTTGATGGCTCTTACTCACTCTAATGTACATTGGTGTTCTCGGTCCAGAGAAAATGTCATCATCGTCGACCGTTGCAGAGAGTTTCCTAATGTTCCTTTACTTGGAATCAGAGGAGGTATCACCTACAACCCTTGCCTAGCTTTGAGGCAATTTGGATATGCACGAAGAGATGGCCCTCACGACATGTTGATTCCTGACCTAGTTTTTGACTTCGACAACGATGCGCAAGGACTTCTCCAAAGATTCATCAGAGCTTGGGGGAGGCCCAACAAGGTTGATAGCAAGACACTGGGATACAAGAACTCCATCCCTCTTGAGCCTTACCTCAAGTGGGTACGAGCTCGAGCCCAGAGTTTAATTATGCCTTATCCTCATGTTCTCCCTGTGATTAAAGAGCCCGTAAAGGAAGGAGAGGTTCCCTACAGCATCCTACATCCTGACATGCCTACATCGTGGGAGGAAATGCAGAAGAGTTGGATCCAACTCAAGGAGGAACGGAACACTTTTGAAGCCAGCTTTTACGCCAGCGAGAAGAAGGTTTTAGAGCTCACCCGCCGACTCCATGAGCAAGAGGCCCTCAACACCTACATTGCGCCGAAGAGGATGCGCAACGTCTTTTTACCTTGAGAAGTTGTTTTTGTAATATTTGGCCCATGGGGCATTTATGTACTAACAAATCTTTTCTTCTTAATATGACGTGCGTTCTTTTTGTCTGCAACAATTGTGAATTTCTAAAACCCTTGAATGCATTGCATAGATAGCATCTCATGCATCATGTGCATAACAGGTACCCCTTTTCTACAGGTTGCTTAATCTTCTTCGCTGTTTATTTGGAACAGTCATCATAAATCCAGACTCATCCAGTGAGCAAGCAATCAAGGCCCTTCAGGCCCAAAGTGCCCAGTTTCAAGAAATGGTCCTAAGCCTGGCCCAAGGTCAGCAAGAGTTGAAGGCTCTGCTCCTCAAGAAGAAGAAGAAAAAGAGAACTGCGTTATTCAACACTGGACGCAGGTTTGGGAACACACTCCACAATGAGGCTGATCCAACTACTTCCTCTGCAGAGAAAGATAGTCCCCAAGGGGGAGGAGCTCCTAGTCCTGCAGTCTCTGACAACGAGATGGACTATAATGACGAACAATACCCACCTGCTGCTGACCGATACAAGCAATTAGAGGACCGCTTGAGCGCCATGGAGATTCAGAATGTGCCGGGGCTGGATTTCGAAGATTTGGGGTTATCTTCTGGGGTAGTAATCCCACACAAGTTTAAGGCGCCTGCCTTTGCCAAATACGACGGGGCTTCCTGTCCAAAGCTGCATCTAAGGTCGTACGTAAGGAAGATCCAACCTTACACGGCAGACAAAAACCTTTGGATCCACTTCTTCCAAGATAGCCTTTCGGGGTCACAGCTTGAGTGGTTCTATCAACTAGATGGAGCTAGTATCCGACATTGGGAAGATTTGGCAACCGCATTTTATAGACGATATCAATACAATTCTGATCTCGCTCCTACGCGTACCCAACTTCAGGGTATGTCTCTAGGAACGGGCGAAGGGTTCAAAGAATATGCACAAAAATGGAGAGATTTGGCTGGCAGGGTGCAGCCTCCATTGACTGATCGTGAGCTGGTTGATATGTTTCTAGGGACCTTGTCTGGTCCATTTTTCAATCATTTGGTTGGTAATTCCTCAGCTGGGTTTATGGATCTGATTCTGACGGGTGAAAGGATAGAAGCTGGCATCAGATCAGGAAAGATACAAAAAGCTGCCTCCACAAGTACTGAGAAGAGGCCTTTCAAGAAAGAAGCAAGTGTCGTCTATGGTCCTAGAAGACAAGTCAAGCCAGAAAGCCGCCAAGCCGTCAATGCCTTGGTCATTTCAAAGCCTGTTGCTGCTTCTCAGCAGTACAATCAACAAAGAGGTGAAAGGCCCAAGAGGCAGTATACTCGGCTGAGTATGACTTTGTCACAAATCTTACCACAGCTGTTATCAACCAACCCGGTGACCATCAAAGAGGCTCCAAAGGTCGTGAATACTACATCTCCTAAGTATAACCCAAATGCCCATTGTGCTTATCATTCCGATAGCCCCGAGCATACTACTGATGATTGTTGGGCCCTGAGAAACAAGGTGCAAGACCTTATCGACGCGAAGGAAATTCAGTTTGAGGCGCCTCAGAGGCCAAATGTTGTAACTGCTCCTATGCCCCAGCATAGAGTAAATGCCATTGAGGAAGATTTGTATGTTGTTTCGGTGAATGATGTTGCTACCCCTCTTTTGACTGTTAAGAGGAACTTACTACTAGCCGGTTTATTTCTGGGCTGTAGCAAGGGTTGCCTCCTGTGTGCTGTTATCCCTACCGGTTGTCCACTGCTGAAATCAGGCATCCAAAGCCTGATGGATAGCAAAGAAATTTTGTTCAAGAAAACTGTTGTTCCGTTTGTTTCCGCTGAAGAAGTATTTGTCGTCACAATCTATAATCCTACCAAAGCTCCCCCGAGGAAGCCAGTCCAAATTATGTCTGTTGCACCCATTACTATTAATGTTCCGGGGCCTCTCCCCTATGAGTCTGATAAAGCTGTCCCATGGCATTGTGGGGCCGACGTGTATGTGCTTGGAGTGAAGCAGGAGTTCAACACCAGTACCAGTATCAGTAACATCACTGGTCCCGCCAAGATTACTCGCAGTGGCAGGCTCTTCTCGCCTGACATTGCACCGCCAGTTATCCGAAAGCCTCTTATCATCACACCCGCAAGTGTGCATGTTCCAAATCAAGTTCCTGTGTCTACTACTGCTGCTGAGTCCCCTGATGCTCAGGGCAAAGAAGTTGCTACCGATTTGCCTGCCAGGACGGAGGCACCAAAAAAGACTGCTGTTGAGGCCTCCCAACAAGAGATGGAGGAAATCCTTAAAATCATTAAAAAGAGTGACTTCAATGTCGTTAAACAGTTGGGGCATACCCCCTCCAAAATCTCTATGCTATCATTGCTGCTATGCTCAGAGGCCCATGCAAAAGCCCTGATTTCATTTCTAAAAACTGCCCATGTGCCGCAAGAAACCTCTGCAGATCAATTCACTGACTGTGTGGCTAATTTGACAGCTGACAATGGCTTGGGGTTCTCGGATGCTGACCTTACCGCCAAAGGAAAAAATCACAATGATGCCCTGCACGTCTCTATAGAGTGCAGGGGCACTACTCTCGCACACGTGTTGGTGGATACCGGTTCTTCCCTGAATGTTTTGCCCAAGAAGGCATTGGATCGTTTGGATTGTGAGGGCCTGGAATTGAAACCTAGTAACATCATTGTTAGAGCCTTCGACGGTTCTAAGAGGATGGTGCACAGTGAGGTAGACATTCCTATCTGTGTGGGGTCCCAAGTCTTCGACTCAACGTTCTATGTAATGGATATTCGTCCATCTTATTCTTGCTTGTTGGGTCAACCCTGGATTCACAAGGCTGGGGTAGTAACATCCACTCTACACCAGAAGCTCAAGTACCCTGTCAAAGGGAAGATTGTTACTGTGCAGGGTGAGGAGGAATACATGGTAAGTCACTTGAATTCATTCCGGTATATCGAGATGGACGGGGAGTTTATTGAAACCCCCTTTCAGCATTTTGAGGAAGTACCTCCAACGTTGGCATCGGCTGAAACAGTGGTTGAAGAAGACTTTCCATTGAAGATGGCGTCCTTGAAGGATGCCCGGGCTGTAATCGAGAAAGGCAAATGTGCAAACTGGGGTCAGCTTCCTGACTTCACTCAAAAGAATGACAAGTTTAGGCTGGTCTTTACTGCAGAGGCTCAGAGGGTTGTTCGCAAGGAAAAGATCAGAAAGGCTCCAGTGTTCATAACCAATCCAAGGGTGAATGCTATCGAGGAGGACATAGAGGAAGCAGAGTTTGACAGTTGGATCTATCCAACCACCAACAAAGGACCAAGTAACTGGACGGCAAAGGATTTTACACCTATCACATTTGTCACGCAGTAATTAACTCTTTTGATTTTCAATTTGTAACAAACAATATGTTAAAACTTTATTGGCTCGGTGTCCTACCCGGGGCATCGTAGCTCCGTTTGTGAGGGCTTTTTGTATGACATTTCCATATATCATTAATCAAAGCATTGGACGTTTGTTGCATTTCAAATCTTGTGCTCTTTTTCTTTCTGTGTTATATATTGCAAAACATCTATATTTACACACACTCACTTATACAGGTTTCAATCCACTCTGGATCTCACTGGTAACGGCTCTGCTACCACCAGTTATGACTTCGAGAATCCGATCAAATTGGCCGAGGACGAAGGTGAAGATGATTGCAAAGTGCCTGGTGAACTCGCAAGACTACTACTCCAGGAAGAGAGGGCCATTCAACCGCATGAAGAGCCGGTGGAAACAGTGAACCTGGGTACTGAGACAGATAGAAAAGAAGTCAAGATTGGTGCCAATCTAGAGCTCAGCGTGAAGCAACGATTGATCCAGATGCTACATGATTACATGGAGATCTTTGCTTGGTCATACGAAGACATGCCCGGTTTGGATGCCGACATTGTGGTTCATCACCTACCAACCAAGGAAGACTGCCCTCCGGTAAAGCAAAAAGTCCGCCGTATGCGTCCAGAGATGTCCGAAAAGATCAAAGCCGAGGTTATGAAGAAATTCGATTCCGGGTTTCTAGCAGTAACCTCTTACCCTCAGTGGGTTGCCAGTGTGGTGCCAGTGCCGAAGAAGGACGGTAAGGTCAGAATGTGTGTCGACTACAGGGATTTGAACAGGGCCAGCCCCAAAGATGATTTCCCTCTGCCTCACATCGACGTTCTTGTTGACAATACTGCTCAACACAAGGTGTTCTCCTTCATGGATGGTTTTTCAGGGTATAATCAGATCAAGATGGCTCTGGAAGATATGGAAAAGACTACCTTTGTAACTCAGTGGGGCACCTTCTGCTACAAGGTCATGCCATTCGGGTTGAAAAATGCTGGGGCAACCTACCAACGTGCCATGGTTGCCTTATTTCATGATATGATCCATCATAAGATTGAGGTATATGTTGATGACATGATTGCAAGGTCTCAAAATGAGGAGGAGCACCTTGACCATCTGCGGAAGCTGTTTGACCGATTGAAGTTATACAAGCTGAGGTTGAATCCCAACAAATGCACCTTTGGGGTGAGATCCGGAAAATTGCTAGGTTTCATTGTAAGCGATAAAGGTATTCAGGTGGACCCTGCCAAGGTAAAAGCCATACAAGAGATGCCAACTCCCAAGACAGAGAAAGAAGTCAGAGGCTTTCTGGGACGACTGAATTACATTGCCCGTTTCATCTCACATCTAACTGCTACCTGTGAGCCAATCTTCAAATTACTAAAGAAAGATCAAGTAGTACGTTGGAACAATGAATGTCAGGCCGCTTTTGAAAAAATAAAAGAGTATCTCCAAGAGCCACCCATTCTTATGCCACCAGTGGAAGGGAGACCTCTAATACTATACTTGACAGTACTTGACAATTCAATGGGGTGTGTGCTGGGGCAGCATGACGAGTCTGGCCGAAAAGAGCACGCTATTTATTACCTGAGCAAAAAGTTTACCGACTGTGAGTCTCGGTACTCACTGCTAGAGAAAACTTGTTGCGCTCTAGTATGGGCTGCTCGCCGGCTGAGACAGTATATGTTGGCTCACACTACTCTGTTGATTTCAAAGATGGATCCCATCAAGTACATATTCGAAAAGCCCGCTCTGTCTGGAAGAATAGCAAGATGGCAAATGATCTTGACAGAATATGATATCCAGTATACAACTCAAAAAGCAATCAAAGGAAGTGTACTGGACGATCAGTTGGCACACCAACCTATGGACGATTACCAATCGTTGAACTTTGAATTTCCGGACGAAGACATCATGGTGGTAACTGATTGTGAAGTGCCTGGACCGGATGAAGGACCTGAGGAAGGATCCCGATGGTCTATGCATTTTGACGGAGCCTCCAACGCTTTGGGTAATGGTGTCGGCGCTGTAATCATATCCCCCAAAGGAACTCATACTCCACTCACCTTCCGATTGTGTTTCAACTGCACCAATAACATGGCAGAATATGAGGCATGTATCATGGGTCTTCAAGCTGCAATCGACTTAAGGATCAAGTTTCTGAGTGTCTTCGGAGATTCCGCTCTTGTGATCAATCAGGTCAAAGGCGAGTGGGATACGAAACACCCAAATCTTATTCCTTACAAGGAGTATGTGTTGACCTTGCTTCCCCACTTTGAAGAAATAACTTTCGAACACTTTCCAAGAGAGGAGAATCAGTTAGCGGACGCACTAGCTAC
The DNA here is from genome assembly GCA_948472305.1 of Vicia faba. Taxonomy (NCBI): domain Eukaryota; kingdom Viridiplantae; phylum Streptophyta; class Magnoliopsida; order Fabales; family Fabaceae; genus Vicia; species Vicia faba. Next base: position 1,314,156,274 of record OX451740.1, on the reverse strand, counting down.
GATGTCTTCAATGTTCAAAGTCAAATGGGACAATGAGGCTCCCCGGATCATCATCTGGAAGTTGGACGAACCTGCATACTGCTGCGACCTTGAGGCCGAAAAGGTGACTGAAAAACCCTGGTATCATGAGGTGAAGAGCTACTTGGAAACTCAGGAATACCCTGAAGGTGCATCTGTCAACGACAAGAAGTTCATGAGAAGGTTTGCGGTAAAATTCTTCCTCAGCAACAGCATTCTCTACAAACGAAATCATGATTCAACTTTACTGCGTTGTGTGGATAAGACTGAAGCAGAGAAGATCATGATAGAACTGCATGAAGGTACATTCGGGACACATTCTAGTGGACATACCATGGCAAAGAAAATCCTTCGGGCAGGATATTTCTGGTCCACAATGGAAGCCGACTGTTACCAACATTCTCGAACTTATCACAAATGCCAGATCTATGCTGACAAAGTGCACATCCCTCTGGTTCCTCTGAACGTCCTGACGGCACCTTGGCCTTTTGCAATGTGGGGCATTGATATGATCGGCGAGATCCGACCGACGGCATCCAACGGGCATCGCTTCATCTTGGTAGCGATTGATTACTTCACGAAGTGGGTTGAGGCAGCTTCCTACGCCACGGTAACCAAGAGTGTCGTTGCACGGTTCATTCGGCATAATCTGATCTGTCGATACGGTGTACCAGAAAGGATCATTACGGACAATGGTACCAATCTTAACAACAAGATGATCACTGAGCTCTGCGAGCAATTCAAGATACAGCACCACAACTCTTCTCCTTACCGGCCGAAGATGAATGGGGCTCTAGAAGCAGCTAATAAGAATATCAAAAAGATTGTGCAGAAGATGACAGTGACCTACAAAGATTGGCACGAAATGTTACCGTTTGCTCTTCACGGGTACCGTACCTCAGCAAGGACGTCAACCGGGGTAACACCCTTTTCCTTGGTCTATGGCATGGAGGCAGTCTTGCCAATTGAAGTCCAGATACCCTCTCTCCGGATAATGAAGGATGCAGACTTGAACGAAGATGACTGGATCCAGACTCGACTTGATCAATTAAACTAATTGACGAAAAGAGACTCACCGCTATCTGTCATGGTCAGACGTATCAAAAACGGATGATCAGGGCATTTAACAAGAAATTCAGACCACAAGAGTATCAAGTTGGGGACCTGGTAATCAAGTGCATCATCCTTCCTCAAAGTGATCCCCGGGGCAAATGGACCCCCACATACGAAGGGCCATTTATGGTTAAACATGTGTTCTCAGGAGGAGCCATGATTCTAACCACCATGGATGGTGACGACCTTCCTCACCCCGCCAATGCAGACATAGTAAAAAGATACTACGCATAAATAAAAGACCCGCTAGGTTGACATACCTAGGAAAAAATAAGGGCTTCCCGGCGAACCAAAAGGGTTCGGGCAAAAATAAGGGATGAAAATGAAAAAAATCTGTACACCCGACAAGTCGAAAACCTGAAAAGGCGGCTTGGGCAAAAATGGGTATCCCGGTGGACTGAAAACCCGAAAGGGCGGTCCAGGCAAAAGTTAGGGATAAAGCGTAACGCTATGTCTCGCTGGATCACCTTGCATCCAGAATTCGGCATCAACTATCTGGCTCGGACTTCGGCATCGATCAATCAGCTTCATCTTCAACTAAGTAGCAAAGTGATGAGACGCTTGAAGACATAAAGGCGATAGCAGAGTTGGAACCCAGTGGGAATATTGTGCACATAGCTGTTTTGTTTCCTTTTTCAAAATTGTATAAACTTTATGTTGTTCGGCGGTGTTCTCTTACTAGGACGTCAGCCTCTTGTACAAAAAACGCCTATTTACAGGCAAATTTCAAAATCAATACAGATTCAGTTTTCCAAACAAATTGCCAATTGTGTTTTCCCTTTTTTCTGCTTTGTCTTGCGAAGAACGTCTAATGTTCATTTTTGATATATGCATTTGACATTAAATTGCTAATTCATAAATACTTGCATACGAAACAAAAGACTAATTACAGGTGACATCAAAGATAGGGGCAATGTAAAGTTGTCTGATGCAGTCTGGTTGCTTTGTCCGCCGAGGTACCAAGGTAGATTTAACTGAAGAATGTGATCAAGTTATCTCAACTCCCCACAGAGTAAGACAAGATAGCAACATTCCCAAGCGGAGTATAGACATTCATCAACAAGCATCCCCGGCAGTCTTGATCTAAGATTGTTCCCCGGCGGAATATCAACACCCCAGTGCAATTCCAAAAGTTTCCCCAGGAAAGTGGAATTCTTATCCCCAGCAAGTCTTGAAGCTTATCCCCAGTAGATTCTGGAAGCTTATCCCCTGCAGAGTACGGACGTCCCTCCCAAGCTTTATTCAAAGTTATTCCTCACAAGGGCTTATAACTGGGTTATCCTCAGCTAATTGCCACGGAAGATCGCCCTCGTCGAAGTTCTTCCTATCCCCAGCGGAGTTCATCAAAGCTCCCCAACATAACTTATCAACACAATCCCCAGCGGAGCTTACCATTGTCATCCCCAGAGGAGTTTATCATTGTTATCCCCAGCGGAATCCATCATTGAAATCCTCAGCGGAGCTCTCATCAAAACTTCAGCGAAGTATCTCTTTCACAGAATAATTCCCCTCAGAGTAATCTCTCCAACAAGTTTATTCCCCAACAGAGTCATCTTCTCCTACCGGTGTATTCTTGCAACCATCCTCCCCAGCGGAAGCGAAGAACTTTACTCTTCAACATCAGCCCAGGATTTAATTCCCCGGCCGATCGTCAAGGATTTATTTTCCTAGACGAAGATACATTCATAAACAGTTCTCATTTCATGCATCTTGCTTACATGCATGATAAAGTGCATACAACACTATCTCATGTTGAACATCATAACATCATGCATTTCATACATCATGACATTGCATACAACTGATGTTTTGCCTTTTCAGGAAAAAGACAACTATCTATCAACTATCACAATTCCGGACTCGATTCCTGTATCTAGCCAGGGCATGTCTGAAGAGTTCGAAGATTCGATTCCTGTATCCAGCCAGGGCATATCTGTTGACAACTATTTCCAGATTCAATTCCTGTATCTAGCCAGGGCATATCTGTTGACAACTATTCCCATACTCGATTCCTGTATCTAGCCAGGGCACGTCTAAAGAGTTTGAGGATTCGATTCCTGTATCCAGCCAGGGCATATCTGTTGATAACTATTTCTAGATTCGATTCTTGTATCCATCCAGGGCATATCTGTTGACAACAATTCCGGACTCGATTCCTGTATCTAGCTAGGGCATGTCTGAAGAGTTCGAAGATTCGATTCCTGTATCCAGCCAGGGCATATCTGTTGGCAACTATTTCCAGATTCGATTCCTGTATCCAGCTGTGATCGGTGGATCTGGAACTGACTGTTTAACGCTGGTTCGCGAAATGTCGCGGAAGCAAGAGTCGCCACCGTCTTTTATTTTCTCCAAATGGAAAGGACAAAAGCACAGAAAAATTCCTTATAGAGATTGCTCTCGGTTCGGGAGGTAGATTATAGAAAGGGAAGGTGTTAGCACCCTTTCTATCCATGGTTATCCATGGGCTCTTAGATACTTGCTCATTTGTGTTTTCAAAATGGTTTGTTTGCTTTTCAACTGTGGGTTTTAAAAAGTTTCTTTGAAAAATTCCAGTTCGACTCTTGTATCAGTCCTCAAGAGTGTTTGAAAAACTGCTTTCGAAAGCTTTTTGAAAAGTGTGTTGGTGTGAAAAGTATTTTTGATTTGTTTTTGAAATTAGAGCAAGTATCTAGAGTCGTCTACCTACCCTAAGGAATTCGTCTGTGTAAATGTCCCTTAAAGTAGTGCCATCCCACCATCGAGAGGTAGGTAGCACCACCGTTGGAGGTGTTCGGGTCAATTCGAAGGTTCGGGACATGGTGATCACCAGAGCAATGGGAAGACACCTTAGAAGCTACCCTCATGCCAGGTTCCCGGATCATGAGGACTTACTAAGACATCCTCTACTCGACGATCACCTTTCGAGGCAAGGCAACAGTGAGGCGTACCCTAGGGGTGGTGTGTGATTTGTGTGTCGTTTCATTTATTTTTGTCTTGTCATGTCATGGGTGATCTACGCGTTTGTTTTTATTTAAGGCCATTCATTCTTGCATGCTTTGTTTAACAGTTAAAAGTTGCGAGGAAAAGTAAATCTAAAGCTATTACAAATGGCGCGGGTCCACATCGCCAAAATTAACCAGGACCCGATTTGACGGAAAAGTAAAGAATTAAACGTGCGAGAAGTAATTACAAGGCTTCGGGAGAGGTACATAATTATTTAAACGAAATAAAATAAATGCGCGAATTAATGAGAATTAAACGAAACGAGGGCGTTGGACCCTTTTGCAAAATATTAAATTACATGGTGAAATTAATTAATTAATTAAAGAAAGACTTGTTTTTGGTATTTTTAGGATTTAATGAAAAAGAGAATTAATTAAAATTAAAATTGAATGCAAACCCTAATTCTAAGTTATTTTTAATTATTTGAGAAAAATATGGAAGTTTTTTAACCTAAATTAAACCTAATTTTTACATGCAAATTTAAATATGAAAATAAATAAAATAAATAATGTTATTATAGAAGGAAAAAATAAAAAAAAGAATAAACATTAATTAAACCTAATTCTACATTTTTTAGATTTTTTTATGAAAAGAATTAATATTGCAAACCCTAATTTAAACTAAATTTATTTACATACATCTATTTATGAAAATATTGGAAATAAAAATTATTTATTATGTTTTTTCATCTTTTCTGATTTTTATGAGGTTTTTGTATTTTGTAAAAATAATTAATTAAATCAAAACAATAAAGTAAGTAAAATAATAATTGAAAATAAAATATAAGAAAAAGATAGAAAATTGCAAACCAGGGGGGTTTCAGTCCCAAATTAGGAGGTATGATCCAAGAAACTCTGGCCCATTTAGCATTGGCCTTGTGGACTTTTTTGAGCAAGCGTGTAGCAACGTTGACTAGGGTTTATTGTGTTCTTTGAATCCCTGCCTTTGATTTGATCTCCCAGGACGCGTGTATGGTTTGATCTGGAGGATACATGGTGGTCCTCAACGTAAGCGCTGCATAGGAATTCACATGGAAAAATAATATGGAAATTATACAGACCTGGGGCTCGAACCCAGGTCTTGGACGTCAACACACTCTTCGCTTGCCAACTGAACCAAACAACGTATTTGATATATAATAAACAAATAAATAATATAAGAGAAAATAGGTTAATGCTTGGAAACGCGCGCGAATTTTTGAACGAGCCAATCAGCGTGTGCCACGACCTCGTCTTCCTCACTATCCCTGAAACATAAAATATGAGGCAACGGTTTTTTTATGCGTTTCCTTAGGCCAGTTTTCAGAAAATAGCGATTAGGCTATCCTTGAACATAAATTAGGCGCGAGGGTCTTATCTTCTTCGTCCAGACGTGCCGAATCCAACTATGGTATTGAGGATGTCCAATTTTACAGCACCTGAAAACCCCTAATTTACAGTTCTACAAACCCTAAAAGTTATCAATGGCAAATCTCCAAATATGGCACGAAAACGAAATTAGACTACATGGTTAGCTTCAAAACTTCACAAGGAATATGAATCTATAATCAAAATGCTATGAATGTGTCTAGAAATTAAAACACGATCATGGATTTTTCTTGATACAGTTTGAGTTCGTTTTACCAATTCTTGGCGTGGTGATGGATGATTCTGATTGGAATGTGATCAGTAATCCTTGAGGAAGCTATTGGAATGAAAATTAGGTCTTTAATCGCCCTCTAACCTTGTTTTCAGAATTGAGTTTATGGAGAAAAATTTCAAGTTTTTGGAGAGCTCTCTTGCGCAGCTTTTTTGTCTATGTGCATTAGGGTTGTGTTCTAGCATTTGTACTGAGTGAATTAGGTCAACAATATTGATCCAAATCTCTTGTATTCATGAATTGAAGATTTGATTTGTTAAGGATCTTTTTTCAATCTTTTTCAAGTGTTCTTTGTTCTCAATCATGCCAATCAATCCAAATCTTTCCTAATTTGCATATGCACGAAATATTGATGATATAATGTGCACAAAAAGATTGAAAAAACTTAGGTTAGTATTTTTCATGTATTTATTTTAATTTAAATGAATTATTATTAATAAAAATCCAAATAAATAAATAAAAATGAATAAAAACTTCCCTTTGGGCCAAGTGGTCGTGCACATGCTTAGAATGATGAATCATGGAAGAAAAATGGGCCCATTAGCAATTTTAGGTCATTTGAAGTAGTGTTGACTTTTCAAAATATCCAAAAATTTCCCAACTTCTACAAGGCATAACTTGCTCAATTTTTAAGCTTTTCTCATGTTCTTGGACATTTTGGAAAGTTCTTTGAGTCCTCTAACCAATGCCTTTGGTCCCATGTCATTTTGATTTACCAATCTCAAGTTATGGCATTTGACTTAAAGTCCCTTTTTGTTGACTTTTGAAAATGACCTATAATGTTGAAATTGATAACTTTTTGTGAGAGCATTTCTTGGACTTTAAGTATGAAGATGAGTTGTAGGAAATGTCTTTCTCTTCAAAATGAGCTTTGGATGGAATTTTTCTGATAATCCATGTGAAAGTTATGCCCTGGTCAATTTCAGTTGACTTTTTCAACTGTCCAAATAAGGAAACTTTTGCATCTTTGATGATTTCTGAGCCAAATTTTGAGAATCATGATCAAGCATTGATCAAATGATGTTTGTGGCTTCAAAATGATATGTTGACCAAAAATTTGAACTTTTGACTGTCAAATGACCATTTTGCCCCTACAGTTGACTGTAGTGCAATTTAGGGTTTTGACTGTGCAATTTTGAGCTGAATGCCTTGAAACTTGATATGAGGATACTTGACCATATTTGTAAGCATGTGGAACTTGATTGGGCCTTTGAAAACTTCATTTTCTTGATTAGAACACAAACCCTAGTTTTGACTGTATAGGGGACCTTTGCACTGTGTAACCCTTGGGGAATTTTGTGACTTGGCTTGGCAATTTCTTGAAGAATATGGGAGGGAAAATTTTGGGGTACAACAGTTGCCCCTGTTCAATCTTCTTAGACCTGAGGATGTAGATTGGTGGACGTGCCTTTCGTAATCCGAGGGTAGAAGATGATTGGACACTAGAGTGCCCAGAAATTTGCGCTCACATAGTGGCAGTATGATGGGAATGGGCTTATAGATGCCATTTGGAGATTGCTGGATAGGATGATGGGCTTATAGATGCCATCTGGATGTTGATCGCGTAGGAGATTCCTTAGCGAGAACCTGCATACCTGCAACAGAAAATGAGTACCTGACACGTCGCAGGAGCTGATTTTTAGATGCTTGGTATAGATGTGTCCTGACTGGTTACAGGAGCTGAGTCTGGAGCTTCAAACGGCGATGAATGAACCAGGGATGGTTACTGCCTTAGCATGAACAGCAAGAGAATCTTGGGCGACTTTAACTTCAACAACGCTCGTTGAGAAAAATCTTGGGTGACTTTAACTTCAACTACGCTCGTTGAGAAAAATCTTGGGTGACTTTAACTTCAACAACGCTCGTTGAGAAAAATCTTGGGTGACTTTAACTTCAACTACGCTCGTTGAGAAAAATCTTGGGTGACTTTAACTTCAACAACGCTCGTTGAGAAAAATCTTGGGTGTCTTCTACTGGGATAAGAATCAGGGAGATCTTAGGGTCGATCTGACTGAACCAGAGGAGGCCTTTGACTGGATAAGCATCAGGAAAATCTTAGGGTCGATTTAACTGAACCAGGCAAGGTCTTGGAATATCTTCAGCTGGATAAGCATCAGGGAGATCTTAGGGTCGATCTGACTGAACCAGAGAAGGCCTTTGACTGGATAAGCATCAGGAAAATCTTAGGGTCGATTTAACTGAACCGGACAAGGTCTTGAAATATCTTCAACTGGATAAGAATCAGGGAGATCTTAGGGTCGATCTGACTGAACCAGAGAAGGCCTTTGACTGGATAAGCATCAGGAAAATCTTGGGGTCGATTTAACTGAACCGGACAAGGTCTTGGAGTATCTTCAACTGGGCAAGAATCAGGGAGATCTTAGGGTTGATCTGACTGAACCAGAGAAGGCTTTTGACTGGATAAGCATCAGGAAAATCTTGGGGTCGATTTAACTGAACCGGACAAGGTCTTGGAGTATCTTCAACTGGGCAAGCATCAGGGAGATCTTAGGGTCGATCTGACTGAACCAGAGAAGGATTTTGACTGGATAAGCATCAGGAAAATCTTGGGGTCGATTTAACTGAACCGGACAAGGTCTTGGAGTATCTTCAACTGGGCAAGCATCAGGGAGATCTTAGGGTCGATCTGACTGAACCAGAGAAGGCCTTTGACTGGATAAGCATCAGGAAAATCTTAGGGTCGATTTAACTGAACCGGACAAGGTCTTGGAATATCTTCAACTGGATAAGCATCAGGGAGATCTTAGGGTCGATCTGACTGAACCAGAGAAGGCCTTTGACTGGATAAGCATCAGGAAAATCTTAGGGTCGATTTAACTGAACCGGACAAGGTCTTGGAATATCTTCAACTGGATAAGCATCAGGGAGATCTTAGGGTCGATCTGACTGAACCAGAGAAGGCCTTTGACTGGATAAGCATCAGGAAAATCTTAGGGTCGATTTAACTGAACCGGACAAGGTCTTGGAATATCTTCAACTGGATAAGCATCAGGGAGATCTTAGGGTCGATCTGACTGAACCAGAGAAGGTCTTGGAATATAGCTAAGAATTTTAACTGAATCTTTCCTGAAAGGTAAAGGTCAGTCATATGCAATGCATGATATGGATCAAGCAATGATGTTCTCAATGTAAATGAGACTTGTATGATATGATGTGTCTATGCATGTTATAATGATGTATGTGATGTTTTATGTATGTTTTTGTCTAGGAAAGTGAATCCTTGACGGGTGCCGGGAAGTCGTATCCTGGGCTGATGTTGAAGAATAGATTTTGCTTCCGCTGGGGATGATAATTGCAAGAACACCGGTATGAGAAAATGACTCCGTTGAGGAATAAACTTGGCGAATGGAAGAGTCTGCGGGGAGAAAAATACTCTAGCGATCATGCTGGGGAGCAATACTCTGTGGGGAGAGAGATACTTTGTTGAATGGTTGATGATAATTTGCTGAGGATATCTTTGTTGTATTGGAAGTGCTAATAGACTTCGCTGGGGATAAGAAGATTGTATTGACGACGACCTTTCTGTGGCTTTTGGCTGAGGATAACCCAGTTATATCCTGTTAAGGAAATAACTCTTTAAATAAAGCCGGACGACGCGTTCGTGCTCTGCGAGGGATAAGCTTCCAGAATCTACTGGGGATAAGCTTACTGCTTGGGGGAGATGAATTCCAATTTTCCTGGGGAACTAGGTTGGACTTTCCTGGGGAAGTTTTGATATGCTGGGGAAGTGATTCCTTTGAATATTTGATACGCCGCCGGGGAACAATCTTTAGACCAAGACTGCCGGGGATGCTTGTTAAGACTGTATGCTGCTGGGGAAGGTTGAGATCTGCGGGAGGATACCCAACTTCCTTAAGGTTGATAACTGCTTTGCTTGAGGAGAGTATATTGCTTGCTGGCTCACTCTCTGGGGGATTAAGATACCTGGTTGTGTTCTTCAGCTGAACCTACCTTGATACCTTGGAGGACAGAACAATTAGATCGCTTGGACAACTCTTTATTGCCCCTGTTTCTGAGGTATGAGAGGAAGACCTGTGAGGGGCTGATAGTTGTTGATGGACCAAGCTTCTTCTGGTAGGCAGGTGACAAAATGACAGGACATAGTCGTACGCTTTGATCCCTAATTTTTGCCTGGACCGCCCTTTCGGGTTTTCAGTCCACCGGGATACCCATTTTTGCCCAAGCCGCCTTTTCAGGTTTTCGACTTGCCGGGTGTACAATTTTTTTTTATTTCATCCCTTATTTTTGCCCGAACCCTTTTGGTTCGCCGGGAAGCCCTGATTTTTTCCTAGGTATGTCAACCTAGCGGGTCTTTGATTTTGCGTAGTATTTTTTCGACTATGTCCACGCTCTCAGGATGTAGGGAGCTGCCCCTGTTAGAAGTGTTTTTGCCATGCCACCAGAAAGTGTTTGATCAGGCAAGATTCGTTGTTGGAATGCCCCCAGTGACTAGGCAGAGATTTGCCCCAGGCTATTTTTGCCTTTGAGAGATTCTCCGAATCTTGATTGGATTGCCCCAGATAATAGACACTGGCCATGTCTGCCCCTTGATTGGAGATCCTCTTGTTCATTAGACTTTCATTGTGTGAATTTCTATGCTGTTCAAACAAAAAGTCATATGCAAACAAAGTCATGTTAAAAATGCAAAGCTCATGTCTGTCTTGAAGATTTTTTTAAAAATGCATTCTTTTCATAAAACAAGTGATTGTTTGTAAAACGTGATGTCAACTCCGTATTTACCGTAGGCCTTCAGGAGTCAGGATACCTTTTGTAACAGTATGCTTTCGGACTAACCCATGCTTCAGCTAGGACTTTTAAGGGTTATAACGTGGCCTGGTTCACGGTTTAAGAAACAAAGGATAAAGGCTCAAATTATTTGTACCCACCCGCTCTTCGTGATGTTCTTCAAACCTAAACTCAGTTGATCGTGCGTCAGACCTTGTTCGAGTCTTTGTCCTGATATACCAGTGATGGTTCAGATATTGATGATTTATTCTGAATAGGCAGTCATTTTTTGTTTTTGTTGAGGGTTTGTATGACCTCTTTCTTTTTGATTTCGCTATCCCTAAATTTTGCCTAAACTGTTTCTTTTTTTGGAATGACAGTCAGCGGGATGCCCCAGTTTCGTAAGTCTCCTTCATAGGTTTTGACTTATTGGGTTTTTTTTATTTTGAAAGATAATGACTGCCTTTCTTTATTGATCGTTCAGAACCATCACTGTCTTTCTTTGAAAGGACCTCTTTGGTGCCATTCGTTATGCACTTGGATCAACTGAGAGACTACCCTGCCCCAGGTTATGATTAAGGGTTTTAAATTTCGAAAAGAAAAACTCCTACTTCTTTGGCTCAGAGGGGTTGACGAGGGATTATCTTCCTTATAACTCCAGTGTTTAGGGATTTGAAACAATGCCTGTACTTCATCAGCGGGGTTTGTTCAAAAGCATACTGTAAAGATAGCGGTATCGTTTTCGTCATCCTCCCTCAAGAGGCTTGGAATTTCTTAATCTAGAGTTGATCATCAGAAAAAATATGAAAACAATTTGCATATAGTGAATACGAATATATTGCTTCAAAACAGACATATGCGATGCATTAATGAAATAACAACGTTCTAACATGAGTAAATGTTTGAACAAAAGAAAATTTCAACTTGAACATTCGAATGAACAAAAGTCTTTTCATCTCAGGGCTTGTCACTTCAAAGGGTGAGCCTGGGAGGGATGGTAGAAAAATTCTGCCTGACCATCTTGGGTGAACTCCAATGCCCCTTCATCAATCAGGTCCTGAATCTTATTCTTCAAAGTCCAACAATCCTCTGTAGCATGCCCCGGGCTATCAGAATGATAAGCGCAGCGAGCGTTGGGGTTATACTTTGGTGACGTTGTATTTTGAAACTTCGGAGCCTCTTTTAGAGTTACCAGCTTGGTCTCCAGCAATTGTGGCAATATCTGGGATAAGGTCATGCTGAGCCGAGTGAAATGCCTTCTCTCGCTCTTTTGTTGGTTGCGATGTTGAATTTGTGACACTGGAGTCGTTTGGGGAGCTCCCTCCTTGCCTCTTTGTCTCAAAGGTGGTCGAACGATGACTGGCTTTTTACCCTTAGACTTTTTCCCCAGTTGGTTACTCTGAAGTAGTTGGTTGACGAGAAACCAGAGCTCATCTTGTCTTTGAGCTAACCCTTGAATGGCAGTCACCTGCCCCAGCATCTGGACCCTCAATGCATCCACCTCAGCTTGTAGATGTTTCAGCCTTTCATCCTCAGCACTATTCCCGACAAAGGTCTCTGTGAGGAGTGTTCTCAGCTCTTCCTGCCCCTCGGATAGATTCAGGAGGATTTCCCTGAACTGAGTCTCTTGAGCGAGAAGGTCCTGGTTATCTTGTTGGGAAGCCATGGCTGAAATAAACAGCAGGGAGGGTAAGTGACCTGCAATAAAGGTACCTGTCATGCAATGATGTGTATGACATGCATGTAATGTTTTCAAGGACCTCGCGAGATAAACAAGAAAATTTGTTAGAATTTGGGTCCGGTAGTTTGATTGAAGGAACTGCATGTTGTTGAGAGTCCTTCTTCAAAGGGTCAAAGGCTCACCATATCCAGTGGGTCATAGCCCCTGACAACTTTGGCTCGGGAAACTTTCTTCAAGTGTCAAAGCTCACCATATCAAGTGGGTCATAGCCCCTGACAACCTTGGCTAGAGGAAAATAAATCCTCTTTGCCACTTGCTAGATGTTTGATTCATCGTGACCTGCATCACAAGCCCTTGAGATCCTTGAAAGGGGTTAGGATGTCTGCAATGGTATGGTGTCATGCTATGTATGGGGTAATGTAAGTAACCCTGTTATGAGCCCTTATTAAGGACTAAAACAAACCCTGCAAGAAGCTCAAGTAAAACCTGTCATGAGTCCCAGTTAAGGACTAAAACAAACCCTGCAAGAAACTCAAGTAAAACCTGTCATGAGTCCCAGTTAAGGACTAAAACAAACCCTGCAAGAAACTTAGCACACCCTGTTATGGGTCCCAACTAAGGACTATAAACAAAACCTGCAAGAGACTTAGTACACTTTGTTATGAGTCCTGGTTAAGGACTATAAACAAAACCTGCAAGAAATTCAAGTGTCAGATAACAAGCATGCAAGTAGCCAAGTTGGAAGGCACACAAGTCACACAAGAGAAAGCCCTTAGAGTTTAGGCCAACATGGGGTCTGGGTATTACCCTCTTGAAGTTGGTGGGCTCAACCTGTCCTATTAGAAGTAATCGGGTTCTAAGGGTCCCAATATCACGGGATTGCTTTCATTGTTCATCATTTCGATTTAGCCACTGAACTGGCGACCAAAATATTCCAGGAAAGCAACCCTCAATTGAGTGTAGTATCGAGTATCAACCAACCTCGGATTGCACCAAAGTCAGTTATCTCACTACCCTAAAGAGGCCAAGATAGTTCAATTAAGGTTCATAAGGTCTGTTGATGCTTCATGACACCACGCGGAGGCCCCGTACTCTCCTTGACTGAACTCAAGGGTTACCGGTACACACCAAAGTGCCACATCAACGTAGCAGACTGTTTCAACCATGTCGGTATACCCCGCACAGTTCCCTCACAGCCTTGTTGCTACTTTCTAAGAAGGTATCCCCAGATCCGGGTTAGGATCTATAGAACTCCCAAGACAGTCCCACAATTTAAAGCAAACAAGGAAAGCAATTGAAAACACAGTTATGAACTAACCCTAAGGTACACCTCACTTTAAGTTAAGTCCCCAGCAGAGTCGCCAGTTCTGTGATCGGTGGATCTGGAACTGACTGTTTAATGCTGGTTCGCGAAATGTCGCGGAAGCAAGAGTCACCACCGTCTTTTATTTTCTCCAAATGGAAAGGACAAAAGCACAGAAAAATTCCTTATAGAGATTGCTCTCGGTTCGGGAGGTAGATTATAGAAAGGGAAGGTGTTAGCACCCTTTCTATCCATGGTTATCCATGGGCTCTTAGATACTTGCTCATTTGTGTTTTCAAAATGGTTTGTTTGCTTTTCAACTGTGGGTTTTAAAAAGTTTCTTTGAAAAATTCCAGTTCGACTCTTGTATCAGTCCTCAAGAGTGTTTGAAAAACTGCTTTCAAAAGCTTTTTGAAAAGTGTGTTGGTGTGAAAAGTATTTTTGATTTGTTTTTGAAATTAGAGCAAGTATCTAGAGTCGTCTACCTACCCTAAGGAATTCGTCTGTGTAAATGTCCCTTAAAGTAGTGCCATCCCACCATCGAGAGGTAGGTAGCACCACCGTTGGAGGTGTTCGGGTCAATTCGAAGGTTCGGGACATGGTGATCACCAGAGCAATGGGAAGACACCTTAGAAGCTACCCTCATGCCAGGTTCCCGGATCATGAGGACTTACTAAGACATCCTCTACTCGACGATCACCTTTCGAGGCAAGGCAACAGTGAGGCGTACCCTAGGGGTGGTGTGTGATTTGTGTGTCGTTTCATTTATTTTTGTCTTGTCATGTCATGGGTGATCTACGCGTTTGTTTTTATTTAAGGCCATTCATTCTTGCATGCTTTGTTTAACAGTTAAAAGTTGCGAGGAAAAGTAAATCTAAAGCTATTACAAATGGCGCGGGTCCACATCGCCAAAATTAACCAGGACCCGATTTGACGGAAAAGTAAAGAATTAAATGTGCGAGAAGTAATTACAAGGCTTCGGGAGAGGTACATAATTATTTAAACGAAATAAAATAAATGCGCGAATTAATGAGAATTAAACGAAACGAGGGCGTTGGACCCTTTTGCAAAATATTAAATTACATGGTGAAATTAATTAATTAATTAAAGAAAGACTTGTTTTTGGTATTTTTAGGATTTAATGAAAAAGAGAATTAATTAAAATTAAAATTGAATGCAAACCCTAATTCTAAGTTATTTTTAATTATTTGAGAAAAATATGGAAGTTTTTTAACCTAAATTAAACCTAATTTTTACATGCAAATTTAAATATGAAAATAAATAAAATAAATAATGTTATTATAGAAGGAAAAAATAAAAAAAAGAATAAACATTAATTAAACCTAATTCTACATTTTTTAGATTTTTTTATGAAAAGAATTAATATTGCAAACCCTAATTTAAACTAAATTTATTTACATACATCTATTTATGAAAATATTGGAAATAAAAATTATTTATTATGTTTTTTCATCTTTTCTGATTTTTATGAGGTTTTTGTATTTTGTAAAAATAATTAATTAAATCAAAACAATAAAGTAAGTAAAATAATAATTGAAAATAAAATATAAGAAAAAGATAGAAAATTGCAAACCAGGGGGGTTTCAGTCCCAAATTAGGAGGTATGATCCAAGAAACTCTGGCCCATTTAGCATTGGCCTTGTGGACTTTTTTGAGCAAGCGTGTAGCAACGTTGACTAGGGTTTATTGTGTTCTTTGAATCCCTGCCTTTGATTTGATCTCCCAGGACGCGTGTATGGTTTGATCTGGAGGATACATGGTGGTCCTCAACGTAAGCGCTGCATAGGAATTCACATGGAAAAATAATATGGAAATTATACAGACCTGGGGCTCGAACCCAGGTCTTGGACGTCAACACACTCTTCGCTTGCCAACTGAACCAAACAACGTATTTGATATATAATAAACAAATAAATAATATAAGAGAAAATAGGTTAATGCTTGGAAACGCGCGCGAATTTTTGAACGAGCCAATCAGCGTGTGCCACGACCTCGTCTTCCTCACTATCCCTGAAACATAAAATATGAGGCAACGGTTTTTTTATGCGTTTCCTTAGGCCAGTTTTCAGAAAATAGCGATTAGGCTATCCTTGAACATAAATTAGGCGCGAGGGTCTTATCTTCTTCGTCCAGACGTGCCGAATCCAACTATGGTATTGAGGATGTCCAATTTTACAGCACCTGAAAACCCCTAATTTACAGTTCTACAAACCCTAAAAGTTATCAATGGCAAATCTCCAAATATGGCACGAAAACGAAATTAGACTACATGGTTAGCTTCAAAACTTCACAAGGAATATGAATCTATAATCAAAATGCTATGAATGTGTCTAGAAATTAAAACACGATCATGGATTTTTCTTGATACAGTTTGAGTTCGTTTTACCAATTCTTGGCGTGGTGATGGATGATTCTGATTGGAATGTGATCAGTAATCCTTGAGGAAGCTATTGGAATGAAAATTAGGTCTTTAATCGCCCTCTAACCTTGTTTTCAGAATTGAGTTTATGGAGAAAAATTTCAAGTTTTTGGAGAGCTCTCTTGCGCAGCTTTTTTGTCTATGTGCATTAGGGTTGTGTTCTAGCATTTGTACTGAGTGAATTAGGTCAACAATATTGATCCAAATCTCTTGTATTCATGAATTGAAGATTTGATTTGTTAAGGATCTTTTTTCAATCTTTTTCAAGTGTTCTTTGTTCTCAATCATGCCAATCAATCCAAATCTTTCCTAATTTGCATATGCACGAAATATTGATGATATAATGTGCACAAAAAGATTGAAAAAACTTAGGTTAGTATTTTTCATGTATTTATTTTAATTTAAATGAATTATTATTAATAAAAATCCAAATAAATAAATAAAAATGAATAAAAACTTCCCTTTGGGCCAAGTGGTCGTGCACATGCTTAGAATGATGAATCATGGAAGAAAAATGGGCCCATTAGCAATTTTAGGTCATTTGAAGTAGTGTTGACTTTTCAAAATATCCAAAAATTTCCCAACTTCTACAAGGCATAACTTGCTCAATTTTTAAGCTTTTCTCATGTTCTTGGACATTTTGGAAATTTCTTTGAGTCCTCTAACCAATGCCTTTGGTCCCATGTCATTTTGATTTACCAATCTCAAGTTATGGCATTTGACTTAAAGTCCCTTTTTGTTGACTTTTGAAAATGACCTATAATGTTGAAATTGATAACTTTTTGTGAGAGCATTTCTTGGACTTTAAGTATGAAGATGAGTTGTAGGAAATGTCTTTCTCTTCAAAATGAGCTTTGGATGGAATTTTTCTGATAATCCATGTGAAAGTTATGCCCTGGTCAATTTCAGTTGACTTTTTCAGCTGTCCAAATAAGGAAACTTTTACATCTTTGATGATTTCTGAGCCAAATTTTGAGAATCATGATCAAGCATTGATCAAATGATGTTTGTGGCTTCAAAATGATATGTTGACCAAAAATTTGAACTTTTGACTGTCAAATGACCATTTTGCCCCTACAGTTGACTGTAGTGCAATTTAGGGTTTTGACTGTGCAATTTTGAGCTGAATGCCTTGAAACTTGATATGAGGATACTTGACCATATTTGTAAGCATGTGGAACTTGATTGGGCCTTTGAAAACTTCATTTTCTTGATCAGAACACAAACCCTAGTTTTGACTGTATAGGGGACCTTTGCACTGTGTAACCCTTGGGGAATTTTGTGACTTGGCTTGGCAATTTCTTGAAGAATATGGGAGGGAAAATTTTGGGGTACAACACCAGCCAGGGCATATCTGTTGGAAACTATTTCCAGATTCGATTCCTGTATCCAGCCAGGGCATATCTGTTGACAACTATTTCCAGACTCGATTCCTGTATCTAGCCAGGGCACGTCTGAAGAGTTTGAGGATTCAATTCCTGTATCCAGCCAGGGCATATCTGTTGACGAATAATTCCAGATTCGATACCTGTATCTAGCCAGGGCACATCTGTGAGCAACCGATCGAAGATTCGATTCCTGTATCTAGCCAGGGAATGTCTGCATGAAGAAGATTGAAGATCAAACACCTGTAACAAGCCAGGAAACCATCTTCCTTTCTCAAAGTACACGAGTTCTCGCTAAAGGAATCTCTTACGCGATCGACACTTCCAAGTGGCATCTATAAGCCCATTCCCGACAAGGTTCTGTCACATCTCCAGATGGCATCTATAAGCCCATCTCTCTATCCACCATCTCTCCAAATGGCATCTATAAGCCCATTCCCGCTATCACATTGCCAATACTCTACTATGCGAGTGCAAATTTTCGGGCACTCTAGTGTCCAATCTCCTTTTACCTTCGAGTCGCGAAAGGCAAACTTGCCAATCTAACTCTTCAGGTT
The DNA here is from genome assembly GCA_948472305.1 of Vicia faba. Taxonomy (NCBI): domain Eukaryota; kingdom Viridiplantae; phylum Streptophyta; class Magnoliopsida; order Fabales; family Fabaceae; genus Vicia; species Vicia faba. Next base: position 1,314,138,411 of record OX451740.1, on the reverse strand, counting down.
CAAGAAGATTGAACAGGGGCAACTGTTGTACCCCAAAATTTTCCCTCTCCTTCTTCAGGAAATCATCTTGGATTTTCAAGGTCCCTCTGAAATAAATCCAAGTCCAGAACTGTCATTTTTGCCCAATCAAACCACTTACAAGAGCAAGATGATCACACAAGCTCTAAAGACAACGCTTTTATCTTGAGAAAAATCAAATTCTAAGTACTTGGAATGTTTCTCTAAAAAAAATGAGTGTTTAAGAAAAAATCAGCGCTTCAGAACTTCTGGACCAATTCCAGATAAAAACGGTCAGAAGTTGCAAGCTTGGCTCAGCGTAGTCAGAAGTTGGCTTTTCAGCAGCTACATCAGCTCAATCAGAAGTTGTAAACGTGGTTCAGTATGTAAGCCTCAGACAGAACATGACTCTTTCAGCAGTTACACAAGCTCAGTCAGAATTTGCTAAGGGAATGCAAAAGAAGCAGGGAAGTCTGAAGGCTCTTTCAGAACATGCTGAAATCAGAAGATGAAAAGGTCAGAAGAGTGGGTGTTACACTGATACAGAATCTCTAAGCCCAGGAGATCCAGAAGTAAATCCAAGGAACATATCAGAAAATCAGGAGAATCCCCAGAACTTACTAAGACAACAGAAAGCCAAGGCCAGAGCATGGTTTACACTGTTCTTTTTGAAACAGAACTGATGATTCAATGATGGTTTCCATTACCAGAATATTGATGTTGATAGGTCTTGTCACCATTTAATGCTCATTAATGCTTCCAACCACTCCTGAACATTCATCCAAGTAATCCCTTCATGTGTGGCTTGGAAAATGCCTTTCTGCAGACTCTGGCATGGGTCTACACGCCACCGCCCACTTAAGAGGTCACTTCTCTCCAATCCACGTCTGCTGCTGCAGCCTAGGCTGAAGTCTATCTATTATCACAACTTCCCAGGAATTTCTGTCAAAGAACTATTCAAACTTTGTTGGCGCTTTAATGTTCAAGGCACCCGCAAGAACTTTGCCTATAAATAGAGAATCATTGTCCACTGCAAAAGGGCGTTAAAAAGAAACAAAAAAATTGCTAAGAGAGAAACAGAAACCCTTAGCAAAATAGTGTTCTGAAACTCTGCCAAAATCTCCAGCTTGTTTCATAACTTTGAATTTCTCATCTTCAACTTTATCCAATACCCAGTTTTCTGTGTGAACTAAAAAACCTCTTTTCAAACTTCTGACCCTATATACGCATACACCTTCACCTACCCTTTTCAAAAAAAAGAATCTGTCCAGAACACCACCAGAGCCAAAAGCTAGCGTTCACCCACAAACTTTTCCAACAGCCAGGTAAGCACCTGCTGACCTTCATCACGCTGCTAAGCATCATCAGCTGTGCATACTCAAATAAACATAATGTAAATATCATATTGTTGCTGTTTATATTCTGAGGATTTTCATACCTCAGAATGTTCTGAGCCATTGTAGGACTTGCCTGTGACCTTGTTGGTTCTGACCTCTGAAACATTTTGACATTTGCTGGATCTGTTTCAAATATGTTTCCTGTTTTGTGGAATAACAACAAAATTGCAGATGTTCTGATTAGTACAGGGAAAAGCCAAGTGTTGACTTTGACGTTAGCACATCTGAAGCCTGTTTTGCTGTCAATGATATCAGAACCTCTGAGAGTTATTGCCTTTCCCGCAGAATCAGAACTTCTGGTTTCTCCACTAACAAACTTCTATCTTGCAGCGCAGGGGGGTCAGAACTTCTGATTTCCCCACTAACAGGGTTCTGTTTTGCAGGTGCCAGAGTCAGAAGTTCTGACTCATACAGTTTAACCAAGAGGTTGATCATCTGGCAGCTGATCTGAGTCAGAACTTTTGATGACCTCTCAGCAGCGCGCTGGCTCCCTCTCTCTCTCTATATATCTTGTTTTTTGCTATTTTCTTTTTTGTCTATTTTTCTCGTTGAACCCCCCATGTACAAATGTGTATCCCCATCCCCTAATTGTTGTAATAGCGTAGGATTTTATATTTCCGCTTCTTATTGCTAGTAATTAGGACGTGTATGGCAAGATAAAATCAATGAAATAGAAAAACCTAATTCAAAGAAAAAACTCTTGTATGCAATAAAACACACTTGCACACTAACACCCCTAGGGTTACATCCACTTGTTGCCTTTCAAAATTAGGCCATATTGCATGTTAGGTCTCTTTGGGCAAAATAAACAATTCAAATGATCATAGTCCCTCGATGACGCTTTCGAAAGTTGCCTAAAAATGATCAAGTCCCTTAAAAGAAAAATTGCCCAAAGATACTTGGCACCATTGCAATTATGGTCTAAACGATGACCCGCGCCCGTCCCTTTCACATCCTAACACAAGATTGTCCACCAAATGCAATGGTGGAACAAAATTGTTAAAAGGGTTAAAACATAGCAATACTCTTTGAGAAATTTAGGAGTAGATAACCTCTTAGTTACTTGAATCAAACTTGCAAAACAAAACACTTGCCTATTTTCTAAACCACGCATCACTACACTTTCAAAACAACTTTCAAAAACAAATGAAAACCTTTTCAAAAGACATACACCTTTGTATACATCCCAACATGGATCATTACAAAGGTTGCCACCACATTGGCCTCTTTTCAAAACATTTTTTTCAAACCCACACACAACAAAGCACCATTTCAAACAAATGAAAATTAAGGCAAGTTGATCTAAGCAAGTAACTAAGAGCCCATGGATAACCATGGATAGAAAGGGTGCTAATACCTTCCCTTTCTATAATCTACTCCCCGAACCCAAGAAAACATCTCAAAGGTTTTTGCTGTGCTTTTTAAACCTTTACTTAGGATAAAATAAAAAGTCGGTGGCGACTCTTGCTCTACCGAAACATTTGCGAAAACAAACGCAAAACCATAGTCAGTTCTCTCACCGTATCACACTCCTGAATATGGGTCGCGGATTCAGGAACAATTTGCGACAGAAACTGATTTGTCCCATTCATCTGGGGGGAGAGAATCAAGAGGAAAGGAAGGGGCCTAGTCCTGTGGTTTCTGATAATGACACTGATTTTGATGATGAACAGTACCCTCCTGCTGAGGATAGGTATAAGAAACTTGAAGACCGTCTAAGTGCAATGGAGATCCAGAAGATACCTGGTCTAGACTTTGGAGATTTGGGTCTGGCATCTGGGGTGGTGATCCCCCACAAGTTTAAAGCTCCTGTCTTTGCTAAGTATGACGGGGTATCCTGCCCGAAGCTACACCTCCGCTCATACGTCAGAAAGATTCAACCCTATACTGCTGATAGAAACCTGTGGGTCCATTTCTTTCAAGATAGTCTGTCAGGGACTCAGCTTGAAAGGTTCTATCAACTGGAAGGAGCTAATGTCCGCAACTGGGAGGACCTTGCTGTTGCTTTTTACAAGCAATACCAGTATAATGCAGACCTTGCTCCCACGCGTACTCAACTTCAGGGTATGTCTATGGGTGCGAGCGAAGGTTTTAAGGACTACACTCAGAAATGGAGAGATCTGGCTGGAAGAGTACAACCCTCTCTGTCTGATAGGGAGTTGGTAGATATGTTTCTTGGGACTTTGTCGGGTCTGTATTTCAATCATTTGATCGGAAGTTCATCGTCTGGGTTCACTGAATTGATTATGACTGGGGAGAGAGTAGAGGCTGGTATCAGAAGTGGCAAGATACATAAATGTGCTTCATCAAGTATAGAAAAAGAAGCCTTTCAAGAAGGAATCTAGTGCAGTTTACAGCTCGAGGAGCCAAAACCGACCTGAGCGCCGCCAAGCAGTGAATGCGGTAGTAATATCAAGACCCATTGTTGCCTCACAGTGCAACAATCAGTAAAGAGTAGAGAGGCCGCAAAGACAGTATACTCGGCTCAGTATGACCTTGTCTCAAATTCTGCCGCAATTGTTGAAAACCAACCTGGTAACTCTGAGGGAAGCTCCAAAGAATCCCAGTACCACCTCTCCGCTGTATAATCCAAACGATCGTTGTGCCTATCACTCTGATAGCCCAGGGCATGATACCAACAACTGCTGGGCCTTAAGGAATAAGGTGCAAGATTTGATTGAAGCTAAGGAAATTGAGTTTGACGCACCATAAAAGCCTAATGTCATGACTGCTCCTATGCCCAAGCATGGAGTGAATGCTGTGGATAATGATTCATTTGTGACTTTTGTGGAAGACATTTCTACTCTGTTGATGACCGTTAAGAAGAACCTATTGTTGGCCAGTTTATTTTTGGGTTATGGAGAAGGTTTCCACCTATGTTCCAGCCTACCTGTTAGTTGCAATTTATTGAAGTCAGGTGTTCCACGCCTGATGGATAACAAAGAGATCTTGTTCGAGAAAACTTTGATTCTGTTGATTCCTATTGAAGATCTTTCCATAATAACCATTTCCGCCAATTCTTCCAAGGCTTCCTCGAGAAAGCCTGTTAGGATTAAATCTGTTCCGAGAGTTGCTCCATTGATCATTACTATTCCGGGTCATATCCCTTACACTTCAGATAAAGTTGTCTCGTGGCACTATGGGGCCGATGTGTATTATCATGGGATTAAACAAGACTTGAAGGTTGAAGAGGCTGATATTGATGTCAGAAATATTGTCGGGTCTAGCAAGGTCACCCGAAACGGAAGACGCTTCTCTCCTGAGATTTCTCCTCCAGCTGTTCAAAAGCCTGTTGTCATTCCACCTGCCAAAACATCTGCTACTGTCCCAATTCTCACTCCAATTATCACCCCTGTCGCCGAGTCGTCTGACACTCAGGGAAAAGAAGTTACAGGTGGGCCTACCCGGATGGAGGCACCTAAAAAAGTCATTGTTGAAACCTCTAGGCAGGAGATAGAGGAAATTCTGAAAATTATCAAGAAAAGCGACTACAACGTAGTCGAACATCTGGGGAAAACCCCGTCGAAGATTTCCATGTTGTCTTTATTGTTGTGCTCAGAAGCCCATGCTAAGGCTTTAATTGTTTTCCTTAGAATTGCGCATGTGCCGCAGGAAACATCTGCTGATCAATTCAAAGACTGTGTGGCTAGTTTGACCGCTGACAACGGTTTGGGTTTCTCCGACGCAAATCTGACTGCCAAAGGAAAGAATCACAATGATGCTCTGCACGTCTCGATCGAGTGCAGGGGAACTACTTTGGCCCACGTGCTGGTGGATATTGGGTCCTCATTAAATGTTTTACCCAAGAAAGCATTAGACCGGCTGGATTGTGAAGGGTTGGTTTTGAGGCTAAGTAATATTGTGGTTAGGGCCTTTGACGGGTCTAAAAGGATGGTACATCGAGAAGTGGATGTCCCTGTTAAGTTTGGTTCCCATACTTTTGCGTCTACGTTCTATGTAATGGACATTCGACCATCTTATTCTTGTTTGCTGGGTCGCCCGTGGATTCATAAGGCTGGGGAAGTAACTTCTACACTCAATCAGATGTTGAAGTATCCAGTAAAGGGGAAGATTGTTATGGTGCAGGGTGAGGAGGAGTACATGGTAAGTCATCTTAACTCCTTTCGGTATGTGGAGATGGATGGGGAGTTCATTGAAACCCCGTGTCAGAACTTTGAAGAAGTCCCCCAGACTCTGGCGTCGGCTGAAATTGCTGCTAACGAACCTCCAATGAAGATGGCTTCCCTCAAGGATGCCCGGGCTGTTATTGAAAAAGGTGGGTGTGTGAATTGGGGCCAACTTCCTGACTTTGCACACAAGACTGACAAGTTTGGTTTGGGTTTTACTGCAGAAGCTCAAAGGTCTGTTCGGGGTGCGTGGATTGGAAGACCTCCCATGCGTATCAGTAACCCGGGAGTGAATGCAATTGAAGATGATGATGAAGAGTCAGATTTCGACAGCTGGATTTACCCGACTACCGACGGTGGCTTGAACAATTGGACGGTGAAGGACTCCGTGCCCGTTTCTTTTATTACACAGTAATAGACTTTTGTTTTGAGACTTGTAACAAACAATTTGAAACTTTTACGGCCCGGTGCCTTACCCAAGACACCGTGGCTTTGTTTGTGAGGGCTTATTATGTGTCATTTCCATATATCATCAATAAAGCATTGGATGTTTTTATTGCATTACAAATTTTGCGCTCCTTGTTTTTCTTTTCTATCTTGCACTTTATAAAACAGCTATTTGTCTTACACACACTCACATATCATAATACAGGTCTACATCCACTCTGGATCCCACTGATAACGACTCTGCTACTGCCAGTTATGACTTTGAAAGTCCGATCAACCTAGCCGAAGACGAAGGTGAGGATGATTGTGAAGTGCCTGGAGAACTTGCTAGACTGTTACTTCACAAAGAGAGGGCCATACAGCCGCATGAAGAGCCAGTGGAATCAGTAAATTTGGGTACGGAAGAAGATAAGAAAGAGGTTAAGATAGGTGCAAATATGGAGCCTAGTGTTAAGCAACGGTTGATACAAATGCTGTGTGACTATGTTGAGATCTTTGCTTGGTCTTATGAAGATATGCCTGGGTTGGATACTGATATTGTGGTTCACCACTTACCAACTAAGAAAGATTGTCCTCCAGTAAAGTAGAAAGTTCGCCGAATGCGCCTAGAAATGTCTGAGAAAATCAAGGCTGAGGTTATAAGACAGTTTGATGCCGGTTTTCTAGTTGTTACTTCTTATCCATAGTGGGTGGCCAACGTGGTTCCGGTGCCGAAGAAAGATGGTAAAGTCTGTATGTGTGTAGACTATAGGGATTTGAACAGGGCGAGTCCCAAGGATGATTTCCCTCTGCCTCATATCGATGTTCTGGTTGACAACACCGCACAACATAAGGTCTTCTCCTTTATGGATGGTTTTTCCGGTTACAATCAGATTAAAATGGCTCCCGAAGACATGGAAAAGACAACCTTCGTTATGTAGTGGGGTACTTTTTGCTACGAAGTCATGCCTTTCGGATTGAAGAATGTTGGGGCAACGTATCAGCGCGTCATGGTCACTTTGTTCCACGACATGATTCACCATGAGATTGAGGTATACGTTGATGACATGATTGCAAGGTCCCAAACTGAGGAAGAACATCTTGACCATCTTCATAAGTTGTTTGACAGGTTGAAGTTGTACAAGTTGAGGTTAAACCCGAACAAGTGCACCTTTGGAGTGAGGTCTGGTAAGCTGCTGGGTTTCGTCGTTAGTGATAAAGGTATTCAAGTGGATCCTGCAAAAGTGAAGGCTATACAGGAAATGCCAGCTCCCCGAACAGAAAAAGAAGTCAGAGGCTTTTTGGGACGTTTGAACTACATTGTCCGATTCATTTCGCATTTGACTGCTACTTGTGAGCCAATCTTCAAGTTGTTGAAGAAGGATCAAGAGGTAAAATGGAATGATGAATGTCAGGCCGCTTTCGAAAGGATCAAAGAATATATCCAAGAGCCACCTATTATGATGCCTCCAGTTGAAGGGAGACCTTTGATCTTATACTTGACAATACTCGACAATTCAATGGGGTGCGTGTTGGGGCAGCATGACGAGTCTGGCCGAAAAGAGCATGTTATTTATCACCTTAGCAAAAAGTTTACTGACTGCGAGACCCGATACTCGTTGCTTGAGAAAACTTGTTGCGCTTTGGCATGGGCTGCTCGCCGGCTAAGACAGTATATGCTGACTCATACTACTCTATTGATATCAAAGATTGACCCGATCAAGTATATCTTCGAAAAGCCTGCCTTATCTGGAAGAATAGCAAGATGGCAAATGATCTTGACTGAGTATGACATCTAATACACAACCCAAAAAGCAATCAAGGGAAGTGTGTTGGAAGATCATTTGGCACATCAGGCTGTAGACGACTACCAATCCATGAACTTCGAATTCCCGGATCAGAATATCATATTGGTGAGCGATTGTGAGAAACCTGGACCGGATGAAGGACCCGAGGAGGGATCCCGATGGTCTATGTACTTTGATGGAGCTTCAAACGCTTTGGGTAATGGCATTGGCGTTGTGATCGTATCTCCTGAAGGATGTCATACTCCCTTTACCGCCCGATTATGTTTCAACTGCACCAACAACATGGCGGAGTATGAAGCGTGCATTATGGGCCTCCGAGCAGCTATTGACCTGAGGATTAAGTTCTTGAGTGTATTCGGAGATTCCGCTCTGTGATCGGTGGATCTGGAACTGACTGTTTAACGCTGGTTCGCGAAATGTCGTGGAAGCAAGAGTCGCCACCGTCTTTTATTTTCTCCAAATGGAAAGGACAAAAGCACAGAAAAATTCCTTAAAGAGATTGCTCTCGGTTCGGGAGGTAGGTTATAGAAAGGGAAGGTGTTAGCACCCTTTCTATCCATGGTTATCCATGGGCTCTTAGATACTTGCTCATTTGTGTTTTCAAAATGGTTTGTTTGCTTTTCAACTGTGGGTTTAAAAAAGTTTCTTTGAAAATTCCAGTTCGACTCTTGTATCGGTCCTCAAGAGTGTTTGAAAAATTGCTTTCGAAAGCTTTTTGAAAAGGTGTCGGTGTGAAAAGTATTTTTGAATTTGTTTTGAAATTAGAGCAAGTATCTAGAGTTGTCTACCTACCCTAAGGAATTCGTCTGTGTAAATGTCCTTTAAAGTAGTGTCATCCCACCATTGAGAGGTAGGTAGCACCACTGTTGGAGGTGTTCGGGTCAATTCGAGGTTCGGGACATGGTGATCACCAGAGCAATGGGAAGACACCTTAGAAGCTACCCTCATGCCAGGTTCCCGGATCATGAGGACTTACTAAGACATCCTCTACTCGACGATCACCTTTCGAGGCAAGGCAACAGTGAGGCGTACCCTAGGGGTGGTGTGTGATTCGTGTGTCAGATTCAAATATTTTATCTTGTCATGTTATTAGTGATCTATGCGTTTGTTTTTATTTTTTTGTCATTCATTCTTGCATGCATTTTATTAGCAGTTAAAAAGATGCGGAAAATTAAAAGTTCTAAACTATTACAAAGGCGCGGGTCCACATCGCCAAAATTTCCAGAACCCGATTTGACAGAAAATAAATAAAGAACTAAAGTGCGAGAAATATAAAATGTCCGAGTTACATGGCTTTGGGAGAATTACATAAATATTTAAAAGAAACGAAATAAAACGCGCGAATTGAAATAAGATTGGAAACGAGGGCGTTGGACCCTTTTGAAGTTAAATTGAAATTAAAAATTAATTAATTATTTATTGAAATAAAAGAAGTGTTTTTTAGGTTTTTTTGCATTTATGAAATAAGAAAATTAAAATTAAAATTAAAAGAAACCCTAATTCTAAGTTATTTTTAATTATTTGAGAAAAATGTTAAAGTTTAACTTAATTTACTAAAGAATTTATGTACATGTTTATTTACAAAATAAATTAGTAATTAATAATAATAATAATGATGAGAAAATTATTTATTAAAAAAAATGATGAAAAAGTTAAAAAAACCTAATTTCTACATATTTAATTTATTAAGAAAAATATTAAAGTTTTGAAACCTAAATTAATCTAATTAATTGTTTAAAGTTTATTTATAAAAATAATAATAGTAAAATTAATATTAATAAAATAAACATTTTTTTGATTTTTCTGTATATTATATTTATTATGAAAATTATTTTATGGAATTAAAAGAAAACAATTAAAAAAACAATTAAAAGAATAAAAAGGAAAAACAAATAAAAATTAAAAATTGAGCAAACCATAGGGGGTGTCTGGCCCAAGGGGAGGTTTTTTGAAGTATTGACTCCTGAGTACCGTGGTCTGCATTCTTTGGCCATTGGATTGAGTTTCATGCATAAGTTGTTCTACTTTGGCCATTTGGCTTTTGGCTTTTGGCTTTTGGCTTTTGGCTTTTGGCCATTTGTGTTCTGGCTTCAACGTTCCCTTAATGTCTGGCTTAATGTCTGCCTCGTCATGGTGTCATGCATAAAATGTTCTATTTTGGTCATTTGGCTTTTGGCCTTTTGGCCATTTGGCTTTTGGCTTTTGGCCATTTGGCTTTTGGCCTCAACGTTCCTTAATGAACCTGCCTGGATCCTGTCTAAATCTGCAGTGTTGAATCTCACAAACACATCAAATAAAATCATAAAATGCAAATAAAACCAATATATGAAGAAATTTAATGTTTAGGTACAATATGACATGTATGAATGATTATACCCTTTTGATCATGGAGATCAAATCAACCTTACCCTTACTGGAAAAGTAGTGACATGAATGCTTTTATGCCCTTTGGATCATGGAGATCAAGCCAGCCTTACCCTTACTGAAGAAGTAGTGAGGTATTGGTTTATAACTGTGATGGCTTGTTTGTAGTGAGAGAGGGATTTGTAATAAGGATTTCAAGGTTTTAGGGTTCTTGAAAGAGTTTGATATTCCAACAGTGTTGTGGCAAGGTTTTTTCTCTATTTTCCTCTTTTTTCCTCCTCTCTGGTTTGTGTGAAAAGAAGGTGATTATATAATGGAAATTAGGGTAAAGAAAATGAGCTTTGAATGTGCAATTGGGCCTCCAATATTCACTTGAATTCGTCACTTTCTAGACTAAATCGCAAGGACTTAAGTGCATTTTTTGAAGTTGAAATGTGAAAACAAAATGTAGCCGACATCGAGAACTAACTCCTGTCCGAAAATCGACTCAATCGGATAAACGGTGAATTAGTTATGAATTTTTGAAGTTTCAGCTCAGACAAACTTATTTTGGGCTCCAGTGTCGACTCTGACACGTTCTTCAATAAAAAACTGGTATTGATCGGTGCATAATTTGGTCTCGACTTTTGAAGAAAAGTTGTAGATCTATGAGTCAGGGACCTTGTGTAAAAATATGAGCCCAATCCGATAAAAATTGACCGAGTTATGAATTTTCGAAGTTTCGGCCCAGATGAAATAATATTCAGCATTCAGGATTTTCAGCGTGTCACGCACTCTGAGCAAAAAACGAAGGCCTTTTGAATATCGTTTTGTGATACGGTGGGAGAACTGACTTGAGGTTTGCGTTTGTATTCGCAAATGTTGCGGTTAGCAAGAGTCGCCACCGACTTTTTATTTTATCCTAAGGAAAGGTTAAAAAGCACAGCAAAAACCTTTTGAGATGTTTTCTCGGGTTCGGGGAGTAGATTATAGAAAGGGAAGGTATTAGCACCCTTTCTATCCATGGTTATCCATGGGCTCTTAGTTACTTGCTTAGATCACTTGCCTTTTGTTTTCAATTGTTTTAAATGGTGCTTGAGTGTGTGGGTTTTGAAAATGTTTTGAAAAGAGGCCAATGTGGTGGCAACCTTTGCAATGATCCATGTGGGGATGTATACAAAGATGTATGTCTTTTGAAAAGGTTTTCATTTGTTTTTTGAAAGTTTTTGTTTTGAAAGTGTTGTGATGTGTGGTTTTGAAATTAGGCAAGTGTTTTGTTTTACAAGTTGATTCAAGTAACTAAGAGGTTATCTACTCCTAAATTTCTCAAAAGATTATTGCTATACTTTAACCCTTTTAACAAGTTTACACCACCATTGCATTTGGTGGGCAACCTTGTGTTAGGATGTGAAAGGGGCAGGCGCGGGTCATCGTTTAGACCATAATTGTAACGACGTTAAATGTCTTTGGGCAATTTCTTTAAGGGACTTGATCATTTGTTTTGTTTGTTTGAAAAAGTTTTATCGAGGGACTATGATCATTCAAACTGTTTGCTTTGCCCAAAGATGTTCAACATACAATATGGCCCATTTATTTGAAGGCAACAAGTGGAATACCCTAGGGGGTGCAAGTGTGATTTGTGTGTCCATTTTCATGCTTGTTTATCTTGTATTAGGTCAAACTATTTTTTATCGTTTTTTCGCATACAAACCCTAATTCTAGCATGTTATTATTTAGAAAGCAATAAAGTGCGAAATTAAAATTACTAAGCTATTACACAACCAAATATGGGAAGGGGGGTACAAATGTTCAAATGGGGATATTGACAAGAATTTAAATCTAAATTATTACAACAATTGGGTATTTTGCAATGCATAATTAAATGTAAATTAAATAAATATGTGAAATGTAAAAAGAAAGTTTCTATATGTATGAGAAAATATTATTTATGTAAAAGGAAAAAGAAAATAAAAATGTATTTATTTTTTTAGTATTTTGAAACTTAGGGTAAGAAACCCTAATTTTTATATAAAAAGTATTATTATCTAATTTAATTCTACTATTTATTTATTATTTATAAAAATAACCTAAAATGAAGTATATTGTAAAAAAGAGTATTTTTGTATCAAATGTTAACAAAATAAAAAATCAAGTATTTTTATATCTTTTTCTTAAATACATTAATAATCAAATATATATATAACCCTAAATATGTATTTTTTCTAAAATAAATATTTAAATATTTTAATAAAAATAAAAAGTAAAGTATATTTTTTTGTGTAAAATATTTTCATAAAGTAAATAAAATAATAAAAATGTATCTACACTATTTTCTATTTATTTCAATAATAGTATATATATATATATTTGTATATAACAAAAGAAATAAACAAATAAATATGCCATAAATGCAAAAAGTAGTGGAAAAAATATTTTAAAAATTTTAATGGTATGAGAAAAAATAAACAAAGTCAATCCAAAAAGAAAAAGTGAAAAATGTCAAAAAATGAGCAAATGGGCTCAGGGGGGTGCAAGCCAAAAAGGATGGTGTGAAAAGAAAAACAATAACAGCCCAGCCCAATAACACACTGTCTTCAACCTCCAGCTTCAAACTTTGAAAAAAACGCGCGCCTCTTGCTTCAATGTCTAACTCCTGATTCCTTGATTTTTTGAACAAACTTCCAACACAAAAGATGTTAAGCATGGAGAGACGGTTCTAACCATATAAAGAACATGTCCTATCTCTCTAAGATGAGGGAGAATTTCTCTCCCCCTCTTTCCTGACCTAATTTTTCTACCATTTTCAGAGCTCAAATTCTCTCTACTCAGGCAAAAGAAATGAAAAGTAAAGCTATGTACATGTTCAGGGCTATGAGTAGGACTTTGTTTCTTCACAAACTTAAGACTAAAGATGCCTAATAAGAGAGATACGAATTCAAACTTTTACCTGTGCAGTTGAACTTCTATGTGGAGAATGAGAGACTTTCAGTGCAATGTAATGATTGGAAAAGCTTCCTTGAAGTCCAGGGATGCTTTTTCAATGCTCACTTTGTCTTGAAACTTCTTGTATCAAGCTATAGAACTTCACCTGCAAGTCAAAGATGTGAAAATGGTGGAAGTGGTTAGAGCAACTACAGATCGTGCCTTTGCTTCTGGATAGCTTGCATATGTTGTAAGGAAGGTAGAGGAACAGGTTTGGACAGAAATGCTTGAAGGGATTGAGAGATTGCACTCAAACTGCAGGGGCACCCCTGTTTGTGCAGTTTGAGGATGATTCTGAGATGGAGGGTGTTTGAAAGGGAAATGGCTCGTGCAAAAGCTTCAATGTGGTCTATGGAATGTGTTTGATATCTTTTGTGCTGTGTTGTTTTGCTGATATGAGAGATAGCATATGTTATGGACCTTTCTTCACACTTAAGCTACCAAAAGCAAATTGGTGTTCTAGGTCAGTATAGGACCCCCTAATGTGCTGCATCAACTCCTCTTGATCAGTGTGTTATGCCCCTAATCTTGTGCTAAGCAGATCTTCTATGTACTTGTTTGATTTACTAATTGACATAAAGCTAAACTTTTCAAAAATGGAAATTCCACTTTATCTAGTTTAGGATTAAACCATTATGCAATGTTAGAACACAAAGAACATGACCTTAACACATTGAATATGCATTAAATTATTGAGTATGAAATGGTTCAAGGACCTGTAATCAAGCATAAAGCAAACTGATTTCAAATTGGCAAGGTTATGAACATGTCTTGATGAAGAACAAAAGTGAGTTTTTGCCAACTTGTGAAATTCGAATCTCCCAAGTTATGAGGTTGTTTGATGAGTTCTTGGACATTTTGGAAAGCTTGGAATGTGTACTACAATCCATCTTTGAAATGCAAATCAAAATTCCAATTGGAAGGGTATGAAAAGTGGCCTTGAAGTAGGGTAGAAAACCTTGTCAAAATAGGTCAAATTTCACTAAGTTAAAAGATGGTTTAGTGCCCTTATTCAAAAAATCATAACTTGAGATACAAGCTTCAAATGAGAAAACTTTGTGAATCAAAGTTGTAGATTTTGCAACAAGCTACAACTTTCATGTTTTGACTTTTGTTTGAATCCCAATGGATCATGGTGAAAAGATGGGGCAAAGTTGGGAAAAAATTAGGGTTTTTCATAACTTAGAAAAATTCTAAGTTATGAAAAATTCCATTTTCAAACCCTAATTTGCAATTTGTGATTTCTTGGTGAACAAGTTTCATAATTTGGCATGTTTTGATGAAAAATGAATCTTGACTCTTGATTTTGACCAAAAAGTCAAAGTTTGACTTTTCAGTATACAGTCAAAATTGATCAATTGACTGGGAAATTCAACTGTCAATCTTGTGTACTTGGGATCTTTTGAGCTTGATGAACATGTCAAGATAATTCCATGGGGTCCTTGAGTCCATATGTGAGCTTGGTTTGCCATTGGCTAGGTCAAACAGTCAAAAATTGCCTTTGTGCAGTCAAAACCCTAAAAATGACCATTTTGCCCTTTTGGTGATCTGATCAAATTTCTTGGGGAATTGTGATTCAAACTTGATCAAATGGTCCATGTGAGTTCATAATGTTGATGTGGATCAAATTTCATGAGATTTGACTGTCAATTGGCCACAGTTGACTTTTTCCCCAATACAGCTGATTTCTAGGTCAACTGTCCAATTGACTGGGTAAAACTTGGAATCAAGACTTGAAACTTGGTATAGGTAAACTTGGGAGTCCAACATGAAGCATGAAAGTCATCTTAGGCATTTTAGTTCAAAACATCTTTAGGCAAACACAAACCCTAATTTGAGTCCACAGTGCAAGGAGAAGTCTTGAGCAGAGGGAACCCTAATTGTATCTTGATCTTTAAATGTCTTGTGATGAGAAAAATGTTGAGGAAATGGGAGGGCAAATTTTGGGGTACAACAGTTGCCCCTGTTCAATCTTCTTGGACCTGAAGAGTTAGATTGGCAAGTTTGCCTTTCGTGACTCGAGGGTAAAAGGAGATTGGACACTAGAGTGCCCGGAAATTTGCACTCGCATGCTGGAGTCTCAACAATGTGGTGTCGGGAATAGGCTTATAGATGCCATTTGGAGAGATGGTGGATAGGGAGATGGGCTTTGTAGATGCCATCTGGAAAAGTGACAGAACTTTGTCGGGAATGGGCTTATAGATGCCACTTGGAAGTGTTGATCGCATAAGAGATTCCTTAGCGAGAACTTGTGTGTTTAAGAAAGACAGATGTTTTCCTGGCTTGTTACAGGTGTTTGATCTTCAGTCTCCTTATGCAGATATGCCCTGGCTGGATACAGGTATCGAATCTACGATCGGTTGCTCACAGATGTGCCCTGGCTGGATACAGGAGTCGAATCTGGAAATAGTCGTCAATAGATATGCCCTGGCTGGATACAGGAGTCGAATCTTTGAACTCTGCAGACGTGCCCTGGCTAGATACAGGAATCGAGTCTGGAAATGTGGTCAACAGATATGCCCTGGCTGGATACAGGAATCGAATCTGGAGCTGTTGTAGTTGATAGATGTGCCCTGGCTGGATACAGGAGTCGAATCTTTGAACTCTGCAGACGTGCCCTGGCTAGATACAGGAATCGAGTCTGGAAATGTGGTCAATAGATATGCCCTGGATGGATACAGGAATCGAATCTGGAGCTGTTGTAGTTGATAGATGTGCCCTGGCTGGATACAGGAGTCGAATCTTTGAACTCTGCAGACGTGCCCTGGCTAGATACAGGTATCAAATCTGGAATTATGACAGTTGAAAGTAGTCTTTTTTGAGATTGTCTTTTTCCTGAAAAGGCAAAGACGTAAGCTGTATGCAATGTCATGATGTATGATATGCATGATGTCATGATGTTCAACATTTGATGTTGTATGTGTCTCATCATGTATGTAAGCAAGATGTATGAAAATGTGAAATGTTTATGAGTGTAATTTCATCTTAGGAAAATAAATCCTTGACGAATGGCCGGGAAGCTGCTTTGCGGAAGAGATACTTGGCCGAAGCTCTGATGAGAGGCCTGCTGAGGACTTTAACGATGGATTCCGCTGAGGATAATGATGATAAACTCCGCTGGGGAAACCCCAAAGATAAACTCTGCTTGGGAATACCAAAGATAGACTTCGCTGGGGATTGAAGGAACTTTTGCCGAGAACGGTCTTCCGCGGCTTTTAGCTGAGGATAACCCAGTTATAAGTCCTTGTGAGGAAATAACTCTAAATAAAACTTGGGCGAGGCGTTCGTACTTCGCCGGGGATAAGCTCGCAGAATCTACTGGGGATGAGCTTTTAAGACCTGCCGGGGAATATTGTGCCTTTGTCAGGATCGTCGAGGAATCGACTCCCGCTTGAGGAAAGTGCTGCTGAACCTTGTTTTACTCCGTGGGGAGCTAAGATGATTTGGCCACATTTTCAGTTGAACCTACCTTGGTGCCTTGGTGGACAAAGCAACTAGACCGCATTAGACAACTCCACATTGCCCCTGTCTTTGATGTCACTTGTAATTAATCTCTTTTTCATATGCAAACATTTATGAATCAGCAATTTAATGTCAAATGCATATATCAAAAATGAACATTGGACGTTCTTCGCAAGACAAAACAGAAAAAGAAAAACAATGGCAATTTGTATGGACAAGTGAATTTGTATTGATTTAAACTTTGCCTGTGAATAGGCGTTTTTTGTACAAGAGGCTAACATCCTAGTAAGAGGACGCCGCCAAATAACATAGAGTTTACAATTTGAAAAACAAAACAGCTATGTGAACCATCCCACTGGGTTCCAACTCTGCTATTGCCTTTATGTCTTCGAACGTCTCATCGCTTTGCTGCCTGGTCGAAGATGAAACTGATTGGTCGATGCCGTAATCTGAGCCAGATAGTTGATGCCGAATTCCGGGTGCGAAGTGATCCAATGAGACACAGTGTTACGCTCTTATCCCTAACTTTTGCCTGGACCGCCCTTTCGGGTTTTCAGTCCAACGGGATACCCTTTTTTGCCCAAGCCGCCCTTTCAGGTTTTCGACTTGCCGGGTGTACAGATTTTTATTTATTTCATCCCTTATTTTTGCCCGAACCCTTTTGGTTCGCCGGGAAGCCCTTATTTTTGCCTAGGTATGTCAACCTAGCGGGTCTTTTATTTATGCGTAGTATTTTTTCACTATGTCTGCATTGGCGGGGTGAGGAAGGTCGTCACCATCCATGGTGGTTAGGATCATGGCTCCTCCTGAGAACACACGTTTAACCACAAATGGCCCTTCATAAGTAGGGGTCCATTTGCCCCGGGGATCACTTTGAGGAAGGATGATGCGTTTGATTACCAGGTCCCCAACTTGATACTCTTGCGGTCTGACTTTCTTGTTAAATGCCCTGATCATCCGTTTCTGATACGTTTGACCGTGACAGATAGCAGTGAGCCTCTTTTCGTCAATCAGATTTAGTTGATCAAGTCGAGTCTGGATCCAATCATCTTCATTCAAGTCTGCATCCTTCATTATCCGGAGAGAGGGTATCTGGATTTCGATCGGCAAGACTGCCTCCATGCCATAGACTAGGGAGAAGGGAGTTGCCCCGGTTGACGTCCTTGCTGAGGTGCGGTACCCATGAAGAGCGAATGGTAACATCTCGTGCCAATCTTTATAGGTCACTGTCATCTTCTGCACAATTTTCTTGATATTTTTATTGGCTGCCTCTACAGCCCCATTCATCTTCGGCCGATAGGGGGAAGAATTGTGGTGCTGTATCTTGAATTGTTCACAGAGTTCAGTGATCATTTTGTTATTGAGATTGGTACCATTGTCCGTAATGATTCTTTCTGGGACTCCGTACCGACAAATCAGATTATGCCGGATGAATCGTGCCACGACGCTCTTGGTTACTGTGGCATAGGAAGCTGCCTCGACCCATTTCGTGAAGTAATCGATTGCCACCAAGATGAAGCGGTGTCCATTGGATGCCGTCGGTCGGATTTCACCGATCATATCGATGCCCCACATTGCGAAAGGCCAAGGTGCCGTTAGGACATTCAAAGGAACCGGAGGGATATGCACCTTGTCAGCATAGATCTGGCACTTATGACAAGTCCGGGAGTGCTGGTAACAATCGGCTTCCATTGTGGACCAGAAATATCCTGCCCGAAGGATTTTCTTAGCCATGGTATGTCCACTGGAATGGGTTCCAAATGTTCCTTCATGCAGTTCCATCATAATTTTCTCTGCTTCAGCCTTATCCACACAACGTAACAGAGTTGAATCATGATTCCGTTTGTAGAGAATGCCGTTGCTGAGGAAGAATTTTGCAGCAAATCTCCTCATGAACTTCTTATCATTGACAGATGCACCTTCCGGGTATTCCTGGGCTTCCAAGTACCTCTTCACCTCGTGATACCAGGGTTTTTCAGTCACCTTCTCAGCCTCGAGCTCGCAGCAGTAAGCCGGTTCATCCAACTTCCAGATTGTGATTTGAGGAGCCTCATTATCCCATTTAACTTTGAACATTGAAGACATCGTGGCTAGTGCGTCCGCTAGCTGATTCTCCTCTCTGGGGAAATGCTCAAAAGTTATCTCTTCAAAGTGAGGGAGCAAGGTCGACACATACTCCTTGTAAGGAATGAGATTCGGGTGTTTCGTATCCCACTCGCCTTTGATCTGATTGATCACGAGAGCGGAATCTCCGAAGACACTTAGAAACTTGATCCTCAGGTCGATTGCAGCTTGTAAACCCATGATACATGCCTCATATTCTGCCATGTTGTTGGTGCAGCTGAAACATAATCGGGCGGTGAGTGGAGTATGAGTCCCCTTGGGAGATATGATTACAGCGCCGACGCCGTTACCCAAAGCATTGGAGGCTCCATCAAAATGCATAGACCATCGGGATCCTTCCTCAGGTCCTTCATCCGGTCCAGGTACTTCACAGTCAGTTACCACCATGATGTCTTCGTCCGGAAAATCAAAGTTCAATGATTGATAATCGTCCACAGGTTGGTGTGCCAAATGATCAGCCAGTACACTCCCCTTAATTGCTTTCTGAGTTGTATACTGGATATCATATTCTGTTAAGATCATTTGCCATCTCGCTATCCTCCCAGACAGAGCGGGCTTTTCAAATATGTACTTGATGGGATCCATCTTTGAAATCAATAAAGTAGTGTGAGTCAGCATATACTGTCTCAGCCGGCGAGCAGCCCATACAAGAGCGCAGCAAGTTTTCTCAAGCAGTGAGTAACGAGACTCACAGTCGGTAAACTTTTTGCTCAAGTAATAAATAGCGTGCTCTTTTCGGCCAGACTCGTCATGCTGCCCCAGCACACACCCCATTGAATTATCAAGCACTGTCAAGTATAGTATCAGAGGTCTTCCTTCCACTGGTGGCATAAGAATGGGTGGCTCTTGGAGGTATTCCTTTATTCTTTCAAAGGCGGCCTGACATTCATCATTCCAGCGTACCACTTGATCTTTCTTCAGTAATTTGAAGATTGGCTCACAAGTAGCAGTCAGATGTGATATGAATCGGGCAATGTAATTCAGTCGTCCTAGGAAACCTCTGACTTCTTTCTCTGTTTTTGGGGTCGGCATCTCTTGAATAGCTTTAACCTTGGCAGGGTCCACCTGGATACCTTTATCACTTACAATGAAACCTAGCAATTTTCCGGACCTCACCCCGAAGGTGCATTTGTTGGGATTCAATCTCAGCTTGTACAACTTGAGTCGGTCAAACAACTTCCTCAGATGATCAAGGTGCTCCTCCTCAGTTTGAGACCTTGCAATCATGTCATCAACGTATACTTCAATCTCATGATGGATCATATCATGAAATAAAGCAACCATGGCACGCTGATAGGTTGCCCCAGCATTTTTCAATCCGAATGGCATGACCTTATAACAGAAGGTGCCCCACTGGGTCACAAAGGTAGTCTTCTCCATATCTTCTGGAGCCATCTTGATCTGATTATACCCTGAAAAACCATCCATGAAGGAGAACACCTTGTGTTGAGCTGTATTGTCAACAAGGACATCAATGTGAGGTAGGGGGAAGTCATCCTTGGGGCTGGCCCTGTTCAGATCCCTGTAGTCAACACACATTCTGACCTTACCGTCCTTCTTCGGCACTGGCACAACATTGGCAACCCACTGAGGGTAAGAAGTTACTGCAAGGAAACCTGCATCAAATTGTTTCATCACCTCAGCTTTAATCTTCTCAGACATCTCTGGACGCATTCGTCGAACTTTTTGCTTTACTGGAGGGCAATCTTCCTTGGTCGGCAAATGGTGAACTACAATGTCGGCATCCAAACCGGGCATATCTTCATAGGACCAAGCAAAAATCTCCATGTAGTCTTGTAGCATCTGGATCAATCGTTGCTTCACGCTGAGCTCTAGATTGGCACCAATTTTGACCTCTTTCTTATCTGTCTCAGTACCCAGGTTAATTGTCTCCACAGGCTCTTCATGTGGTTGAATAGCCCTCTCTTCCTGTAGTAGCAGTCTTGCGAGTTCACCAGGCACTTCGCAATCATCTTCACCTTCGTCTTCGGCCAAGTTGATCGGATTTTCGAAGTCATAACTGGCGGTAGCAGAGCTGTTGCCAGTGAGATCCAGAGTGGATTGAAACCTGTATAAGTGAGTGTGTGTAAATATAGCTGTTTTGCAATATGTATAACACAGAAAGAAAAAGAGCACAAGATTTGGAATGCAACAAACGTCCAATGTTTTGATTGATGATATATGAAAATGTCATACAAAAAGCCCTCACAAATGGAGCTACGATGCCCCGGGCAGGACACCGAGCCAACAGAGTTTTAACATATTGTTTGTTACAAATTTGGAAATCAAAAGAAATCAATTACTGCGTGACAAATGTGATAGGGGTAAAATCCTTTGCTGTCCAGTTGCTTGGTCCGTCGCTGGCAGTCGGGTAGATCCAATTATCAAACTCAGCTTCCTCCACATCCTCCTCGATAGCATTCACCCTTGAGCTGGAAATAAACACCGGAGCCTTTCCAATCTTCTCTTTGCGCACCGCCTTCTGAGCCTCTGCAGTAAAGCCTAGCCCAAACTTGTCGTTCTTCTGAGTGAAGTCAGGAAGCTGACCCCAGTGTGCACCATTGCCTTTCTGAACCACAGCCCGGGCATCCCTTAGGGAAACCATCTTCAAGGAATCATTCTCTTCGGCCATTGTCTCCGCAGCTGCTGAAATTGGATGTACCTCCTCGAAATGTTGGAAGGGAGTTTCAATAAATTCTCCGTCCATCTCGATGTACCTGAAGGAATTCAAATGGCTCACCATATACTCCTCTTCTCCTTGCACAGTGACAATTTTCCCCCTGACGGGATACTTCAGTTTTTGGTGTAAGGTGGAGGTCACTGCCCCAGCTTTGTGGATCCAAGGTCTACCCAACAGACAGGAGTACGATGGACGTATATCCATCACGTAAAAGGTAGAGTCAAACACTTGAGAGCCCACACGAATAGGGATGTTAACCTCTCCATGAACCATCCTCTTGGAACCGTCAAAGGCTCTGACGATGATATTGCTGGGTTTCAACTCCAGGCCTTCATAATCCAGACGATCCAAAGCCTTTTTCGGAAGAACATTCAAAGAAGAACCAGTGTCCACCAATACATGTGCCAGAGTAGTGCCCCTGCATTCAATAGAGACATGCAGGGCATCATTGTGGTTTCTCCCTTTTGCGGTTAGGTCAGCATCTGAAAAGCCCAAGCCGTTGTCCGCCGTCAAATTTGCTATGCAGTCAGTGAACTGAACTGCAGACGTCTCCTGCGGCACATGGGCCGTCTTGAGAAATGAGATCAAGGCTTTTGCATGGGCCTCGGAACATAGTAATAAGGAAAGCAGGGAGATCTTGGAGGGTGTATGCCCTAACTGTTCGACAACATTAAAATCACTTTTCTTTATTATTTTCAGAATCTCCTCCATTTCTTGTCGGGAGGCCTCAGCATTCACGGGTATTGGTGCCTCCATCCGGGCAGGCTCTTCTTCAATCCCTTTGCCCCGAGCATTTGATGACTCGGCAGCAGGGGACACAATTTGATCAGCAACAGGACTTGGTAAACTTGCAGGTTTTATGAGGAGGGGTTTTCGAATGGCGGGTGGCGCAATGTCAGGCGAGAAGAGCCTGCCACTGCGGGTGACTTTAGCTGGACCGGTGATATCGCAAATGCTGGCACTAGCATCAAATTCTTGCTTGATTCCATTTACATATACGTCTGCCCCATAATGCCAGGGGACAGCCCTATCAGACACGTAGGAGAGGGGTCCTGGAACAGTAATGATCACAGGCGCAACTGTCAAGATTTGAATAGGCTTCTTTGGGGGAGCCTTGGTTGGATTTTTGAAGATGGTAATCACGGAAACTTCTTTCATTGGAACCAAATGAACAGCAGTCTTTTTGAATAGAATCTCCTTGCTATCCATTAGGCCTTGGATGCCTAACCTTAGCAAAGGACAATCAGATAGGGAAATAGCACAGAATGGGCAACCTTCGCCGCAACCCGGAAATAAACCGGCCCGCAGTAGGTTCTTCTTAACAGTCTTCAAAGGGGTAACAACTTCATCTATCGAAACAGCATACACTTCTTCCTCAATGGCATTCACCCTATGCTGGGGCATAGGAGCCGTTACAACATTCGGTCTTTCCGGCGCTTCAAACTGAATTTCTTTTGCGTCAATTAGATCTTGCACTTTGTTTCTCAAGGCCCAACAATCATCAGTAGTGTGCCCGGGACTATCAGAATGATAAGCACACCGGGCATTCGGGTTGTATTTAGGGGACGCAGTGTTGACGACCTTAGGAGCTTCTTTGAGGGTCACCAGGTTGGTGGATAACAGTTGGGGTAAAATTTGAGATAATGTCATACTCAATCGGGTATACTGCCTCTTGGGCCTTTCACCTCTTTGTTGATTGTACTGCTGAGGAGCAGCAACAGGTTTAGAGATGACCAAAGCATTAACGGCTTGGCGACTTTCGGGCTTGACTTGTCTTCTAGGGCCA
This sequence comes from Vicia faba, assembly GCA_948472305.1. Classification (NCBI taxonomy): domain Eukaryota; kingdom Viridiplantae; phylum Streptophyta; class Magnoliopsida; order Fabales; family Fabaceae; genus Vicia; species Vicia faba. The sequence goes on along the minus strand of OX451740.1, from coordinate 1,314,115,279 downwards.
TAGACGGCGCTTGCTTCTTTCTTAAATGGCCTCTTCTCAGCACTTGTAGAGGCAGCCTTCTGTATCTTGCCTGACCTGATGCCAGCTTCAATTCTCTCTCCCGTTAATATCAAATCTGTGAACCCAGCGGAGGAGTTACCAACCAAATGATTGAAAAACGGACCAGACAACGTTCCCAGAAACATATCAACCAGCTCTCGATCAGTTAATGGAGGCTGCACCCTGCCAGCCAAAACTCTCCATTTTTGAGCGTACTCTTTGAATCCTTCACCCGTCCCTAGAGACATACCCTGAAGTTGGGTACGTGTAGGAGCGAGATCAGAATTATATTGGTATTGTCTGTAGAAAGCAGTCGCCAAATCCTCCCAGTGCCGGATGCTAGCTCCGTCTAATTGGTAAAACCATTCGAGCTGTGACCCCGAAAGGCTGTCTTGGAAGAAGTGAATCCAGAGGTTTTTATCCGCCGTGTAAGGTTGGATTTTCCTTACATACGACCTCAGATGCAGCTTTGGGCAGGAGACCCCATCATACTTGGCGAAGGCAGGCGCCTTAAACTTGTGTGGAATTACTACTCCGGAAGATAATCCCAAATCCCCGAAATCCAGTCCCGGCACGTTCTGAATTTCCATAGCGCTCAAGCGGTCCTCCAATTGTTTGTATCTGTCAGCAGCAGGTGGGTATTGTTCCTCGTTATAGTCCGTCTCGTTGTCGGAGACTGCGGGACTAGGAGCTCCTCCCCCTTGGGGACTGTTTTTCTCAGCAGAAGAAGTGGTTGGATCAGCTTCATTGTGGAGTGTGTTCCCAAATCTGCGTCCGGTGTTGAACATTGCCGTCCTCTTTTTCTTCTTCTTCTTCAGGAGTAGAGTCTTCAACTCTTGCTGACCCTGGGCTAGGCTTAGGACCATCTCTTGAAACTGTGCACTTTGGGCCTGAAGGGCCTTGATTGCTTGTTCACTGGATGACTCCGAATTCATGATGACTGTGCACACAAACAGCGAAGAAAATTAAGCAACCTGTGAAATAGGGTACCTGCTATGCATATGGTGTAATGGAATGCGTATGTTTTATGTTTTCAAAGACAGATAAGATTCAACTTTGTAGACAAAAAGGGAAACACACTTCATTAGATTAAAATTTTTCAATTGTTCAACAATTTGCCCTTAGGCATTACAGGAATGAAAAATACGGAAAAGGAAATAAAACTACAAAAGGGAATAATCAAAGCTCATCAATGCTCCCATGGCCTCCTTCTCTCAGTGCTGATGTAGTTGTTCAGGACACGTTCTTCCTCCAATTGCTTAGTCAGCCTTTGGACCTTCCTTTCCTGCTCGTTGAACTTCTCCCGATAGAAATCCCGTTCTTCCTTTAGCTGTGCCCAAGATCTCTTCATGGTGTCAAAATCAGTAGGTATCTGAGGAGGGAGGACAGTTGGAGGAACCCCATCTTCATTGGGAGTTTCAAGGATGATTGGTCTGACAGCGTCGTATGGCATACCTAACTTCTGAGCACGGATGCGGACCCATTTGCAATAGGGCTCCAATGGTAAAAAAGTCTTTGGTCCTAACTCAAGTGGGTCAGCTTTGTGGATTCTGTCCCAAGCTCTAATGAATCCCTGGCGTAGTTTGTCACTGCCTGCCTGAAACTCAAAATGGAAGTGAGGAACCAGCATTTCATGGGGCCCATCTCCTCTGGCCCTTCCAAACTGACGGAGAGCTAAACATGGATTGTAAGAGATTCCTCCTTGGATACCAATCAACGGGACATTAGGGTATTCTCCGCAACGGTCGATAACAGCTACCTCATCCAAGCCTCTGAGAGTCCAAGTGATATCCTTATCTGTGAGAGACATTAACCTCCGAGCCCAACCTTTTCCTTCTTCATTCTTCAGCACGGACTTAGGAAGGTGCGAAATAAACCACCTTACCAGCAAAGGAGCACAACACCACGGAGTTCCCCGTTTTCGAGCAGTACGAGCATAGAGTTGTTGTAGAATGTCACCCAAGAGAGTGGGTACCGGATTCCGAGACATGAAGATTCTTATGACATGGATACTGATGAAGGTGTCAGGGTTGGGAAACAATACCAGACCATAGATCAAAAGAGCCAGAATATCCTCATATGCTTTGAAGTCCAAGTCATTCCAGAAATCATTAGCCTTGCCAACCAGAAATTTGACCAAAAAGCCCTTGATCCCATTTCTAGTTTCCCAGTTGGACAATACCTCTTCTTTGGTCAAGGGGAGAATTGCAGCAATCTCTTCAGGCCTAGGAGTCTTTTCCAAACCAGTGAAAGGAGTTTGTTCCAAGACAGGAATCCCAAGCAAGTAAGAGAACTCTTCCAGGGTAGGAACCAGCTGGAAGTCTTGAAAGGTGAAACAATGATGCAGAGGGTCATAAAACTGGGTCAGAACACTTATCAGTTGTTGGTCCCATTTCGCAGTGATCAAGCCAAGGAGGGAACCATGTTTGTTGATGAAGGAGGTAGTGTTTGGAATTCTTTCAACCAGATCTTTGAGTAAAACTGGTGGTTGAACAAAGTTGAGCCGGACAGTATTTCTACGCACGGGCATCATGATGTCCTACAAAACAGAGCAAAGATGAAACCTTTTTGTCTTTGAAATGGGTCAGCTTTGCATGCAATGGTATGATGGCATGATGCTATGATGAAGCACATCACAAGTATTCACATAGGCAGATAAAGCACACAAGTCACACAAGACACCCTTAGGTTTCAGGCCAGCATGAGTTTCAGGTATTACCCTCTTTTGGTTTTGTTGGTTAAAACCTGTCCTATCAAAAGCAACCGGGTTCTAGAGGATCTCAAATCATTGGCTACCCTCAATCGGTCATAACTCCAGCATCGCAATCTTTTCTCGCGGCCAGAACCATCTCGAGAGTTTAGCCTCAATGAGTGTAGCATACTGCTACTGTCCTAATAGCCAAGTTGGTCAATTTAGGGTTCTAAGGTTGGTTGGTGTTTAATGACCCCTTAGAAGACCTATATTCTCCCCGTTACAACACAAGGGATATAGGTACAGACTAAGATGCCACACCAACGTAGCCACTGCTTCACCCATGTCGGTCTACGCCGGACAGGTCCCTCACAGATTATGCTACCTAAAAAGGGTATTTCCCAGATCCGGGTTAGGATCTATGAAACTCCAATGCAAAGCCCACAAACATAAAAGCAAACAAAGCAAACAATTGAAAACACAGGTGATCCAAAACCCTAAGGTTACTCCACTTTTAAGTATGTCCCCAGCAGAGTCGCCAGTTCTGTGATACGGTGGGAGAACTGACTTGAGGTTTGCGTTTGTATTCGCAAATGTTGCGGTTAGCAAGAGTCGCCACCGACTTTTTATTTTATCCTAAGGAAAGGTTAAAAAGCACAGCAAAAACCTTTTGAGATGTTTTCTCGGGTTCGGGGAGTAGATTATAGAAAGGGAAGGTATTAGCACCCTTTCTATCCATGGTTATCCATGGGCTCTTAGTTACTTGCTTAGATCACTTGCCTTTTGTTTTCAATTGTTTTAAATGGTGCTTGAGTGTGTGGGTTTTGAAAATGTTTTGAAAAGAGGCCAATGTGGTGGCAACCTTTGCAATGATCCATGTGGGGATGTATACAAAGATGTATGTCTTTTGAAAAGGTTTTCATTTGTTTTTTGAAAGTTTTTGTTTTGAAAGTGTTGTGATGTGTGGTTTTGAAATTAGGCAAGTGTTTTGTTTTACAAGTTGATTCAAGTAACTAAGAGGTTATCTACTCCTAAATTTCTCAAAAGATTATTGCTATACTTTAACCCTTTTAACAAGTTTACACCACCATTGCATTTGGTGGGCAACCTTGTGTTAGGATGTGAAAGGGGCAGGCGCGGGTCATCGTTTAGACCATAATTGTAACGACGTTAAATGTCTTTGGGCAATTTCTTTAAGGGACTTGATCATTTGTTTTGTTTGTTTGAAAAAGTTTTATCGAGGGACTATGATCATTCAAACTGTTTGCTTTGCCCAAAGATGTTCAACATACAATATGGCCCATTTATTTGAAGGCAACAAGTGGAATACCCTAGGGGGTGCAAGTGTGATTTGTGTGTCCATTTTCATGCTTGTTTATCTTGTATTAGGTCAAACTATTTTTTATCGTTTTTTCGCATACAAACCCTAATTCTAGCATGTTATTATTTAGAAAGCAATAAAGTGCGAAATTAAAATTACTAAGCTATTACACAACCAAATATGGGAAGGGGGGTACAAATGTTCAAATGGGGATATTGACAAGAATTTAAATCTAAATTATTACAACAATTGGGTATTTTGCAATGCATAATTAAATGTAAATTAAATAAATATGTGAAATGTAAAAAGAAAGTTTCTATATGTATGAGAAAATATTATTTATGTAAAAGGAAAAAGAAAATAAAAATGTATTTATTTTTTTAGTATTTTGAAACTTAGGGTAAGAAACCCTAATTTTTATATAAAAAGTATTATTATCTAATTTAATTCTACTATTTATTTATTATTTATAAAAATAACCTAAAATGAAGTATATTGTAAAAAAGAGTATTTTTGTATCAAATGTTAACAAAATAAAAAATCAAGTATTTTTATATCTTTTTCTTAAATACATTAATAATCAAATATATATATAACCCTAAATATGTATTTTTTCTAAAATAAATATTTAAATATTTTAATAAAAATAAAAAGTAAAGTATATTTTTTTGTGTAAAATATTTTCATAAAGTAAATAAAATAATAAAAATGTATCTACACTATTTTCTATTTATTTCAATAATAGTATATATATATATATTTGTATATAACAAAAGAAATAAACAAATAAATATGCCATAAATGCAAAAAGTAGTGGAAAAAATATTTTAAAAATTTTAATGGTATGAGAAAAAATAAACAAAGTCAATCCAAAAAGAAAAAGTGAAAAATGTCAAAAAATGAGCAAATGGGCTCAGGGGGGTGCAAGCCAAAAAGGATGGTGTGAAAAGAAAAACAATAACAGCCCAGCCCAATAACACACTGTCTTCAACCTCCAGCTTCAAACTTTGAAAAAAACGCGCGCCTCTTGCTTCAATGTCTAACTCCTGATTCCTTGATTTTTTGAACAAACTTCCAACACAAAAGATGTTAAGCATGGAGAGACGGTTCTAACCATATAAAGAACATGTCCTATCTCTCTAAGATGAGGGAGAATTTCTCTCCCCCTCTTTCCTGACCTAATTTTTCTACCATTTTCAGAGCTCAAATTCTCTCTACTCAGGCAAAAGAAATGAAAAGTAAAGCTATGTACATGTTCAGGGCTATGAGTAGGACTTTGTTTCTTCACAAACTTAAGACTAAAGATGCCTAATAAGAGAGATACGAATTCAAACTTTTACCTGTGCAGTTGAACTTCTATGTGGAGAATGAGAGACTTTCAGTGCAATGTAATGATTGGAAAAGCTTCCTTGAAGTCCAGGGATGCTTTTTCAATGCTCACTTTGTCTTGAAACTTCTTGTATCAAGCTATAGAACTTCACCTGCAAGTCAAAGATGTGAAAATGGTGGAAGTGGTTAGAGCAACTACAGATCGTGCCTTTGCTTCTGGATAGCTTGCATATGTTGTAAGGAAGGTAGAGGAACAGGTTTGGACAGAAATGCTTGAAGGGATTGAGAGATTGCACTCAAACTGCAGGGGCACCCCTGTTTGTGCAGTTTGAGGATGATTCTGAGATGGAGGGTGTTTGAAAGGGAAATGGCTCGTGCAAAAGCTTCAATGTGGTCTATGGAATGTGTTTGATATCTTTTGTGCTGTGTTGTTTTGCTGATATGAGAGATAGCATATGTTATGGACCTTTCTTCACACTTAAGCTACCAAAAGCAAATTGGTGTTCTAGGTCAGTATAGGACCCCCTAATGTGCTGCATCAACTCCTCTTGATCAGTGTGTTATGCCCCTAATCTTGTGCTAAGCAGATCTTCTATGTACTTGTTTGATTTACTAATTGACATAAAGCTAAACTTTTCAAAAATGGAAATTCCACTTTATCTAGTTTAGGATTAAACCATTATGCAATGTTAGAACACAAAGAACATGACCTTAACACATTGAATATGCATTAAATTATTGAGTATGAAATGGTTCAAGGACCTGTAATCAAGCATAAAGCAAACTGATTTCAAATTGGCAAGGTTATGAACATGTCTTGATGAAGAACAAAAGTGAGTTTTTGCCAACTTGTGAAATTCGAATCTCCCAAGTTATGAGGTTGTTTGATGAGTTCTTGGACATTTTGGAAAGCTTGGAATGTGTACTACAATCCATCTTTGAAATGCAAATCAAAATTCCAATTGGAAGGGTATGAAAAGTGGCCTTGAAGTAGGGTAGAAAACCTTGTCAAAATAGGTCAAATTTCACTAAGTTAAAAGATGGTTTAGTGCCCTTATTCAAAAAATCATAACTTGAGATACAAGCTTCAAATGAGAAAACTTTGTGAATCAAAGTTGTAGATTTTGCAACAAGCTACAACTTTCATGTTTTGACTTTTGTTTGAATCCCAATGGATCATGGTGAAAAGATGGGGCAAAGTTGGGAAAAAATTAGGGTTTTTCATAACTTAGAAAAATTCTAAGTTATGAAAAATTCCATTTTCAAACCCTAATTTGCAATTTGTGATTTCTTGGTGAACAAGTTTCATAATTTGGCATGTTTTGATGAAAAATGAATCTTGACTCTTGATTTTGACCAAAAAGTCAAAGTTTGACTTTTCAGTATACAGTCAAAATTGATCAATTGACTGGGAAATTCAACTGTCAATCTTGTGTACTTGGGATCTTTTGAGCTTGATGAACATGTCAAGATAATTCCATGGGGTCCTTGAGTCCATATGTGAGCTTGGTTTGCCATTGGCTAGGTCAAACAGTCAAAAATTGCCTTTGTGCAGTCAAAACCCTAAAAATGACCATTTTGCCCTTTTGGTGATCTGATCAAATTTCTTGGGGAATTGTGATTCAAACTTGATCAAATGGTCCATGTGAGTTCATAATGTTGATGTGGATCAAATTTCATGAGATTTGACTGTCAATTGGCCACAGTTGACTTTTTCCCCAATACAGCTGATTTCTAGGTCAACTGTCCAATTGACTGGGTAAAACTTGGAATCAAGACTTGAAACTTGGTATAGGTAAACTTGGGAGTCCAACATGAAGCATGAAAGTCATCTTAGGCATTTTAGTTCAAAACATCTTTAGGCAAACACAAACCCTAATTTGAGTCCACAGTGCAAGGAGAAGTCTTGAGCAGAGGGAACCCTAATTGTATCTTGATCTTTAAATGTCTTGTGATGAGAAAAATGTTGAGGAAATGGGAGGGCAAATTTTGGGGTACAACACGTTTGAACTCAATACCTTCTGTGAAAATGTAGTCAACTCAATTTGTGAAATTTTGGCGCCGGAACCAGCTCGATACGATGAAAATCGACCAAGTTATGATTTTTTGAACATGACGCAAATAAACTTCTGTCACAAATTTTCTGCACGAAAATACCTGATAAATCCACATTTTTGAAGACCTTCTGATCGAAATTGGCTTCCAGCCGTGAGAGATGAAAACGTAGATAATGTCAAGGCGGAATTTTGGCCACCGGAACGGGTTCAAAACGAGTCACGATCTTCAAGTTATGAATTTTTTAGCGCGTAGAAACTGCACTTTCAGCACACTTTTTCACTATATCTCTTCAAGAAAACTCACACATTCGGATACCTTCTTTAAAGAATTGACTCTTGAGCCGAACCTGAATTTGAGAATACGTTATCAGAGATATCTTGGCGAAAGAATACCTGAATATGACGCGCCAGGTTGGACTTGTGAATTTTTCTTGAAACGTTTTTTGAGAAATATGGGAGGGCAAATTTTGGGGTACAACAGTTGCCCCTGTTCAATCTTCTTAGACCTGAGGATGTAGATTGGCTGACGTGCCTTTCGTAATCCGAGGGTAGAAGATGATTGAACACTAGAGTGCCCAGAAATTTGCGCTCACATAGTAGCAGTGTGATGGAAATGGGCTTATAGATGCCATTTGGAGATTGATGAATAGGATGATGGGCTTATAGATGCCATCTGGATGTTGATCGCATAAGAGATTCCTTAGCGAGAACTTGCATACCTGCAAAAGAAAAATGAGTACCTGACACGTTGCAGGAGCTGATTTCAGATGCTTGGTATAGATATGTCCTGACTGGTTACAGGAGCTGGGTCTGGAGCTTCACAAGATGATGAATGAACCAGGGATGGTTACTACCTTAGCATGAATGGTAAGAGAACCTTGGGCGACTTTAACTTCAACAACGCTCGTTGAGAAAAATCTTAGCGGGAATTACCATCTTTGCAGTATCGGGAAGAGAACTATAGACAATTATAATCTGAAAGGAATTATCACCTCACTCACCGTCGGAGAGGGAACCATCTGAAAAGGAATTATCGCCTCACTCACCATCGGAGAGGGAACCATAGGAGATTATCACCTCACTCACCGTCGGAGAGGGAAACATCTGAAAAGGACTTACCACCTCACTCACCGTCGGAGAGGGAACCATAGGAGATTATCACCTCACTCACCGTCGGAGAGGGAAACATCTGAAAAGGACTTACCACCTCACTCACCGTCGGAGAGGGAACCATAGGAGACTATCACCTCACTCACCGTCGGAGAGGGAAACATCTGAAAAGGACTTACCACCTCACTCATTGTCGGAGAGGGAACCATAGGAGACTATCACCTCACTCACCGTCAGAGAGGGAAACATCTGAAAAGGACTTATCACCTCACTCACCGTCGGAGAGGGAACCATAGAAGACTATCACCTCACTCACCGTCGGAGAGGGAAACATCTGAAAAGGACTTACCACCTCACTCACCGTCGGAGAGGGAACCATAGGAGACTATCACCTCACTCACCGTCGGAGAGGGAAACATCTGAAAAGGACTTACCACCTCACTCACCGTCGGAGAGGGGACCATATGAGACTATCACCTCACTCACCGTTGGAGAGGGAAACATCTGAAAAGGAATTACCACCTCACGCACTGTCGGAGAGGGGACCATATGAGACTATCACCTCACTCACCGTCGGAGAGGGAAACATCTGAAAAGGAATTACCACCTCACGCACTGTCGGAGAGGGGACCATAGGAGACTATCACCTCACTCACCGTTGGAGAGGGAAACATCTGAAAAGGAATTACCACCTCACGCACTGTCGGAGAGGGGACCATAGGAGACTATCACCTCACTCACCGTTGGAGAGGGAAACATCTGAAAAGGACTTACCACCTCACGCACCGTCGGAGAGGGAACCATAGGAGACTATCACCTCACTCACCGTCGGAGAGGGAAACATCTGAAAAGGAATTACCACCTCACTCACCGTCGGAGAGGGAACCATCTGGGATAACTTCTACCGAGTCTTCATCAGAAAAATCTGTTAGGAGTCGATTTAGCTGGACTAGAGAAGGCCTTGGACTGGATAAGAAATCTTCGAAGTCGATTAACTGAACCGGTCTAGGTCTTGAAATATGATTGAGAATTTCAACTGCATCTTTCCTGAAAGATAAAGGTCAGTCATATGCAATGTATGATATGGATCAAGCAATGATGTTCTCAACATAAATGAGATTTGTATGATATAATGCGTCTATGCATGCTATAATGATGTATGTGATATTTATGTATGTGTTTTTCGTCTAGGAAAGTAAATCCTTGACGGGTGCCGGGAATTCATATCCTGGGCTGATGTTGAAGAATAGATTTTGCTTCTGCTGGGGATGATAACTGCAAGAATACCGGTAGGAGAAGATGACTCCGTTGCGGAACAAGCTTGGCGAAATGGAAAATTCTGCGGGGAGAAAATATACTCTAGCGACCATGCTGGGAAGCAATACTCTGTGGGGAGAGAGATACTTTTGCTGAATTGTTGATAATAGCTTGCTGAGGATACTCTTGTTGCGTTGGAAGTGTTGATGGACTTCGCTGGGGTAAGAAGACTTTGTCGAGAACGCTCTTTCCGTGGCTTTTAGCTGAGGATAACCCAGTTATATCCTGGTAAGGGCATAACTCTTTGAATAAAGCCGGGAGACGTGTTCGCGCTCTGCAAGGGTAAGCTTCCAGAATCTACTGGGGATAAGCTTACTGCTTGGGGAGATGAATTCCAACTTTCTTGGTGAACTGGATTGGACTCTCCTGGGGAAGTATTGAACTGTATTGGTTATGTTCTTCCACGGAACCTACCTTGATACCTTGGAGGACAGAACAATCAGATTACTTAAACCATCCATTATTGCCCCTGTTTCTATGGGGGAGGCATCTGTGGGATGCTGATAATTGTTGAGGGTCAAACCTTCTTCTGGTAGGCAGGTGACAAGATGACAGGACATAGTCGTACGCTTTGATCCCTAACTTTTGCCTGGACCGCCCTTTCAGGTTTTCAGTCCACCGGGATACCCATTTTTGCCCAAGCCGCCTTTTCAGGTTTTCGACTTGCCGGGTGTACAGATTTTTTTCATTTCATCCCTCATTTTGCCCGAACCCTTTTGGTTCGCCGGGAAGCCCTTATTTTTGCCTAGGTGTGTCAACCTAGCGGGTCTTTGATTATGCATAGTATTTTTTCCGACTATGTCCACACTTTTGGAAGGCAGGGAGGTGCCCCTGTTGTTGTGTTGCCATGCCACCAGAAGATCTTCGTTTGATCGTCCGATGCCCCAAGCGACTTAGACGGAGATTTGCCCCTGGCTATTTGGCCTTTTGAGAGATTCTCCGAATCTTGACTTAACTGCCCTAGATGATGGACAATAGTCATGCCATGCCCCTTGATTGGAAGTGCTTCTGTTCATTAGGCTTTCGTCGTGCGAACTTCTATGTTGTTCAAACAAAAAGTCATATGCAAACAAAGTTATGTTAAAAATGCAAAGCTTATGTCTGTCTTGAAGATTTTGAAAATGCATTCTTTTTTCATAAAACAAATGAATGTTTGTAAAACGTGATGTCAACTCCGTATTTTACCGTAGGCCTTAAGGAGTCAGGATACCTTTCGTAACAGTATGCTTTCGAACTAACCCATGCTTCAGCTAGGACTTTTAAGGGTTATAACGTGGCCTGGTTCACGGTTTAAGAAACAAAGGATAAAGGCTCAAATTTTATTTGTACCCACCCGCTCTTCGTGATGTTCTCCAAACCTAAACTCAGTTGATCATGCGTTAGACCTTGTTCGAGTCTTTGCTCTGATTTTCCGGTGATGATTCGGATGTTGATAACTTATTTTGAATAGGCAGTCATTCCTTTTTTGTTGAGGGTTTGTTGGACCTCTCTCTTTTCTGATTTTTTTTGTTATCCCTTTCTTTTTTGCCTGAACTGTTTCCTTTTTTGGAATCACAGTCAGCGGGATGCCCCAGTTTTGTAAGTCTCCTTCATGGGTTTTGACTTAATGGGTTTTTTATTTTTTGAGATAATGACTGCCTTTCTTTATTGATTATTCGGAACCATCACTGTCTTTTTTCATTTTGTAAGGACCTCTTTGGTGCCATTCATTATGCACTTGGATCAACTGAGAGACTACCCTGCCCCAGGTTATGATTAAAGGTTTTTTAAATTTCGAAAAGAAAAACTCCTACTTCTTTGGCTCAGAGGGGTTGACGAGGGATTATCATCCTTATAACTCCAGTGTTTAGGGATTGAAACAATGCCTGTACCTCATCAGCGGTGTCTGTTCAAAAGCATACTGTAAAGATCATGGTATCGTTTTCGTCATCCTCCCTCAAGAGGCTTAGAATTATTAATCGAGTGTTGACATCAGAAAAAATATGAAAGCAATTTGTATATAGTGAACACGAATATATTGCTTCAGAACAGACATATGCGATGCATTAATGAAATAACAATGTTTAACATGAGTAAATGTTTGGACAATCAAAGCACAACACAACTTGAACATTCGAATGAACAAAAGTTTCCCAGTCTCAGAGCTTGTCACTTCAAATGGTGAGCCTTGGAGGGACGGTAGAAAAATTCAGCCTGACCATCTTGTGTGAATTCCAGTGCCCCTTCATCAATCAGGTCCTGAATCTTATTCTTCAAAGCCCAACAATCCTCTGTATCATGCCCCGGGCTATCAGAATGATAAGCGCAGCGAGCGTTGGGGTTATACTTTGGTGACGTTGTATTTTGAAACTTCGGAGCCTCTTTTAGAGTTACCAGCTTGGTCTCCAGCAACTGTGGCAATATCTGGGATAAGGTCATGTTGAGCCGAGTGAACTGCCTCCTTTCGCTCTTTTGTTGGTTGTGATGTTGAATTTGTGACGCTGGAGCCATTTGAGGAGTTCTCTTATCCTCTTTCCTCAAAGGTGGTCGAACGATGACTGGCTTTTTGCCCTTAGACTTTTGCCCCAGCTGGTTACCCTGAAGCAGTTGGTTGACGAGAAACCAGAGCTCATCTTGTCTTTGAGCTAACCCTTGAATAGCAGTCACCTGCCCCAGCATCTGGGCTTTCAATGCATCCACCTCAGCTTGTAGGTGTTTCAGCCTTTCACCCTCAGCACTGTTTCTAACAAAGGTCTCCATGAGAAGTGTCCTTAGCTCCTCCTGCCCCTTGGATAGATTCAGGAGGATTTCCCCGAACCGAGTCTCTTGAGCAAGATAGTCCTGGTTATCTGGTTGGAAGGCCATTGCTGAAATAAACAGCGAGAAAGGTAAGTGACCTGCAACAAAGATACCTGTTATGTAATGATGTGTATGACATGCATGCAATGTTTTCAAGGACCTCGCAGGGTAAACAAGAAAATTGTTAGCATTGGAAACCGGTGACTTGATTGAAAGAACTTCATATTTGTTGAGAGTCTTTCTTCCAAGGGTCAAAGGCTCACCATATCCCGTGGGTCATAGCCTCTGACTTTAGTCATCATGTCTGGTTTTGGTTTCCAGACAACCTTGGTTAGGGGAACCTTCTTCAAGAGTCAGAGCTCACCATATCCAGTGGGTCATAGCCCCTGACAACTTTGGCTAGAGGAAAATAAATCCTCTTTGCCCCTTGCTAGATGTTTGATTTATCATGACCTGCATCACAAGCCTTTGAGATCCTTGAAATGGGTTAGGATGTATGCAATGGTATGATGTCATGATGCATGGGGTAACATGGGTAAACCTTGTTATAAGTCCCTATTAAGGACTATAAACAAAACCTGCAAGCAAACTCAGTAAACCCTGTTATGAGTCCTAATTAAGGACTAAAACAAAACCTGCAAGGAATTCAATAAACCCTGTTATAAGTCCTAGTTAAGGACTATAAACAAAACCTGCAGGAAACTTAAGTGTCAGACAACAAGCATGCAAATAGTCAAGTACGAAGGCACACAAGTCACACAAAAGAGCCCTTAGAGTTTAGGCCAGCATGAGGTCTAGGTATTACCCTCTTTCAGTTTGTTGGTTCATACCTGTCCTATCAAAGTAACCGGGTTCTTAGAGGATCCCAATATCATTGACTACCCTCAATCGGTCATAACTCCAGCGTCGCAATCTTTTCTTGCGGCCAGAACCATCACGAGAGTTTAGCCTCAATGGGCGTAGCATACTGCTACTGTTCTAATGGCCAAGTTGGGTCATTTAAGGTTCTAAGGTCTGTTGGTGCTTAATGACTCCTTGGAAGACCCATATTCTCCCCGTTTCAACACGAGGGATATCGGTACAGACCAAGGCGCCACACCAACGTAGCCACTACTTCACCCATGTCGGTATACGCCGGACAGGTCCCTCACAGCTTATGCTACCTAAACAGGGTATCCCCAGATCCGGGTTAGGATCTATGTAACTCCCATGCGACCCACAAATTTAAAGCAGACAAGTCAATACAATTGAAAACACAGTTATGAACTAACCCTAAGGTACACCTCACTTTATAAGTTTGTCCCCAGCAGAGTCGCCAGTTCTGTGATCGGTGGATCTGGAACTGACTGTTTAACGATGGTTCGCGAAATGTCGTGGAAGCAAGAGTCGCCACCGTCTTTTATTTTCTCCAAATGGAAAGGACAAAAGCACAGAAAAATTCCTTAAAGAGATTGCTCTCGGTTCGGGAGGTAGGTTATAGAAAGGGAAGGTGTTAGCACCCTTTCTATCCATGGTTATCCATGGGCTCTTAGATACTTGCTCATTTGTGTTTTCAAAATGGTTTGTTTGCTTTTCAACTGTGGGTTTAAAAAAGTTTCTTTGAAAATTCCAGTTCGACTCTTGTATCGGTCCTCAAGAGTGTTTGAAAAATTGCTTTCGAAAGCTTTTTGAAAAGGTGTCGGTGTGAAAAGTATTTTTGAATTTGTTTTGAAATTAGAGCAAGTATCTAGAGTTGTCTACCTACCCTAAGGAATTCGTCTGTGTAAATGTCCTTTAAAGTAGTGTCATCCCACCATTGAGAGGTAGGTAGCACCACTGTTGGAGGTGTTCGGGTCAATTCGAGGTTCGGGACATGGTGATCACCAGAGCAATGGGAAGACACCTTAGAAGCTACCCTCATGCCAGGTTCCCGGATCATGAGGACTTACTAAGACATCCTCTACTCGACGATCACCTTTCGAGGCAAGGCAACAGTGAGGCGTACCCTAGGGGTGGTGTGTGATTCGTGTGTCAGATTCAAATATTTTATCTTGTCATGTTATTAGTGATCTATGCGTTTGTTTTTATTTTTTTGTCATTCATTCTTGCATGCATTTTATTAGCAGTTAAAAAGATGCGGAAAATTAAAAGTTCTAAACTATTACAAAGGCGCGGGTCCACATCGCCAAAATTTCCAGAACCCGATTTGACAGAAAATAAATAAAGAACTAAAGTGCGAGAAATATAAAATGTCCGAGTTACATGGCTTTGGGAGAATTACATAAATATTTAAAAGAAACGAAATAAAACGCGCGAATTGAAATAAGATTGGAAACGAGGGCGTTGGACCCTTTTGAAGTTAAATTGAAATTAAAAATTAATTAATTATTTATTGAAATAAAAGAAGTGTTTTTTAGGTTTTTTTGCATTTATGAAATAAGAAAATTAAAATTAAAATTAAAAGAAACCCTAATTCTAAGTTATTTTTAATTATTTGAGAAAAATGTTAAAGTTTAACTTAATTTACTAAAGAATTTATGTACATGTTTATTTACAAAATAAATTAGTAATTAATAATAATAATAATGATGAGAAAATTATTTATTAAAAAAAATGATGAAAAAGTTAAAAAAACCTAATTTCTACATATTTAATTTATTAAGAAAAATATTAAAGTTTTGAAACCTAAATTAATCTAATTAATTGTTTAAAGTTTATTTATAAAAATAATAATAGTAAAATTAATATTAATAAAATAAACATTTTTTTGATTTTTCTGTATATTATATTTATTATGAAAATTATTTTATGGAATTAAAAGAAAACAATTAAAAAAACAATTAAAAGAATAAAAAGGAAAAACAAATAAAAATTAAAAATTGAGCAAATCATAGGGGGTGTCTGGCCCAAGGGGAGGTTTTTTGAAGTATTGACTCCTGAGTACCGTGGTCTGCATTCTTTGGCCATTGGATTGAGTTTCATGCATAAGTTGTTCTACTTTGGCCATTTGGCTTTTGGCTTTTGGCTTTTGGCCATTTGTGTTCTGGCTTCAACGTTCCCTTAATGTCTGGCTTAATGTCTGCCTCGCCATGGTGTCATGCATAAAATGTTCTGTTTTGGCCATTTGGCTTTTGGCCTTTTGGCCATTTGGCTTTTGGCTTTTGGCCATTTGGCTTTTGGCCTCAACGTTCCTTAATGAACCTGCCTGGATCCTGTCTAAATCTGCAGTGTTGAATCTCACAAACACATCAAATAAAATCATAAAATGCAAATAAAACCAATATATGAAGAAATTTAATGTTTAGGTACAATATGACATGTATGAATGATTATACCCTTTTGATCATGGAGATCAAATCAACCTTACCCTTACTGGAAAAGTAGTGACATGAATGCTTTTATGCCCTTTGGATCATGGAGATCAAGCCAGCCTTACCCTTACTGAAGAAGTAGTGAGGTATTGGTTTATAACTGTGATGGCTTGTTTGTAGTGAGAGAGGGATTTGTAATAAGGATTTCAAGGTTTTAGGGTTCTTGAAAGAGTTTGATATTCCAACAGTGTTGTGGCAAGGTTTTTTCTCTATTTTCCTCTTTTTTCCTCCTCTCTGGTTTGTGTGAAAAGAAGGTGATTATATAATGGAAATTAGGGTAAAGAAAATGAGCTTTGAATGTGCAATTGGGCCTCCAATATTCACTTGAATTCGTCACTTTCCAGACTAAATCGCAGGGACTTAAGTGCATTTTTTGAAGTTGAAATGTGAAAACAAAATGTAGCCGACATCGAGAACTAACTCCTGTCCAAAAATCGACTCAATCGGATAAACGGTGAATTAGTTATGAATTTTTGAAGTTTCAGCTCAGACAAACTTATTTTGGGCTCCAGTGTCGACTCTGACACGTTCTTCAATAAAAAACTGGTATTGATCGGTGCATAATTTGGTCTCGACTTTTGAAGAAAAGTTGTAGATCTATGAGTCAGGGACCTTGTGTAAAAATATGAGCCCAATCCGATAAAAATTGACCGAGTTATGAATTTTCGAAGTTTCGGCCCAGATGAAATAATATTCAGCATTCAGGATTTTCAGCGTGTCACGCACTCTGAGCAAAAAACGAAGGCCTTTTGAATACCGTTTGAACTCAATACCTTCTGTGAAAATGTAGTCAACTCAATTTGTGAAATTTTGGCGCCGGAACCAGCTCGATACGATGAAAATCGACCAAGTTATGATTTTTTGAACATGACGCAAATAAACTTCTGTCACAAATTTTCTGCACGAAAATACCTGATAAATCCACATTTTTGAAGACCTTCTGATTGAAATTGGCTTCCATCCGTGAGAGATGAAAACGTAGATAATGTCAAGACGGAATTTTGGCCACCGGAACGGGTTCAAAACGAGTCACGATCTTCAAGTTATGAATTTTTTAGCGCGTAGAAACTGCACTTTCAGCACACTTTTTCACTATATCTCTTCAAGAAAACTCACACATTCGGATACCTTCTTTAAAGAATTGACTCTTGAGCCGAACCTGAATTTGAGAATACGTTATCAGAGATATCTTGGCGAAAGAATACCTGAATATGACGCGCCAGGTTGGACTTGTGAATTTTTCTTGAAACGTTTTTTGAGAAATATGGGAGGGCAAATTTTGGGGTACAACACGCTCTAGTGATCAGTCAGATCAAAGGCGAGTGGAATACGAAGCACCCAAATCTTATTCCTTACAAGGAGTATGTATTGACATTGCTTCCACACTTTGAGGAGATAACCTTTGAACACTTCCCAAGAGAGGAGAATCAGTTAGCGGACGCGCTAGCTACTATGTCTTCTATGTTCAAAGTCAATTGGGACAATGAAGCTCCTCAGATTACCATTAAAAGGTTGGACGAACCCGTGCATTGCTGTGACATCGAGACTGAAGAGGTAACAGATAAACCATGGTTTCACGAAGTAAAGAGGTATCTTGAGGCTCGGGAATACCCCGAGGGTGCATCTGTTAATGATAAGAAGTTTTTGAGGATGTTCGCTGCGAAATTCTTCATTAGTAATGGTGTCCTTTACAAGCGTAACTATGATTCCACCTTACTGTGGTGTGTGGATAAGAGCGAGGCAGAAAGGATCGTGACAGAGTTACATGAAGGTACTTTCGGGACTCATTCCAGTGGACATACCATGGCAAAGAAAATACTACGGGCAGGATATTATTGGTCTATTATGGAAGCCGACTGTTATCAGCATTCTCGGACTTGTCATAAGTGCCAAGTCTATGTTGACAAGGTGCACGTACCTCTAGTTCCTCTTAATGTATTGATGGCACCTTGTCCTTTTGCAATATGGGGCATCGATATGATTGGGGAGATCAGACCCACTCCGTCTAACGGACATCGTTTCATCCTGGTAGCTATTGACTATTTTAAAAAGTGGGTTGAAGTAGCTTCCTTTGCTACAGTAACCAAGAACGTCGTGGCACGATTTATTCGGCACAATCTGATCTATCGATATGGTGTATCCGAGAGGATCATCACGGATAATGGTACAAATCTCAACAATACAATGATCACTGAGCTCTGCAAGCAGTTCCAGATACAGCATCAAAACTCTTCTCCTTACCGGCCGAAGATGAATGGGGATGTTGAAGCAGCTAATAAGAACATCAAGAAGATTGTGCAGAAGATGGCGGTGACGTACAAAGACTGGCATGAGATGTTACCATTTTCTCTTCATGGATACTGTACCTCAGCGCAGACGTCAATAGGGGAAACACCATATTCCTTGGTATATGGTATGGAGGCATTCTTGCCCATTGAAGTTCAGATACCCTCTCTTCGGATTATGAAGGATGCAGGTTTGAGTGAGGACGATTGGATTCATACCCGGCTTGATCAGCTGAACTTAATTGATGAAAAGAGGCTTACTGCTATTTGTCATGGTCATACGTATCAAAAATGGATGATCAAGGCTTTTAACAAGAAAGTCATACGACAAGAATATCAAGTTGGGGATCTGGTGATCAAGCGCATCATACTGCCACAAGGTGATCCCATGGGCAAATGGACCCCTACTTACGAAGGGCCATTTGTGGTTAAGAACATTTTCTGGGAGGAGCCATGATTCTAACCACCATGGATGGTGATGACCTTCCTCACCCTGTCAATGCAGACATAGTGAAAAAAATACTACACCTAATCAAAGACCCGCTAGGTTGACTGGCCTAGGCAAAAATAAGGGCTTCCCGGAAAATCGAAAGGGTTTGGGCAAAAATAAGGGATGAAAATGAAAAAAACTGTACACCCGGCAAGTCGAAAACCTGAAAAGGCGGCTTGGGCAAAAAAGGGTATCCCGGTGGACTGAAAACCCGAAAGAGCGGTCCAGGCAAAAATTAGGGATTAAAGCGTAACACTATGTCTCATTGGATCATCTTGCAACCAGACACCGGTATCAACTATCAAGCTCGGGCGGCGCCAATCAATCTGATCTACCTTCAACCAAGTAGTAAAGTGATGAGATGCTCGAAGACATAAAGGCAATAGAAGAGTTAGAACCCAGTGGGATTGTTCATATAGTTGTTTTTCTTTGTTTTTCACAAACTGTGTAAATTCTATCATTCGGTGGCGTTCTCTTACTAGGACGTCAGCCTCTTGTACAAAAATGACTATTTACAGGCCAAACTTCAAAATCAATATGATTCATTTTCACAAAGAAATTTCAAATTGTTTTCCTTTTTTTTTTTTGCAAGAACGTCCAATGTTCATTTTTTGATATATGCATTTGACAATAATTGCTGCTCATAAATATATACATGCGAAACAAAAGACGATTACTCGTAATTTCAGAAACAGGTACAAACAAGAAATGTTCAAACCTTACAGTTGCTCTATCCACCAGGTATAAGGATAGACCTAGATGGAGAATACGATTAAAGGTACATTCACTCCCCGTAGGGTAGGAAATACCCGAAGACAGTATTATCAATTCTCCCCAACTGAGGCTCGCAACCGCGAATGAGTCGGTAAGACTCTCCCCAAGCAGAGTTTATCTAGCACCAGCACTAGAAGACCATCCCCAGTGGAGTCTGGAGGATTTTCCCCAGTAGAGTCTGGAAGATTATCCCCAGTGAAGTCGCCACTAAAGGTTCATCCCCAGCGGAGTTCATTTCTTCCACAAACAAGGAACTTTATCCCCGATAGAGTTGTCACCGCCAGCAAACAGTGATTCATCCACAGCCGAGGTTATTTCTCCAAATCAGCAAATCCTCAGCAGAGTGTCTCTTCCCCACAGAGTCATTCTCTCACCAATATATTCTCCAGCAGGATTGTTCTCCCAATCAGCTTCGGTCGTTATCCCCAGCGAGCGAAACTCTTTTTACTCTCCAGCAGCAATTCGGGATCTATTTTCCCTCAGCTAGAGAACATCGTTGCATGTCCATGCATCATGACATGTGCATACACATCATACAACACCATCTCATTTATTTTGAGAACATCATTGCCTGATACATATCATGCATTACATACAGCTAACCTTTACCTTTCAAGAAAGATATAATCAAATTCTCACAAAACTCAAGCTATGAAGCCCGGATCCGACCGGATAGTATCTTGATTTCTACAGCATATTGTGAAGCCTGGAGAACGACCGAATAACAGTATCAGAATACCGCGAAGCCTGGATTACGATTAAATAGTGGTATCTCTTAAAAAACAAGCTATGAAGCCCGGATTTGACCGGATAATAGTTTAATCCCCAGCAAGCCGTGAAGCCCGAATTACGACCGGATAGCAGCTCTGCCAAATACCATGAAGCCTATATTTGACCAGATAGTGGTATATCTTTAAAACAAGCTATGAAGCTCGGATTCGACCGGATATTAGTAAGCCCAACAATCAAAGGGAAGCCTGGATGCGATCGGATAACCACTTGATTTCTTTTGAAACCTAGATTTCAACCAGATAAGAAGTAAGGTATTGTAAAGCCTGGATTACGACCAGATAGCAGTACAAGACATCATGAAGCCTGGATTCGACCAGATAATGGTATAACACATCGTGAAGCCTGGATTACGACCAGATAGCGGTACAAGATACTGTGAAGCTTGGATTTCGACCAAATAACAGTTTACCTGGACAATTACTAAGAAGCCCGAAGTCGACCGGATATTAGTGTGCCCTAAATTCAAGTTAAAGCCCAGATGCAACCGGATAACATTTGAATTCATTCTGAAGCCTGGATTACGACCAGATAAGAATTGAGAAATTGCGAAGCCTGGATTACAACCGGATAGTAAGTTTAATCTCATCTCCCTAGTAAGTCACTGTAAATCCTGGAGCACGACCAGATAGCAGTCGGTCTTATCACTATGAAGCCTGGATCACGACCAGATAATAGTCCATTTTCACCTCCTCGACTAAGATACGGTTCCTCAGTAGAATAACAGACGACCGAAGCTCCTAAAATTCAGCTTTTCTCAAGAAACAGAGACGATTCACCAGTATAATAACGGACGACCGAAGCTCCTAAAATTCTATTTCTCTCAACAAAGAACAGCATTCCCCAGCGGAATCTTCCTCAACAATAGGTACACAAGTTCTCGCTAAGGAATATCTTATGCGATCGACACTCTTTCGGATGGCATCTTTAAGCCCATCTCCCGTCATAAATTTCCAAATGGCATCTGTAATCCCATTCCCGGCATCACAAGACAAGTATCACATCATGTGAGTGCAAATTTCTGGGCACTCTAGTGTTCAATCATCTTCCACCTTCGGATCACGAAAGGCACGCAAGCCAATCTACATCCTCGGGTTTAAGAAGATTGAACAGGGGCAGCTTTTGTACCCCAAAATTTGCTCTCCCATATTTCTAAAAATATTTCAAGAAAGATCCTCAAGTTGCTCAAGGCAGTCCAAGGGTTGACCAGACAAGCTCCCTCCTAAGGAGTCTACCTCAAATTAGGGTTTCATGTTGCATCAAGATACTTGAGTCCAAGGGATCCCAAATTCTCACCATTGGCCTAATATGTTCTCAAGATCATCTGTTGTACCCCAAAATTTACCCTCTCTTTCTTCAGGAAATCATCTTGGATTCACAGAGTCCCTCTGAAACAAATCCAAGTCCTGAATTGTCCACTTTTGCCCAAGCAAACCATTGACAAGAGAAAAATGATCATACAAGCTCTAAAGGCAACGCTTTTATCTTGAGAAAAATTAAATTCTAAACATTTGGAATTTTTCTCTAAAAATGGGTGTTTAAGAAGAAAATAGCGCTTCAGAACTTCTGGACCAAACTCCAGATAGAAACGGTCAGAAGTTGCAAGCTTGGCTCAACGCAGTCAGAAGTTGGCTCTTCAGCAGCTACATCAACTCAGTCAGAAGTTGCAAACGTGGTTCAACATGTAAGCCTCAGACAGAACATGACTCTTTCAGCAGTTACGCAAGTTCATCCAGAGTTTGCTAAAGGAATGCAAAGGAAACAAGGAAGTCTGAAGGCTCCTTCAGAACATGCTAAAATCAGAAGATGAAAAGGTCAGAAGAGTGGGTGTTACGCTGATGCAGAATCTCTAAGCCCAGGATTTCCATAAGCAAATCCAAGGAACGTGTCAGAAAATCAGGAGAATCCCCAAAATTTGCTAAGACAACAGGAGGCCAAGACCAGAGCATGGTTTATGTTGTTCTTGGTAAAACAGAACTGCTGGTTCAAAATTTTGTTTCTACTACCAGAATATTGGTGTTGATAAGTCTTATCACTATTTAATGCTCATTAATGCTCCCAACCACTCCTGAACATTCATCCAAGTAGTCCCTTCACGTGTGGCTTGGTAAACTCCTTTATGCAGGTTCTGGCATAGGTCTACGTGCCACCGTCCACCTAAGAGGTCACTTCACTCCAATCCACGCCTGCTGTTCCAGCCTAGGCTGAAAGGCTATATGTTATCACAACTTCCCAGGAATTTCTTTCAAAGAACAATTCAACCTCTGTTGGCGCCTTTAATGTTCAAGAAATCCACAAGAGCTTTTCCTATAAATAGAGAACCATTGTCCACTGAAAGAGGGCGTCCAAAAAACAGAAAAATTGCTAGAAGAGAAACAGAAATCTTTAGCAAGAAAGTGCTGTGAAACTCTGCCAAAATCTCCAGTGTTTCATAACTTTGAAGTTCTTACCTTCAAACTTCATCAAATACCCAATTTTCTTTGTGACTAAAGAACACCCTTTCAACTTCTGACCATATATACGCATACACCTTCATATACCCTTTTCAAAAAGAACCTGTCCAGAACACCATCAGAGCCAAAAGCTAGCTCTCATCCACAAACTTTTCCAACAGCCAGGTAAGCACCTGCTGACCTTCATCACGCTGTTAAGCATCATCAGCTTTGCATGCTCAAATAAACATAATGTAAATATCATGTTGTTGCTATTTGTGTTCTGAGGATTTTCATACCTCAGAACGTTTTGAGCCAGCGTAGAACCTGCCTGTGACCTTGTTGGTTCTGTCCTCTGAAACACTTTGACATTTGCTGGAGCTATTCCAAACATGTTTTCTGTTTTGTGGAATAATAACAAAATTGCAGATGTTCTGATTAGCACAGGGAGAAGCCAAGTGCTGACTTTGACGATAGCACATCTAAAGCCTGTTTTGCTGTCAATAATATCAGAACTTCTGAGAATTATTGTATTTCCAGCAGGATCAGAACTTCTGATTTCCCCACTAACAAACTTTTGTCTTGCAGCGCAGGGGGGTCAGAACTTTTGATCTTCCCACTAACAGGTTTCTGTTTTGCAGGTGCCAGAGTCAGAAGTTCTGACTCATACAGTTTAACCAAAAGGTTGATCATCTGGCAGCGGGCCTGAGTCAGAACTTCTGATGACCTCTCAGCAGCGTGCTGGCTCCCTCTCTCTTTCTCTCTATCTTGTTTTTTGCTATTTTCTTTTTTGTCTATTTTTCTCGTTGAACCACCCCATGTACAAATGTGTATCCCCACTCCCTAATTGTTGTAATAGCGTAGGATTTTATATTTCTGCTTTTTATTGCTAGTAATTAGGATGTGTATGGCAAGATAAAATCAATGAAATAGAAAATCCTAATTCAAAGATAAACTCTTATATGCAATAAAACACACTTGCACACTAACACCCCTAGGGTTACATCCACTTGTTGCCTTCAAAAAATGGGCCATGTTACGCATGCAAAGTATCTTGGTAAAACAAACAAAATCAAAAGATCATAGTCCCTCGATGACGCTATCCAAAGTTGCCTTACAAAAATGATCTTAGTCCCTCAAAAGAAATACTAAGATACTTTGCAAAATTGCTATCATGGTCTATACGATGACCCGCGTCCGTCCCGTTTACATCCTAACACAAGGTTGTTCACCAAATGCAATGGTGAAACAACACAGTTAAAAGGGTTAAAAACATAAGAAAGATCTTTGAGTAAAATAGGGTAGACAACTCTTAGTTACTTGATCAAAAATCTTGCAAAACATCCTTGCTATTTTTCAAAACACACTCCACAACACAATTTCAAAATAACTTTCAAAATATTGAAAACCTTTCAAAAAGACAAACACCTTTGTATACATTCAAACGAGAATCATTACAAAGGTTGCCACAACGATGGCCTCTTTTTAAAACATCTTTCAAAACCACACACAAAGCACCATTTCAAACAATTGAAAACGCAAAGCAAGTGATCTAAGCAAGTAACTAAGAGCCCATGGATAACCATGGATAGAAAGGTTGCTAATACCTTCCCTTTCTATAATCTACTCCCCGAACCCAAGAAAACATCTCAAAGGTTTTTCCTGTACTTTTTAAACCTTTCCTTAGGATAAAATAAAAAGTCGGTGGCGACTCTTGCTAAACCGAAACATTTGCGAATACAAACGCAAAACCTCAAGTCAGTTCTCCCACCGTATCACAGAACTGGCGACTCTGCTGGGGAGTTCATTTTAAAAGTGGAGTAACCTTAGGGCTTAGATCACCCTTTTGCATGACTAATTGTTTGCTTTGATTGCTTTACATCTTGGTTCTCTTGTTTGGGCTTGAAATCCTACACCCGAATTTGGGGAAACATTCATAGATAGCAATACATTGTGGAAACTGTGTGGGGTATACCGACACGGTTGAAGCAATAGCTATATTAGTGAGACATATTTGTGAGTACCGGTAACCCTTGAGTTCAATCAAGGAGAGTACGGGGCCGCTGAGTGATGTCACTAAGCACTAATGACCTAGAACCTTACTTGACCATCTTGGCCTTTTATTAGGGGTAGTGAGATGACCGACTTTGGTGCAGTCCGAAGTTGGTAGATACTCGATACTACACTCATTGAGGGTTGTTTTCTTGGAATATTTTGGTCGCTAGTTAAGTGGCTAAACCAAAACAATGAACATGGAAAACAATCCAATGATATTGAGCTCCTTAGAACCCGGTTACTATTTATAGGACAGGTTTTTAAGCCAACTACACTCAAGAGGGTACTTACCTATGAGACCTCATGCAAGCCTGAAACTAGGGTTTTGTGTGAATTGCTTGTACATATGTTTGTGCATACATCATGAACATCATAAAGCATCATATGCATCCACTAACCATTTCAAGGATTTGGATCTTCATCTTTGTTCTTGTTTTGTAGGTCATGGAAATTCTTCGCAGGAAAACTATCCAAGTCAACCTTGTGAGAATCCCTCCTCAACTCAAGGAGCTCACATCCAGAATTCCAGAAAACTCTCCCTTCAGTGAAAGACATGGTAGACTGCTCAGCCTAGTCAACACCAACATTGAAGAAGACATGGTGAAAGTGTTGTTCCAGTTCTTTGACCCCCTTCACCACTGTTTCACATTCCCCGACTACCAATTGGTGCCCACTTTGGAGGAATTTTCTCAACTCCTGAGAATTCCTATTCTTAATCAACTACCCTACAATGGTACGGAAAAAGAACCAAAGCCTGAAGATGTTGCTCAAGCACTACACTTGCAACCGTCTGACATCAAGGGGCATTGGGAAACTAGAAGCGGTGTCAAAGGCTTCTTGGCAAAATTCTTGTTTGAGAAGGCACAAGAGTGTTGGAATTCATTGGATCTACAAGCCTTTGAAGAAATTGTGGCACTCCTCATTTATGGGTTGGTCTTGTTCCCAAATCCTGACCAGCTTATAGATGTCAACGCCGTCAAGATCTTCTTATCCAAGAATCCCATACCAACATTGCTTGGTGACATCCTCCACTCATTTTACACACGAACAATGAGAAAGAGGGGTGTTCTCATGTGTTGTACTCCTCTCCTGGAAAGGTGGTTTACTTCGCACCTGCCACAATCTGTTTTGAAGAATGACCAAGGCTTAAGGTGGTCACAACGATTGATGAACCTCACACACTCTGATGTACATTGGTGTTCTCGGTCCAGAGAAAATGTCATCATCGTCGATCATTGTGGAGAGTTCCCTAATGTTCCATTACTTGGCATTAGAGGAGGCATTACCTACAACCCTTGTCTAGCTTTAAGACAATTTGGATATGCACGGAGGGATGGCCCTTATGACATGCTGATTCCTGACCTAGTTTTTGACTTCGACAACGATGCGCAAGGACTTCGCCAAAGATTCATCAGAGCTTGGAGGATGCCTAACAAGGTAGATAGCAAGACACTGGGGCACAAGAACTCCATCCCTCTTGAGCCTTATCTCAAGTGGGTACGAACCCGAGCCCAGAGTCTAATGATGCCTTACCCTCATATTCTCCCTTTGATTAAAGAGCCTGTTAAGGAAGGAGAAGTCCCCTACACCGTCCTATATCCTGACATGCCAACATCATGGGAGGAGATGCAGAAGATTTGGATCCAACTCAAGGAGGAGCGAAATACTTTTGAAGCCAGCTTCTACGCCAGCAAGAAGAAGGTTTTGGAGCTCACCCGCCGACTCCATGAGGAAGAGACCCTCAACACCTACATCGCACCAAAGAGGATGCGCAACGTCTTTTTACCTTGAGAAGTTTTGTAATATTTGGCCCATGGGGCATTTATGTACTGACAAATTTTCTTCTTATTAATATGACGTGTGTTCTTTTTGTCTGCAACAATTTTGAATTTCTAAATCCTTGAATGCATTACATGAATAAACATATCATTCATCATATGCATAAGCAGGTCTCCACACCAAGTTTCCTTATCTTTCTGCTGTTTATTTCAGTAAGATGGATCTCGAACAGACGGTCAAAGATCTACAGGCTCAAAACTTACAGTTTCAACATCTCCTAATGACCTTGGCAAAGGGTCAGGAGGATCTAAAAGCACTGCTTGGGAACAAAGAGCAAGATAAAGTGAAAAAGAAGAAGAAAAGAGTGGGGGTAGCTACCCTGGGAAGAAGGTTTGAAGGTGAAGCCAGAAGAGTTCTTGAATTTCCCTCCGCATCGGAAGAAGAAACCAGTAAAGGAAAAGGGGCTGCGGTACCTTCTGAATCCGAAGCTGAGGAAGAAGAGGCTGAAGAAGATGAAGACTACTCAGAGCAACAATACCCTCCCGCAGACGATAAGTACAAAAACCTAGAGGATAGGCTGGCAGCTATGGAGCTGCAAAGGGTTCCCGGGTTGGACTTCGAAGATTTGGGATTAGTTGCTGGAATTGTGATCCCTCCAAAGTTTAAAGTGCCAATTTTTGCAAGGTATGACGGGCTGTCTTGCCCGAAGATGCACTTAAGGTCGTACGTCCGAAAAATTCAACCCCATACATCCGACAGAAATCTTTGGGTACACTTCTTTCAGGATAGCCTGTCTGGTACTCAGCTAGACTGGTTCTACAAGCTCGAGAGGTCAGAGATACATAGTTGGGAAGATTTGGCCGCTGCTTTTTATCGCCAATATCAATATAACTCTGACTTGGCACCAACCCGTACTCAGCTACAGAGTATGGGGATGGCCTCAGGTGAGGGATTCAAGGAATACGCCCAAAAATGGCGCGATCTGGCCGGGAGAGTGCAGCCACCTCTTTCTGATAGAGAACTCGTTGATATGTTCCTGGGGACACTATCTGGCCCGTTCTTCAACCACTTGATCAGGAGATCTTCCACAAGGTTTACCGAATTAATTCTGACTGGCGAACGGGTGGAAGCCGGTATAAAGAATGGGAAGATTCAAAAGGATGCCTCTGCATCTACAACTGTCAAGAAATAATTTCCGGCGAAGAAGGAAACGGCTGTTGTGTACTCTCAGAGAGGAGTGGGAAGAACTGAGCGCCGGCCGACTGTGGGGGCCGTGATGATCCAAAATTCATCAAATGATCAGCCTCGCAACAATCAGCCCATACCAAATCAGCAACGGGTAGAGCGGCCACAACGGCAGTTCACCCGCATCAATATGACACCGGCACAAGTGCTTCCACATTTGTTGAAGTTGAATCTGACTGGTTTAAAGGAGGCACCGAAAAACCCTAACACCACATCTCCATACTATCATGCCAATGCCAAATGTGCCTACCATTCTGATAGCGCCGGACATGACACCAACAATTGTTGGGCGCTAAAGAATAAAATTCAAGACTTGATAGATGCAAAAGAGGTTGAATTCGATTCTCCAGAGAAGCCAAACGTAATATCCGCTCCAATACCGAAGCATGGTCGCAACGTCCATGCTATTGAAGAAGATCTGTATGTTTCTGATGTTGATGACCTGATGACTCCGCTGTTAACAATCAAGTTAAATCTGTTGAAAGCTGGGATTTTCCCAGGATGCAAAGAAGATTGCCACTGTTGTTGCTCTCTACCAACCAACTGTCTATTGCTGAAGAAAGGCATCCAAGGCCTGATGGACAGCCACCAAATTCTGTTTGAAAAGATTCCTGCTATTCCAACCCCTATCGAAGATATTTCAATAATCACCATTTCCACCAATCTTTCCAAGGCCGTCAAAAAGCCTGTTAAGATTACATCCTCTACAAAGATTGTTCCCTTGAAAATAACCATGCCTGGGCCTGTCCCCTACAGTTCTGACAAGTCAATACCATGGAATTACGGTGGAGAAATCTACTACCATGGCGTTAAACAAGTTAAGATAACCGAGGAAAGCTCTGATAAAGAAGATACCGGTATTGGAAACATTGCCGGTACAAGCAAGATCACCCGAAGTGGGAGAATATTTTCTCCAGAGATTGCCCCTCCAAAGGCAATCTTTGGACCCTCAGTTGCTGCCAAAGTTACTCCTGCACCGATAAAACTTTCCGCAAGAACTCCGTTGATTGAAGAAGCTGTTATTCCTGTTGTTGTCCCTCCTACTTCTGCTGATAAGGGGAAAGGGATCTAAGATGAGCTCGTCAGGACGAGGGCTCAACCTTTGATCATCCCTGAAACCTATAAGAAAGAGATGGAGGAGATTCTGAAGATAATTAAGAAGAGTGATTATGACGTGGTAGAGCAACTGGGGCAAACCCCCTCGAAGATCTCCATGTTAGCATTACTACTTTGTTCAGAGGCGCACGCCAAAGCATTGATAAAATTTCTGAAGACAACCCATGTGCCTCAGGAAACCTTGGCCGATCAATTCCAAGACTGCGTGGCCAGCCTTACCGTAGACAACGGCTTAGGTTTCTCTGATGTTGACCTGACCCCAAAAGGAAGAAAGCACAATGACACCCTACATGTGTCAGTAGAATGCCAAGGAACTACTCTGGCCCATGTTTTGGTCGACACTGGTTCTTCTCTGAACGTGTTGCCTAAGAAGGCTCTCGACCGATTGGATTGTGAAGGTTTGGAGCTAAGGCCAAGTAATATCATTGTAAGGGCGTTTGACGGATCGAAAAGAATGGTACATGGGGAGGTCGACATTCCCATTAAGGTAGGCGCAGAAGTGTTCCCCTCAACTTTCTATGTGATGGACATCCGTCTGTCATACTCTTGCTTGCTAGGGAGACCATGGATACATAATGCGGGGGCAGTCACTTCCTCCCTACATCAAATGTTGAAATACCCTGTCAAAGGAAAAATCATAATCGTGCACGGTGAAGAAGAATATATGATCAGCCACCTGAACTCCTTTCGGTATGTAGAGGTGGAGGGTGAATTCATTGAAACGCCATTCCAGCACTTTGAGGAAGTCTCTCCTGAGGTGGCAGTAGCAAAAACGGTAGCTGAGGTACCAAAGCAGATGGCCAGGATGGCATCTCTAAAAGACGCGAAGGCTACGATGAAGGAAGAGAAGAACTCAACATGGGGGCAGTTGCCTGATATTCCTCACAAAACAGATAAATTTGGTTTAGGATTCACTGCTGCAGGGCAGAAAGCTATGCGCCACTCAAAGGTTGAAAGAAGACCCATCAAGATTTCTCCTTTTGGAATCAATGCTTTGGAAGGTGAAGACGAAGAGGCCAACATTGAAGACTGGATCTTCCCAACCATCGAAGGAGGACTACGCAACTGGGAGGCAAAAGACGTCGTCCCCATTACTTTTATTAATCAGTAATCATCTGTCAAACATTTCCTGTGGTCTATAATAATTACTTTTGAACAATTTGCACGCTACTTTTTCACCTCATGCCTTGCCCGGGGCATGTAGGTCCATTTGTAAGGGTTTCGATTATCTTCATATTCATATGCCATGTTTAATGATTCATTGGACGTTTTTCATTGATAAACTGCTATGTTCATTTTTTCCTTCCCTTTGCATTTTGTTTGTTCAAGGATGGCTATCCCTTACACACACCCACACTCACAAATGCAGGTACCCATCCACTCCGGATTCTATGGGTGACTATTCTGCTATGTCCTTCAATAACTCTGAAGATCTGGTCAATCAGGCTGAGTATGAAGATGACGAAGGTTGTGAAGTACCAGGGGAACTAGCCAGACTTCTACAACAAGAAGAAAGGACCATCTTGCCTCACGAAGAGTTGTTGGAAACTGTCAACTTAGGAACAGAGGAAGACCGGAAGGAAATACAAGTGGGTTCCAATCTGGAACCAAGTGTCAAGGAGCGCTTGATACAGCTGTTAAATGAATACATCGAAATCTTCGCCTGGTCTTATGAAGACATGCCGGGTTTAGACACAGATATCGTGGTTCACCGGCTCCCTACAAGAGAGGATTGTCCACCGATCAAGCAAAAAGTCCGCCGAATGAGGCCCGACATGTCTGAGAAGATTAAAGCAGAAGTAATGAAGCAATTCGACGCTGGCTTTCTGGCTGTTACATCCTATCCACAATGGGTTGCTAACATTGTGCCAGTACCTAAAAAAGATGGCAAGGTCAGAATGTGTGTGGACTACCGGGATTTGAATAGGGCCAGCCCTAAAGATGATTTTCCGCTACCACATATCGACGTTTTGATCGACAACACAGCTCAGCACAAAGTGTTTTCCTTCATGGATGGATTCTCAGGTTACAATCAGATCAAAATGGCCCCCGAGGACATGGAGAAAACAACCTTTGTTACACAATGGGGTACCTTCTGCTACAAGGTGATGTCGTTCGGACTAAAGAACACAGGGGCAACTTATCAGCGCGCCATGGTAGCTTTATTTCATGATATGATACATCATGAGATCGAAGTTTACGTAGACGATATGATAGCTCGATCACAAACAGAGGAGGAACACCTTGAGCATTTGCAGAAGCTGTTTGCCAGGTTGAAAGAATACAAACTCAGGCTGAATCCAAGTAAGTATACTTTTGGAGTTAGGTCTGGTAAACTTCTAGGATTTATTGTCAGCAACAAAGGCATTAAGGTCGATCCAACAAAAGTAAAAGCTATACAAGAAATGCCTGCTCCCTGTACTGAAAAGGAGGTTAGAGGGTTCTTGGGGAGCTTAAACTATATTGCCAGATTCATCTCTCATCTGACGTCTACCTGTGAGCCAATTTTCAAAGTATTAAAAAAAGATCAGGTAGTCGAATGGAACAACGATTACCAAGCTGCTTTTGATAAGATCAAGGAGTATTTGCTAGAACCTCCTATTCTGATGCCACCCGTCGAGGGAAGACCGTTGATCATGTATCTGATCATCTTGGACAACTCAATGGGGTGTGTTTTGGGCCAGCATGACGAGTCTGGTCGAAAAGAGCATGCCATTTATTACCTTAGCAAAAAGTTTACCGACTGTGAGACTCGCTACTCACTGCTCAAGAAAACTTGTTGCGCTTTGGTATGGGCTGCTCGCCGACTAAGGCAGTATATGCTGACCCATACCACCTTGCTGATTTCTAAAATGGATCCTATCAAGTATATCTTCGAGAAGCCTGCTTTATCTGGAAGAATAGCTAGATGGCAAATGATCTTGACTGAGTATGACATCCAGTACACCACCCAAAAAGCTATAAAAGGGAGTGTACTAGCTGACCATCTAGCTCATCAAGCTATCGAAGATTATCAACCCATGAGATTTGACTTCCCAGATGAGGACATCATGAACTTAGACAACATTGAAGGTAACAGACCGTATGACGGACCTGAAAATGGATCCCGATGGATCCTGTACTTTGATGGCGCTTCAAATGCACTTGGAAACGGTATCGATGCAGTACTCATTTCCCCGGAAGGTTGTCACACGCCTTTCACGGCCCGACTTTGCTTCAGCTGTACCAACAACATGGCTGAATATGAAGCTTGCATTTTTGGTCTCAAGGCTGCTATAGACTTAGGGATCAAATCTTTGGTTGTATTTGGGGACTCGGCTTTGGTTATCAGTCAAATCAAAGGAGAGTGGGATACTAGACATCCTAATCTTATCCCATACAAAGAACATGTCCTAACATTGTTGCCTCATTTCGAGCAAATCACCTTCGAGCATTTCCCGCGAGAAGAGAATCAGCTAGCAGATGCTCTGGCCACAATGTCTTCCATGTTTAAACTTAATTGGGGTAGCGAAGCTCCCCAAATCACCATCGAGCGAATGGATGAACCTGCGCATTGTCATGAGATTAATACCTAAGAAGCAGTGGAACAACCCTGGTTTCACGAAATCAAAAGGTATCTCCAGACTAGAGAATATCCCGAAGAAGCTTCCGTAAATGACAAAAAGTTCCTAAGGAAATTTGCTGCCAAGTTCTTCCTGAGCAACGACATCCTCTATAAACGCAGCCATGATTGTGTTTTTCTCTGATGTGTGGATAAAGTTGAAGCAGAGTTAATCATGAATGAGATACACAGCGGTACATTTGGCACCCACTTGAGCGGGCATACGATGGCTAAGAAGATTCTAAGGGCAGGCTACTACTGGTCTACCATGGAAGCTGATTGCTATCAACACTCCCATACCTGCCATAAATGCCAAATCTACACCGATAAGGTGCACATTCCTCTTGTTCCTCTCAACGTTCTGACAGCTCCTTGGCCGTTTGCAATGTGGAGCATTGACATGATTGGAGAGATCAAGCCCACGGCATCCAACGGACATCGCTTCATCCTGGTTGCTATTGATTATTTCACCAAATGGGTCGAAGCAGCTTCCTTCGCCTCTGTTACTAAAAATGTGGTTGCCCGCTTCATCAAGCAGAACCTTATATGCTGGTATGGTGTCCCCGACAGGATCATCACAGACAACGGTACAAATCTGAACAATACTATGATCACCGCATTGTGCGAACAGTTCAAGATTTATCATCACAATTCATCTCCCTATCGGCCGAAGATGAACGGTGTTGTTGAAGCTGCGAACAAAAACATTAAGAAGATCATTCAGAAAATGACAGTCACCTACAAAGACTGGCATGAGATGCTACCGTTTTCTCTGCACGGATACCGTACCACGGCACGTACTTCAACTGGGGCAACCCCATTTTCTTTGGTATATGGAATGGAAGCTGTCCTACCCATGGAAGTTCAGATCCCTTCCTTGAGGATTATGAAGGACGCGGGTTTAAATGAAGACGATTGGATTCAGACCCGACTTGATCAACTCAATTTGATCGATGAGAAGCGACTCGCTGCTGTTTGCCATGGTCAGACGTATCAAAAATGGATGATCAAGGCTCTCAACACGAAAGTCAGACGTCAAGTATACCAAGTCGGAGATCTCGTAATCAAGCGGATTATCTTGCCGCAAAGTGATCCCAGGGGCAAGTGGACTCCTACTTACGAAGGACCATTTGTGATCAAGAGTATATTTTCTGGTGGTGCAATGATTTTGACCACCATGGACGATGACGATTTGCCACACCCTGCAAACGCAGACATAGTCAAAAGATACTACGCATAAAATAACCCGACAAGTCGAAAACCCGAAAGGGCGGCTTGGGCAAAAATGGGCATCCCGGTGGATCGAAAACCCGAAAGGGCGGT
This sequence comes from Vicia faba, assembly GCA_948472305.1. Taxonomy (NCBI): domain Eukaryota; kingdom Viridiplantae; phylum Streptophyta; class Magnoliopsida; order Fabales; family Fabaceae; genus Vicia; species Vicia faba. The sequence goes on along the minus strand of OX451740.1, from coordinate 1,314,081,397 downwards.
TCAGGCAAAAATTAGGGATAAAACAAAAAAATCTGTACACCCGGCAAGTCGAAAACCCGAAAGGGCGGCTTGGGCAAAAAGGGGTTTCCCGGTGGATCGAAAACCCGAAAGGGCGATCCAGGCAAAAGTTAGGGAATTAAAGCGTATGACTATGTCTCGTCGGATCACTCTAAGGACAATCTCTTCATCAACCAGCTCCAAGCTTCTGATCAATCCAGTCATCGGCGAACGAAGCATTGAATGGACAGATATTCAGAGTTGTGAAGGCTATAGCAGAATGGGGATCCCATGGAATTGTTTCACATGGCCATCTGTCTTTTGTATAAATTTTTCAATTTTTTACGACGACATCCTCTTACTAGGATGATTGTCTCCTTTGTACAAATATACTCATAGAAAGTTAATACAAATACGTTTCCAAATACAGAAGTTTGCTTTGTCTTCCTTTTCTTATTGCACTTATGTTTTATTTTGAGAAACGTCAAATGTTTTGTTAAATAGGCATATGCATTTGAACATAATCATTTTCCTTACAAATCAAGAAAGATGATTACTAATAGGTTGAAGGTACGGATAGATATCTTGATGCCCTTTCAGAAGGAATCCTCAGCAGAGTTGAACTCCAAATTCCCCAGCCGGAGAGCCTTACATTTCCCCAAACAGAGTTAAAATTTAGGATCCTCAGCAGAATAGGAGCTTTCTCAAAACTGATCTCCCCAGCCAGAGGACCTTCCAGAACTCAATTCCCCTCAGAATTTCAGTATCCCCAGTGGAGCCTCAAAAAATCTGAAAATCCAATCCCCAGTGGAGCTAAACATTCCAACTATCAATCCCCAACGGAACCAGACTAATGAACCTTCTCCCCACAGAGATACTTCCCACCAAACTGAAGATTCTCAGCCATGCCTCTCCAGCATAAGTCTGTCAGGTTCTGAACTCCCCAAGTAGAGATCATCAGAAATTCTCATTCCCCGCAGGTCACCAAGGAGTTCCAATTCCCCACAGTGGTCCTAGGATCCCTCAACAATTGAAGATCTTGCATTTCTCAAGCAGAGTGAAGACTCTCATTCTTAGTTCCTCACAAGATATTCAGATGTTCCCCAGTAAAGATCTCCTCAGGACAGGAATCCCCAGCAGATTGGTATACAACCCAAGCTCCTGATTCTCCAGCAATAGTCAACAAGGATGTCTCATCCTCAGCGATCAAAATTCTTGCAATCCCCTGCAGCAGTCGAGGACTCACTTTCCCTGGCAGCGGTCAAGATTCTATTATCTCCAGCAAGACAGCTCTTCAGCCTACATGCGCATTCATTTACATTCATATCATAAACATTGATATAACATATATTGCATCATACATATCATGCAACATAACTTTATGTTATAGCTAACATTTCATCCTTTTCAGGATAAGATTAAAAGGCTATCATTAACAATTATTCAGATACAGTATGGATACACCCCAGACGCGGCGGTCATTCTATTACTCATTCAGAATTTCAAGTCAGATACAGTATAGATACACGCCAGACACGGCGGTCATTCTACTACTCATTCAGACTACAGCAATCAGATACAGACTAGATACGCTCCAGACACGGCAGCCATTCTATCTCTCATTCAGATTCGCTTATCCACCTCAAGGTTCAATGCATTCCAAGCCCGGATACCATTCTGACCCTTACCACAGCAACTTGATTCTCCCCATTGCGTTCGCCACGGAAGTCATTCTGTCATTCATTCAGATCCAAGTTACAGTTTCAGTTACACTCCAGACACGAAAGTCATTCTGCTAACTCATACAGATCTCAACTCCAAGTTACAGTTTCAGATACACTCCAAACACGGAAGTCATTCTGCTAACTCATACAAAATCTCAACTTCAGATACAGTCCAGATACGCTCCAGACACGGTTGCCATTCTGTCACTCATTCAAAATTTGTCCCCAGCGCGCAGTTGCTTCATACAGATATTTCTATGTTACCCGGATACAATACAGATACACTCTAGACACAGTAGTCATTCTGATATTCATTCTACCTTCAAGCACAGTTACAGCTCAGATACACCTCAGACACGGAGGCCATTCTTTTGCTCATACAAACTCAGTCTCCAGATACAGTTCAAATGCATTCCAGACACGGATACCATTTTGATCCTCCTTCTTCTGACCAGTCACATTGCAGTTCAACAAACATTCCAGATGGCATCTTTAAGCCCATCCCCGACAAGATTCTGTCACCCCTCCAGATGGCATCTTTAAGCCCATCTCCAAATGGCATCTCTAAGCCCATTCCCACATCCATTGTTTTGACGAGTGAAAATTTAAGGGCACTCTAGTGTCCAATCTCCTTTTACCTTCGAGACGCGAAAGGCAAGCCTGCCAATCTAACTCTTCAAGTGCAAGAAGATTGAACAGGGGCAACTGTTGTACCCCAAAATTTTCCCTCTCTTTCTTCAGGAAATCATCTTGGATTCACAGAGTCCCTCTGAAACAAATCCAAGTCCTGAATTGTCCATTTTTGCCCAAGCAAACCATTGACAAGAGCAAAATGATCACACAAGCTCTAAAGGCAACGCTTTTATCTTGAGAAAAATTAAATTCTAAACATTTGGAATTTTTCTCTAAAAATGGGTGTTTAAGAAGAAAATAGCGCTTCAGAACTTCTGGACCAAACTCCAGATAGAAACGGTCAGAAGTTGCAAGCTTGGCTCAACGCAGTCAGAAGTTGGCTCTTCAGCAGCTACATCAACTCAGTCAGAAGTTGCAAACGTGGTTCAACACGTAAGCCTCAGACAGAACATGACTCTTTCAGCAGTTACGCAAGTTCAGCCAGAGTTTGCTAAAGGAATGCAAAGGAAACAAGGAAGTCTGAAGGCTCCTTCAGAACATGCTAAAATCAGAAGATGAAAAGGTCAGAAGAGTGGGTGTTACGCTGATGCAGAATCTCTAAGCCCAGGATTTCCAGAAGAAAATCCAAGGAACGTGTCAGAAAATCAGGAGAATCCCCAGAATTTGCTAAGACAACAGGAGGCCAAGACTAGAGCATGGTTTATGTTGTTCTTGGTAAAACAGAACTGATGGTTCAAAATTTTGTTTCTACTACCAGAATATTGGTGTTGATAAGTCTTATCATTATTTAATGCTCATTAATGCTCTCAACCACTCCTGAACATTCATCCAAGTAGTCCCTTCACGTGTGGCTTGGTAAACGCCTTTATGCAGGTTCTGGCATGGGTCTACGCGCCACCGTCCACTTAAGAGGTCACTTCACTCCAATCCACGCCTGCTGTTCCATCCTAGGCTGAAAGGCTATCTGTTATAACAACTTCCCAGGAATTTATTTCAAAGAACAATTCAACCTATGTTGGCGCCTTTAATGTTCAAGAAATCCACAAGAGCTTTGCCTATAAATAGAGAACCATTGTCCAGTGAAAGAGGGCGTCCAAAAAACAGAAAAATTGCTAGAAGAGAAACAGAAATCTTTAGCAAGAAAGTGCTGTGAAACTCTGCCAAAATCTCCAGTGTTTCATAACTTTGAAGTTCTTACTTTCAAACTTCATCAAATACCCAGTTTTCTTTGTGACTAAAGAACACCCTTTCAACTTCTGACCATATATACGCATACACCTTCATCTACCCTTTTCAAAAAGAACCTGTCCAGAACACCATCAGAGCCAAAAGCTAGCTCTCATCCATAAACTTTTCCAACAGCCAGGTAAGCACCTGCTGACCTTCATCACGCTGCTAAGCATCATCAGCTTTGCATGCTCAAATAAACATAATGTAAATATCATGTTGTTGCTATTTGTGTTCTGAGGATTTTTATACCTCAGAACATTTTGAGTCAGCGTAGAACCTTCCTGTGACCTTGTTGGTTCTGTCCTCTGAAACACTTTGACATTTGCTGGAGCTATTCCAAACATGTTTTCTGTTTTGTGGAATAATAACAAAATTGCAGATGTTCTGATTAGCACAGGGAGAAGCCAAGTGCTGACTTTGATGATAGCACATCTGAAGCCTGTTTTGCTGTCAATAATATCAGAACTTCTGAGAATTATTGTATTTCCAGCAGGATCAGAACTTCTGATTTCCCCACTAACAAACTTTTGTCTTGCAGCGCAGGGGGGTCAGAACTTCTGATCTTCCCACTAACAGGTTTTTGTTTTACAGGTGCCAGAGTCAGAAGTTCTGACTCATACAATTTAACCAAAAGGTTGATCATCTGGCAGCGGGCCTGAGTCAACTTCTGATGACCTCTCAGCAGCGCGCTGGCTCCCTCTCTCTTTCTCTCTATCTTGTTTTTTGCTATTTTCTTTTTTGTCTATTTTTCTCGTTGAACCACCCCATGTACAAATGTGTATCCCCACTCCCTAATTGTTGTAATAGCGTAGGATTTTATATTTCTGCTTTTTATTTCTAGTAATTAGGATGTGTATGGCAAGATAAAATCAATAAAATAGAAAATCCTAATTCAAAGATAAACTCTTATATGCAATAAAACCCACTTGCACACTAACACCCCTAGGGTTACATCCACTTGTTGCCTTCAAAAAATGGGCCATGTTACGCATGCAAAGTATCTTGGTAAAACAAACAAAATCAAAAGATCATAGTCCCTCGATGACTCTATCCAAAGTTGCCTTACAAAAATGATCTTAGTCCCTCAAAAGAAATACTAAGATACTTTGCAAAATTGCTATCATGGTCTATACGATGACCCGCGCCCATCCCGTTTACATCCTAACACAATGTTGTTCACCAAATGCAATGGTGAAATAACACTGTTAAAAGGGTTAAAAACATAAGAAAGATCTTTGAGTAAAATAGGGTAGACAACTCTTAGTTACTTGATCAAAAATCTTGCAAAACATCCTTTCTATTTTTCAAAACACACTCCACAACACAATTTCAAAACAACTTTCAAAATATTGAAAACCTTTCAAAAAGACAAACACCTTTGTATACATTCAAACGAGAATGATTACAAAGGTTGCCACAACGATGGCCTCTTTTTAAAACATCTTTCAAAACCACACACAAAGCACCATTTCAAACAATTGAAAACGCAAAGCAAGTGATCTAAGCAAGTAACTAAGAGCCAATGGATAACCATGGATAGAAAGGGTGCTAATACCTTCCCTTTCTATAATCTACTCCCCGAACCCAAGAAAACATCTCAAAGGTTTTTCCTGTGCTTTTTAAACCTTTCATTAGGATAAAATAAAAAGTCGGTGGCGACTCTTGCTAAACTGAAACATTTGCGAACACAAACGCAAAACCTCAAGTCAGTTCTCCCACCGTATCACATCATCCATGACAAATTTCAAGCCTTGCAGAGAAAGTTTGCTCAGTCAATTGCTCAAAGGCCTGAAAATCGACTGTGCTAGGGCAAAAGTCAATTGTGGCCTATATACAGTCAAACTATAATATTTTTGGTCAACATCCTCATTTTGAAGTATATTTAATCATTTTATCAAGGGTTGATCATGATTCATCAAGGATTGCTCATAATTCATCAAGAAACAAAAGTTGTTAAATTAGGGTTTTGTATGAAAAGTCAACTCAACTTTGACCAAGCATAACTTTCTCATACTTTATGAGAAATGACCCATCCAAAGCTCATTTTGAATAGGATGCCATGATATACAATCCATCTTCAGCTCCCAAGTTCAGAATATGCACTCACAAGAAGTTATGAATTTGGACATTATAGGTCATTTTGAAAAGTCAACAAAAACACCTTTTTTTGTCAAAGCTTCATACATGAGTATAGAATATAAAATTGAGATGATACCAAAAGGGTTGCTTAGAGGACATCTCAAGCTTTCTAAAAAGTCCAAGAACACCTTCAAATAGCCATAATTGAGGAAGTTATGCATTGGTAAAGTTGACCTTTTTTGCAAAATTGCCAAAAGTCAACTATGCCTAAAATTGCAAATTTTGCCAAATGGGCCCAATCTTTTGCACTTGTTTTGAGTTTGCAACATGGTCCACGATCCCTAGCCCTTGCCATTTGTCATTATCTTGTTTTTATTATTTATTTTGATTTTTATTTGAATTAAATCATTTTAAATCAAAACAAATCATAGAAAATCCAAAATATTGAAAACTCAAGATTTTGTACATGTTTCAGGTCTTAAATTACAGCTAGCATGAGATTGAATTCGTGTAAAGGCTTGGAGTGCACAAAAAGATTGGTTTTAGGCTATTTTTGGAATGATATTCAAGTGTATCAAATCAAAATCAAATTCAATAATGGAGGAAGATTATGATCACATTGACAACCCTAATTCATTCCTTAGTACATATAGAACATATGCAGACCTAAAGCAAGGCTGGAAAGAGGCGTGAGAATCAGAACCAAATTGAAAAAAAACAAGAAAAGTGTGGAATCGAATTCCTAGTTGCAAGCAATTACAGGCCTTCCTGACCATCCCAATCACTTCCTGGGATCCATAGAAAGCGAAATCAATCAAGAACAGGTCTTTTCCAGTACCAAAACGCGCTGTAAGTCATCCACGACCTTGGTTATTTCTTGAAATCGGTTTGCGTAATTCTTGCACATTCATCAAATTCTAATCATATATCCCTTTTCACCATCACATATGCAAGCTTTCTGTAATATTTTATTTCATTTTTATGGCTTGTATAAGATTTCTCCATTGCTAGGTTTTTGTGCTTCGATTTGGGATTTCTTCCTACAAGTAAAATTGAGCCATGAAAGGGCCACCATTATATTCAGCAGGTCAAGTCGGAGCTATCCATGGCTTTAGTTTTTATTTATCATGCGTATGTTTAATTTTGAGGATGTACAGGTTTGTAGCGATAGACAAACGTCCGTAGGTAAAAGTCTGGGACTTTTACCCAGGGAGAAGGGAAGAAGATGACTAGCTGGCGCCTTTCCATTGGACCATTCGAATTCTGGCGCGCGTTTTCATTGTTATCCACTAAATCCCTTTATTTTGCATATTATCCGTTATTGATATTTGATGTACAAATAAGACAGCCAGCACAGTTGGTAAGTGGAGCGTTGGGAAGTGTTTCAGGACCTGGGTTCGAATCCCAGGTCCCCCTTATTTCATATAATTTGTTTTTTCATGATTCAGCGTGCATACAAAGCCAAGGAGCACCATGCTCCCTCAAGATCCAACCATCCAGGTATCCAAGAAGCCATATATGATGGCCATGATGTGGTGACCATGGTATGCCTCAGTCAAGGCAACGCACTAGATCCGGGAAGTCAACGTGGACCTCCTTGTTTTGGGCCCAGACTTGGCTATCTGCACCCCTCAAGCTGCTGTTTTCAGGCCCATTTTCTCTATATCTTTTCTTTTTTATTTTGTTTTATTTAATTTAATTTATTTACTTTACTAACAAATTAATTATTTTTTTTTATCAAAAAATCACAAAAAAATATTTTTTCATCCAATTAAATTTAGGATATTTATTTTTTATACAAAAATTTAATTAATTTAATTAGGTTGTTAATTTTAGGTAACTTTAATTATTTTGTAAATAAATTAAAAATAATTAGAAAATTAGGGTTTTGTCTAAACTTAATTATATTTTCTTTTTTCCTAAAAATAACCAAAAAACACAAAATAGGCCATTTATTTATTTTTATTAATTAATTTAATTAGCTAATTAATTTTGTATTTAAATTTAAAAACTTAATTCTTTTCTTAAAAAATAATTTAAAAAAACAAAAAACAATTTTTCTTTTAATTAGGTTAGAAAGGGTCAAAACCCCAGTTCTCTCCCGATCTAAATTTCATCGCGCGCGCTTAATTATTTTATTATTTACCATATTGATGTAACTGCCTACAAGTTGTAATAGCTTAATTAGGACTTTTATTTTCATTTATCGCTTTATTTCTTAAGGGTTTGTTTTTGGCTATGCAAATACCCGAAGCCTTGTAATAGCTTAGTTTAATTTCCGCACTTTAAATTCCGTAAAATATTAAACTGTTAGATGTATGATTAGGGTTGCATGACAAGAATGTATGTAAACTTTAAAACAGTTAGCAAACCCTAAATGTGCAAAGATAAATAATCTGAAATTGAATCACTCGCACATGCACACTCCTAGGGTACACTCCCACTTGGTTGCCTTCGGTAAACGGTCATTAGGTATAGGATATTTTAGTGGTCGCCCTTTTTCCCAAAGATCAAAGTTGGCTCGGAAAGGTTGCCTCGGATATTGTTGCCTCGGATAATTAATCTAAGACATTAGGGTTATTACTAAAACATCTTAACATTGCTTTAGTGACCGTACGTCCCTTTCGAATTGACCCTCAAAACTCCAATGACGGTGCTACCTACTCACTAATAGTGGGATAGCGATGTCTAAAGGAAACGAACATAGAACGGTCCTTTTTTCGAGTAGGTAGATTAGTTCTAAAGTACTTGCTCAATCCAAACAAACTTTTTCACACTTACACTCCTTTTCAAACAAAGTTTTCAAAAACACTTCATTACACTCTTGAAGACAGAAGCAAGAGTTAAATCGAAGTCAAAACAAAAACTTTTCAAATCACACAAACACACAAAGAAGCAATTTTTGAAAATGATGAGCAAGTACCTAAGAGCCCGTAGATAACTACGGATAGAAAGGGTGCTAATACCTTCCCTTTCTATAATCTACCCCTCGTACTCAGAAATATCTCGAAAAAGGAATTTTTCTGTGCTTTTTTCCTTTCCTTTCCTTTGTTGGATAAAATAAAAGTCGGTGGCGACTCTTGCTTACCGCGACATTTTGCAAACACAAACGCAAAACGCAAACCAGCATTCCTAAAAACAGTCCTGGTTCTGGCCACCGTATCACACTAACCATTTCAAGGATTTAGGAATTTATCTTTGTTTTGTAGGCCATGACTCCCATCTGAAGGAATACCATCCGAATTAGCTTCATGAAAGCACACCCTCAACTCTAAGAACTAGCATCAAGGGTGTCTGGAGATTCTCCCTTCATCGAGAAATATGGTCGACTTCTCAGCTTGGCTACCTCCAAATTCCAAGAAGAAATGATGTGTGTGCTCTTCCAATTCTTTGATCCCATGCATCATTGCTTCATCTTTCTTGACTATCAGTTGGTGCCTACACTAGAAGAGTTCTCTCAACTGTTAGGAGTTCCCGTGCTTGATCAAATACTGTTCACCGGTTTAGAGGAGACTCCAAATCCTGAAGTCATTGCCAAAGCCCTACATCTGAAGAGAGTCGACGTTATAGCAAATTAGGAGACAAGAAGCGGAGTTAAGGGTTTCCTAGCCAAATTTCTGTTGGAGAAAGCTCGTTCATTCTAGGAGGATATGGATTTTCAAGCCTTTGAAGATGTCTTGGCCCTTCTAATCTATGGTTTGGTTCTATTTCTCAATCCGGAACAATTCATAGATGTGAATGTCATTAAGGTTTTCCTCTCTCGTAATCTTATACCCACCTTGCTTGGAGACATTTTACATTGTTTCCATACTCGCATTATGAAGAAAAGAGGTACTCTCTTGTGTTGCATTCCCTTTCTCGCCAAGTGGTTTAATTCGCACCTACCTCGATCAACATTGAAGAATGAGCAAGGATTTACATGGTCTCAAAGGATGATGTCCCTCACACACTCTGACATTTATTGGTGTTCTCGATCCTTGGAAGATACTTCTATCATTGACTGTTGTGGGGAATTCCCTAATGTCCCACTCTTAGGCATTAGGGGAGGTATCACCTATAACCCTTCTCTTGAATTACAACAATTTGGGTATGCACAAAGAGATGGTCCTCACAATGCACTCATCCAAGGATTGGTATTCGACTATGAGGGCGACAACCAAGGCTACTGTCAAAGGTTCATACGAGCTTGGATAATGATAAACAAAGTGGATAGCAAGACATTGGGGCATAAGAACTCCATTCCTCTGGAGCCTTATCTTCAGTGGGTACAAACTCGCGCTCAAAGACTCGGTATACCATACCCTACCACCTTGCCTATCATCACGGAGCCTTTAGTTGAAGGGGATGTTCCTTATGCTATCCTTCATCCTACCATGCCTACTTCTCTTGAAGACTTACAAAGAGCTTGGATCCAGCTAATGGAAGAACGAGACACCTTCGAAGACCAGTTCTACGCAAGTGAAAAGAAGGTTCTGGAGCTTACGAGACAACTTCATGAGGAGCGAGATCTGAACGCCTACATTGCGCCAAAAAGGATGCGTTCGACCTTTTTGTCTTAGGAGTTTATTTTGCTTTATTTCCTCCATTGTAAGACCAAGGGGCATGGTTGTAATCAATTTAAACTTATTAGTACAATTGGCGTTTGCTCCTTTCTTATCTAAAACAAATTTAAATCTTCTAAGTCCTTGAAAACATTGCATCCACATACCATGCATCATATCATGACAGGCTTTTCCCACACAGGTCTCTCATTTGCTTACTGTTTATTTCAGTAGAGATGGCTCTAGAACATACTATCAAGGATATTCAGACTCAAAACGCTCAACTTCAAGAAATGTTCTTGAACCTATCCAAGTGGCAAGAAGAAGTGAAAGCACTCCTCACTAGGGGCTTGACCATGGAGAATCCTGAGGACGACAGGGATGACCAGTTGGAGAGGATACAAACTGAGATAGCCATAATGAAGGTCCAAATGATGAGACAAATGGTAAGCCAGATAGATCTTATCCTAAACCTGGCTCAAGGACAAGAAGAGCTGAGAATCCTTGTCAACAAGCTTCATCAAGACAGATGCAACCAAATGGGGCAAACAGCTAGAATTGGGGATCGAGTCATTAATCAGCCTCCGATGAAGAGTGGACCTTTCCAAATTGCTGCCACGCCACGAGCCCAACAACGACCTCGTCAATATCAACAAGAAAACCAGCAAAGGCAAAACAAGCCTGAGAGACAATTCACTAACATCAACATGCCATTGTCTCAAGCATTGTAACACATGTTAAGGATGAATCTGATTACATTGATAGGACCTCATCCAAATCCCAAAAAAAATTCTCCTAACTACAATCCTGATGCTAGGTGTGCCTATCATTCCGACAGTCTTGGGCATGATACAAACGATTGTTGGGCGCTGAAGTACAAGATTCAAAACCTGATTAACAGAGGAGCGTTGGAGTTCACACAAGATGGTCAACTGGAGCTTTTCTATCACCCCTCAAGGGCATCCATGTGAAGTAACGATTTGGGCGAGGAAATTTTCTGTTTATTCGAATTTTCAGTTGTAATTTCTTTGTTTGCTTAAACACTTATCTTTATGTCAGACTTTGGTTACTCCCATTAATGCATTAAATATGTTTGTCTTGAATTAATCCATTCATTTTCACTCTATTTAAACTATGTTTTTACTCCCTTTTTGATATTCAACTCTTGTTTTAAAAAAGTTGCAAGCCTTTAGAGGGAGGATAACGAAAACAATGCCATAATCTCATACAGTATGCTTTTGGACAAACCTTACTGACGATGTACATGCGTTCTTTCAATTCCTAAACACTGGAGTTATAAGGAGGATAATCCCTAGTCAACCCCTTTGAGCCTAAGAAGTATGAGTTTTCTTTTTTACACAAAATTGAAACTTTTAATCAAAACCTGGGGCAGGTTAGTTTCTCAGTTAATTCAAATGTGCATTCAGTTGCAAGCTTTCACTACGTATACAACAAATGACATCAAAAACATTCTTCTGGAATCAAAAGACAGTGATGGTTCCCTATCACATAGGCAGTCATTATCTCTCAAAAGAAGAACAGTCAGGCAAAAATCGAGGATAATAAAAAAAGAGAACATTACAAATCCTCAACAACATGGGAAATATGGCAAAATGACTGCCTTCCAACAAACTTAACTTGTCTGGACCATCACCAAAACGTCATTCCAGACTCAATAGGAGTTCAAACGCACAATTAACTGAGTTTAGGACTGAAGAACATCACGAAGAACGGGCGGGTACAAATAAACTTTGAACCTTATCCTTTTTTTCTTAAACCGTGAACTAGACCACGCTACAACCTTTTAAAAGTCCTAATTGAAGCATGGGTTAGTTCAGAAGCAAACTGTTACAAAAGGTATCCTAACTCCTTTAAGGCTTTACTCCATCCTGAGTTGAATTCAAATTTTTACAAAATTCTTTATCTGCTAAAACGCATTTTCAAAACTTCAAGACAAGCATAAGCTTTGCATTATTTAAATATCGTTGTTTGCATATGGTTAATTGTTTGAAAACGGAGAAATTCACACGATGAATATCCAGTGAATAAAAACTCTCTCAATGAACAAAACCACTTCAAATAGGATGACATTTCTAATGACAAGTATCCTATAGACAAGGGGGCATGACATGTCACTGTCCAACTCGTCTGGAGGCAGTCAAGTCAAGATTCTAAGAAATCTCTCAAGAAATGTTGAATATATTAGGGGGCAGATCTACATTTGAGTCACTTGGGGCATTGAACATTGAAATTCCTGTAAAGGGTTACGTACGGTCAAGCAAACATTTCCTGACAGTGCTAGAAACACTTGTTACTTGGGGCAGTGACAAATTCCCACAAAGTCCTTTTAATAGGATGACTCCCAGTCAAGTCCTTACAAAGTTGGATCCAGGCAATTTTCAGCCAGAGTTTCAGTCTCTGGAAAATGAATATATTACAAAATATTATATTGCATGTTGTGATTGTTGTTGCTGTCTTAATTTGCATTAGAATTGAAAATTGAATTTATACATGTAATACACCATTTCAAAAGGTTCTAAATGCATGGAAGAGTGCAATGGTTCATGCCCAAAAGTTTCAATCCAATAGCCATCATAACAATTATTTTTCAAAAATGTTTCAGCGGTAGACGGTTACAGGTATGCATTAACCGGTTACCCAGTCTTTGTAACGTTCAGAAATTTCAAAAACGTGAAGCTGTAGCCGGTTACCAGAAGACGGTAACCGATTATCACTGAACGAAAATTGTTTTCCATAAATATTTTAAAGCTTGTAGTCGGTTATCCATAACCAGTAACCGATTACCACTGTTATGGAAAGTGAAAAAAATATTTCAAAAGACTTGGAGATGCAATGTTAGTGATCTTAAAGCCATGAAACATGTATGTAAAATGTTTAGACATGTTTTGAGTACTATAGTAACATACTATATTGAATTGGAGTCTTGTACCATATTGAAGATCAAATACCAAAGTCTTCTTTAGGAGTAACTTAACATGCAGGCCAAAACTCCATTTTGAGTAGATATTTTTTCTTCTTCTTTTTTATAATACTTTTTGTCTTGATCATGGTGTTTATAATCACCAAAATATAAACTTGTTGAAGCATGACTCTACAGATTTTTCAATTAGAAAGAAAAATAATATATCTATTTTCTAAATGATGTCAAAAAAAAATACATCAGAGAGGGAACCAAAGTTTGAGAAAAAAAGAGACAAATCATAACTCTAAAAGTTTAAGAAAAAAAGGAGAGAAATAGGAGGTTGTAGCGTGTGATAGTTTGAAAGTTGCATTTTTACATTTTTCAAAGTGACAATAAAAAGATTGCATTAAATTAGCGTGATTCAAAATTCCATTGAGTGGTTGTGGCTTTTCATGTTTCAAAGATTACTAGTATTTAAATGGGATTAAATTAAAATAAAATAAAAATATAACAAAAAATATAATATTGACACATCAGTAATATTTAATCCTAAATGAACATTGTTGAAGCAATGAACAAAAAATCTAATATATTTCTGAAATCAGAAAAGTTAAAACATTTAATCAAAAGATTATATATGGAATTTCCAGATACTTTACATATTATATATTTAGAATAGATATTTTAGTTATTTAATATTGTGGTAAAAATTCAACATTTATGACACAAAAGGTTTTGGAAAGTTAAAAAATGCGTTTGCCGGGAGTCGAACCCGGGTCTATTGCTTGGAAGGCAATTATCCTAACCGTTGGACTACAAACGCTACTCGATGATAAGTTACAACATCTTAATGGTATATACAAATATCCTTAGCATAGTGTTCTGCTATATTCATCTTTTATATTTTAAGAACACATAATTGATGTGGTTTTGGGTATTAGTTCATTGGTGTGCCTCGGATCATACCTTTAATAATTTATATATTTATGTAAAATTAACAGCCTAAAAGTATAATATAAATGTTATACCCAATAATTTGATAATGTATTAATTTTTGCAACGATTATAACATATATTTATAATATCAGTATTATATTAAAAACTTGGAAAGGATTAAACTATTTTAAATTATTTTTAATTTATCTAACAAAGGAATAAAATACTTTTTCTTTAAATCTTAGTCCCTGAATTGTTACTTCTTGTTAATACTACTACAATGGGAGAGAATAGAACCTTTAACCTAACTAACCACTTTCATTTCAAGGATCAAATGAGGTAAACTTAATACACTTTAAAATATGTTTTTTTAAACTAATATCAGTGATTAACTTTCACAAATCATTGGAGTGATATATTTGACAGGGCATGAATGTATATGATCAATACAGAAACCAGCAACAATTGAAAACTTGTTTGGTGCAGTGCAAGATTCAGACACAACATTTGAACATATACATGTACTCTACCTTAATCTGCTCATCCAGCATTTAGAAATGGTGATAAAATTAACTTTAATCAAATGATATGAAAACATTAAAACATTGATAAAATACTTAATAATGTTGAACTTTTCATAGACACGCCCTTTCTTTACGTTATGTATACTAACTTCGATTAAAAGAATAAAAATGGTGATTCTGAAATGTGAAGGATGAACTCTACAAACATTACTTTTTTTTCAATCATAAATGAAGTATTTTTGTCAATAGGCTAACATCTATAACTATGAAAATGTCATCGACCACAATAAATTAGGTGCGCTTCAAGGTTCACATCAATACATCTGCGAGGCAGCACCAGCTTAAAAAGAAAATGTTTGACAGCACAAAATCTACCAAGTTACATTAACAAAGTTTAAAGGATCAGCGATTGTAGAATTGCTTTTTAATCAGTATCAAGCTTCTAGTAGATTCCAATCCAGCTAGCAAAAACATCTAACATGCATATAGTACGGTTGTGTCTAAACCCAGAAAGGAGTGTCAAAAATTTTGGTAGGCTTAGCTTTTCCTGTTTTACTGCATCAAATTCTAGGAGCTGCATTAAGAATCATAGGTTCATAGTCAGTTGCGTGCAAGAAAAAAATACAATTAGCATAGAACAGATAGTAATGCAAAATTGCTAATAGATGTATAAGATTGGCTTGACAAATAAACCAAGTTCAAATTCATAGTCAGTTAGCTTGTGTATATTATACAGGTTGAATATTAGCACAAAATCAAAACAGACTCTGTCATACAGCATATTATGGCTGTATTTAAATTGTAATTAAATAGTAATTAACTGTATTATTCTTTTCTTACCTTATTTAGGATTAGCATTTATAGGGAGAATAATTACCCCTATTTCCTAGTGTAATTCATATTCTATAAATACCTCATATGTACTGTGCTACAAATATACAAAATAGAAAAACATATTTCTATATGGTATCAGAGCAAAACAAATCCATTAAGGTTTTAAGGTTTCTTGTTTTTGCTTCCGCTCTATTTGTCCTTTTTTTCTCACTTTCACCCGAACATTCCTCACCCGAACCTAAAACACCTAAATTCGTCCGGACGTACCATGAAAACCACCTTGTTCAGATCACAACAATTCGGCTGAACGGTGCTAATTATCTTCGATGGTCGCAATCCGTTCGTATGTATCTCAGGGGGAGAGGAAAGATTGGCCACATCACTTACGACAAAAAACAACCAGACAAGGCAGGTGCAGATTATGATACATGGGATGCTGAAAACTCCATGGTTATGACATGGTTAGTCAACTCCACGGATGAAGAGATAGGTGCAAATTATCTCTGTTATGAGACTGCAAAAGAACTTTGGGAAGGTGTCTCCCAAATGTACTCTGATTTGGAAAATCAATCTCAAATCTACGAATTAACTCTCAAACTGGGAGAAATTCGGCAAGGTGAAGATTCAGTCACCAAATACTTCAATTGTCTCAAAGGTATTTGGCAAGATTTGGACCTTTTCAATGAGTATGAGTGGAAATCAACTGCCAATAGCAAACATTACAAGAAGATGGTGGATGTTAGTCGTGTTTTCAAGTTCCTTGCAGGTCTAAATGTTGTTTTTGATGAGGTTCGTAGCCGAATTCTAGGCAGAAATCTTATCCCTCCAATTGGTGAAGTTTTTTCAGAAGTACGTCGCGAAGAGAGTCGTCGGCAAGTGATGCTTGGCAAGAATACAGCAGCTGTCGCTCCACCAGTTGAAGGATCTGCCTTGGCAATTCCCCATGTCAATCGTAAACCACTTCCTAATCAACGAGGTGGCGACAAGACTCATTTATTTTGCGACTACTGTGGACGCAATCGCCACACTGGGGAAACTTGTTATAAACTACATGGACGACCAAACCATGGCAAGACTGGTAAGTTTGGTGACTGTCCTATGCCTATGGCCATTGAGGCTGATTCATCTCCATGTACGAAGGAGCAAATGGATAACCTTCTTAAGTTTCTAAAGTTCAATTCATCTCTTAATATTCCTACTGGAACTGTGGCACAAACAGGTAAGGATTCTTGGGCACTATCTGTCCACAACCACTCTAATAACCCTTGGATAATAGATTCAGGGGCATCTGAACACATGACTAATTGCTCTCATCTATTCAATTCCTATTTTCCTAGTTCAGGTTTTGAAAAAGTTAGGATAGCTGATGGTAGTTATTCCAGTATTGCAGGCAAAGGCAACATAAAAATTTCAGAGCAAATCACTTTGCAATCTGTTTTACATGTTCCTAAATTCGCTTGTAATCTTCTATCTGTTCATAAATTGTCTAAGGACACTAATTGTTATGTTCTTTTTTGTCCCTCTGCTTGTGTTTTTCAGGACCAGAACTCGGGGAAAGACGATTGGAACTGCTAGAGAGATGAATGGACTGTACTACCTTGATGGAATTCAGTTTGGCAATACAGCGTTTTTCGGTTCAAACAGTACAAACTCAAACTCATCTCTTGTTTCAGATCAAGTTATGTTATGGCATAAAAGATTAGGCCACCCTAGTTTTCCATATCTTAAGCATTTGTTTCCTGTTTTTTCCAAAGAAATAAATTCCTCACAATTTCATTGTGAAGCTTGTCACTTAGCTAAAGATCATCATGTGTCTTTTAAATCAAAAGACTATTCTGCTTCCAAACCTTTTTATTTAATTCACAGTGATGTTTGGGGTCCTTCAAAAATTAAAACTATGTCTGAAAAAAAATGGTTTGTAAAATTTATTGATGATCATACACGGCTGTGTTGGGTTTATCTCATGGAAAAAAAATCAGAAGTTGAACAAAGATTTCAAGATTTTTTTAACATGATTAACAATCAATTTCAAACCAAGATTGGCATTCTAAGGTCTGACAATGGCACTGAATATTTCAACAAACATTTAAGTACATTCCTTGTAACTAAGGGGATAATTCATCAATCCACTTGTCGTGATACTCCGCAACAAAATGGTGTTGCTGAAAGAAAAAATAGACATCTCCTCGAAGTTACTAGAGCTATTATGTTTTCTATGAATGTACCTAAGTATCTTTAGGGAAATGCTTTATTAACTGCTTGTCACCTCATCAATCGAATACCATCTCGGGTGTTACAATATGAAAGTCCTGTACAAGTGTTACAAATTTTTTTTCCTACATCTTGTATTATTACGGATCTTCCCCTTAAAGTTTTTGGTTGCCTCTGTTATGTTTACATCCCCAATGTTTTTCATTCTAAGTTGGATCCTAAAGCCGAAAAATGTTTTTCGTTCTAAGTTGGATCTTAAAGCCAACAAATGTTTTAACCCTGTTACAAAGAAATTTTTTGAAAGCATGGATGTTCACTTTGTTGAAAATCAACCTTTTTTTTTAAATTCTCTTCAGGGGGAGAGTCTATGTAATAATAAAGAAGATAATTTTTGGGAAACTTTGCCTGCTCTAGATGATATTGGTACTACAAATCACCCAAGTGCTAAGATAATAGAATCAGAAACAGGGGGAGTAAGGATGATAATCCTGAAATTAAAGTGTATGTTCGAAAAAAATTCCACAAAGGTGGTGCAGGTGGTGCAAACCCTATTGCCTCTCCAGTAGAAATCCAATCCGATTTACCAAGTGAAGGTCCTACAGATAATTTGTCTTCTAGTTCTTCATCTGGTAATCCTTCTTACTCATCCAATGATTTATCTGATTTGTCTTTTCCTGATATTAATCTTCCAATTTCTGTGAGAAAAAATATTCCTGACCTCGATGTCCCAATTGCTGAGAGGAAAGGTTCTTGTATGTGCACTAAACATCCTATGTCTAATTATTTGTCATATGACAAACTATCACACACCCACAAGGCATATGTGTCTAGGATTTCTAATTCGTTTGTGCCCAAAACGCATTAAGTGACCCGAATTGGAAATTAGCGGTGAAAGAAGAGATGGATGCTCTAAACAAAAATAACACTTGGAGTATCACTGATCTATCTACCACAAAATAAAAATGCAGTAGGGTGTAAGTGGGTCTTTACAGTGAAATGCAAGGCTGATGGAAGTGTGAAAAGATACAAAGCGAGATTAGTAGCAAAAGGATTTACTCAAACTCATGGTATTGATTACCAAGAGACTTTTGCTCTGGTTGCTAAGATCAATTCTATCAGAATTCTTCTTTCCCTTGCAGTAAATTTCAACTGGACACTATATCAATATGATGTTAAGAATGCCTTCTTAAATGGTGAATTACATGAAGTATATATGAGTTTACCTCCTGGATTTGAAAATAATCTTGGAAGAAACAAAGTATGCAGATTGAGAAAATCCTTATATGGATTGAAACAATCGCCAAGGGCGTGGTTTGAGAGATTTGAAAGTGTTGTTAAGAGACATGGCTTCATCCAAAGTCAAGCAGATCACACTATGTTCTTTAAACACTCATGTGAAGGTAAGATTGCTATCTTAATAGTGTATGTTGATGACATTATTATTACAGGAGATGACGTCAAAGCAATTAGTGATCTGAAGAGAAGACTTGAGGCTGAGTTCGATATCAAAGGATCTTGGAAAGTTAAAATACTTTCTTGGGATGGAATTCGCAAGATCTAAAGAAGGAAGCGCAAGTATATACTCGATTTACTCGCAGAAACAGGGATGACGGGGTGTAAAGCAGTAGAAACACCAATGGATCCCAATGTGAAACTAAAGTCAGTTGCTGAAGATGAAATAGTAGATAGAGAACGTTATCAACGATTGGCTGGAAGACTAAATTATTTATCACATGCAAGGCCAGATATAGCCTTTGCAGTGAGTGTAATAAGCCAATTTATGCATGCACCAGGGGCAGCCCACTTTGAAGCTATTTTCAAAATATTAAGATATTTGAAAGGTACTCCAGGAAAGAGGCTGATATTCAGAAATAGAGGACATAAGGTTGAAGCCTATATATATATGCTGATTGGGCAGGTAATATAAGTGATAGAAGGTCTACCTCGGGATATTGTACTTTTGTAGGTGGAAATCTAGTTACATGGAGGAGCAAAAAACAAAATGTTGTAGCCAGGAGCAGTGCAGAAGCTGAATTCCGATCTGTGGCCCATGGTTTTTGTGAAGTATTATGGATCAAAAAATTCATGGAAGAATTGAAGCTTTTTGGCCCAACTCCAATTAAAGTTTAAGGCTGCTATTTCTATTGCTCATAATCCTGTCCTACATGACAGGACGAAGCATGTTGAAGTGGACAAGCATTTCATCAAAGAAAAAATTGACAGCAGCGAGATTTGTATGTCCTACATACCCACCAAAAGTCAGGTAGCAGATGTTCTCACAAAGAGTCTTCCAAAGAGACTGTTTGATAACATGGTGTGCAAGCTTGCTATGAACGATATATTCATGCCAACTTGAGGGGGAGTGTTGAATATTAGCACAAAATCAAAACAGACTCTGTCATACAGCATATTATGGCTGGATTTAAATTGTAATTAAATAGTAATTACTGTATTATTCTTTTCTTACCTAATTTAAGATTAGCATTTATAGGGAGAATAATTACCCCAATTTCCTAGTGTAATTCATATTCTATAAATGCCTCATATGTACTGTGCTACAAATATACAAAATAGAAAAACATATTTCTATAATACAGATATTCAGAATAGATACCTCCACCAATTGTTGCTTCAGGCAACCGCTCGATTGAGTATCTGTGTTTGGTGATATACATTATTGGCACACCGGGAATCTGCAATACAGAAACCCGGTTCACGAGTCATGCCTCCAAGTCCAACATCAAAGTAATGACAACCAGAGAAATGATTAATTAGTTTACCTTCCGGATCCTCCTCTTCAAGTCTCGATCACATGTTGCGACAATGAAGCATTTATGCTGCTCACAAGAAAATGGTTTGATTAAATAATTTGGAACAAGATAATGATATAGGATGTAGTTTTGTGTTACTATAGGTCTGTAACAGTACTTTAAATAGAAATTCTTGCTTGGTAAAATTGTTTAATTGTATTGATAAACATTGCAACCACCAAAAACTAAGCAACTATGACTACAGCATTAGGAAGGCTCTATTGCAATATTTAGATGTTTCCAAAAGTAGATGAAGGTAGGAAAAAGGAAAAGTGTCTCTTAACTCTCTAAGATTGAGTGTCACAAATCACAATATTATAGTAATATAATTTCCACCTCAAAAGTTCAACAGAAATTAGTACTCGTCAAGATGACCCCATAATCATATACTAGCTAAGAGATTAAAATAGTTCAGACCCATAAAATAGAAACCAATCTTTTTATCATTATCTTGGACCTAGCCTTCATAATTTGATCAAAACAAAAAATTAAAACTGTTTTCCATTTCCGCGGATCATAAGACAAAAAAAAGTAGTAAAATATAATCTTCCGTCAAGTCTGAAAGCCGTTAATCAATCTAAACAATCAAACTAATGCCATAAGATATCTGATATTTAACAGCAACTTAAAAATAAATTACACACACCTGATTAACTCTCTCAACAAGGCAGTCATCAGCATAGGTACCCTTGTGAGTACAGAGTAATCTCTCAAATCGAGGATCCTTTGCAATCCTATCATTATAAACATAGATAAATCAATACACCCAGAAACAAAAACTGGAATAATGCACTTAATTTTCTCTATTTAACAGGAATATTTTATATTATAAATATAATTAATCAATAGTAGCATGAAAAAATACGATGGAAGATTAAAGCAAAGATTTTCCATAGGGTTGTTGTTAAGACAGTTAGAGACCCGCTCTCATAGTAGTGTACGCAAGTGCCCTCATTTTGATTTTGAATTTTTCGAGACCCTATACATATTTCTTCACTAGCATTATAGCATATGTCACTGGGTTGAGGTGTTCCTGATTTGGTTTAAATTTCATCGCTTGGTGTTTCGAAGAAACATGTTTTTCCCTGTGCTTTACACTTTTGCTAGAGAAATGGATATGTTTGGATATCTGATTTCTCTTATCTTACAAAAAAAAATAGGGATTTTAGTATAAAAATATCCCCAAGAAAGCGTGGACAAGCTAGCATGCATGGTTGCATATGTAATTTTGAATTCTTACACCAATATACACCAATAATGATCAAAACATGTAACATAAGAACTACCTCAGAGCAACGCGATATTTTTGGCCCAATTTCTCGAGTTCTGCCATCACACAGTCTGTGATACAAGGGGTACCTATAAATCCAAAGTACAAACAGCACAACGGTAAGAATAGTGCACACAATGACAGAATCAAAGACGGCGTGCCACATCGAAAAACCGGCCTTTCAATCATGTGAAAGGCAATCAAAACATAAGCTTTAAAACTCAACCAGAACCCAACATTCAACTATATTTATACATGAAAAACATAAGCTGAGTCAAGTAATAATCAATTGAAACTCACACTTTGCGTATAAGCAATCCATCATTCCTTTCTCCAAATCCAACTGCATAAACAAAGGCCTTTGTGTGAGCCACCAACAAAAGAAACTCGAAAGAGAAAACTATAAAACTCATACAAATTTTAATTAAATCAATCAAAAACTAAAATGCTATATACTGTAAAATTGAACAAAAATCATTTATTTACTTCAAAAAAATACACAAAATCACACTACAAATAACAAGTAAATGAAATCACATACTTTATTCTGGATGGAGAAATTGATGAAATTAGTATCCACCAAAACACGATAAGGAGGTCCCAAAGCAGTATTGTATTGAAAGAAAAGCGCCGAAGAATGCTTAGTGCTGAATAATGCAAATTCAAAACAGTGATTATTATCAAAACCCTAAAAAAACAAAATTTGATATATCCAATATGAATAAAAATTGCGAACAATTAAATGCTTACACGTTTCTGGGTAACTTTTCTTTAAGAGTATTCTTCTTTTCTGGATTCAAAACCTCTTCTTTATAGCTGAAATTGACAAAAATTCAAAAACTGAAAATAGGGCAAAAACAAAACTGATAGAGGATAAGAAAAAAACTCACTGTTTGATTGCTTTGGAAGTTACAAGCTTCTTCATAACAGCAAATTTGGGAGATTTTTTTGCTTTTCCCATTGTAGCTAAAAGAGGCGAAAGTGAAGAAACGGTGAAGAAGAAACCAAAATTAGGTCACGCTTTGATCATTTTAGTGATTCTTTTTTAAATTTGCTCTGACTGAACCGGACCCGTTCATAAAACCCTTTTGTAAATAAAATTTTTTTTCTTTAAATTTAATTAAAAAATTTATTTAGATTATATATTTTCACATTTGTGATAGAATGTTTTTTTTTTTTTTTTTGGAATAAAGACTTTTATTAAACCAAAATATCAATAAGATACAAGGCGATTGTAAGGATTCAACCCATCAATCAAACAAAAGAATATAATCAAGCATTAAGTTAACAATCCTATCTTTCAAAATTTTACAATGTCACCCCCTAAAACTATACTATCAATGATAGTTTTAATCACATGATTATAATCTAAGATAGTATCAAAACAAGCATTATTACGATAATGTCAAGCTCCATATATTATCTCAGTAATAGTCAATCTAAGCAAGCACGATTTCCAACCTTTTCCCTTGTCATTCTCAATGATCCAGTCAAGCTCTTCATTCCAAGACTTAGATTGACGCTGATGAATCTGAATTCAATCTAGCACCCCACACCAGATCTTCCTAATGTTATCACGGTCAAAGGTGAGAGATAGTTTCAACATTTAAGTAGAAAATGCAATTGTTGTCAGTTAGGAAACCAAATCTATAAAGTATACTCTTTGTTGCAAGTTTCTTGTGACATGTCATCCAAAAAATCACCAAGGTTCTAGGCCTAGCTGGATTATTCAGCATCAGACCACTCCAAAGCACATATTAATTATCTAATAAAGCCAAGTAGCATTGATGCATGTTGAACTTTCCTTTAGAAGACATGTCCATCCAAAGGTTCAGGTTAGGCTGGATAAAAGACCTTTGTTCCAAAACATTTTGTATAATCCAAGTGCTAGTAGTTTTAGCCTTAATATCCATGATGTTTTGGTTCTTCAAGTAATATGAATGAACCCACCTCACCCATACACTGTCAAGTTTGTTGCTAATATTCCAAAGCAGTCTAATCATAGTACACTTGTTCCAAATACTAAGATCAATAATGCCCAAGCCACCTTGCTTAAGAGGCTTACAAACTTTAGCCCAAGCAACCAAACGTTTTCTGCAGACATTGTCCTTCCCAGACCAAATAAAAGAATGACACATCGCATTAATTTTCTTAATCACAACCTTGGGGAGGGGAAAGCACATCATCCAGAAATTAGCAATGGCAAAAGAAATGTTTTTTACCAATTGAATATGCCCTGCATAGCTAAGAAATCTAGCAGACCAATGGCTAATTCTAGCAAGAATTTTATCCACCAAAACCAAGTAATGATTGTATCCTAACTTCTTGCAAGTAAGAGGAACACCAAAGTATCTAAATGGAAGGTAACCCTCTTTGAACTTAGACCAGCTAAGAATCTGATTCTTTGTACTATACTCAACTGAACCAAAATAAATCTTGCTTTTGCTAGTATTAATCTTCATACCTGTGGAATTAGAGAATTTGTAGAAGGCATTGAGGAGAAGCTCAACAGAAATACTATCTCCTATAGAGAACAAAAGGACAACATCTACAAATATGAGATTAGTCACCTATAATTTATCATATTTTGAGTGATGATTAAAATTAGGATCAAGCTGTGTTGTACCCCAAAATTTGTCCTCTCATATTTCACAAAACATTTCAAGAAAGATTCCCAAGTTGCTCAAGGAATTCCAAGGGTTGACCAAACAAGCCCTCTTCTAAGGCAGTCTATCTCAAATTAGGGTTTCATGTTGCATCAATATACTTGAGTCCAAGGGATTCCAAATGCTCACCATTGTCCTAATATGTTCTCAAGATCATCCATGTCAAGTTTCAAGTCTTGCAGAGAAAGTTTGCTCAGTCAATTGCTCAAAGGCCTAAAAATCGACTGTGCTAGGGCAAAAGTCAAATGTAGCCTACATACAGTCAAACTTCAATATTTTTTATAAAAATCCTCATTTTGAAGTATATTTCATCATTTTATCAAGGGTTGATTATGATTCATCAAGGATTGCTCATAATTCCGCAAGAACCAAAAGTTACTAAATTAGGGTTTTGCAGGAAAAGTCAACTCAACTTTGACCAAGTATAACTTTCTCATACTTTATGAGAAATGACTCATACAAATATCATTTTGAAGAGGATGAAATGTTGTACAATCCATCTTCAGCTCCCAAGTTCAAAATATGCATCCACGAGAAGTTATGAATTTGGACATTATAGGTCATTTTGGAAAGTCAACAAAAACACCTTTTTTTGTCAAAGCTTCATACATGAGCATGGAATATCAAATTGAGATGAGACCAAAAGGGTTGCTTAGAGGACATCTCAAGATTTCTAAAAAGTCCAAGAACACCTTCAAAGATTCAAAATTGAGGAAGTTATGCATTGGTGAAGTTGACCTTTTTTGCAAAATTGTCAAAAGTCAACTATGCCTAAAAATGCAATTTTTGCCAAATGGGCCCAATCTTTTTCACTTGTTTTAAGTTGGCAACATGGTCCACGAGCCCTAGCCTTTGCCACTTGTCATTATCTTGTTTTTATTATTTATTTTTATTTTTATTTGAATTAAATTATTTTAAATCAAAACAAATCATAAAAAATCCAAAATATTGAAAACTCAATATTTTTTACATGTTTTAGGTCTTAATGTCCAGCTAGCATCAGATCAAATTCGTGTAAAGGCATGAGGTGCACAAAAAGATTGGATTTGGACTATTTTTGGAATGATTTTCAAGTGTATCAAATCACAATCAAATTCAATAATGGAGGAAGATTATGATCATTCTTTGAACCTTAATCTATCCCTCAATACATATAGAAGGAATGGAGACCTAAAACTAAGAGAGAGAGAGAGAGAGAGAGAGAGAGAGAGAGAGAGAGAGAGAGAGAGAGAGAGAGAGAGAGAGAGAGAGAGAGAGAGAGAGAGAGAGAGAGAGAGATGCGTATGAACCAGAAATAAAACTTGAAAAAACAAGAAAAGGTGCAAACACGAATTCCCACTTAGAGGCAATTTCAAGATCCTTGAACCATCTCAATCGATTCCTAGGATCCCCAGCAAGTAAAAGCAATCCAAAACGAGCACTCCCAAGCCCTGAAACTCGATGTAAGGCACTCACGATATTACACTTTTCTTGAATTCGGTTTACATAATTCTTGCATATTCATCACATTCTAATCACATATTATTGTTCACCATCCTATTTGCAAGCTTTCTGTAATAGTCAATTGTATTTTCATGGTCTGTATGGGATTCCACCATTATTAGGGTTTATAAGCTCGCTTTGGGGTTTTTGAATCCAGGCAAAATTTGGCCATGAAAGGGCCACCATTATATTCAGGAGGTCCAGACGAATCAATTGGTGGCCCTAGTTTTCATTTATCTTGCTCATGGTTGATTTTAAGAAAACGCAGGTTTGTAGTGACGGACAAACGTCTGTAGGTAAAAGTCTGGGACTTTTATCAACGGAGAAGGGAAGAAGACAACCAGCGTGACAGCCTCCCACTCGTCCATTTGAATTTTCGCACGGATTTCTTTTATTCCATTTGTTCTTAATATAATATTTGTTATTTGTTTTACATACAACAAAAGCAGTTGGCGCAGATGGTAGTGGGTTATGTGCAAAACGCTTCAGGACCTGGGTTCGAATCCCAAGTCCCCCAAATATTTCATATATTTTGCCTTTTCAGGATTCAGCACATACACAAGCCAAGGGACTACCATAAACCTCACCATCTAATTTGCCAAGTGGCCAGATAGCCAAATCTGATGGCCATCATCTGGAGGAGCACCATAAGCCATAGTCAACGTGTAACATCAGATCCTGAGGGTCAACGTGGACACCTTTGGGCTTGGGCCAGTTTGCTTCTCATACCCCCTCAAGCTACTAATTGCAGGCCCAATTTCTTATTCCTTTTCTTTTTATATTTCACTTAATTAATTTATTTATTTTATTTACTAACACAATCAATTATTTTCTTTTTATTAAAAAATCACAAAAATAATACTTTTCACAAATTAGGTTTAGATTTTATTTTTTTCTCAAAAAATTAATTAATTTAATTAGGTTGTTAATATTAGATAACTTTAATTTATTTATTTTTGTAAATAATTAAAATTAATTATAACAATTAGGTTTTATTTCTAACTCAATTATATTTTCTTTTCCTAAAAATAACCAAAAACATAAAAAATAGGCCATGTAATTATTTTCATTAATTAATTTAATTAACTAATTAATTTAGTATTTAATTTAAAACCTAATTCTTTTCTTAAAAAAATAATTAAAAACAACAAAAACAATTTTTTCTTTTAATTAGGTTAGAGGGGTCAAAACCCTAATTTCTTCCCGTTCTTAATTTTATCGTGCGCGCTTTATTGTTTTATTATTTACCATATTTATGTAACTGCCTACAAGTTGTAATAGTTTAAATTAGGACTTTTATTTTTCATTTATCGCTTTATTATTTAAGGGTTTGTTTTTAGCTATGTAAATACCCGAAGCCTTGTAATAGCGTAGTTTAAATTCCGCATTTTTAATTCCACAAAATATTAAACTGTTAGATGTATGATATTAGGATGCATGACAAGAATGTATGATTAACTTTAAAACAGTTAGATAACCCTAAAATGTGCAAAGACAAATAATCTGAAATTGAATCACTCGCACATGCGCACTCCTAGGGTACACTCCCACTTGGTTGCCTTTGGTAAACGGTCGTTGAGTATAGGATATTTTAGTGGTCGTCCTTTTGTCTAAACAAAGATCAAAGTCCTGATTCTGAAAAGTTGCCTCAGAATGGTTGCCTCGGAATTATTGCCTCGAATAATTGATCTAAGACATTAGGGTTATTACTAAGACGTCCTAACATTGCTTTAGTGACCGTACGTCCCTTTCGAATTGACCCTCAAAACTCCAACGATGGTGCTACCTACTCACTAATAGTGGGATAGCATTGTCTAAAGGAAATAAACATAGAATAATTCTTTTTTCGAGTAGGTAGATTAGTTCTTAAGTACTTGCTTAATCCAAACAAATTTTTTCACATTTACACTCCTTTACAAACAAAGTTTTCAAAAACACTTCATTACACTCTTGAAGACAGAAACAAGAGTTAAATCGAAGTCAAAACAAAAGCTTTTCAAATCACACAAACACAAAGAAAACAATTTTGAAAATGATGAGCAAGTACCTAAGAGCCCGTAGATAACTACGGATAGAAAGGGTGCTAATACCTTCCTTTTTTATAATCTACCCCCCGTACTCAGAAATGTCTTGAAAAAGGAATTTTTATGTGCTTTTTTCCTTTCATTGTTGGATAAAATAAAAGTCGGTGGCGACTCTTACTTACCGCGACATTTTGCGAAAACAAACGCAAAACGCAAACCAGCAATTCCTAAAAAGGAAACAGTACCCGATTTTGGCGACCGTATCACAGAACTGGCGACTCTGCTGGGGATTTAAAATAAGTGGGGTGTACCTTATGATTAGTTCATCATATTATTTTATGTTGTTTGATTTGATTGCTTTATTTTTGTGGGCATTGTATCGGAGTTACTATAGATCCTAACCCGGATCTATGGGACACCTTTTAGGTAAGTAGCAATAGACTGTGAGGGAACTATACAGCGTAGACCGATACGATTGAAGTAGTAGCTACATTGGTGTGACACATTAGTTGGTACCGATATCCCTTGTGGAGGAACAAGGAGAGTATGGGGCTGCTATATGGGTCATTAAGCATCAACTGACCTTAGAACCTATAATTGACTAACTTGGCCATAGGAAGTAGCAAGATGCTACACTCATTGAGACCATACTCTCGAGATGGTTCCGGCTGTAAGAAAAGATTGCGTGACTGGAATTATGACCGATGGAGGATGGTCAGTGATATTGAGAACCTCTAGAACCCGGTTACTATTATTAGGACGGGTTGAACCGACTAAACTGCAAGAGGGTAGTACCTAAACTCCATGCCAGCCTGAAATTTAAGGGCTCTTGTGTGACTTGTTTGCCTTTACCATGTTTGCTATTTGTGATACCTGTGGTGTGTTTTTTATCATGACATCATGCATCATGACATCGCATGTATATTTCATTAGACTAACCATTTCAAAGACCAAGGGGATTCATCTTTGTTCTGTCTTGCAGATCATGACTTCTATGCACAGAAATACCATTCGAGTTAACTTCGTGCAAATCCCTGCTTAGCTCAGAGAATTAGTCTCAAAGGTTCCTGATACTTCTTCGTTTGTTAGAAGACATGGTCACCTCCTTAGCTTGGTTACTTCAAAGTTGGATGAGCAAATGATGAGTGTGTTGTTCCAGTTATTTGACCCGTTGCATCACTGTTTCACCTTTTCGGACTATCAATTAGTCCCTACTTTGGAGGAGTTTTCTGACTTACTGTTCTGGGACAACTTAGAATTTCAAGCATTTGAAGACATCTTGGCTCTCCTCATCTACGACTTGGTTCTTTTCCCAAATCCAGATTTTTTCATAGATGTGAACGCAGTCAAGATCCTCATGTCTCGTAACCCAGTGCCTACTCTTCTAGGTGATATTCTACATGCTCTCTATACCCGTAATGTGCGGAGAAGGGGAACTCTCATGTGTTGTACACCGCTGCTGGCGAGGTGGTTTATTTCGCACCTCCCCAAGTCTGTTTTAAAGAATGAGGAAGGCGTAGGTTGGGCTTATAGAATCATGTCCCTTGCTCATACGGACATCCTTTGGAGTTCTAAAGATATGGAAAAAGTAGTTGTCATTGATCGATGTGGGGAATACCCTAATGTTCTGTTGCTTGGAATTCGAGGGGGTATAACCTACAATCCTTGTTTGGCTTTACGACAGTTTGGACGAGCTCGGAGAGATGGTCCCCATGAGCTGCTGCTTACAGACATTGTCTTTGACTACAAGGGGGATGTGGAGGGACATCGCCGCAGGTTTATACGAGCATGGGGCATGGTGAACAGGTCTGACCCACATGAGTTAGGAATGAAGACTTCTCTCCCGATGCAACCATGTCTCCAGTGGGTTCGAACCCGTGCTCAAAAGCTGGGGATGCCATATGAAGCTGTTTTGTTGGTGATTATAAAGCATACTAATGAAGAAGGTGTTCCTTATATGGTCATCCATCCATACATGCCTACTGATCTTGGGGCATTGAAGAGATATTGGATCCAGCTAAAGGAAGAGAGGGATACCTACAGGGAGAAATATCATGAGCAGGAGCGGAATGTAACACCCCTTCTAAATAACCCGCGAATATATTAATTAAATCAGAGTAACATAGAAAATAGGGATGTCACAATTCAAGATAAATATAAAAACCTCAAATCTACAGTTGTCATGCTTTACTGAAGGAATTATTAAAATAAATATTC
The DNA here is from genome assembly GCA_948472305.1 of Vicia faba. Lineage (NCBI taxonomy): Eukaryota > Viridiplantae > Streptophyta > Magnoliopsida > Fabales > Fabaceae > Vicia > Vicia faba. The sequence goes on along the minus strand of OX451740.1, from coordinate 1,314,051,296 downwards.
GAATCAACATCATGTTCTACACAGCAGAAATATCTCAAAACCGGAATAACTTCACTTCATAAGTATTCCCAACATAAATTAAACAATAGAGTATAAAATAAAACTCGTCATTCAAACGTTTCCCCCAGTGTTACAACCTATCAGAGCACGACACTGACACGCGAACTTAAAATAACATAGCTCTAGAGCCATCCTCACCAACTCCTGAGCTGCTAACTTTAATCTGAAATCATTAAAGTAAGGGTGAGATTTCTCATAATTAACATGCATTATAAGCTTCTCAATCAACATTATATCACAAGCATATTATTTCACCCATTTTAGCATAAACTCATATTCAACACACAGTTCCAATCATACAAGTCATTATGCACAAATCAATAACCAACCAAAGAATTGTAACACTGGAAGACATCCTAACATGTTACAATTCCATGCAAACACAAATGCATGGTACCAATCACGTGACCAAGTCACCCATCACTGATCCATTATCAACCGGATACAGCAACCATCGATTCGTCCATCACACTCGGACATGAATCCAGCCGAAGCAATCATCGATTCGTCCATAACACTCGGACACGAATCCAACCTAACCACCCATCATCTCTCGGGTATCGGTTAACGGCAATATAAGTCAAATTCCACACAATGGGAATTAACTTCACCAAAACGATGCATATGCATGCACATCATCAACATGCAACATCAATCAATGGAGTATGATCACAACATAATTCCAAATAACGCACAAAGCCAATATGTCACATGATCAAATCTCAATCATAATGGATAGCAGGCACAACACATAAGTACCAGTTCTCATTCACCAAATCAGAATAATTCACAAACAATTCTACATCATTCTCAACATACCAAAGTTTACAAAAATCGGGAATTTGACTCTTTTTAAAATAATTTTCATAAAATAATATTTTTCTTATTTTATAAAATAGAGTATTTAATTTAAGAAATAACGTACAAAACGGCACTCAAAACGGACTTACGGTTTGAAAGTTATGAATTTTCAAAGTTTAGTATTTGTCAAAAAGTTACAGCAGAACCCGATTCCTACACATACAGGAACCGGTTCCTGCGAAGTTCAGAAAACACCCATTCTGGAAAATGTACTGGAACCCGGTTCCTACCTAAACAGGAACCAGTTCCTATGTTGAAAAAGTCAGTTCCTTCACAAATTTACACTGGGAACCTGGTTCCTCCCCACTGGAAACCGATTCCTGCGACCTGAAAAGTCAAAAACTGCTATTTTGACAGCATTATTCATTCCAAATCCCATCCAATTCATACCCATACGAATCCAACTCACAGCAATGTCAAAACAAGTTATAGTGCATGATTCCAATGAGATTATAACACACCATAATATCATACAATTCCCTCATAACATCAAATTGAATCAAAACATAAAATTCATGGGATTGGGGTTTGAGTTTCATAAATCCTAAATTAGGATTCCTAACATGCTTAATCAATTCTATTGATCCCAAAATCTATAAGGCATATTAAATAATAGAAATCACCCCTTACCTCGCGATGATCCTTCGAATTCACGGCGTTTGGCTTTTTCCTCTCTTCTCTTCTCTTCTCCAATTTCACGTACAATGAGTTTTCCAAAACCTTCTTTTCCTTTTTCCTTTTTATCCTTCTTTTTCTTTTCCTTTTATTATTTTCCAAATAATAATAATAAATTAGTAATTATTTTAGTAGAGCTTTTTACTTCACACACCTCTAATTCAACTTTACACCCCCAGTCTTCCTTTTTAATTCCATAATTAATTCATCCATTTAATCCAAAATATTATTAATTAAGCCTTTAATTAATTTAATAATTAAATTCCTAATTATTTAACAATTGAATTAATTTGGGGTGTCACAACTCTCCCCAACTAAAAGAGTTTTGGTCCTCGAAAACATACTTTAGACGAACAGTTCGAGATACGAGTCCTTCATCTGGCTCTCCAGCTCCCAAGTGACATTTCCATCTGTTGGTCCTCCCCAAGCCACTCTTACCAACGCAATCTCCTTGCCTCGCAACTGTTTCAACCTCCGATCCTCAATTCTCGCATGTACCGCTTCCACAGTCAAATTCTCTCGTACTTGTATATCGTCTACACGAATCTCATGAGACGGATCAACAATGTACTTCCTCAGCTGAGATACATGAAAAACATCATACAAATTTGCGAGTGACGGCGGCAAAGCAATCTGATAAGCAACTTTCCCAACTCTCTTGGTAATCTGAAACAAACCAATAAAACGCAGAGTCAACTTCTTTGACTTCAAAGCTCGACCAATGCCAGTCATCGGAGTAACTCGCATAAAAACATGTTCTCCTTCGCTAAACTCAAGATCTTTCCTCCTCTTACCGTGATAACTTTTTTTACGACTCTAAGAAGTCCTCATCTTCTCCTGAATCATCTTAATCTTTTTCGAAGTATGTTGGACAATTTCCGGTCCAATCACAGCACTCTCTCCAGACTCATACCAACACAACGGTGTCTGACACCTCCTACCATACAATGCCTCAAACGGAGCCATACCAATGCTCGAATAAAAACTATTGTTGTAGGTAAACTCAATCAATGGTAGATAACTATCCCAAGCTCCACCTTTCTCCAACACACAAGATCTTAACAAATCTTCCAACGACTGAATCGTTCTCTCCGTCTGACCATCTGTCTGTGGATGATAAGCGGAACTCAAACACAACTTAGTACCCAAAGCTTCTTGCAATCCCGTCCAGAATTTAGATGTAAACCTCGGATCTCGATCCGACACAATACTAGAAGGAATACCGTGCAAACTCACAATCTTCTCAACATACAATTATGCCAACCTTTCCATCGGATAATCCATTCTTATCGGAATAAAGTGAGCAGATTTCGTCAACCGATCAACAATAACCTAGATAGAATCACAATTCTTCGATGTCCTTGGCAAACCAGACACAAAATCCATAGAGATTCCATCCCATTTCCATTCTGGAACAAACAACGGTTCCATCAATCCTGACGGTTTCTGATGCTCAACCTTCGACTTCTGACAAACCAAATAAGCATACACAAACTCAGCAATTTCCTTTTTCATTCCCGACCACCAAAACAACTTCTTCAAATCATGGTACATTTTAGTAGCACCAGGATGAATACTCAATCCACTACGATGTCCTTCTTCCAAAATACTCTTCCTAATCTCTGCAACATCCGGAACACACACCCTATTACCAAATCTCATAACACCATTCTCATCAATCCGGAACTCGCCTCCTTGACCTTGGTTGATCAATGTTAATTTATCAACTAACCCAACATCGGACTTCTATCCATTCCGAATTTCTTCCAGAATACCACTAGTCAGTTTCAACATACCCAATTTCACACTATTCGGAGTAGTTTCACATACCAAACTTAAATCTCTGAACTGCTCAACCAAATCTATCTCACGGACCATTAACATCGACATATGCAAGGACTTCCTACTCAAGGCATCCGCAACAACGTTTGCCTTACCAGGATGGTAATTCAAACCGAAATCATAATCCTTTAGAAATTCTAACCATCTCCTCTGCCTCATATTCAACTCTTTCTGATCAAAGAGATACCTCAGACTTTTGTGATCACTGAACACCTCAAACCGAGAACCATATAAATAATGCCTCCACAACTTCAAAACAAACACAACAGCTGCCAACTCCAAATCATGAGTCGGATAATTCCTTTCATGTACTTTCAATTGTCTCGAAGCATAAGCCACCACCTGCTTATCTTGCATCAACACACCATCTAATCCCATTAATGATGCGTTACAATACACAACAAAAGACTTAGTCGGATTTGGCAAAATCAAGATCGGAGCACTTGTCAACCTCCTCTTCAGCTCTTGAAATCCTTTCTCACATTCAACATCCCAAACAAACATCTGACCCTTCCTGGTCAACTTAGTCAACGGTAACGCTAATTTGGAAAACCCTTCTATAAACTTCCTGTAATAACCTGCAAGACCCAAAAAACTACGGATCTCAGAAGCATTCTTCGGCGCTTCCCACTGAGATACTGCTTCTACCTTCGTAGGATCCACAACAATTCCATTCTTGGAAATTACATGGCCAAGAAAACTTACTTCACTTAACCAGAATTCACACTTGGACAACTTCGCATAAAGCTTCTTCTCTTTCAACAATTCCAACACAACTCTGAGATGTTCTGCATGCTCTTCATCGCTCTTCGAATAAATTAGAATATCATCAATGAACACCACCACAAACTTATCAAGATACGGATGAAATATCTTGTTCATATACTCCATGAAAACACCAGGTGCATTAGTAACTCCAAACGGCATAACAGAATACTCGTAATGTCCTTACCTCGTTCTAAATGCAGTTTTCTGAATATCTTCCGACTTCACACGAATCTGATGATATCCAGATCTCAGATCAATCTTACTAAATACACAAGCTCCAACTAGTTGATCCATCAAATCATCGATCCTCGGCAAAGGATACAGATTCTTGATTGTAACTTTATTCAGCTGTCTGTAATCAACACATAATCTCATTGAACCTTCTTTCTTCTTAACCAACAACACCGGAGCACCCCACGGTGAAACACTCGGACGAATAAACTTCTTCTCAAGTAACTCCTCCAACTGTTTCTTTAACTCCGCTAATTCAGATGCCGACATACGGTAAGGCGCCATTGACACCGGACTAGTTCCAGGAATCAAATCTATAGTAAATTCTACCTCCCTCTCAGGTGGCAATTCACTAACGTCCTCCGGAAACACCTCTGGAAATTCATTCACCACTGGCAATCCATCACTCTTTGCTTTTCCCTCCGCTTCTATTGCAGAATACAACATAAATACCACAACACCATCTTTCACAGCTAGGTTCATCTGTTTAACCGACATAGTCACATCTTCGACACCAACCTCTTCAGGAAAAATAATCGTCTTCGCAAAACAATTGATATGAACCTGGTTGAATTCCAACCAGTTCATTCCAAGGATGATATCAAGTTGTTCTAACGGTAGGCACACCAAATCCATACCGAAACCGCTACCAAAAATCACAATAGGACAATTCCTACAAACATACGAAGTAGTCACTGAACCCGACGTAGGAGTATCAATAACCATACTTCCATCCATATTAGAAATTTCCAAATTCAATCTTTTAGCACAATCCAAAGCAATAAAAGAATGCGTAGCTCCAGTATCAATAATCACAATCAAAGGTATGTCATTAATAAAACATGTACCTTTAATCAGCCGATCATCTGGCTTAGTCTCTGACCCAGACAATGCAAACACTTTACCATCAGCTTGCTCCTTCTTGGGTTTTGTACACTGAGGACGAGTATGACCTTCTTCACCACAGTTGTAACAAGTTATCTTTCTGGCTCTGCACTCAGCAGCTACATGACCAAATTTCCCATAGTTGTTGCACTTCTTTGCATCATTCTTGCACTCATTAGCTCTATGCCCCCTTTCACCACATCTGTAACACTTAATGGAAGAACCAGAGTCTCCCCCACTAGGCTTCTTCCAACCACCAGATTTCTGATTATTTCTATCATAAGGCTTACCACGATCCATCTGTTGCTTACCCTTCCTATCAACATACCCTCGAGCATTCGACTTAGTGCTAGCAAGATCCTCCTCTAAAATCCTACTACAGTCAACCAGATCAGGAAATCTTCGGATACGCTGATACCGAATACCCTTCTTAATCTCATCGTGAAGACCATTCTCAAACTTGACACATTTGGAAAATTCTCCATCTGCATCGTTAGTATAATGAGCATAATACTTCGCTAACTCAGTAAACTTCGAAGCATACTCACTGTCAGTCTTGTTACCCTGCTTGAGTTCCAGAAACTCAATCTCCTTCTTACCTCTGATGTCCTCAGGAAAGTACCTCTTCAGAAAAGCCCTCCTGAACACAACCCAAGTCAACGCAATACCATCTTCTTCCATTTCAGTTCTGGTAGCAACCCACCAGTCATCAGCTTCCTCTGCTAACATGTGAGTTCCGTATCTCACCTTCAGCCCTTCAGCACAGTCAATTACTCTGAAGATCCTATCGATCTCCTTCAACCACTTCTGAGCACCTTCGGGATCATGTGCACCCTTGAACAACGGAGGATTATTCCTCTGAAAATTCCCCAATTGTCGGTCAGCACCAATCACAGCTTCCTGCTGGTTCCCTCCGAGTACTCCAGCCAACATTCCCAATGCTTCAGCAAGAGCATCGTCGTTTCTTCCGTTACCTCTTCCGGCCATTGTTCTGTAACATTACAAAACAACCTCATCAGCACACAAGTATCGACAGTGTCATCTTACACTAGTCGCATACAAAAGGGATAACGACACAAGACAAGATCGACTATGCTCTGATACCACTATTGTAACACCCCTTCTAAATAACCCGCGAATATATTAATTAAATCAGAGTAACATGGAAAACAGGGATGTCACAATTCAAGATAAATATAAAAACCTCAAATCTACAGTTGTCATGCTTTACTGAAGGAATTATTAAAATAAATATTCGAATCAACATCATGTTCTACACAGCGGAAATATCTCAAAACCGGAATAACTTCACTTCATAAGTATTCCCAACATAAATTAAACAATAGAGTATAAAATAAAACTCGTCATTCAAACGTTTTCCCCAGTGTTACAACCTATCAGAGCACGACACTGACACACAAACTTAAAATAACATAGCTCTAGAGCCATCCTCACCAACTCCTGAGCTGCTAACTTTAATCTGAAATCATTAAATTAAGGGTGAGATTTCTCATAATTAACATGCATTATAAGCTTCTCAATCAACATTATATCACAAGCATATTATTTCACCCATTTTAGCATAAACTCATATTCAACACACAGTTCCAATCATACAAGTCATTATGCACAAATCAATAACAACCAAAGAATTGTAACACTGGAAGACATCCTAACATGTTACAATTCCATGCAAACACAAATGCAGACACAATTCATGTGGTACCAATCACGTGACCAAGTCACCCATCACTGATCCATCATCATCCGGATACAACAACCATTGATTCGTCCATCACACTCGGACATGAATCCAGCCAAAGCAATCATCGATTCGTCCATAACACTCGGACACGAATCCAGCCTAACCACCCATCATCTCTCGGGTATCGATTAACGGCAATACAAGTCAAATTCCACACAATGGGAATTAACTTCACCAAAACGATGCATATGCATGCACATCATCAACATGCAACATCAATCAATGGAGTATGATCACAACATAATTCCAAATAACGCACAAAGATAATATGTCACATGATCACATCTCAATCATAATGGATAGCAGGCACAACACATAAGTACCAGTTCTCATTCACCAAATCAGAACAATTCACAAACAATTCTACATCATTCTCAACATACCAAAGTTTACAAAAATCGGGAATTCGACTCTTTTTAAAATAATTTTCATAAAATAATATTTTTATTATTTTATAAAATAGATTATTTAATTTAAGAAATAACGTCCAAAACGGCACTCAAAACGGACTTACGGTTTGAAAGTTATGAATTTTCAAAGTTTAGTATTTGTCAAAAAGTTACAGCAGAACCCGGTTCCTACACATACAGGAACCGGTTCCTGCGAAGTTCAGAAAACACCCATTCTGGAAAATGTACTGGAACCCGGTTCCTACCTAAACAGGAACCGGTTCCTACGTTGAAAAAGTCAGTTCCTTCACAAATTTACACTGGGAACCCGGTTCCTCCCCACTGGGAACCGATTCCTGCGACCTGAAAAGTCAAAAACTGCTATTTTGACAGCATTATTCATTCCAAATCCCATCCAATTCATACCCATACGAATCCAACTCACAGCAATGTCAAAACAAGTTATAGTGCATGATTCCAATGAGATTATAACACACCATAATATCACACAATTCCCTCATAACATCAAATTGAATCAAAACATAAAATTCATGGGATTGGGGTTTGAATTTCATAAATCCTAAATTGGGATTCCTAACATGCTTAATCAATTCTATTGATCCCAAAATCTATAAGGCATATTAAATAATAGAAATCACCCCTTACCTCGCGATGATCCTTCAAATTCACGGCGTTTAGCTTTTTCCTCTCTTCTCTTCTCTTCTCCAATTTCACGTACAATGAGTTTTCCAAAACCTTCTTTTCCTTTTTCCTTTTTATCCTTCTTTTTCTTTTCCTTTTATTATTCGCCAAATAATAATAATAAATTAGTAATTATTTTAGTAGAGCTTTTTACTTCACACACCTCTAATTCAACTTTACACTCTCGGTCTTCCTTTTTAATTCCATAATTAATTCATCCATTTAATCCAAAATATTATTAATTAAGCCTTTAATTAATTTAATAATTAAATTCCTAATTATTTAACAATTGAATTAATTTGGGGTGTCACACGGAAGATCTTGAAGCTTGCAAGGCAGCTTAAGAATGAGAGGACAATCAACGATTATGTCAGCACGAATGGAAGGCGACCATGGGATTTTTTATTTCTTTGTTGTTTTTTAGTTAGATTTATTTTCAGTTATTTCTTTTGTAACGCCTTAAAGGCATTTGTTAAACATTTTTATAAGTTTTAATCTAATAAAGTGTGTTTTATTTTGGTTTACAAAGTTGAATCTCCCAAAGTCTTTGAAATCATTTCATACGCATTCCATTACCATGCACCTCATTACAGGTACCAATACAGGTTCCTCATCTTCTTCGCTGTTTATTTCAGCAATCATGTCTTCTGAAACGCCTACTAATGAAGCCATCAAGGCTCTCCAGGCTCAGAATGCCCAATTTCAAGAGTTGTTCCTGAATTTGGCCAAAGGGCAACAAGATTTGAAGTCTCTCATCTTGAAGGAAAAGAAGAAGAATAAGAAGAAGAAGGTGGTCCTCCTGAATATGGGTCGCAGATTCGGGAACAATTTGCGACAGGAAACTAATTTGTCCCATTCATCTGGAGGGGGAGAGAATCAAGAGGAAAGGAAGGGGCCTAGTCCTGTGGTCTCGGATAATGACACTGATTTTGATGAAGACCAGTATCCTCCTACTGAGGATAGATATAAGCAACTTAAAGACCGGTTGAGTGCAATGGAGATCCAGAAGATATCTGGGTTGGACTTTGGAGATTTGGGTTTGGCATCTGGGGTGGTGATCCCACACAAGTTTAAAGCTCATGTCTTTGCTAAGTACGATGAGGTATCCTTCCCGAAGCTACACCTCCTCTCGTACGTCAGAAAGATCCAACCATATACTGCCGATAGGAACCAGTGGGTTCATTTCTTTCAAGATAGTCTGTCAGGGACTCAACTTGAATGGTTCTATCAACTGGAAGGAGCTAATGTCCACAACTGGGAGGATGTTGTTGCTGCCTTTTACAAGCAATACTAGTATAATGCCGACCTTGCTCCCATACGTACTCAACTTCAGGGTATGTCTATGGGTACAGGCGAAGGTTTTAAGGACTATGCTCAGAAATGGAGAGATCTTGCTGGAAGAGTACAACCCCCTCTGTCTGATAGGGAGTTGGTGGATATGTTTCTTGGGACTTTGTCTGGTCCATACTTCAATCATTTGATCAGTAGTTCGTCATCTGGGTTCACTGAATTGATTTTGAATGGGGAAAGAGTTGAAGCCGGTATTAAAAGTGGCAAGATACAGAAAGGTGCTTCATCAAGTACAAAGAAGAAGCCTTTCAGAAAAGAAGCTAGTGCAGTTTACAGCTCGAGGAGCCGAAACCGTCCTGAACGCCGCTAAGCAGTCAATGCGGTAGTAATATCAAGACCAATTATTGCCCCACAACGCAACAATCAGCAAAGGGTAGAGAGACCGCAAAGACAGTATACTCGGCTTAGTATGACCCTGTCTCAAATTCTACCACAATTATTGAAATTCAACCTGTTGACTATGAGGGAAGCTCCGAAGAATCCAAGTACCACATCTCCGTTGTATAATCCGAACGCCCACTGTGCTTATCACTCCGATAACCCAGGGCATGATACGAACAACTGTTGGGCCTTGAGGAATAAGGTGTAAGATTTAATTGAAGCTAAAGAGATTGAATTTGATGCACCGGAAAAGCCTAATGTCATGACTGCTCCTATGCCCAAGCATGGAGTAAATTTCGTGGATGATGATTCATTTGTAACCTCTGTGGAAGACGTTTCTACTCCGTTGATGACAATAAAGAAGAACTTATTATCAGCTGGTTTATTTCTGGGTTGTGGCGAAGGTTTCCACCTGTGTTCCATCCTACCTGTTGGTTGTCATTTATTGAAGTCAGGTGTTCAGCGCCTGATGGATAACAAAGAGATATTATTCGAGAAAACTTTGGTTCCATTGATTCTTGTTGAAGATGTTTCCATAATAACCATTTCCGCCAATCCTTCCAAGGCTTCCTCGAGAAAGCCTGTTAGGATTACATCCGTTCTGAGAGTTGCTCTGTTGATCATTACTATCCCTGGTCCTATCCCATACATTTCGGATAAGGCTGTCCCATGGCACTATGGGGCCGATGTGTACTATCATGGGATCAAACAAGACTTAAAGGTTGAAGGGGATGATATTGATGTCAGCAACATTGTTGGGTCTAGCAAGGTCACCCGAAGCGGAAGACTTTTCTCCCCTGAGATCTCCCCACCAACTGTTCGGAAGCCTGTTGCTATTTCACCTTCCAGTACATCTGCTATTGTCCCTGTTCATGTTCCAACCATTACCCATGTCGCCGAGTCATCTGACACTCGGGGCAAAGAGATCACTGGTGAGCCTGCCCGGATGGAGGCACCGAAGAAGATTATTATTGAAACCTCTAGACAAGAGATAAAGGAGATTTTGAAGATCATCAAGAAAAACGACTACAACGTAGTCGAACAGCTGGGACAAACCTCATCGAAGATCTCCATGTTATCTTTATTGTTGTGCTCAGAAGCCCATGCTAAGGCTTTAATTGCTTTCCTGAAGATTGTGCATGTGCCGTAGGAAATATCTGCTGCTCAATTCAAAGACTGTGTGGCTAGTTTGACCGCTGATAACGGATTGGGTTTCTCTGACGCAGATTTGACTGCCAAAGGAAAGAATCACAATGACGCTCTGTATGTTTCAATCGAGTGCAGGGGAACTACTTTGGCCCATGTGCTGGTGGATACTAGGTCCTCGTTAAATGTTTTACCCAAGAAAGCGTTAGACCGGTTGGACTGTGAAGGGTTAGTGCTGAAGCCGAGTAATATCGTGGTTAGGGCCTTTGATGGGTCCAAAAGGATGGTGCACGGGGAGGTGGATGTCCCTGTTAAAGTTGGTTCCAAGACTTTCGCATCTATATTCTACGTGATGGACATTCGACCATCTTATTCTTGTTTGCTGGGTCACCCGTGGATTCATAAAGCCGGGACAGTAACTTCTACGCTCCACCAGATGTTGAAATATCTAGTGAAAGGGAAGATTGTTACAGTACGAGGGTAAGAGGAGTACATGGTGAGCCACCTTAACTCTTTTCGGTATGTGGAGATGGATGGGGAGTTCATTGAAACTCCATGTCAGAACTTTGAAGAAGTCCCCCAGAATCTGGCGTCGACTGAAACTGTTGTTGAAGATCCTCCAATGAAGATGGCTTCCCTCAAAGATGTCCGGGCTGTTATTAAAAAAGGTGGGTGTGCGAATTAGGGCCAACTCCCTGACTTTGCACACAAAACTAACAAGTTTGGTTTGGGTTTTACTGCAGAAGCTCAAAGGGCTGTTCGGCGTGCGCGGACTGGAAGACCTCCCCTGCGTATCAGTAATCCGGAAGTGAATGCAATTGAAGATGATAATTAAGAGTCTTAGTTTGACAGCTGGATTTACCCGACCACTGACGGCGGATTGAGAAATTGGACGACGAAGGACTTCATGCCCATTTCTTTTATTACACAGTAATAGACTTTTGTTTTGAGATTCGTAACAGACAGTTTAAAACTTTATGGCCCGGTGCCTTTCCCGAGGCACCTTGGCTTTGTTTGTGAGGGCTTAATACTTGTCATTTCCATATATCATCAATAAAGCATTGGACATTTTCTTGCATTACAAATTTTGTGCTCCTTGTTTTTCTTTGCTATCTTGCGAAACAGCTATCGTCTTACACACACTCACATATCATAATACAGGTCCACATCCACTCTGGATCCCACTGATAATGACTCTGCTACTGTCAGTTATGACTTTGAAAGTCCGATCAACCAAGCCGAGGACAAAGGTGAGGATGATTACGAAGTTCCTGGTGAACTTGCTAGATTGTTACTACAGGAAGAGAGGGTCATACAGCCCCATGAAGAGCCAGTGGAATCAGTAAATCTGTGTACATAAGAAGACAAGAAAGAGGTTAAGATTGGTGCGAATCTGGAGTCTGGTGTCAAGCAACAATTAATACAGATGTTGCGTGACTATGTTGAGATCTTCGCTTGGTCTTATGAAGATATGCCTGGGTTGGATACTGATATTGTGGTTCACCGCTTGCCCACTAAAGAGGATTGTCCTCCAGTGAAGTAGAAAATTCGTCGTATGCGTCCAGAGATGTCTGAGAAAATCAAAGCTAAGGTTATGAAACAGTTTGATGCCGGTTTTCTAGCAGTTACTTCTTACCCACAGTGGGTGGCCAACGTGGTTCCAGTGTCGAAGAAAGATGGTAAGGTTCGAATGTGTGTTGACTGTAGAGATCTGAACAGGGCAAGCCCCAAGGATGACTTTCCTCTACCTCACATCGATGTTCTGGTCGACAACACCACACAACATAAGATTTTCTCTTTTATGGATGGTTTTTCTGGTTACAATCAGATTAAAATGGCTCCCGAAGACATGGAAAAGACAACCTTTGTTACACAGTGGGGTACCTTTTGCTACAAGGTCATGCCTTTCGGATTAAAGAATGATGGGGCAACGTATCAGCGTGCCATGGTCTCTTTGTTCCACGACATGATTCATCATGAGATTGAAGTATACATTGACGACATGATTGCAAGGTCCCATACTGAAGAGGAACATCTTGACCACCTCCAGAAGCTATTTGACAGGTTGAAGTTGTACAAGTTGAGGTTAAATCCAAACAAGTGCACCTTCGGGGTGAGGTCTGGTAAGCTGCTGGGTTTCGTCGTTAGTGATAAAGGTATTCAAGTGGATCCTACAAAGGTGAAAGCTATACAGGAGATGCCAGCTCCCCGAACTAAAAAAGAAGTCAGAGGCTTTTTGGGACGTCTGAATTACATTGCCCGATTCATTTCGCACCTGACTGCTACTTGTGAACCAATCTTCAAACTGTTGAAGAAAGATCAAGTGGTAAGATGGAATGATGAATGTCAATCTGCTTTCGAAAGGATCAAAGAATATCTCCAAGAGCCACCTATTCTGATGCCTCCAGTTAAAGGGAGACCTTTGATCTTATACTTGACAGTACTCGATAATTCAATGGGGTGTGTGTTGGGGCAGCATGACGAGTCTGGCCGAAAAGAGCATGCTATTTACTACCTTAGCAAAAAGTTTATCGACTGTGAGACCCGATACTCACTGCTTGAGAAAACTTGTTGCGCTTTGGCATGGGTTGCTCGCCGGCTGAGACAGTATATCCTGACTCACACTACTCTATTGATATCAAAGATGGATCCAATCAAGTATATCTTTGAAAAGCCTGCTCTGTCCGGAAGAATAGAGAGATGGAAGATGATCTTGACTGAGTATGACATCCAATACACGACCCAAAAGGCAATCAAGGGAAGTGTGTTGGCAGATTATTTGGCACATCAGGTTGTAGACGACTATCAATCCATGAACTTCGAATTCCCGGATGAGAACATCATGTTGGTGGGCGACTGTGAAAAACCTGGACCGGATGAAGGACCTGAGGAGGGATCCCGATGGTCTATGTATTTTTGTAGAGCTTTAAACGCGTTGGGTAATGGCATTGGCGCTGTGATTATATCTCCTGAGGGCTGTCATACTCCATTTAACGCCCGATTATGTTTTAACTGCACCAACAACATGGCGGAGTATGAAGCATGCATTATGGGCCTGCGAGCAGCTATTGACCTAAGGATAAAGTTCTTGAGTGTATTCGGAGATTCCTCTCTCGTGATCAGTCAGATCAAAGGCGAGTGGGATACGAAGCACCCAAATCTTATTCCCTACAAAGAGTATGTATTGACGTTGCTTCCACACTTTGAGGAGATTACCTTTGAACATTTACCAAGAGAGGAGAATCAATTAGTGGACGCGCTAGCTACTATGTCTTCTATGTTCAAGGTCAGGTGGGATAACGAAGCTCCCCAGATTACATTGAGAGGTTGGATGAACCTGCACATTGCTGTGACATCGAGACTGAAGAGGTAACAGATAAGCCCTGGTTTCACGAAGTTAAAAGGTATCTTAAGGCTCAAGAGTACCCCGAGGGTGCATATGTTAATGATAAGAAGTTTCTGAGGAGGTTCGCAGTGAAGTTCTTCATCAGCAATGGTATCTTTTACAAGCGTAACCATGATTCAACCTTACTGCGATGTATGGATAAGAATGAGGCAGAAAAGATCATGGTGGAGTTACATGAAGGTACTTTCAGGACTCATTCCAGTGGACATACCATGGCAAAGAAAATCCTACGGGCAGGATACTATTGGTCTACTATGGAAGCTGACTATTATCAGCATTCTCGGACCTATCATAAGTGCCAAGTCTATGCTGATAAGGTGCACATACCTCCAGTTCCTCTGAATGTCTTAACAGCTCTGTGGCCTTTTGCAATGTGGGGCATCGATATGATTGGTGAGATCAGACCACCTGTATCCAATGGATATCATTTCATTCTGGTGGCTATTGATTACTTTACCAAGTGGGTTGAGGCAACTTCATTTGCTACAATGACCAAGAATGTCGTGGAACGGTTTATTCGACATAATCTGATCTGTCGATATGGTGTACCAGAGAGGATCATTATGGACAATGGTACAAATCTCAATAATACGATAATCACCAAGCTCTGCAAGAAGTTCAGGATACAACATCACAACTCTTCTCCTTACCGGCCGAAGATGAATGGGGCTGTAGAAGCGGCCAATAAGAACATCAAGAAGATTGTGCAGAAGATGACGGTGACGTACAAAGATTGGCATGAGATTTTACCATTTGCTCTTCATGGGTACCGTACCTCAGCATGGACGTCAACAGGGGCAACACCCTATTACTTGGTATATGGCATGGAAGCAGTCTTACCTATTGAGGTCCAGATACCCTCTCTTCAGATTATGAAAGATGCAAGTTTGAGCAAGGACGATTGGATACAGACCCGACTTGATCAGCTGAACTTAATCGACGAAAAGAGACTTACTGCTATTTGTCATGGTCAAACGTATCAAAAGCGGATGATCAAGGCATTTAACAAGAAAGTCAGACGACAAGAATATCAAGTTGGGGACCTGGTGATCAAGCGCATCATATTACCTCAAGGTGATCCCAGGGGCAAATGGACCCCTACATACAAAGGGCCATTTGTGGTTAAGAACATTTTCTCAGGAGGAGCTATGATTCTAACCACCATGGATGGTGACGACCTTCCTCACCCCGTCAATGCAGACATAGTGAAAAAATATTACGCGTAATCAAAGACCCGCTAGGTTGACTGGCCTAGGCAAAAATAAGGGCTTCCCGGCGAACCAAAAGGGTTCGGGCAAAAATAAGGGATGAAAATGAAAAAATCTGTACACCCGGCAAGTCGAAAACCTGAAAAGGCGGCTTGGGCAAAAAAGGGTATCCCGGTGGACTGAAAACCCGAAAGGGCGGTCCAGGCAAAAATTAGGGATCAAAGCGTAACACTATGTCTCATTGGATCACCTTGTAACCTGACTCCGGTATTAACTATCAAGCTCGGACGACACTAATCAATCTGATCTACCTTCAACCAAGTAGCAACTTAATGAGATGCTCGAGGATATAAAGGTAATAGCAGAGTTGGAACCCAGTGGGACTATTCACATATCTGTTTTTCTTTCTTTTTCACAAACTGTATAAATTCTATTGTTCGGCGGCGTTCTCTTACTAGAACGTCAGCCTCTTGTACAAAAACGCCTATTTACAGGCCGACTTCAAAGTTAATATAATTCATTTTCACAGAGAAATTTCGAATCATTTTCTTTTTCTGTTTTGTTCTGCAAGAACATCCAACGTTCATTTTTTATATATGCATTTGACAATAATTGCTGCTCATAAATATTTACATGCGAAACAAAAGACGATTACTCGTAATATCAGAAACAGGGGCAAATAAGAAATGTCCAAACCATACAGTTGCTTTATTCACCAGGTATAAGGATAGACCTAGTTGGAGAAAAACGATTGAAGGTACATTCACTCCCCACAGAGTAAGAAAAGGACATTGATATTAGTGGTCCCAAACAGGACACCACTCTCCCCAGCTGAGGCTCGCAACCACGAATGAGTCGGCAAGATTCTTCCCAAGCAAAGTTTATCTATCATCAGCACTAGAAAATTATCTCCAGTGGAATTTGGAGAATTATCCCCAGTAGAGTCTGGAGGATTGTCCCCAGTAGAGTCTAAAAGATTATCCCCGGTGAAGTCACAACTAGAAAATCATCCCCAACGGAGTTCATTCCCTTCACAAACAGAAACTCATTTCCCAACAGAGTTTATCATCACCCGCAACGATAATTCATCCCCATCCGAGGTTATTTCTTCCAAATCAACAGATCTTCTAGCAGAAACATCTCTTCCCCACAGAGTCATTTCCTCATCAGTTTATTCCCCATCAGAGTTGTTCTCTCCTGCAGGAATAGGCTCATAATCATCTCTGTTCACTATCCCCAACGACAACGAAGAATTTAACTATTTTCTCCAGCAGCAACCCGAGATTTATTTTCCCCAGCAAGAGATTATCATAAAAATATTGCATATCCATACATCATGGCATACACATACGCATCATACAATAAAACCTCATTTATTTTGAGAACATCATCACTTAATACATATCATGCATTACATATAATTAACCTTTACCTTTCAGGAAAGATACAATCAAATTCTCACAAAGTCCAAGTTATGAAGCCCGGGTACGACCGAATAGTATCTTGAGTCCTACAACATATTGTGAAGCCCGGAGAATGACCGAATAACAGTATCAGACTACCGCGAAGCCTGGGTTACGACCAGATAGTGGTATCTCTTAAAAGCAAGCTATGAAGCCTGGATTCGACCAGATAATGGTTTAATCCCCAACAAGCCATGAAGCCCGGATGCGACCGGATAACAACTTAGTTCCTTCTGAAGCCTGGATTGCGACCAGAGAAGAATCAAGAAATTGCGAAGCCTGGATTATGACCGAATAGCAAGTTTAATCTCATCTCCCCAGTAAGTCACTGTAAAGCCTGTATTACGACCAGATAGTAGTCAATCTTACCAATATGAAGCCTGGATTACGACCAGATAGTAGTTCACTTTCCTCTTCAACGGAGATGATCCCTCAGTAGAATAACGAACGACCGAAGCTCGTAAAATTAAACTTTTCTCTTCAAACAAAGATGATTCCTCAGTAGAATAACGGATGACTGAAGTTCCTAAAATTCAACAGAGATGATTCCTCAGTAGAATAACGGACGATCGAAGTTCCTAAAATTCAACAGAGATGATTCCCCAGTAGAATAACGGACGACTAAAGTTCCTGAAATTCAATAGAGATGATTCCTCAGTAGAATAACAGATGACCGAAGTTCCTAAAATTCAACAGAGATGGTTCCTCGGTAGAATAACGGACGACCGAAGCTCCTAAAATTCAACTTTCCTCTTCAAACAGAGATGATTCCTCAGTAGAATAACGGACGACCAAAGTTCCTAAAATTCAACAGAGATGATTCCTCAGTAGAATAACAGACGATTGAAGTTCCTAAAATTCAACAGAGATGATTCCTCAGTAGAATAACAGATGATCGAAGTTCCTAAAATTCAACAGAGATGATTCCTCAGTAGAATAACGGACGATCGAAGTTCCTAAAATTCAACAGAGATGATTCCTCAGTAGAATAACGGACGACCGAAGTTCCTAAAATTCAACAGAGATGATACCCCAGTAGAATAATGGACGACTGAAGCTCCTAAAATTCTATTTCTCTCAAGACAGAGATCAACATTCCTCAGCGGAATCTTCCTTAACAACAGGTATATAAGCTCTCGCTAAGGAATCTCTTATGCGATCGACACTTCTTCAGATGACATATTTAAGCCCATCTCCCGTTAGCTATTTCCAAATGGCATCCGTAAGCACATTCCCGACATCGTAAGACGGACACCACTTCATGTGAGTGCAAATTTCTGGGTACTCTAGTGTTCAATCATCTTCAACCCTCAGATCATGAAAGGCAGACAAGCCAATCTAAATCTTCAGGTTTAAGAAGATTAAACAGGGGCAGCTGTTGTACCCCAAAATTTTCCCTCCCATATTTCTCAAAACATTTCAAGAAATATTCCCAAGTTGCTCAAGGAAGTCCAAGGGTTGACCAAACAAGCCCTCTCCTAAGGCAGTCTATCTCAAATTAGGGTTTCATGTTGCATCAAGATACTTGAGTCCAAGGGATCCCAAATGCTCACCATTGTCCTAATATGTTCTCAAGATCATCCATGTCAAGTTTCAAGCCTTGCAGAGAAAGTTTGCTCAGTCAATTGCTCAAAGGCCTAAAAATCGACTGTGCTAGGGCAAAAGTCAACTGTGGCCTACATACAGTCAAACTTCAAGATTTTTGGTCAACATCCTCATTTTGAATTATATTTCATCATTTGATAAAGGTTTGATCATGATTCATCAAGGATTGCTCATAATTCCTCAAGAACCAAAAGTTGCTAAATTAGGGTTTTGTAGGAAAAGTCAACTCAACTTTGACCAAGTATAACTTTCTCATACTTTATGATAAATGAATCATCTAAAGCTCATTTTGAAGAGGATTCAATGCTCTATAATCCATCTTCATCTCCCAAGTTCAAAATATGCACCCACAAGAAGTTATGAATTTGGACATTATAGGTCATTTTGGAAAGTCAACAAAAACACCTTTTTTATCAAAGCTTCATACATGAGCATGGAATATCAAATTGATATTATACCAAAAGGGTTGCTTAGAGGACATCTTAAGATTTCTAAAAAGTCCAAGAACAGCTTCAAAGAGTCAAAATTGAGGAAGTTATGCATTGGTGAAGTTGACATTTTTTGCAAAATTATCAAAAGACAATTATGCCTAAAAATGCAATTTTTGCCAAATGGGCCCAATCTTTTTCACTTGTTTTAAGTTGGCAACATGGTCCACGAGCCCTAGACTTTTCCACTTGTCATTATCTTGTTTTTATTATTTATTTTGATTTTGATTTGAATTAAATCATTTTAAATCAAAACAAATCATAGAAAATCCAAAATATTGAAAACTCAAGATTTTTTACATGTTTTAGGTCTTAATGTCCAGCTAGGATCAGATCAAATTCGTGTAAAGGCATGAGGTGCACAAAAAGATTGGATTTGGACTATTTTTGGAATGGTTTTCAAGTGTATCAAATCACAATCAAATTCAATAATGGAGGAAGATTGTGATCATTCTTTGAACCCTAATTTATCCCTCAATACATATAGAAGGAATGGAGACCTAAAACTGAGAGAGAGAGAGAGAGAGAGAGAGAGAGAGAGAGAGAGAGAGAGAGAGGCGTATGAACCAGAAACAAAACTTGAAAAAACAAGAAAAAGTGCAAACATGAATTCCCACTTAGAGGCAATTTCAAGATCCTTGGACCATCTCAATCGATTCCTGGGATCCCCAGCAAGCAAAAGCAGTCCAAAATAAGCACTCCCAAGCCCTGAAACTCGATGTAAGGCACTCACGATCTTACACTTTTCTTGAATTCGATTTACATAATTCTTGCACATTCATCATATTCTAATCACATATTATTGTTCACCATCCTATTTGCAAGCTTTCTGTAATAGTCAATTGTATTTTCATGGCCTGTATGGGATTCCACCATTATTAGGGTTTATAAGCTCGCTTTGGGGTTTTTGAATCCAGGCAAAATTGGGCCATGAAAGGGCCACCATTGTATTTAGGAGGTCCAGACGAATCAATTGGTGGCCCTAGTTTTCATTTATCTTGCTCATGGTTGATTTTAAGAAAACGCAGGTTTGTAGTGACGGACAAACGTCCGTAGGTAAAAGTCTGGGACTTTTACCAACGGAGAAGGGAAGAAGATAACCAGCGTGGCAGCCTCCCACTCGTCCATTTGAATTTTCGCGCAGATTTCTTTTATTCCGTTTGTTTTTAATATAATATTTGTTATTTGTTTTACATACAACAAAAGCAGCTGGCGCAGATGGTAGTGGGTTATGTGCAAAATGCTTCAAGACATGAGTTCGAATCCCAGATCCCACAAATACTTCATATATTTTGCCTTTTTAGGATTCAGCGTATACACAAGCCAATGGACTACCATAGACCTTACCATCCAATCCGCCAAGTGGCCAGATGGCCAAATCTGATGGCCATCATCTGGAGGAGCACCATAAGGCACAATCAACGTGCAACATCAGATCCTGAGGGTCAACGAGGACACCTTTGGGCTTGGGCCAGTTTGCTTCTCATACCCCCTCAAGCTACTAATTGCAGGCCTAATTTCTTATTCCTTTTCTTTTTATATTTCACTTAATTAATTAATTTATTTTATTTACTAACACAATCAATTATTTTCTTTTTATTAAAAAATCACAAAAATAATACTTTTCACAAATTAGGTTTAGATTTTATTTTTTTCTCAAAAAATTAATTAATTTAATTAGGTTGTTAATATTAGATAACTTTAATTATTTTTTTGTAAATAATTAAAATTAATTAGAACAATTAGGTTTTATTTCTAACTCAATTATATTTTCTTTTCCTAAAAATAACCAAAAACATAAAAATAGGCCATGTAATTATTTTCATTAATTAATTTAATTAACTAATTAATTTAGTATTTAATTTAAAACCTAATTCTTTTCTTAAAAAAATAATTAAAAACAACAAAAACAATTTTTTCTTAATTAGGTTAGAGGGGTCAAAACCCTAATTTCTTCCCGTTCTTAATTTCATCACGCGCGCTTTATTGTTTTATTATTTACCATATTGATGTAATTGCCTACAAGTTGTAATAGTTTAAATTAGGACTTTTATTTTTCATTTATCGCTTTATTATTTAAGGGTTTGTTTTTGGCTATGTAAATACCCGACGCCTTGTAATAGCGTAGTTTAAATTCCGCATTTTTAATTCCACAAAATATTAAACTGTTAGATGTATGATAATAGGATGCATGACAAGAATGTATGATTAACTTTAAAACAGTTAGATAACCCTAAAATGTGCAAAGATAAATAATTTGAAATTGAATCACTCGCACATGCGCACTCCTAGGGTACACTCCCACTTGGTTTCCTTCGGTAAACGGTCGTTGAGTATAGGATATTTTAGTGGTCGTCCTTTTGTCTAAACAAAGATCAAAGTCCTGATTCATAAAAGTTGCCTCAGAATGGTTGCCTCGGAATTGTTGCCTCGAATAATTGATCTAAGACATTAGGGTTATTACTAAGACGTCCTAACATTGCTTTAATGACCGTACGTCCCTTTCGAATTGACCCTCAAAACTCCAACGACGGTGCTATCTACTAACTAATAGTGGGATAGCATTGTCTAAAGGAAATAAACATAGAACAATTCTTTTTTCGAGTAGGTAGATTAGTTCTTAAGTACTTACTCAATCCAAACAAACTTTTTCACATTTACACTCCTTTACAAACAAAGTTTTCAAAAACACTTCATTACACTCTTGAAGACAGAAACAAGAGTTAAATCGAAGTCAAAACAAAAGCTTTTCAAATCACATAAACACAAAGAAAACAATTTTGAAAATGATGAGCAAGTACCTAAGAGCCCGTAGATAACTACTGATAGAAAGAGTGCTAATACCTTCCTTTTCTATAATCTACCCCCCGTACTCAGAAATGTCTCGAAAAAAGGAATTTTTCTGTGCTTTTTTCCTTTCCTTGTTGGATAAAATAAAATTCGGTGACGACTCTTGCTTACCGCAACATTTTGCGAAAATAAACACACAACGCAAACCAGTAATTCCTAAAAAGGAAACAGTACCCGGTTCTGGATACCGTATCACAAGCTGCATATGAATCATACATTTGTGGAGATATTCCATAATAAAGGAAAAAAGAAAAGGGGATATTGGGTCCCCTTGACGAATCCATCTCTTGGCAAGCAACACATCAGTTGTAGCTCCATTAATAGAAAACCTATAAGAGACATTAGTTATAGAAGATGTGGTATGATGGAAGAACCGACAGTTATACTGGTTTTGCGTTTGTGTTTGCAAATGTTGCGGTAAGCAAGAGTCGCCGCCGAATTTTCTTTTATCCAACAAAGGAAAGAGTGAAAAGAACAGAAAAAGACCTTTCGGGATGTTTTCTAAGTAAGGGGGTAGATTATGGAAATAGAAGGTGTTAACACCCTTTCCATCTGTAGTTTTCTACGGGCTCTTAGATGCATAGTTAATTTTGAAAATACTTTGTGCTTTGTGTTTTTTGAAAAGTATTTTGAAATGCCTTAGTGCGACGATTTGCTTTATGATAACTCTTGTGCTAGTCCTCAAGAGTGTTGATAAAGCGTTTGAAAATATTTTTGAAATTTTTATTGTGTAAGTGTGAAAATTTGTTTTTGAGCAAGCATCTAAAAGCTATCTGTAGTACCCCAAAATTTCCCTCCCATATTTCTCAAGACATTGCAAGAATAATCTCCAAGTTGCTCAAGATTGCTCAAGAGTTGGACAGTCAAATCATCTCCTAAGGCAGTCAATCTCAAATTAGGGTTTTGTGTTGCATCAAGGTCCTTACATCCAAATGACACAAAGTGCTCCCCAATGTCCTAATATGTTCCCAAGTTCATCCATGTCAAATTTCAAGCCTTGCAGAGGAAGTTTGGTCAGTTAATTGCTCAAAAGATCCAAAAGTCGATTGTGCTAGGGCAAAAGTCAACTATGACCTATATACAGTCAAAATTCAAGATTTTTTGTCAACATTCTCATTTTTAAGGATATTTCATCATTTGATCAAGGTTTTATCATGATTCATCAAGGATTGCTCAAAATTCATCAAGATTCAAAAGTTGCTAAATTAGGGTTTTGTAGGAAAAGTCAACTCAACTTTGACCAAGCATAACTTTCTCATACTTTATGATAAATGACCCATCCAAAGCTCATTTTGAAGAGGATGCAATTTACTATAATCTATATTCACACCCCAAGATCAATAAATGCACTCACAAAAAGTTACAAATTTGGACATTATAGGTCATTTTTGAAAGTCAACAAAAACACCTTTTTTGCCAAAGATTATAACTTGAGCATGGAATATCAAAATGATATGATACCAAAAGTGTTGGTTAGAGGACATACCAAGGTTTCTAAAAAGTCCAATAACACCTCCAAAAGTTCAAAATTGAAGAAGTTATGCATTGTTGAAGTTGGGCATTTTTCCAAAATTGCCAAAAGTCAACTATCCCCAAAACATCAAATTTGGTCAAATGGGCCCACTTTTTTCCACTTGATTTGATCTTGTCACACTACACATGTGTCCTATATTCAGTCTTATGTCCATTCATAGATTCTTCTATTTTATTTGATTTTTATTGAATTAATTCATTTTAAATCAATTTAAATCCAAATAAAATCTAAATATTGATAACTTGGTATCTTTTTGATTGATACATGCCTTAATTGTCATCATGGACAAGATCAAACTCGTATCAAGCCATATCATGCACAAAATATAGGTTTTTGGACAAATTTAGAAGTTTTTTCATAGAGGATTAAATCAAATCCTAAATCATCAATGCCTAAGGATTCAAAGCCCAAAACTTGACCTAATTCACTCCATGTTACTTACACGAGGCAAAGGATATGAGTTCAGGACCTGGAGGCTGCATAAACATCAAAACCAAACTTGAGAAAAACTTGAAAAAAGCTTGAAACTGAAATATGTTTTAGAGGCCGATTCAAAGCAAAAACTCAACGTAGGCCCCTTGCTGGACATCCATTGAGTCTATAACAATCAAAAGGAAGGCCATTCACCTCCTAAAACGCGTTGTAAGTCTCCCTGAAAGTCGGCCCACATTTGAAATCGCAACCTCTCATTCTTGCATTTTTTTGACAAATTATTTGCATAATCATGATCCTTGTATGATTTCTAAACTTTCTGCAATATTTGATTGTGTTTTTATAGCCTGTAACGCCATACCCGAACCTAGGGTTTTGGAAGTTTGTTTTTGGGTATTTTCTTTGTAGGGAAAATTGGAATAAATAATGGACATATGCATGTTCAGGAGGAAGAGACGAGCATGACTGTGGTCGTGGCTTGAGTTTTCATGGCCTATAACGTTTTTTAGGATCGACCTAGCGATTTAGCTGCGGATAAAAATCTGCAGGTAAATAACCAGGGCTGGGCGAAGAAGATGACTACGTGCCCTCTCCTCATTCGCTGTTTCAAATTTCGCACGTTTTTGTTTTTAATTCCAGCATATTAATTGTTTTTTCTTTATAATAATTGTTATTTATCACATTAACAAATGATGCATAGTGGTGTAATGGTAAGCGCGTTGGCCAGTGATCAGCATGACCTGGATTCGAATCCCAGGTCTCCCACACATTTGCTATTGTTTTTCTTCAGATATTCCAATGCATTTCAAAGATTATGGCCTATCCTACAGCCTCATTCAGATGCCTGCCAGATGGCCCCAGGCCAGATCTGGTGGCCCAAAGGCGATATCCACCATACACCCAAGTCAACATGCGCGTGGAGAAACAGAAAAGTCAATCGGGCTGGCTTGTATTGGGCCACAAATTGTTGATTTCACCCCTAAATCAGGCCCAACACCCCTTGGTTATTTCTTTCTTCCTTTTATTCATTTATTTATTTGTTTTGTTTAATTATTATTTTTATTATCACTAACCAATTAAATTTTTTTTCCTTAATAAAACCAAAAGAAAAACCTAAAAATATATTTTATTTATTAAAATTAAATTCATCACTTTTATTTTTGTAAATAAATATTAATTAATTAACTTAGTTTTAATTAGGTATAATTTAAATATCTTTTGCAAATAATTAAAATTAATTTAGATTATTAGGTTTTACTAACTTTGGCCAAATTTATTTTTATTTCTTTTAATATCCAAAAATCCAAAAAAATATCTTTTTCTTAAATAATTAATTTATTTATTTAATTAACTTAGTTTATTCCATTTAATTTAAAAATAACCAAAAAAAATCACTTTCTTTCAAAAAGGGTCAAAATCCTAAAAAATGCATTCGATTTAACTTTTCGTGCGCAATCCATTTTACCATTGATGTAATTGTTTCCAGGAATGTAACAGCTTTTAATTAGGACTTTATTTTATTTTCCGCAATTTAAATTCAAGGGTTTGTTTTTGGCGATTTAAATACCCGACGCCTTGTAATAGTTTAGATTTAATTTCCGCAATTTAAAATTCCGCAACTTATTAACTGTTAGATGTTTGATAATAGGGAATGCATGACAAGATCGAATGTATGAACTTAAAATCAACATAGCTCACCCATGACATGTACAAAGATAAAATTGACCGAAACAACACACTTGCACATGTGCACTCTTAGGGTACACCTCACTTGGTTGCCTTCGAACGTGGTCATTGAGTATAGGTAGAGGCCGCCCTCTTGTCAAAAGATCATAGTTGCCTCAAAACGGTTGCCTCGGAAAAATGATCTAAGACATTAGGATTACCGCTAAGGCGTCCTAACATTGCTTTAGTGACCACACATCCCTTAATCGAATTGACCCTTAAAGCTCCAACGACGATGCTACCTACTCATTCATAGTGGGATAGCATTGTCTAAAGGACATTAGCACAAATTGATTCCTTTTTTTTCGAGTAGGTAGATGGTTCTTAAGTACTTGCTCCTTTCAAAAAACAAAAATAAAACTTTTCGCACTTACACCTTTCAAACAAAAACTTCTTTCAAACCCACAAACACAAAGAAAAGTAATTTTTGAAAACACTTTGAGCAAGTACCTAAGAGCTCGTGGATAACCACGGATAGAAAGAGTGCTAACACCTTCTCTTTCTATAATCTACCCCCCGGACCCGAGAAACATCTCGAAAAAGGAATTTTTCTGTGCTTTTTTCCTTTCCTTGTTGGATAAAATAAAAGACGGTGGCAGTTCTTGCTTACCGCGACATTTTGCAAAAACAAACGCAAAACGCAAACCAGCATTCCAAAAACAACCAGTTCTCTCCCATCGTATCACAGAACTGGCGACTCTGCTGGGGACGCTTAATAAGTGGGGTGTACCTTAGGAATAGTTCATAATGTTTTCAATTGCTTGACTTGTATGCTTTATCTTTGTGGGTTTGAATCGGAGTTACTATAGATCCTAACCCGGATCTGGGGGATACCCTTTAGGTAAGTAGCAATAAACTGTGAGGGAACTGTACAGCGTAGACCGATACGATTGAAGCAGTAGTTACGTTGGTGTGGCACTTTAGTATGTACCGATATCCCTTGTGGCGTAACAAGGAGAATATGGGTCTGCTAAGGGGTCATTAAGCACCAACTGACCTTAGAACCTTTAAATTGACCAACTTGGCCATAGAACAGTAGTAGTATGCTACACTCATTGAGACTAAACTCTCGCGATGATTCTGGCCGCAAGAAAAGGTTGCTAAATTGGAATTATGATCGATTGAGGGTAGTTAGTGATATTGAGATCCTCCAGAACCCGGTTACTATTTTTAGGACAGGTTTAAACCAACTGAACTGAAAGAGGGTAGTACCTAAGCTCATTGCCAGCCTGAAATCTAAGGGCTCTCTGTGTGACTTGTGTGCCTTTACCATGTTTGCTTTTTGTGGATACTTGTGATGTGCCTTCTATCATGATATCATGACATCATAACATTGCATACATCTTGCATTGGACTAACTTATTTCAAAGACAGGAGGGATTCATCTTCGTTCTGTTTTGTAGGTCATCATGATGCCCATGTGTAGGAATACCATCCAGATTAACTTTGTCCAGGTTCCCATTGTGCTTAAAGATTTGATTGCAAAGATGCCTGATACTACTTCCTTCCTCAGGAGACATGGTTATCTTCTCATTTTTGTCACCTCCAAATTGGACGAGCAGATGATGAGTGTTTTGGTCCAATTCTATGATCCATTGTACCATTGCTTTACTTTTCAAGACTACCAGTTGGTTCCAACCTTAGAAGAATTCTCTGATTTGCTCAGTATCTCCATTCTGAAGCAGACCCCGTTTACTGGTTGGGAGAAGATTCTTAGGCCAGAAGAGATTGATGCAGCCCTTCATTTGACAAAGAAGGAGGTAATGGCTAATTGGGAGACTAGAAGTGGAGCAAAGGGTTTTCTGACTAAGTTTTTGGTTGGTAAGGCTAACTATTTTTGGGATAGCCTAGACTTCAAGGCATTCGAGGATATTCTGGATCTTCTGATATATGGCTTGGTATTGTTTCCGAACTCTAACTCATTTGTTGATGTTAATGCGGTAAAGATCTTCATCTCTCGCAATCCTGTACCCACTCTCTTGGGTGACATCCTTCATCAGCTTTATGCTCGTACTGCCCGAAAGCGGGGAACCTTGATGTGTTGTACTTCGTTATTGGCGAGGTGGTTTATTTCGCACCTTCCCAAATCAGTGCTGAAGAATAAAGAAGGCATGGGCTGGGCTTATAGGGTTATGCCTCTGTCTCATAATGACATCATCTGGACTCTCAAGGGTGTGGATGAGGATGCTATCATTGATCGTTGTGGGGAGTACCCCAATGTTCCACTGTTAGGAACCCATGGAGGAATTTCTTATAATCCGTGCTTGGCCTTACATCAGTTTGGGAGAGCCAGAAGAGAAGGACCACATGAGATGCTAATGCCTAGTATCATCTTTGATTTTCAAGGGGCTAGTGACAAGCAACGTCACAGATTCATAAAGGCCTGAGATAGAGTTCACAGATCTGATCCACACGAGCTGGGTCCAAAGACTTCACTTCCGATGGAGCCATATCTCAGATGGGTCCGTATCCGTGCCCAAAAGCTGGGTATGCCATATGAAGCCGTTCGGCCTATCATTGTTGAAGTTGCTAATGAAGAAGGGGTTCTTCCGACCATCTTCCATCCCTACATGCCCACTGACATTGGGGCACTGAAGAGATCTTGGATGCAGCTGAGAGAGGAATGAGATGCTTACCGAGAGAAGTTCAACGAGCAAGAGTAGAAGATTCAGAGGTTGACTAGGAAGCTGGAGAATGAGCGGATTCTCAATGAATATGTCCGCACTGATAAGAAGAGACCATGGGAGCATTGATTGACCTTTGATGATTTCTTTTCCAGTTTTTATTTACTTTTCAGTACTTCCATTCTTGTAACGCCATGAGGGCATCAGTTGAACAATTTGAATTCCAAAGTTTATCTAATAAAGTGTGTTTCATTTCTTGTTTACAAATTTGAATCTCCCGATTGTCTTTGAAATCATAATCATACGCATTTCATCTCATGCACTTCATAAACAGGTACCCATTACAGGTCTCTTATCTTCTTCGCTGTTTATTTCAGCACTCATCATGTCTGCTGAACCTTCAACTGAGTAAGCCATCAAGGCCCTACAGGCCCAGAATGCCCAATTCCAAGAGTTGTTCATGAATCTAGCTAAGGGTCAGCAAGACCTGAAGACCCTGATTCTGAAAGAGAAGAAGAAGAAGAAGAAGAGGACAATCTTGTTTAACACAGGGCACATGTTTGGAAACAGGCTACAGAATGAAGTTGATTTGACTACCTCATCTGGAGGGAAAGATAGTCAAGAGGAAAGGAGGGCTCCTAGCCCTGTGGTCTCCGACAACGAGATGGACTTTGATGAAGAACAGTATCCTCCGGCCGAGGATAGATACAAACAACTGGAAGACCGGTTGGGTGCTATGGAAGTTTAGAAAGTGCCTGGTCTGGACTTTGGTGATCTAGGTTTATCATCTGGGGTGGTGATTCCCCACAAATTCAAGGCACCGGCCTTTACTAAGTATGACGGGGTTTCTTGTCCGAAGCTGCACCTCCGGTCATATGTAAGGAAGATTCAGCCGTACACCGCTGATAAGAACCTATGCATCCATTTCTTTCAAGACAGTCTCTCAGGGACTCAGCTTGAGTGGTTCTATCAGTTAGACAGAGCCAGTATTCGCAGTTGGGAATATTTGGCTACTACTTTCTATAGGCAGTACCAGTACAACTCCGACCTCGCTCCCACGCGTACCCAACTCCATGGTATGTCAATGGGAACGGGTGAAGGATTCAAAGATTATGCTCAGAAGTGGAGAGACCTCGTCGGAAGAGTACAACCACCCTTGGCTGATCGGGAGCTTGTGGACATGTTTCTGGGGACCTTGTCCGGTCCATTCTTCAACCATCTGATTGGAAGCTCCTCGTCTGGGTTTATAGAGCTTATTTTGACCGGTGAGAGGATTGAGGCTGGTATTAAGGATGGTAAGATACAGAAGGGTGCCTCATCGAGCACTGAGAAGAAGCCGTTTAAGAAAGAGTCCAGTGCTGTCTACAATTCGAGAAGATAGAATAGACATGAACACCGCCAAGCTGTTAATGTGGTTGTTATTTCAAAACCTGCTGGTGCTCCTCAGCACAACAATCAGCAAAAGGACGAGAGGCCTCGAAGGCAATTCACCCGTCTCAACATGACCTTATCTCAGATTCTGCCACAGTTGCTGAAGACCAATCTAGTGATTCTAAAGGAAGCCTCGAAGAATCTAAATACAACATCACCGAAGTATAACCCTAATGCCTGCTGTGCTTATCACTCTGATGGCCCGGGGCATAATACAGATGATTGTTGGGCTTTGAAGAATAAGATACATGACTTAATTGATGCGAAGGAGATTGAGTTCGAAGCGCCCGAGAGGCCTAATATTTTGACTGCTCCTATGCCCAAGCATGGAGTAAATTCTATAGATGAAGACTCGTTTGTGGTTTCGGTGAATGATATTGTTACCCCTTTGATGACTGTAAAGAAGAACCTTTTGCTAGCCGGTTTATTTCCGGGCTGTGATGAAGGTTGCCGCATGTGTTCTGTTCTACCTACCGGTTGCCAACTCTTGAAATCAGGGGTCCAACGCATGATGGATAATAAAGAGATTCTATTTGAGAAGACTGTTGTTCCCTCTGCTCCTACTGAAGAAGTTGCCATTATTACCATTTTCGATAATTCTTCCAAGGCTCCCTCGAGGAAGCCTGTTAGAATTGCATTTGTTCCAAGAATCACACCTGTGATCATCAATGTTCCGGGGCCCATCCCCTATACCTCTAATAAAGCTGTCCCTTGGCACTACGGGGCTAATGTTTATTTTCATGGATTTAAGCAAGAGTTGGATGTTGATACTGACGTCAACAATATTGTTGGACCTGCTAAAGTCACCCGCAGTGGAAGACTTTTCTCACCTGATATCTCTCCACCAACAGCCCGAAGACCTGTTGTTATTACACCTGCTAGTGTACCTGCTGCTATTCCTGTTCAAGTTCCTATTCTTACCCCTGTCGTCGAGTCATCTAACACTTGGGGCAAAGGGATCACCACTGATGTGCCTGCCCAGATGGAGGCATCGAAGACGACTACTGTTGAAGCTTCCAAACAAGAGATGGAAGAGATTCTGAAGATTATAAAAAAAAAGTGATTACAACATAGTTGAACAGCTGGGGCAAACCCCATCCAAGATTTCTATGTTGTCACTATTGCTATGCTCAGAGGCCCATGCCAAGGCTCTGATTACCTTCTTAAAGATTGCCCACGTGCCACAAGAGACATTAGCTGATCAGTTTACAGATTGCGTGGCCAATTTGACTGCTGATAATGGGTTGGGTTTCTCTGACGCTGACTTGACTGCTAAGGGGAAGAATCACAACGATGCCCTACATGTCTCCATTGAATGCAGGGGCACTACTCTTGCTCATGTATTGGTGGATACTGGTTCCTCGTTGAATGTCTTGCCGAAAAAAGCTCTAGACCGGTTGGATTATGAAGGGTTGGAGCTGAAACCAAGCAACATTGTCGTCAGGGCCTTTGATGGGTCTAAGAGAATGGTGCATGGAGAGGTTGATATTCCGATTAAGGTTGGTTCTCAGGTCTTCAATTCTATGTTCTATGTGATGGATATTCGGCCATCCTATTCTTGTTTATTGGGTCGTCCATGGATCCACAAAGCTGGGGCCGTAACCTCAACGCTCCACCAGAAGCTGAAGTACTCGGTCAAAGGGAAGATTGTGACAGTATAAGGAGAGGAAGAGTACATGGTTAGCCACCTCAACTCTTTCCGATATGTAGAGATGGATGGGGAGTTCATTGATACCTCGTTTCAGCACTTTGAAGAGGTTCCCCAAACATTGGCGTCAGCTGAGACTGTTGTTGAAGACTCTCCTATGAAGATGGCTTCCTTTAAGGATGCCCGAGCTGTTGTTGAGAAAGGTGGGTGTGCACAGTGGGGCCGACTCCCTGATTTTACACAGAAGACTAACAAGTTTGGTTTGGGTTTCACTGCAGAAGCTCAAAGGGTTGTTCGGAATGCACGGATCGGAAGACCTCTCATGTTCATCAGCAACTCGGGAGTGAATGCCATTGAAGACGATGTGGAAGAACATGAGTTCGACAGCTAGATCTATTCTACGACCGACGGTGGACCAAGCAACTGGACAGCAAAAGACTTCATCCCTATTACTTTTGTTACCCAGTAATGAAACTTTTTGTTTTGAATATGTAACGGACAATGTTTTAAACTTTATGGCCTGGTGTCTTACCCGAGGCACTGTGGCTTCATTTGTGAGGGCTTTATGTGTGTTATTTTCATATATCATTAATAAAAGCATTGGACGTTCTTGCATTTCAAATTTTGCGCTCCTTGTTTTTCTTTATTATATATTGCAAAACAGCTATTTTACACACACTCACGTATACAGGTCCACATCCACTCTAGATCTCACTGGTAACGACTCTGCTACTGCCAGTTATGACTTTGAAAATCTGATCAATTTAGCCGAAGACGAAGGTGAAGATGATTGCAAAGTGCCTGGTGAACTTGCAAGACTGTTACTCCAGGAAGAGAGGGCTATTCAGCCGCACGAAGAGCTGATGGAATCAGTGAATCTGGGTACTGAGATAGACAAGAAGGAGGTCAAGATCGGTGCAAATCTGGAGCTTTGTGTAAAACAACGGTTGGTTCAGATGCTGCATGACTATGTTGAGATATTTGCCTGGTCTTATGAAGACATGCCTGGTTTGGATACTGATATTGTGGTTCATTGCCTACCTACCAAGGAAGACTGTCCTCCAGTAAAACAGAAGGTCCGCCGCATGCGCCCAAAGATGTCTGAGAAAATCAAGGCTGAAGTCATGAAACAGTTCGACGCTGGTTTTCTAGCAGTTACTTCTTAGCCTCAGTGGGTAGCCAATGTGGTTCATGTGCCGAAGAAGGATGGTAAGGTTCGAATGTGTGTTGACTATATGGATCTGAACAGGGCAAGTCCCAAGGATGATTTTCCTCTACCTCATATCGATGTTCTGGTTGACAACACCGCGCAGCATAAAGTCTTCTCCTTTATGGATGGCTTCTCCGGTTATAATCAGATTAAAATGGCTCCCGAAGACATGGAGAAGACAACCTTTGTTACTCAGTGGGGTACCTTTTGCTACAAGGTCATGCCTTTTGGATTGAAGAACACTGGGGCAACATATCAGCGTGCCTTGGTTGCTTTGTTTCATGACATGATCCATCATGAGATTGAAGTATACATCGACGATATGATTGCAAGGTCCCAGACTAAGGAGGAACACCTTGACCATCTGCAGAAGTTGTTTGACAGGCTGAAGTTGTACAAACTGAGGTTAAACCCGAACAAGTGCACCTTCGGGGTAAGGTCTGGTAAACTGTTGGGTTTCGTTGTAAGTGACAAGGGTATTTAAGTGGATCATGCAAAGGTGAAGGCCATACAGGAAATGCCAGCTCCCAGAACAGAGAAAGAAGTCAGAGGCTTTCTGGGACGTCTGAACTACATTGCCCGATTCATTTCGCACCTAACTGCTACTTATGAGCCAATCTTCAAGCTATTGAAGAAAGATCAAGTGGTAAGATGGAACGATGAATGTCAGGCCGCTTTTGAAAGGATTAAAGAGTATCTCCAAGAGCCACCCATTCTGATGCCTCCAGTTGAAGTGAGACCTCTGATCTTATACTTGACAGTACTCGACAACTCAATGGGGTGTGTGCTGGGTCAGCATGACGAGTCTGGCCGAAAAGAGCATGCTATTTATTACCTTAGCAAAAAGTTTACCGACTGCGAGACCCGATACTCGTTGCTCGAGAAAACTTGTTGCGCTTTGGCATGAGCTGCTCGCCGGTTGAGACAGTATATGCTGACTCACACTACTCTATTGATATCAAAGATGGATCCAATCAAGTATATCTTTGAAAAGCCTACTTTGTCCGGAAGAATAGCAAGATGGAAGATGATCTTGACTGAATATGACATCCAATATACGACCCAAAAGGCAATTAAGGGAAGTGTGTTGGCAGACCATTTGGCACATCAAGCAGTGGATGATAACTAGTCTATGAATTTTGAGTTCCCGGACGAGAATATCATGTTGGTAACTGATTGTGAGACACCTGGACCGGATGAAGAACCTGAGGAAGGATCCCGATGGTCTATGTACTTTGATGGAGCTTCGAACTCTATGGGTAATGGCATTGGCGCCGTGATCATATCTCCTAAAGGCTCTCATACTCTGTTCACCACCCGACTATGTTTCAACTGCACCAACAATATGGCAGAGTACGAGGCATGCATTATGGGTCTTCGAGCAGCAATTGACCTAAGGATTAAGTTTTTAAGTGTCTTCGGAGATTCCACTCTCGTGATCAATCAGATCAAAGGCGAGTGGGATACGAAACACCCAAATCTTATATCTTATAAGGAGTATATGTTGACATTGCTTCCCCATTTCGAGGAGATAACCTTTGAACATTTCCCAAGAGAGGAGAATCAGTTGGCGGACGCGTTAGCTACAATGTCTTCTATGTTCAAGGTCAATTGGGACAACAAAGCTCCCCGGATCATCATTGAAAGATTGGACGAACCTGCACATTACTGTGACATTGAGACTGAAGAGGTAGCAGAAAAGCCTTGGTTTCACGAAGTAAAAAGGTATCTTGAGGCTCAGGAATACCCCGAGGGTGCATCTGTTAATGACAAGAAGTTTCTGAGAAGGTTCGCGGCGAAGTTCTTCATCAGCAATGGCATTCTTTACAAGCGTAACCATGATTCGACCTTACTGCGTTGTGTGGATAAGAATGAAGCAGAAAGGATCATGGCGGAGTTACATGAAGGTACTTTCGGGACTCATTCCAGTGGATACACCATGTCAAAGAAAATCCTTCGGGCAGGATATTATTGGTCCACAATGGAAGTCGACTGTTATCAACATTCTCGGACATGTCACAAATGTCAAGTCTATGCTGATAAAGTGCACATACCTCCAGTTCCTCTGAACGTCTTGACGACACCTTGGCCTTTTGCAATGTGGGGCATTGATATGATCGGCGAGATCAGACCTACGGCATCCAACGGGCATCGTTTCATCCTAGTAGCAATTGATTACTTTACGAAGTGGGTTGAAGCAGCTTCCTTTGCTACTGTAACCAAGAATGTCGTGGCACGGTTTATTCGGCATAATCTGATATGTCGATACGGTGTACCAGAGAGGATCATTACGGATAATAATACCAATCTCAACAACAAGATGATCACCGAGCTCTGCGAACAATTCAAGATACAATATCACAATTCTTCTCCCTACTGGCCGAAGATGAATGGGGCTGTCGAAGCGGCCAATAAGAACATTAAGAAGATTGTGCAGAAGATGACAATGACATACAAAGACTGGCACAAGATGTTACCATTTGCTCTTCATGGGTACCGTACCTCAGCACAGACATCAACAGGGGTAACACCCTATTCTTTGGTATATCCCATGGAGGCATTATTGCCCATTGAAGTTCAGATACCCTCTCTTTGGATTATGAAGGATGCAGGTTTGAGCGAAGATGACTAGATTCAGACTCGGCTTGATCAGCTAAACCTAATCGACGAAAAGAGACTTACTGCTATTTGTCATGGTCAGACGTACCAAAAACGCATGATCAAGGCATTTAATAAGAAAGTTAGACGTCAAGAGTATCAAGTTAGGGACTTGGTTATCAAGCGCATTATCCTACCTCAAGGTGATCCCAGGGGTAAAGGGACCCCTACTTACTAAGGGCCATTTGTGGTTAAGAAGATTTTCTCAAGCGGAGCTATGATTCTAACCACCATGGATGGTGACGACCTTCCTCACCCCGTCAATGCAGACATAGTGAAAAGATACTACGCGTAATCAAAGACCCGCTAGGTTGACTGGCCTAGGCAAAAATAAGGGCTTCCCGGCGAACCAAAAGGGTTCGAGCAAAAATAAGGGATGAAAATAAAAAATCTGTACACCCGGCAAGTCGAAAACCTGAAAAGGCGGCTTGGGCAAAAAAGGGTATCCCGGTGGACTGAAAACCTGAAAGGGCGGTCTAGGCAAAAATAGGGATCAACGCATAATACTATGTCTCATTGGATCACCTTGCATCCAGACTTCAGTATCGACTATCAAGCTCAGACGACACTAATCAATTTGATCTACCTTCAACCAATAGCAAAGTGATGAGATGCTCGAGGATATAAGGGCAATAGTAGAGTTAGAACCCAGTGGGATTATTCACATAGTTGTTTTGTTTTGTTTTCACAAATTGTATAAATTCTATTATTCAGCGGCGTTCTCTTACTAGGACGTCAGCCTCTTGTACAAAAACGCCTATTTACAGGCCAAACTTCAAAATCAATACACTTCATTTTTCAAAGAAATTTCAAACTGTTTTTCTTTATCTGTTTTGTTTTGCGAAAAACGTCCAATGTTCATTTTTGATATATGCATTTGATATTAATTGTTGCTCATAAATATTTACATGCGAAACAAAAGATGAATTACTGGTAATATCAGGAACAGGGGCAATAAGAATTGTCCGAATTATATAGTGGCTCTGTCCATCAGGTACAAAGGCGGATTCAGCTGAAGAATATGGCTAAGATACCTTCACTCCCCGCAGAATAAGGCAATAATGGTAGCTCTCCCCAGCTGAGACTTGCAACTATGAACGAATCAGCAATGCTCTCCCCAAAGCAGAGTTTATCTAACATCAGCACTAAAAAGGCTTGATATCTCCGGTAGTCTTAATATTCCC
Organism: Vicia faba; assembly: GCA_948472305.1. NCBI lineage: Eukaryota > Viridiplantae > Streptophyta > Magnoliopsida > Fabales > Fabaceae > Vicia > Vicia faba. The sequence goes on along the minus strand of OX451740.1, from coordinate 1,314,014,775 downwards.
CAACGGAGTATAAGAATGTTCCCCGGCAGAATACAAGATACCTCTCAGTGGAGTCAATATTTCCCCAGCACGGTCTGAAAAAGCCTCCCCAACAGAGTTGAATCATCATCCCTAGTAGACTCTGGAGGTTTATCCCCAGTGGAGTACAAAAATAGATCTCCCCAGCCAAGTTCAAAGGATCATTACCAACAGAACTCAGGATTATCCCCCACAAGAGCCTAACAGGGTCATCCCTAGCAAGTCGTAACTGAAAGATCATCCCCAGCGGATTTCTTTCCTTTCACGAACAGGAATCTAATCCTCCACAGATTCAATATCACCAGCAATGATAATCCATCCCCAGCGGAGTTTATTAGTGTAATCTTCAGCAGAGCATCTCTTCCATACAGAGTAATCTCCTCATCAGTTTATTCCCCAACAGAGTTATCTTCTCCTGCAGGTTTATTCTTTCAATCACATTCGTTCATCATCCCCAGCGGAAGCGAAGAATTCAACCCTATTCTCCAGCAGCTCCGGGATTTACTTTCCCTAGCTAAAACATTACATTTCCATACATCATGATACATGCATAAACGCATCATACCGTACAATCTCATTTATGTTGAGAACATCATTGCTTGATCCATATCATGCATTGCATATGAATGACCTTTACCTTTCAGGAAAGATGCAGTTAAATTCTCAACTATGTGGAATACCTCCTCTGGTCCAGCTAAATTGATTCCTAAAGATTTTGCTGATGTCGATCCAGTTGAAGTTATTCCAAGACCTTGCCTGGTCCAGTTAAATCGATTCCTAAAGATTTTTTTGATGCCCATCCAGTCAAAGGCCTTCTCTGGTCCAGTTAAATCGATTCCTAAAGATTTTTCTGATGCCAATTTAGTCAAAGAAGATAAGACCTCCTCTGGTCCAGTTAAATCGATTCCTATTGATTTTGCTGATGCTGATCCAGTTGAAGTTATTCCAAGACCTTGCATGGTCCAGCTAAATCAATTCCTAAAGATTTTTCTGATGTCGATCCAGTCAAAGGCCTTCTCTGGTCCAGTTAAATCGATTCCTAAAGATTTTTCTGATGCCAATCCAGTCAAAGAAGATAAGACCTCCTCTAGTCCAGTTAAATCGACTCCTAAAGATTTTTCTGATGCCAATCCAGTCAAAGAAGACAAGACCTCCTCTGGTCCAGTTAAATCGATTCCTAAAGATTTTTCTGATGTCAATCCAGTCAAAGAAGACAAGACCTCCTCTGGTCCAACTAAATTGATTCCTAAAGATTTTGCTGATGCCGATCCAGTTGAAGTTATTCCAAGACCTTGCCTGGTCCAGTTAAATCGATTCCTAAAGGTTTTTCTGATGCCGATCCAGTCAAAGGCCTCCTCTGGTCCAGTTAAATTGATTCCTAAAGATTTTTCTGATGCCAATCCAGTCAAAGAAGACAAGACCTCCTCTGGTCCAGTTAAAGCGATTCCTAAAGATTTTTCTGATGCCAATCCAGTCAAAGAAGACAAGACCTCCTCTGGTCCAATTAAATCGATTCCTAAAGATTTTTCTGATGTTAATCCAGTCAAAGAAGACAAAACCTCCTATGGTCCAGTTAAATCGATTCCTAAAGATTTTTCTGACGCCAATCCAGTCAAAGAAGACAAAACCTCCTCTGGTCCAGTTAAATAGATTCCTAAAGATTTTTCTGACGCCAATCCAGTCAAAGAAGACAAAACCTCCTCTGGTCCAGTTAAATCGATTCCTAAATATTTTTTGATGCCAATCCAGTCAAAGAAGACAAAACCTCCTCTCGTCCAGTTAAATCGATTCCTAAAGATTTTTTTGACGCCAATCCATTCAAAGAAGACAAAACCTCCTCTGGTCTAGTTAAATCGATTCCTAAAGATTTTTCTGACGCCAATCCACTCAAAGAAGACAAAACCTCCTATGGTCCAGTTAAATCGATTCCTAAAGATTTTTCTGACGCCAATCGAGTCAAAGAAGACAAAACCTCCTCTGGTCTAGTTAAATTGATTCCTAAAGATTTTTATGATGCCAATCCAGTCGAAGTTCATACCACCTACCAATAGTCTCCAAATGGCATCTGTAAGCCCATTCCCGACATCACAATGCTGATACCACTTCATGCGAGTGCAAATTTCTGGGCACTATAGTGTTCAATCATCTTCTACCTTCGGATCACGAAAGGCCCGAAAGCCAATCTACATCCTCAGGTTTAAGAAAATTGAACAGGGGCAGTTTTTGTACCCCAAAATTTTCCCTCCCATATTTCTCAAGACATTGCAAGAATAATCTCCAAGTTGCTCAAGATTGCTCAAGAGTTGGACAGTTAAATCATCTCCTAAGGCAGTCAATCTCAAATTAGGGTTTTGTGTTACATTAAGGTCCTTACATACAAATGACCCCAAGTGCTCCCCAATGTAATAATATGTTCCCAAGTTCATCCATGTCAAATTTCAAGCCTTGCAGAGGAAGTTTGGTTAGTCAATTGCTCAAAAGGTCCAAAAGTCGACTATGCTAGGGCAAAAGTCAACTATGACCTATATACAGTCAAAATTCAAGATTTTTTGTCAACATTCTCATTTTGAAGGATATTTCATCATTTTATCAAGGGTTTATCATGATTCATCAAGGATTGCTCAAAATTCATCAAGATTCAAAAGTTGCTAAATTAGGGTTTTGTAGGAAAAGTCAACTCAACTTTGACCAAGCATAACCTTCTCATACTTTATGAGAAATGACCCATCAAAAGCTCATTTTGAAGAGGATGCAATTTCCTACAATCTGTCTTCACACCCCAAGATCAAGAAATGCACTCACAAAAAGTTACAAATTTGGACATTATAGGTCATTTTTAAAAGTCAACAAAAACACCTTTTTTGCCAAAGCTTATAACTTGAGAATGGAATATAAAAATGAGATGAGACAAAAAGGGTTGGTTAGAGGACATCCCAAGGTTTCTAAAAAGTCCAATAACACCTCCAAAAGTTCAAAATTGAAGAAGTTATGCATTGTTGAAGTTGGGCATTTTTTCAAAATTGCAAAAAGTCAACTATCCCCAAAACATCAAATTTGGTCAAATGGGACCACTTTTTTCCACTTGATTTGATCTTGTCACACTACACATGTGTCCTATCTTCAGTCTTATGTCCATTAATTGATTTTTCTATTTTATTTGATTTTTATTGAATTAATTCATTTTAAATCAATTTAAATCCAAATAAAATCTTAATATTGATAACTTGGTATCTTTTTGATTGATACAGACCTTAATTGTCATCATGGACAAGATCAAACTCGTATCAAGCCATATCATGCACAAAATATAGGTTTTTGGACAAATTTGGAAGTTTTTTCGTGGAGGATTAAATCAAATCCTAAATCATCAATGCCTAAGGATTCAAAGCCCAAAACTTGACCTAATTCACTCCATGTTACTTACACGAGGCAAAGGATATGAGTTCAGGACCTGGAGGCTGCATAAACATCAAAACCAAACTTGAGAAAAACTTGAAAAAAGCTTGAAACTGAAATCTGTTTTAGAGGCCGATTCAAAGTAAAAACTCAACGTAGGCCCCTTGTTGGACATCCATTGAGTCTATAACAATCAAAAGGAAGGCCATTCACCTCCTAAAACGCGTTGTAAGTCTCCCTGAAAGTCGGTCCACATTTGAAATTGCAACCTCTCATTCTTGCATTTTTTGACAAATTATTTGCATAATCATGATCCTTGTATGATTTCTAAACTTTCTGCAATATTTGATCGTGTTTTTATAGCCTGTAACGCCATACCCGAACCTAGGGTTTTGGAAGTTTGTTTTTGGGTATTTTCTTTGCATGGAAAATTGGAATAAATAATGGACATATGCATCTTCAGGAGGAAGAGACGAGCATGACTGTGGTCGTGGCTTGAGTTTTCATGGCCTAAAACGTTTTTTAGGATCGACCTAGCGATTTAGCTGCGGATAAAAATCTGCAGGTAAATAACCAGGGCTGGGCGAAGAAGATGACTACGTGCCCTCTCCTCATTCGCTGTTTCAAATTTCGCGCGTTTTTGTTTTTAATTCCAGCATATTAATTGTTTTTTCTTTATAATAATTGTTATCTATCACATTAACAAATGATGCATAGTGGTGTAATGGTAAGCGCGTTGGCCAGTGATCAGCATGACCTGGATTCGAATCCCAGGTCCCCCACACATTTGCTATTGTTTTTCTTCAGATATTCCAATGCATTTCAAAGATTATGGCCTATCATACAGCCTCATTCATATGCCTTCCAGATGGCCCCAGGCCAGATCTGGTGGCCCAAAGGCGATATCCACCATACACCCAAGTCAACATGCGCGTGGAGAAACAGAAAAGTCAATCGGGCTGGCTTGTATTGGGCCACAAATTGCTGATTTCACCCCTAAATCAGGCCCAACACCCCTTGGTTATTTCTTTCTTCCTTTTATTCATTTATTTATTTGTTTTGTTTAATTATTATTTTTATTATCACTAACCAATTAAATTTTTTTCCTTAATAAAACCAAAAGAAAAACCTAAAAATATATTTTATTTATTAAAATTAAATTCATCACTTTTATTTTTGTAAATAAATATTAATTAATTAACTTAGTTTTAATTAGGTATAATTTAAATATCTTTTGCAAATAATTAAAATTAATTTAGATTATTAGGTTTTACTAACTTTGGCCAAATTTATTTTTATTTCTTTTAATATCCAAAAATCCAAAAAAATATCTTTTTATTAAATAATTAATTTATTTATTTAATTAACTTAGTTTATTCCATTTAATTCAAAAATAACCAAAAAAAATCACTTTCTTTCAAAAAGGGTCAAAATCCTAAAAAATGCATTCGATTTAACTTTTCGCGCGCAATCCATTTTACCATTGATGTAATTGTTTCCAGGAATGTAATAGCTTTTAATTAGGACTTTATTTTATCGCTTTATTTTATTTTCCGCAATTTAAATTCAAGGGTTTGTTTTTGGCGATGTAAATACCCGACGCCTTGTAATAGTTTAGATTTAATTTTCGCAATTTAAAATTCCGCAACTTATTAACTGTTAGATATTTGATAATAGGGAATGCATGACAAGATCGAATGTATGAACTTAAAATCAACATAGCTCACCCATGACATGTACAAAGATAAAATTGACTGAAACAACACACTTGCACATGCACACTCTTAGGGTACACCTCACTTGGTTGCCTTCGAACGTGGTCATTGAGTATAGGAAGTTTTAGAGGTCGCCCTCTTGTCCAAAGATCATAGTTGCCTCGAAACGGTTGCCTCGGAAAAATGATCTAAGACATTAGGATTACCGCTAAGGCGTCCTAACATTACTTTAGTGACCACACGTCCCTTAATCGAATTGACCCTTAAAGCTCCAACGACGATGCTACCTACTCATTCATAGTGGGATAACATTGTCTAAAGGACATTAGCACATATTGATTCCTTTTTTTCAAGTAGGTAGATGGTTCTTAAGTACTTGCTCCTTTCAAAAAACAAAAATAAAACTTTTCGCACTTACACCTTTCAAACAAAAACTTCTTTCAAACCCACAAACACAAAGAAAAGCAATTTTTGAAAACACTTTGAGCAAGTACCTAAGAGCTCGTGGATAACCACAGATAGAAAGGGTGCTAACACCTTCCCTTTCTATAATCTACCCCCCGGACCCGAGAAACATCTCGAAAAAGGAATTTTTCTGTGCTTTTTTCCTTTCCTTGTTGGATAAAATAAAAGACGGTGGCGACTCTTGCTTACCGCGACATTTTGCGAAAAGAAATGCAAAACGCAAACCAGCATTCCAAAAATAGTCAGTTCTCTGCCACCGTATCACACTATCTATTTTACTCGAAAGGTCGTTCTTTTCCTTCTTTCCTTTAGATAAGGCTAACCCACTACTAATGAGTAGGTAGCCATAGTCGCTTGGATGTATGAGGGAAATTTGTGGGTCATCGTACAGTCATAAAGGCAACATATAAAGACGCTTTAGCAATTTCGTTTTAGGGACTAGATCATTTACCGAAAGGCAACACCGTATGGTCATCGAGGGACTATGATCTTTTGATTCGAGGGTCTTTGCTAAAGCGTCCCTACTTTCGAGGGACATGACTGTTTTATTTTCTGAAGGCATCCGAAGTGAGAGTACCCTAGAGGTGTATATGTGCAAGTGTGATTGCTTCAGTTATTTGTCTTTGAATTTAAGTTTGCTAGCATTTTGTTTTTATATTCTTACCATACAATCCTATTAGTCATGCATCTAGACAGTTAATAGTTTACAGTAATTAAAAGTGCGAAAAGATAAATCTTAAACTATTACAAGGCTTCGAGGAGGGGAATTATGTACATATCCAAATCTGGGGGAAAATAATTAAAAGTGATAAAGGTCCTACTAATTATCTATTACATCCTAATATACAGTTATAATAATATGCAAAAGTGCGAAAGTAAAAGTAAACGCACGAATTTGAAAAGACGTCTAAAATCCTAAGAAGAAAATCTTTTTTGTGTTTTATTTTTATTATGAAATAAAATTTGATTAAATCCTAGGTCTATTGATTTTAAATTGGATAAAATAAAGTTAAAGTGATTAATTAATCAATTAACAAAATTAATTTTGATTAAAAATAATTAAACTAATTTTTTGTGATTTTTATAATTATTATATAAAAAGACTAAAAGCAATAAGTAATGAAGGAAACAAAACAAAGACAGACAAGTGGGCCTGGATGCTAATTAGCAGGCAGGGGGTGTGATTGAAATTTCTTTGGCACAATTCCAGGAGAAGTCCAGGCTGCACCTGACTTTAGTGTTATTGGCCTTCAGAGGGTGCACCATAGGCTGCATGTTGAGGCACATGGATCTGAATCAGCTGTGATCTGATGGTTAGGATTTGAAAATGTATGTTGTGAGTGTGGGATATGTCAGTACTGGATCTGCAAACAAACACATTAGAACGAAAATGGAAATGCATGACCTAGGATTCAAACCCAAGTCCTTCATCCAGCGCACACCTTTCTTTACCATCTGAGCTAGTTGTTCAATCGAAATAAAAGAAATTAACATTGAATCCTGCAAGTTTGTTAGTTTCAAAACTAAACAATAAGAACCTATTCCACTCGAAATCAGCCCCTGAATTCGAATCTAGGGTTGTTTCGATTTGCAATGATCTATACCATGGGTTTCGAAAGTGACCAGTTTCGAAAGTCCTAGCCATGACATCCTAGCGTTTGGGTACTGCAACTTACATATATCACATTAAATCATTAGCAAACAATAATAACAATATGAACATGCAATCCACATGGGTTAACATTATAGATTGAATGAGACTAGAATTTTTTACCAATTGGAGGCGCTTTGATCTACAATCCTGAGTGTGAGATGGCTTGTGAAAGGGTGGGTATGTGTCTGTGCAAACCCCAGGGAAACAATTTGGATGTGAATTTGGATAGAGGGTTCCTTGTAAAAGGTGTTTCGAACTTGACCACTTATGAGATTTTTGAGGATTTTGGTGTGGTTTATGAGCCAGTGTGTATGAGGCAGTATGTGTTGTCTTTGTGCGTATGTATGTAGTCTCTGTACGCATGTACCTTGTACCCTTGGCTTGTGTTGGTGTCTTATATTTATAGGAGATGGAGAGAGGGTCATAGTATAGAAATGGCAAGGGACAGCCATTAACTAGGCTTTGAAGGCAAAATCAGACACATTAAGTGATTGCCTTTTTTAATGAGTTCCTATCCCTTTGAGATTTAGGGTGAACCTGGACACATTTGACTCCTTCAAATACCCACAATCTTTGCTTTTCGATTGGCCCGGGGTTGCCTCCTTCGAATGGCTCCAATTCTCATCATTGGGGCTTCTTCGATTGGCCTAGGGTTGACTCATTTGAATGGCTTCAATTCTCATCATTAGGGCTTCTTAGATTGAGCCCATATTTGTCTTGGTAGCTTGATCTAAACTCTTCAACTAGCCCAAATTAAATCTCCTTTCTGGCCAGACAAAACTTCCCTTGTTACCTCGTTCGAATGCAATTGTGCAGAAGGCTTGGACTTGGAAACATGTTGGCTTTTGGGCCAGTAAGCAACTTGGGCCAAGACTTATCATAAAATTATTTTCAATAATTATGTGTCTCCTTCAAATGGAACACATGTACATCCTTCGAATGTCCCTTTTGTGTGTCTTTCGAATAACCCCCACGTATGCCTTGTGCATTCTTCTAATGGGTCACCAATGTGTGCTCATAATGTGGCAATCATATGCTTGTGAAATGAAGACAGGCATGAAGAGGAAATATTTACTTGGTGAATCAAAGACCAGTTGAAGAGGAAGCCTTTACCTTGTACGCTGAAGGCAAGCATCTTGAACCAATACTCATCAATAGGCAAAACAAGCTTATTTCCCACAATTATGTATCCTTCGAATGGACCACATGTATGTCCTTCGAAGGCACTTTTGGTGTGTCCTTCAGATGGACCTTACTAGGTGTCAAAATGTAGAAGACTGTGTGTTGAATATTTTAGAGGTGGAGTCAAAGCTAGCAAGAGAGAAGCCAACTGCTTAATGAATCGAAGCACATATGAAAGGAAGCCACTGCTTTATAGGCGCTAGCATGAAGCGAAACCATTGCATTATGCATTGGAGGCAAGCCCAGAGGAAGTCATTTTCTTGTGGGTCGAAAGCAAACACACGCAAGTTGAAGGGGCCTTGGACTTGTGGATAGAAGGCAAGTCTGAGGTAGCCTTTTGTCTTGTGAATCGAAGACCAGTGAAAGGGGCCTTTTGCCTTATAGATCGAAGGCAAGTTGATGGGCCCTTACCTTGTGAATCCAAGGCAAACATGAAGAAGCTTTTGCCTAGTGGATCAAAGACATGTCTAAAGAAGCCTTTTCTTAAACTAAGCTTGCATGTAGGAGTCCACTGCTGGTGAGTCGAAGTAAACTTGTAGGGGGGGTCTTGCCTTGTGCGCTGAAGGCACGCACAGAGGGAGTATTTGCCTAGTGCGCTGAAGGTACGCACAGAGGGCACTGTTGGAATGATACTTGTGGGCCAAATATCGCTCGAAGGATTCCAAATACCCAATCAAATCTTACTAATCAAAGCGTGATCGAAGAGTTCCAAACGCCCAATTGAAGTACCTTATTCATATGCCACTCTAAAGGCACTTGATTATCTTCAAAAAAATTATATCTTCTCTAAGCAAGTGTTTGTAACCACCATGCAAAAAGGGAAGATCTTGGAAAACATGAGAGGGAAAATTTTGGGGTACAACAGTTGCCCCTGTTCAATCCTCTTAAACCTGAAGATTTAGATTGGCTTATTTGCCTTTTGTGATCTGAAGGTGGAAGATGATTGAACACTAGAGTGCTCAGAAATTTGCGGTCACATGATGTGATGGTTGATTATGTAGGGAATGGGCTTAAAGATGCCATTTGAAGAAGATGACTGAGAGTTATAATAAATGGGCTTAAAGATGCCATCCAAAGTAGGTACTGACTTCATAAGAGGTCCCTTTGTGGGGAATTCCTGTTCCTACTGTCTGAGGAGGGGTCCACTAGGGAAGGTTAATTTCTGTTGTTCTCCTGATTGAGAAAAACTCGGGGGAATAAAGTCTAGGAACTTAAGTTGTCCAAGGCTCTACTGAGGAATTATCTTTGAAAAAGTTTGTTGTTTTCTGGTTGAACTCCAGGCTTCACAGTAACTTGCTGGGGAGTATGAAATTAATTTTTGTCTGGAAATGTATTAGAAGGAGCCCGGGTAGGGCTGCTTCAAGATGAGTCTGTGTTGGACTTCCTCTGGAAATATATGAGAAAGAGCCTGGGTAGGGCTGCTTTATGATGAGTCCGGGTAAGACTTCATCTGGAAATGTAAGAGAATGAATTTTGGATGATTACTACCTCAACAAATAATGAATGGATCTTGGACGATTACTACCTCAACAGATAATGAAAGAATCTTGTACGATTACTACCTCAATATATAATGAAGGAATCTTGGACGATTACTACCTCAATAGGTAATGAAGGAATCTTGGACGATTACTACCTCAACAGATAATGAAGGAATCTTGGACGATTACTACCTCAACAGATAATGAAGGAATCTTTAACGATTACTACCTCAACAGATAATGAAGCAATCTTGGACGATTACTACCTCAACAGATAATGAAGGAATCTTTGACGATTGCTACCTCAACAGATAATGAAGGAATCTTGTACGATTACTACCTCAATAGATAATGAAGGAATCTTGAACGATTACTACCTCAACAGATAATGAAGGAATCTTTGACGATTACTACCTCAACAGATAATGAAGGAATCTTTGACGATTGCTACCTCAACAGATAATGAAGGAATCTTAGATGATTACTATCTCAACAGATAATGAAGGAATCTTAGACGATTACTACCTCAATAGATAATGAAGGAATCTTGGACGATTACTACCTCAACAGATAATGAAGGAATCTTTGACGATTGCTACCTCAATAAATAATGAAGGAATCTTGGATGATTACTACCTCAATAGATAATGAAGGAATCTTAGATGATTACTACCTCAACGAATAATGAAGGAATCTTGGACGATTACTACCTCAACAGATAATGAAGGAATCTCGGACGATTACTACCTCAACAGATAATGAAGGAATCTTGGATGATTACTACCTCAACAGATGATAAAGGAATCTTGGACGATTACTACCTCAAAAAATAATGAAGGAATCTTGGACGATTACTACCTCAATAGATAATGAAGGAATCTTGGACGATTACTACCTCAACGGGTAATGAAGGGATCTTGGACGATTACTACCTCAACAGATAATGAAGGAATCTTTGACGATTACTACCTCAACAAATAATAAAGGAATATTAGACGATTACTACCTCACCAAATAATAAAGGAATCTTGGACGATTACTACCTCAACATGGTACCAGAAATTTGTCTGGTCATGTAAATAGCTGATGATATTTGTCTGTTTATAGACTTTTACCTGAAAAGATAAAGGGTTAGTTGTATGCAATGTCATGATGCAAAAAGTGAAAATGATGCTCTCAAAATAAATGAGATTGTAATATATGCATTCGTGCTTCCATGTTATGACACTTGTAAAATGGTGTATGAATGCAATGTATGAACGTGTCAGTCATTCCACTGCTATATTGTTGAACTAGGGAAAATGAATCCTTGATTGTTGTTGGGGGTAAAGAATGTAGGTCTTCGAATTTTGTTGAAGTTGAATTGCTGGGAGACGAACTTCCGTTTCTAGAGAAATAAACTCTGTTGGGGAAGGGAAACTCTGTGAACTGCTTGGGGATTTTGTTAAAATCCTGTTGAGGAATCCTGACAAGCTTGGCGACTTCATTGGGAATTTTTTTTCCGGAGTGGTAATTGGAGATTTTTGCTCTGTCGGGGATATAAGAACACCTGACCTCATTAGGTTGTATGCTGAGAATATGGTAATGATCTTATAGTAGGGTGCCCCTGCCTCTGTACATGCTGAGGAAACTTCCAGCCAGAGACACGCTCACACTGATTCCATTGGCCCAATCGAAGAAGGCAACAAGGCAGAAAGGCCCAGCCAGAGGCACACTTGCACTAAGTCTAGGCTCAGACGAAAGGCACCCCCATGCTGGTGCCAGCCTCCAATCGAAGTACATGACCTGACTGGTGCCAAAGCCCAATCGAAGGCCATGACCTCACTGGTGTGAACTCCCAATCGAAGGAAGCATAGAAATGAAAATCGAAGGCTGCTCCTGCCCAAATCGAAGGAGCTCATTTTTTCCTTCTTTTTATCTTATTTTTTCCTTTATATTCTTCTGCACTTCAACATGGTTGTAACAGTGTAGGATATTTATTTGCTACATTTTTATTGCTTTATACAAATTCTAGTAAATAGGTGTGTATGTAAAGATAAAACCAACAAGTAGGAAACCCCTAATCAAGACAAAATGCATGCAAATCAAACACATTATTCACACATGCACCCTTAGGGTATCTCCACTTGGTTGCCTAAACAAATGGGCCATGTTATGCATGTCAAGTATTTTGGAAAAACAAAAACAATCAAAATGATCATAGTCCATCGATGAAGCTATCTGAGTTGCCTAAACAAAATGATCAAGTCCCTCAAGAAAATTGCCAAAGATACTTGACACTATTACTATCATGGTCTATACGATGACCCGTGCTTGTCCCGTTAACATCCTAACACAAGGTTGTTCATCAAACACAATGGTGAAACAACACTGTTAAAAGGGTTAAAACACAAGAAAATCTTTGAGTAAAATAGGGTAGACAAACTCTTAGTTACTTGATCAAAAATCTTGCAAAACATCCTTGCCATTTTTTCAAAACATACTTCACAACACAACTTCAAAAACAATTTCCAAACAACTTTCAAAACATTGAATTATCTTTTCAAAAAGACATACACCTTTGTATATACTCAAACAAGAGTCATTACAAAGGTTGCCTAGACAAGGCATATTTTTCAAAACATTTTCAAAACCACACACACAAAACACCATTTCAAGCAATTGAAAAGCAAAGGCAAGTGATCTAAAACAAGTAACTAAGAGCCCATGGATAACCATGGATGAAAAGGGTGCTAGCACCTTCCCTTTTCATAATCTACCCCCGAACCCACGAAAACATCTCAAAGGTCTTTCATGTGATTTTTGACCTTTCCTTAGGATAAAATAAAAGTCAGTGGCGACTCTTGCTAAACCGAACAAGTGCGAAAACAAACGCAAATCCCAAGTCAGTTCTCCCACTGTATCACAGAACTGGCGACTCTGCTGGGGAAAATCTAAAAGTGGGGTTACCTTAGGGTTTTAGATCACCTTTACATGCTTACCTTGTTTGCTTTGATTGCTTTACTTTTTGGGTTCCTTGTTTGGATTTGTTTAATCCTACACCCGGATTTGGGGGCACCTTTTTAGGTAAATAGCAATAAACTGTGAGGGAACTGTGCGGGGTATACCGACATGGTTGAAGCAATAGCTATGTTAGTGTGACATATTTGTGGGTACTGGTAGCCCTTGAGTAGTCAAGGAGAATACGGGGCCGCTGAGTGATGTCATGAACCACTAACGAACTCTTAGAACCTTACTTGACCATCTTGGCCTTTTTTAGGGGTAGTGAGATGACCGACTTTGGTGCAGTCCGAAGTTGGTAGATACTCGATACTAAACTCATTGAGGATTGTTTTCTTGGAATATTTTGGTCGCCAGTTAAGTGGCTAAACCAAAACAATGAAAACAGAAAATAATCCAGTGATATTGAGCTCCTTAGAACCCGGTTTCTATTTTAGGACAGGTTGAGCCAACTAACTTCAAGAGGGTACTTACCTACAAACCCCATGCAAACCTAAACCTAAGGACTTGTTTGCTTTGTGTGAATATGACTGTCTGTATATACACTTGCTTACTTTTGCATACATGTACATAACATCATAACATCATACCATAGCATTTTCAATAACCATTTCAAGGATCTCGAGGGTCTTTTGATACAGGGACACGTTGAACCAGACATCTACCAAAGGGCAAGAGGGTTCCTGTGATCGGTGGATCTGGAACTGACTGTTTAACGCTAGTTCGCGAAATGTCGCGGAAGCAAGAGTCGCCACCGTCTTTTATTTTCTCCAACATGGACAGGACAAAAGCACAGCAAAATTCCTTATGAGACAGTTTCTCGGTTCGGGAGGTAGATTTATAGAAAGGGAAGGTGTTAGCACCCTTTCTATCCATGGTTATCCATGGGCTCTTAGATACTTGCTCATTGTGTTTTCAAAAGTGTTTGCTTTTCAATTGTGAGTGAGTTTGAAAAAGTTTCGTTTTAAAGAGTTCAGATCGACTCTTGTATCAGTCCTCAAAAGTGTTTGAAAAACTGTTTTGAAAGCTTTTTTGAAAGTGTCGGTGTGAAAAGAGTTTTGATTCGTTTTTTTAGAGCAAGTATCTATGAGTCATCTACCTACCCTAAGGAATTCGGCTGTGTAAATGTCCTTAAGGTAGTGCCATCCCACCATTGAGAGGTAGGTAGCACCACCGTTGGAGGTGTTCAGGTCAATTCGTTTGTTAGGGACAGTGTGGTCACCAGAGCAACAATAGGACACCTTAGAAGCTACCCTTATGCCATTGATCCTTTTTAATTCCGAGGCAACCGTTTCGAGGCAACTGGATCATGGACATAAGGACTTACTAAAACGTCCTATACTTGACGACCACGTTTCGAAGGCAAGGCAACATTGAGGCGTACCCTAAGAGTGGTGTGTGAATTCGTGTGTTATTTTCATGTTATGTTTTATCTTGTACATGTATCATGGTGATCTACGCTTATTTTTAATTTAGTCATTCATTCTTTCATGCAAAGTTTAGCAGTTTTAAGAGTGCGGAAAGTAAAATCCTACGTTATTACAAGGCGCGGGTCCATACATCGCCAAATTAACAAAGACCCGTTTTTAATAAAAATGCGGAAAGTAAAATAAATTCCTAATTACTATTACATGGCTTGAGCAGTTACATAATATTCACAAAGAAAAATAAGAATAACTGTGCGAAAGAATTAAAATAGAATGTTCGAGGGCGTTGGACCCTTTTTGAAATTAAATGGAATTAAAAGTTAATTAATTATTTAATTAAAAGAAAAGAAATTGTTTTTTAAGTTTTTGGTATTTATGAAATAAAAAGGAATTTAAAATTAGAAGGAAACCCTAGTTCTAAATGTTTTTAATTATTAAAGAAAAGGTTAATGTTTAAAACCTAATTTATGCTAATTAATTATTTACATGTTTATTTACAAAATATTAATTAATTAATAATAATAATGATGAGAAAAATATTTAATAAAAAAAGGATGAAAAAGTTAAAAACCCTAATTTCTACATGTTTTAATTTATTAAGAAAAAGATTGAAGTTTTAAAACCTAATTTAACTAGTTAATTATTTAAGGTTTATTTACAAAATAAATTAATAGAAATTAAATATAATTAAACATATTTTAATTTTTCTGTATTTTATATTGTGAAAATTAATTTATGTGGATTAAATAAAATAATTAAAAAGAATAATTGAAAAGAATAAAAGAAAAGAAAATTAAAAGAAGGAATACAAACAAGGAGGGGTGTCTGGCCCTTTTTGGAGGTTTTTGTAGAGTAATTTGGGCCATTAGACAAAAAGCCTTGTTTGACTTTCTGGCATCACGTGCGTGTTCATTGACTCCTGAGTACCGTGGTCTGCATTCTTTGGCCATTGGATTGGGTTTCATGGCCGTTTGTGTTCTGGCTGTTGGCCATTTGTGTTCTGGCCTCAACGTTCCTTAATCTTCTCAGGATGTCTGTCTCGTCATGTATTGATGTCATGCATAAGTTGTTCTTTTGGCCATTTGGCTCTTGACTTTTGGCTTTTGGCTTTTGGCTATTTGGCTTTTGGCCTCAACGTTCCTTAACGAACCTGCATGGGATCCTGTCTAAATCTGCAGTGTTGAATCTCATGAACACATTAAATAAAATCATAAAATGCAAATAAAGCCAATATATGAAGAAATTTAATGTATAGGCACAATATGACATGTATGAATGATTATACCCTTTTGATCATGGAGATCAAATCAATCTTACCCTTACTGGAAAATTAGTGACCTGAATATTAGTGACCTGAATGCTTTTATGCCCTTTGGATCATGGAGATCAAGTCAGCCTTATCCTTACTGAAGAAGTTGGTTTGTAACTGTGATGGCTTGTTTGTAGTGAGAGAGGGATTTGTAATAAGGATTTCAAGGTTTTAGGGTTCTTGAAAGAATTTGATATTCTAACAGTGTTGTGGCAAGGTTTTTTCTCTCTTTTTTTCTCCTCTCTGGTTTGTGTGAAAAGAAGGTGATTATATAATGGAAATTAGGGTAAAGAAAATGGGCTTTGAATGTGCAATTGGGCCTCCAATGTTCACTTGAGTTCATCACTTTTCAGGCTAAATCGCAGGGACTTAAGTGCAATTTTTGAAGTTGAAATGTGAAAACAAAATGTAGCCGACATCGATAACTAACTCCTGTCCGAAAATCGGCTCAATCGGATAAACGGTGAATTAGTTATGAATTTTTGAAGTTTCAGCTCAGACAAACTTATTTTGGGCTCCAGTGTCGACTCTGACACGTTCTTCAATAAAAAACTGGTATTGATCGGTGCATAATTTGGTCTCGACTTTTGAATCAAAGTTGTAGATCTATGAGTCAGTGACCTTGTGTAAAAATATGAGCCCAATCCGATAAAAATTGACCGAGTTATGAATTTTCGAAGTTTCGGCCCAGATGAAATAATATTCAGCATTCAGGATTTTCAGCGTGTTACGCACTCTGAGCAAAAAACGAAAGCCTTTTGAATACTGTTTGAACTCAATACCTTCTGTGAAAATGTAGCCAACTCAATTTTTGAAATTTTGGCGCCGGAACCAGCTCGATACGATGAAAATCGACCATGTTATGATTTTCTGAACATGACGCAAATAAACTTCTGTCACAAATTTTCTGTATGAAAATACTTGATAAATCCACATTTTTGAAAACCTTCTGATCGAAATTGGCTTCCAGCCGTGAGAGATGAAAACGTAGATAATGTCAAGACGGAAGTTTGGCCACCGGAACGGGTTCAAAACGAGCCACTATCTTCAAGTTATGAATTTTTTAGCACGTAAAAACTGCACTTTCAGCACACTTTTTCACCATATTTCTTCGAGCAAACTCACACATTCGGATACCTTCTTTAAAGAATTGACTCTTGAGCCGAACCTGAATTTGAGAATACGTTATCAGAGATATCTTGGCGAAAGAATACCTGAATATGACGCGCCGGGTTGGATTTGTGAATTTTTCTTGAAATATTTTGAGAAATATGGGAGGACAAATTTTGGGGTACAACAGTTCCCCTCTAAACAAACGCTGTCAAAGATCAAGTGCAGCAACTTGAATCGGGGGCTATGACCCACTTGACATGGTGAGCTTAATTCTCGTGGAAAGACATCCACCGATACAAGGTTCTCCAATCAAAGTTGTTGATCGAAGTTCAACTTCTAACATTTTCTTGTGTTTACCCCGCGAGATCCTTGAAAACATGCATCCACATACCATGCATCATATCATGACAGGTTTCTCCCATACATGTCTCCTTATCTTCCTACTGTTTATTTCAGTAAGATGGATATGGAACAAACGGTGAAAGATATCCAAGCTCAAAACGCTCAATTCCAACAAATGCTTCTGGCTATGGGTAAAGGGCAAGAGGATCTGAAAGCTCTCCTTCTCAAAGACAAGAAGAAGAAGTCCAAGAAGGCAGCGGGCATCCTGAACTTGAAAAGAAGACCTAAAACCCTAGATCTTTCAACTCCATCCAACATAGGGGATAATCTTGAAGAAGACCACAATTTGGAGATCAATGATGTTGAAGCTGACTACTCCGAAGAACAATATCCTCCCGCTGATGACAAGTACAAACAGTTGGAGGATCACCTCAGTGCTATGGAGATTCAACAAATACCTGGCTTGGATTTAGGAGACATGGGTTTATTTTCTGGGTTGGTCATCCCGCCAAAGTTCAAAGTCCCTATCTTTGCCGTGTATGATGGAGTCTCTTGCCCTAAGATGCATCTAAAGTCTTATGTCCGCAAAATTCAACCATACACAACTGATCCAAAGCTTTGGATCCATTTCTTCCAAGAAAGCCTGGTAGGGACTCAACTCGAGTGGTTTTATCAATTGGAGAGTTCTCGCATCCACACTTGGGAGGATTTAGCTGCTGCTTTTTACAAATAGTATCAGTACAATGCTGATCTTGCACCAACTCGTGTGCAATTGCAGAACATGACCATGAGTTCCAACGAAAACTTCAAAGGATACGCTCAAAAGTGGAGAGATATGGCTGGTAGGGTACAACCTCCTTTAACTGGCAGGGAGCTGATTGACATCTTCATGGGAACTTTGACAGGGCCTTTCTTCAAACACTTGATCGAAAGCTCTTCAGTTGGGTTCACCGAGCTAATACTGACCGGCGAAAGGGTCGAAGATGGCATCAAAAGTGGGAAGATTCAAGAAGCTACACCTTCTGATGCTCAGAAAAAGCCCTACAATGGGAAGAAAGAGTCCAATGCAATGACTGGTCAAAAGATTCGTCATGATCAACATGTAGGGGCAATCCTGATCTCTGATCCCATGCCTGTTCAACAAAGACAGAGCAATAGGCGTAGGGTAAGATATCAAGAAAGGAAGTATACTAACATCAACATGCCTTTGTCTCAAGCGTGACAACATTTGCTAAAGTTGAAGCTAATCACGCTAAAGGATCCCCCTCAAAATCCTGATACTTCCTCTTCTAAGTATAACCCGAGTGTGAGATGTGCCTACCATTCTGACAGTCCTGGACATGACACCGACGGCTGTTGGACTTTGGAGAACAAGATCCAAGACTTGATTGATGCCAAGGAGATCAAGTTTGACCCTCCGGAGACCCCAAATGTGATCACTGCTCCTATGCCAAATCATTGAGAATGTCTTTGTTTCATTTGAATTTTCAAGTTGTAATTTCTTTTGTTATTCAAACAATTAGCTGTTGATGTAAAACTCTGTTTCATTAATGCATTGCATATGTTTGTCTTGAATTCATCCACTCGTTTTCACTATTCTTGAACTATGCTTTATACTTTCTTTATGACATTTAACTCTTGCAAAAACTACAAGCCTTTAGAGGGAGGATGACAAAACAATACCATAATCTCATACAATATGCTTTTGAACAGACCTTGCTGATGATGTACATGTGTTTCTTTCAAATCCTAAACACTGGAGTTATAAGGAAGATAATCCCTAGTCAACCCCTTCGAGCCAAAGAAGTAGAAGTTTTCTGTTTTAAACACAAATTGAAACCTTTAAACCTGGGGCAGGGTAGTCACTCAGTTAATTCAAAAGATGCGCATTGAAGTCGCAAACTCTCAGTTCATAATACCACGAATGACATCAAAAGCATTCCTTTGGAATTAAAAGACAGTGGTGGTTCCTTACCTCATAGGCAGTCATTATCTCTCAAAAGAAAAAGCCCACTAAGTCAAAACCTACAAAGGAGACTTAAGAAAACTGGGGCATCCCGCTGACTGTAATCTCAAAACAAGAACAGTTAGGTAAAAATCAGGGATAACAAATCAAAAAGAGGTCACTACAAATCCTCAACAACATGAAAAATGTTGCAAATGATGACTGCCTTCCAAAATCCAACTTGTGTGAACCATCACCAAAACGTCGTTCCAAATTCGAATAGAGTTCGACGCACAATTAACTGAGTTTAGGATTGAAGAACATCACGAAGAGCGGGTGGGTACAAATATACTTTGAGCCTTTATCCTTTGTTTCTTAAACCGTGAACCAAGCCACATTACAACCCTTAAAAGTCCTAATTGAAGCATGGGTTAGTTCAAAAGCATACTGTTACAAAAGGTATCCTGACTCCTGTAAGGCTTTGCCCTAAATCTTGTGTTGAATTTGTCTTATAAAAAGTTTTCTGCTAAAAAACGCATTTTTCAAAACTTCGAGACAAGCATAAACTTTGCATCACTTGAATATCACTGTTTGCATTTGGCTATTCGTTTGACAGCGGAGAAATTCACACAGCGAATATCCGATGAACGAAAGCCCTCTCAGTGAACAAAATCACTTCAAAAAGGATGACACTTCCATTGACAAATCTCCTATCAACAAGGGGGCATGACATGTCACTATCCAACACACCTGGGGAAATCCAGTCAAGATTTCAAGAAATCTCTCAATTGCAGGTTAACCTAGGGGCAAGTCTCCCTCACCATCACTTGGGGCATTAAAACGTCAACCCTGACAAAGGGTTACATACAATCAAACTTTTTGGCAATGCCACAAACATTCGCTACTAGGGGAAATGACAAGTCTCCCCAAAGTCCTTCTCATAGGATGATTCCCCAGCAAGAGTATAATCTCTGACCCCCTTTCCCCAGCTAAATCAACCTCAAGAATCCTCGAGGACTTCCCCCAACGAAGATGTCACCTCTATAGCGGACTGACGACAGGGTTTATTTCCCCAACAACACCAGGATTCCCCAGCTTGAGTTTGCCTCTCCGACTATTACAAATCAAAGGACCACAACTCCTCTTCCCCAGTAGACTACTCTACAATCCCCAGCAAGTTACTGCGAAACCTAGACCCGACCAGATATCAGTTCAACTTCGACTCCCCAGTAGAGCAACGGACGACTAAGACTCCTAAACTCCTTTTCCAAGCAGAAATAAACATACTCCCCACAGAGTTTTCAACTTCCCCCAGCGGAGTTCTCCTCAAACAACAAAACAGGAATCCATTGGAAATATTCTAAGCAAAGTTTGAAGACACACATACTCTTCAACAGCAGTCCAGGATTTAATAACTCCCCAACACTTGTCAAGGATTTATTTTCCCAGACAAAAATACATTCATTAACATTTCACATTTCATACATTCTATTTACATACATGATAAGTGCATACAACACAATCTCATTTACTTTTGAGAACATCATGACATTATGCATTTCATGCATCATGACATTGCATACAACTAACTCTTTACCTTTTCAGGAAAGATCGATCAACAAATAAAAGTTATCATTACCTTTTGGAGTAGCAGTCGTCAAAGATTCCTTCATTACCTTTTGGAGTAGCAATCGTCCAAGATTCCTTTGTTATCCTTTTGAGGTAGTAATCATCCAAGATTCCTTCATTATCCCGCTGAGGTTGTAGTCATCCAAGATTCCTTCATCATCCTGCTGAGGTAGTAATCATCCAAGATTCCTTCATCATCCCGCTGAGGTTGTAGTCATCCAAGATTCCTTCATCATCCTGCTGAGGTTGTAGTCATTCAAGATTCCTTCATCATCCTGCTGAGGTTGTAGTCATCCAAGATTCCTTCATCATCCTGCTAAGGTAGTAATCTTCCAAGATTCCTTCATCATCCTGTTGAGGTAGTAGTCATCCCAGATTCCTTCATCATCTTGCTGAGGTAGTAATCGTCCAAGATTCCTTCATCATCCTGCTGAGGTAGTAGTCATCCCAGATTCCTTCATCTTCCTGCTGAGGTAGTAGTCATCCCAGATTCCTTCATCATCCTGCTGAGGTAGAAGTCATCCAAGATTCCTTCATCATCCTGCTGAGGTAGTAGTCATCCCAGATTCCTTCATCATCCTGCTGAGGTAGAAGTCATCCAAGATTCCTTCATCATCCTGCTGAGGTAGTAGTCATCCCAGATTCCTTCATCATCCTGCTGAGGTAGAAGTCATCCAAGATTCCTTCATCATCCTGCTGAGGTAGAAGTCATCCAAGATTCCTTCATCATCCTGTTGAGGTAGTAATCGTCCAAGATTCCTTCATCATCCTGTTGAGGTAGTAATCGTCCAAGATTCCTTCATCATCCTGCTGAGGTAGTAGTCATCTCAGATTCCTTCATCATCCTGCTGAGGTAGTAGTCATCCTAGATTCCTTCATCATCCTGCTGAGGTAGTAGTCATCCTAGATTCCTTCATCATCCTGCTGAGGTAGAAGTCATCCAAGATTCCTTCATCATCCTGCTGAGGTAGTAATCGTCCAAGATTCCTTCGTCATCCTGCTGAGGTAGAAGTCATCCAAGATTCCTTCATCATCCTGTTGAGGTAGTAATCGTCCAAGATTCCTTTGTCATCCTGCTGAGGTAGAAGTCATCCAAGATTCCTTCATCATCCTGCTGAGGTAGTAATCGTCCAAGATTCCTTTGTCATCCTGCTGAGGTAGAAGTCATCCAAGATTCCTTCATCATCCTGCTGAGTTAGTAATCGTCCAAGATTCCTTCATCATCCTACTGAGGTAGTAATCGACCAAGATTCCTTCATTGCCTTTTGGAGTAGCAGTCATCAAGATTCCTTCATCACCTTTTGGAGTAGCAGTCATCAAGATTCCTTCATTACCTTTTTGGAGTAGCAATCGTCTCGGATTCCTTCATCACACATCATTATAAAAAAAGACCTTCTCTAGTTAGGTTTATTTCTTCCAGTTAAAACAGGCAATCAGAGACCTTCAAATACAGCCCAACAATCATTTCTGGATGGCATCTTTAAGCCCATCTCCATCAAATTTTTATCACCTCTCCAAATGGCATCTTTAAGCCCATTCCCTCTACCATCACATCACCGAGTGCAAATTTCTGGGCACTCTAGTGTTCAATCATCTTCCACCTTCAAGTCACAAATGGCAGATTCACCAATCTAACTCTTCAGGTGTAAGAAGATTGAACAGGGGAAGCTGTTGTACCCCAAAATTTGCCCTCTCAATTCTCAAGGCTTTTCTCATAAAGATTCTCAGGATTTTAGCTTGCACAAGTGCATTGGGATTTTCCAGTACCAAAATTAAAAGGAAACTGTCAAAAAGGGGGAAAATAGATAAAATTAATATTTTGACAATTTGGATAAAAACAAGTGTTTTTCGATTTAGAACCCTTCGATTGACTCTTGGCCTCCTTTGATTGCTCAAAAGGGCTACTAGCGTGCCTCTTTCGCCTGGGCCTGTAACTTCTCGTTGCAGGTTTCGTTTGTGCCTTTTGCTTCCTGCGTGCTTGCAATTGAAGGCCATGACCTACTGGCCACACATGCCCCTGCAAGGAAACCCTTTTCGATTCACCAAACATGCTGCCTACAAGCCTGCTTCGACTGGACAAGTTTGCTGCCTGCATGCTTGCTTTGTTTGGACAAGTTTCGATGGGACAAGGAACACCATTCGATTCAGAAGCCATGAACTTCCCTCACGCTAAAAGGTAATGACTCCCTTTATGTTTGTTTCGATCCACATGCTTCGATTAGGAAACATTGCTTCCTTCGAACATAGTCTTTCGATTTGGCAATATGTTTTCTTCGATACAAGTTTCGTCTGGGCAATGTGAATTCAAATAGGTCTCCTTCGATTCAGAAGGAAATGATCTCCATATAAGTTTCAATTGAGTTTTTGGTTCCCTTTGAAACAGTGTCCTTCGACT
Source organism: Vicia faba (assembly GCA_948472305.1). Lineage (NCBI taxonomy): Eukaryota > Viridiplantae > Streptophyta > Magnoliopsida > Fabales > Fabaceae > Vicia > Vicia faba. Next base: position 1,313,991,704 of record OX451740.1, on the reverse strand, counting down.
CAGGAATGTCCTTCGACTCAGGAATGTCCTTCGAATCAGGAAGTAAAGGCCTCATTTTGGTTTTCTTCAATTCAAAGAGTCAATAATGTTTTAAAAGCTTCCTTCGATTCAGAAGTTAATAAACTTCTGAAAAGGGCCATTCGAAGAACACACAGTTAGTCCATTCGAAGGACACACAGCTGGTGAAAACGAATGCCGTGTTGTCCTAGTCTGGTCGAAAGGTGTAGAAAGATGGAGGATTCGATTCAAAAGATCAAGTTGAACATTTAGACCCATAGGCTAGGCCACGTGTCTTCCCTTTTTAGTCCTTTACCCATTTGTTGTCTAAGACCACTTGCACTTAATAGCACAATACTACCTTTTAGAAAAGTTTGTCTTGAGCCTTGCGCCTATTTTCCTTCAGGAGGAAGCAACCCCATCTGAACCATTCATCTTGCTTTTGTGGCACAAGTGGACATTTACTTTCCAGCTGGGCCTTATTTTATTATTTTCTGCACCCCAACTGCCAAGAGGCCCCCACATGTACTTTCACGTTACATTATTTTATCATTTATTTGTAAGGCTGGCTTTGGGCAACATGTCCATTCTTTCTCTATAAATAGAGGAACATTTACAAAGCTAAGGGAGGATCTTTGGACCAGAGGAACGAATCCCCCAAATTTTCTCAAACACAACAAAAACTCTCAAGTTCATCAACACTTGAGAAATAAAAAAAACCCAGAATCCCAAACACTCACCTCTTTGATTCTGAAGAACACCCCACACATAGAAGTTTGTTCAAAATATAAGACAACCTTCTGTGACAACTCTTCGAACCAAAAGCAAACCCCCTGTGACTACTCTTCGAATTCCAGAAACATCCAGGTAGCAGTTCAAGTTCGAATCCCACATCCATTCAAGACCTGAAGCAAGGTAAGTCACTCTTACCCCTGAACCTTTTGTTTCATGGCATAGTATGTAAATAATCTTCCCTTTCATTTCAAAACATGTACATAACACTTTGGTTCTTTTCGTTTCCACCTACTTAATATGTTTTCAGAGCTAACCCCTTTCGTTTTGCTGCTTGTTTACTTAAATATGCATTAAGTATTAACTGATTGTAAGGCAATACTAGCATGGCCTTATGCCATGTTGTTGTTCAAAAAGTTCAAATGAAAGAAACAAGAGACAGGAGTATGAAACGAAGCTTTTGGTTTCCATACTGACTTCCAGGCCCAACCAGAGACACGCTCACACTGATTTCATTGGCCCAATCGAAGATGGCAACAAGGCAGAAACGCCCAGCCAGAGGCGCACTTGCACTAAGTCCAGGCTCAGACGAAAGGCACCCCCATGCTGGTGCCAGCCTCCAATCGAAGTACATGACCTGACTGGTGCCAAAGCCCAATCGAAGGCCATGACCTCACTGGTGCGAACTCCCAATCGAAGGAAGCCTAGAAATGAAAATCGAAGGTTGCTCCTGCCCAAATCGAAGGAGCTCATTTTTTTCTTCTTTTTATCTTATTTTTTCCTTTATATTCTTCTGCACTTCAACATGGTTGTAATAGTGTAGGATATTTATTTGCTACATTTTTATTGATTTATACAAATGCTAGTAAATAGGTGTGTATGGAAAGATAAAACCAACAAGTAGGAAACCCCTAATCAAGACAAAATGCATGCAAATCAAACACACTATTCACACATGCACCCTTAGGGTATCTCCACTTGGTTGCCTAAACAAATGGGCCATGTTATGCATGTCAAGTATTTTGGCAAAACAAAAATAATCAAAATGATCATAGTCCCTCGATGACGCTATCTGAGTTGCCTAAACAAAATGATCAAGTCCCTCAAGAAAATTGCCAAAGATACTTGACACTATTGCTATCATGGTCTATACGATGACCCGCGCCTGTCCCGTTAACATCCTAACACAAGGTTGTTCATCAAACACAATGGTGAAACAACACTGTTAAAAGGGTTAAAACACAATAAAATCTTTGAGTAAAATAGGGTAGACAAACTCTTAGTTACTTGATCAAAAATCTTGCAAAACATCCTTGCCATTTTTTCAAAACACACTTCACAACACAACTTCAAAAACAATTTCCAAACAACTTTCAAAACATTGAATTATCTTTTCAAAAAGACATACACCTTTGTATATACTCAAACAAGAGTCATTACAAAGGTTGCCTAGATAAGGCATCTTTTTCAAAACATTTTCAAAACCACACACACAAAACACCATTTCAAGCAATTGAAAAGCAAAGGCAAGTGATCTAAAACAAGTAACTAAGAGCCCATGGATAACCATGGATGAAAAGGGTGCTAGCACATTCCCTTTTCATAATCTACCCCCGAACCCACGAAAACATCTCAAAGGTCTTTCCTGTGCTTTTTGACCTTTCCTTAGGATAAAATAAAAGTCGGTGGCGACTCTTGATAAACCGAACAAGTGCGAAAACAAACACAAATCCCAAGTCAGTTCTCCCACCGTATCACAATATCCCTACTTTTTTCCCGAACCTTTTGGTTCGCCGGGATGCCCTTATTTTTTACTAGGCCAGTCAACCTTGCGGGTCTTTGTTCATGCGTAGTATTTTCCGACTATGTCCATATTCATTGGGTACGGAAAATTGTCACTGTTTATAGTAGTAAGTGTCGCCACACTGCTAGAAGATGTTTGTTTGATCGTACATGATTTGTTGCTGGAATTCATGTACAATGCCTCAAGTGATTCAGATGGAGATCTGCCCCTGGTTATTTGGCTTTTTTTAGAGATTCCCCAAATCTTGGTTTGACTGCCCCAGATCAGCTACACACCATGCTATATCCCTTGATTATGAAAGGCTTGTTACTGGAAATGTCTTTCCAGCTGAGGTGATTCTGTCCATGGAGAGGATTTTGTTCATTGAATATTTATTGTGTGAATTTCTCGACTGTTTGAACAAATAGTCATATGCAAGCAATGGTATTTTAAAAATGCAAAGCTTATGTCTATCTTGAAGTTTGAAAATTCATTTTTTAGTAAAACAAACAAATTTTGTAAGAGTGTGATATCAACTCAGGATTTATAGCAAACCTTCAAGAGTCAGGATACCTTTTGTAACAGTATGCTTTCGAACTAACCCATGGTTTAGTTAGGACTTTTAAGGATTGTAGCATGACCTGGTTCATGGTTTAAGAAACAAAATATAAAGGCTCAAACTTTATTTGTACCCAACCCGTTCTTCATGATGTTCTTCAATACTACGCTTAACTAATTGTGCCTTTAGATCCCAATTGAGTCTAGAATCTTTGCTCTGATACTTGGTGATGGTTCAGAAATTGAACGTTTGTTTGAGAAGGCAGTCCTTTTTTTTTTAGGATTTGTAGGATCTTTTTTTTTTATATTTTGTTATCCCTACTTTTTCCTGAACTATTTCTTATGATTATAGTCAACGGGATGCCCCGGTTTTTCTTAAGTCTCCTTCATAGGTTTTTGACTTAACATGCTTTTATTTTGAGGGATAATGACTGCTTGTCTTGACGATCATGTGGAACCATCATCATCTTTTGGAGTGCATCTTCTGCACTATTTGTTGTGTATGAAGGTAGAGCTTGCGACTGAATGCACATCTGAATTAACTGAGAAAACTACCATGCCCCAGGTTATGATTTTTAGTTTGTATGAAAATAAAAACTACAGCTTCTTAGGATCAAAGGGGTAGAATAGGGATTATCTTCCTTATCACTCCACTATTTAGGATTTGAAACAACGCATGTACATCGTCAACGGGGTCTATTCAAAAGCATACTGTAGAGATTATGGTATCTTTTTCGCCATCCTCCCTACAAAGGCTTAGAGCTTTTAATCGAGAGTTAAATATCACAAAAAGGAAGTAAAAACACAATTTGAATATAATGAATACGAATGCAATAATTCAAGACAAAATATGTGATGCATTAATATGAATAACCAAAGTTTGACATAAAGACAAATGTTTTAAGAAAACAAAGAAATTACAACTGACAATTCAAATGAAATAGACGTTCTCAATTTTGGCCATGATTTTGCATGGGAGCAGTGATCACATTGGGATCCTTGGGAGGGTCAAATTTAATCTCCTTGTTGTCGATCAAATCTTGAATCTTGTTCTTCAAAGTCCAACAGTTTTCGGTGTCGTGTCTAGGACTATCATAATGGTAGGCACATCTTACATTTGGATTGTACTTAGGAGAGGAGGTATCGAGATTTTGAGGAGGATCCTTTAGTGTAATCAGTTTCGCTTTCAGAAAATGTTGTAACGCTTGAGACAATGGCATATTAATCTTAGCGTACTGCCTTTCTTGGTACTTTACCCTATGCCTATTGCCCTGTCGTTGTTGAAGAGGTGTAGGATTAGAGATTAGCACCGCTCCCACGGACTGATGGTGGTCCTTTTTACTATGGCCCCTTTAACCATGGACAACATTAATTTCTTTTTACCACCAAATGGCCTCTTCTCAACATTATAGGATAAGGCCATCAGGATCTTCCCACTCTTGATACCGCTTTCAATCCTCTCCCCAGTCAGAACCATCTCTGTAAAACCGGATGAAGAACTCCCAATCAGCAAATTAAAGAACGAGTCTGCCAAAGTGCCCATGAACATGTCTACCATTTCCCGATCAGTCAGGGGAGGTTTCACCCTGCTAGCTAAATCCCTCCATTTCTGTGCATATTTCTCGAACCCTTCTCTTGAGCCCATGGACATATTCTGCAATTATACTCGAGTTGGTGCCAGGTCATCATTGTATTGGTACTGCTTGTAGAAAGCAGCAGCCAAGTCCTCCCAAGTATGAATGTCATTTCCTTCTAACTGATAGAACCACTCCAGTTGAGTGTCAACCAAACTTTCTTGGAAGAAATGGACCCATAGCTTTCAGTCAGCACTGTGAGGCTAGACCTTTTTGACGTTTGATCTCAAGTGAAGTTTAGGACAAGAGACCCCATCATATTTAACAAATGTGGGAACCTTGAACTTTGGTGGGATGACCACTCCAAAAACCAGCCCTAACTCTTCAAAGTCCAAGCCAAGTATCTGTTGAATCTCCATAGCATTGAGACGATCCTCTAGCTGTTTGTATTTATCATCAACAGGAGGATATTGTTCCTCAGAGTAGCCAGCTTCATCTTCATCAGTCCTCGGGTTGTTATCTTAATGATTATTCCCCTCATTTGATAGAGTTGGGAGATCTAGAGCTTGCTTGGATGGTCCTCTAAGTCTTCTTCCCATATTCAAGACGCCAGCCGGTTTCTTTGCCTTTTTCTTCTTCTCTTTGATGACGAGAGCTTTTAGTTCTTCCTTCCCCTTAGCCAGAGCCAATAACATTTGTTGGAAATGAGCATTTTGAGCTTGAAGATCCTTTACTGTTTGTTCAAGACCCATTTCTTTTGCTGAAATAAACAGCGAAAAGAATAAGAAACTTGTCTTGAAATACATGCTTATGCAATGAAATGCATGATATGCTTATGCGATGTTTTCAAGGACTTTGGGAAATTTAAATTTGCGAGCCAAAAGAAAACAAATATTTTATTAATAAGATTCAAATTACAATTGCCTTTTTAGGCTTACAATTGAAAATAAAAAACTCTTAAAATCTAAGAATCACATCTCCCATGTGCGCTTCCTCTTCGTGTCGAGGTAGATATTAAGGCTCTCTTATTTATGAAGTTGCTTTGTGAGCTTCAACACTTTCTTCTCACTGGTGTAGAATTGACTTCTAAAGTTATCTTGTTCTTCCTTTAGTTGAATCCACGACCTTTGCAGCTCTTCAAGGTCAGTGGGCATATCAGGATGGAGAATTGTATAAGGAACGTCTTCTTCGGTGACAGGTTCCACAATCACTGGTAAGATGGTTATATATGGCATCATAAGACTTTGGGTACAAGCTCGTACCCACCTGAGATAGGGATCCATAGGAATGGAATTCTTGTGTCCCAACGTCTTGCTATCCACCTTATTTACCATGCCCCAGGCTCGTATGAACCTCTGACGATACCCTTGAACATCATCCTCGTAGTTGAACATAATGCCTTGGATAAGCATATCATGGGGACCATCCATCCGAGCATAACCAAACTGTCGTAGAGCTAGAGAAGGATTATAAGTGATGCCTCCCCTAATACCGAGGAGTGGGACATTAGGGAATTCCCCACAACGGTCAATGATAGAAATATATCCCATAGGCCGGGAGTACCAAAGAATATCTGAGTGAGAAAGTGACATTATCCTTTGTGACCAATTCAAACCTTATTCATTCTTCAATACTGATTGAGGAAGGTGTGAAATAAATCACCTAGACAGCAATGGCATGTATCACATAAGAACCCCTCTTCTCTTCATGGTACGGGTGTGAAGGGAATGTAAGATATCTCCAAGCAAAGTAGGCACATGGTTACGGGAGAGAAAAATATTGACATCATTCACATCTATGAGAAAGTCCGGATTGGTAAACAATAATAACCCATAGATTAGAAGAGCTAGGACTTATTCGAAAGCTTGGAAATCCAAATCATCCCAAAACAATTGAGCCCTTTCTAATAGGAATTTGACTAAGAAACCCTTGACTCCGCTTCTTGTTTCCCAGTTGGATATAATGTCAGACTGTTTTAGATGTAAGGCCGCCAGAATGACCTCTAGATTTGGAGCCTCCTCTAAACTGGTGAAAGGCATCTGATCCAGAATGGGTACACCCAATAATTGAGATAACTCTTCCATGGTGGGTACCAACTGATAATCAGGAAATGTGAAGTAATGATGTTTGGGAACAAAGAACTGAAAGAGTACCCCCATCATCTTCTCATCAAAGTTTGAGGTAACCAGGTTGAGAAGTCGACCATACTTCTTGGTGAATGAGGAAGTCTTAGGAACCCTTGATACTAGCTCTTTGAGTTGGAGAGGTATCCTCACAATGCTGTTTCGGATGGTATTTCTACGAACAACAACCATGATCTGCAAAACAGAACAAAGATAAATTCCCCTAATCCTTGAAATGGTTAATGAAATGAACATGGATGTGTTATAACCCAAAATTTGCCCTCTCATTTCACAAAGGATCATCCTGGACCCTCAGGTTTGCTTTCATCCAATTTCAAGCCTTGAATTACAAATTTTCCAAGAAAAGTCATTCACAAGGGCAAAATGGTCATTTGCACACTAAAAAGTCAAAATTTGACTTTTAGATCAAAATAAAGTTTCAAGAATCATATTTCATCAAGGCACGAAGTTTGTTTTATCAGGAAAATCATAAGTCAAGATTCATGTTGAAAAAGTTAAAATTCTAAATACTTAGAATTTTTCTAAGTGTTTAAGAAATATGACAAGCTCAGAACTTCTGGCCAAATTTTCACCATGATGCAAGTTGATTCTGAAAGAACTTATAACACAAGAGTTTTAGATCTCAATAAGACCTAAAACATCGCAGAACATAACTTCTTCTAGAAATGCTAGGATTTCAAGTTGTACATCTTCAAAGTCACGTCCCTGAAACTTAAACACTTAGTAAATTCTGAGCATTTTCAAATCAGAATTTGTCTACAACTTTTGGGCCAGTTTTCACATAGGTTCAATCATAAGTTGCAAGAGTAATTCAAAAAGGGCTTACAAAGCATGTCATAAGCTTTCTGGAAAGTCTAAGAACTCACTCAAAACATGCTGGAGCAAAGAGGTTTAAGGATCAGAAGTTGGATGTTTGTTCTAAGTTGCGTTGATGCTGAACTTCTGGCCCAGTTCTAAGCTATGATGCACAATCTCATAGCACAGGATTTCTGGTTTAATAAATCTCATCATCATTTAATGCTCACAACCACTTTTGAGTTTTTATCTAAAGGATTTCCCCACTTATGAGATAGAAGTACCATTGTTGTCCTTGAAAAGCAAACTTTTGTACAAGTTTATGTTGTGCCCATGCTTTGCTTTTGCCTCTGAGGGTACTTTTCTTTAATTCATGCTTACAAATCCAGCTTAGGCATGGCTAAAAGCTGCTAACCACCATACTTGTTTATCTTACTTCAAGAACAAGCCAGCATGCTAGCATGATGTTGATACTTTTGACTTCTCCAAGCGCTACAAAGTTCTTGTCTATAAATTGAACTTCATTGGCAACTATGAGGCCGATTGAAGATTTGAGAAAAAGCCTTAAAACCTTGCTGAAATTTCAAAGAACTTGAAACTGCAAACATAAACACAAAAACTTGCTAATTTCTGTTTTTTGCATCCAACCTCTAATCTTCCTCGTGCATATCCCAATAAAATCACCCACATAGCTTCTGATATACATTTAGAAGTCGTCCCAACTTCTGTTTACAAACTATAATACAATCTCTACAACCACCATTTCAAAAGTCAAACTTTGCTTCTTGGTTGTTCCAGAACATAATAGCCATTCATAACTTAAGTTGAGGTTTGCTTTGGCTTTCTGGGAACGTGAGAAAGCTGACCAGAACATCACAACAATCAGAATCAGGCTCCAGTTCACATAACATTTTCCAGCTGCAAGGTAAGCTTCTGCTGACTTTTATTACATCATTTAAGCATTGTTAGACTTGAATGTTCAAAATACAATGTAGACATCCTGATTCTGATGTTGTACATATTATGAGGTTTCATGTATTTGCCTGCCTAAATAGGAAGAACATAAGTTCAGAACTTCTTAAGGAAACTAGGACTAGCAGATACATGCTTGTTTCTGGTTTATAGTCTTGACAATTTTTATGCTTCTGAAATCATGATGGAAACCTGCCATAATTGCTATGTTTGTGTATTCTATTCTGTTGATAAATGACTAAGTTGCAGATTTTCTGATTAGCATGGAAAAAGAGATGAAGCTCATCATCAGAACTTACTTTATGTTATATGTTTATGCTTTTGCTTCTGATACCGGACGTACAACCACCCCAGTGGTAGAAAGCGTGTGCATAAGGCAATAGAGCCAAGGGTCCTGGGTTCTAGCCCCAAAAGGATCTTTTTAGGTTTATTTATTGACATTTTTATCCATTTATCCGTCAGACGATACTCCTAGACCAGAACTTCTAGATATCCCCACCTAACAGCATAATCACTTCACTCTCTCAAACAACCAGAATTTATGACTTGCCAGAGATATATGAACTTCTAGGTTCCCAGCTACGCTATAGCTTCTGAACCCCTCAACCTCAGAACTTGGTGTACCCAGGCCCAGAACTTCTGACCCTCCACTTTCTCACTAACATTTTCTCCTTTGCAGCGTATCAGAGTCATAACTTCTATTCCTTCTCGTTTCAATAATGTGCTGATTCGGACTCCCGTTTCTCTCATTTATTTTATTTTTTAAATAACCAAAAATATTTCATATTCACATGTTTTATTTTATTTCTTTGAGAACAAAAAAGATCAAAACATTTTCTTACGTAAACTTATTCCTTAACAAAAACAAAACAAGTCCATTCTACATTTCTTTTATACTATTTCAATATGGTTGTAATAGATAATTAGGACTTTAATTTCTTCCGATCCTCATTTGTAAATTTGTACACCCCATGCCCCTAATGATGTAATAGTGTAGGACTTTATTTTTCCCGCACTTTTATTGATTTCATATATTGTTAGTAATTAGGGTGTGTATGTCAAGATAAAAACAACAAATAGACAACCCAAAAATCAAAGACTAAATGCATGCAATCAAACATACTATTAACACATGCACCCTTAGGGTAATCTCACTTGTTGCCTATCGGAAAATAGTCATGTCCCTCAAACATGGGCATTCTATAAAAGACCCTCGATAAAAGATCGTAGTCCCTCGATGACCCACAATGTTGCTTTCGGTAAACAATCTAGTCCCTAAACGATATTGCTAAAACGTCCCATAGGTTGCCTTCTGTGACTATACAAACGTCCCACGCCCGTCCCTTCACATCCAATTATGGGGCTCCTTATCAATCAATGGTAAGATAGTAACATCTAACGGAGGAAGAAAAGAATATTTAAGACCTTTTGAGTAGGTAGATTCACTCCTAGTTGCTCGCTTGCTCACAACAAAAACATTTTATACACCAACACTTTCACTTTGAAACATTTTCAAAATACAACACTTTGTACGCATTCTTATAGAAATGAGAGCCATTACAAAGAAGACACCTTTTCAAAATCTCTTTCAAAAAACATGTTCCCCAAACACCTCTTTAAACTATTTTCGAAACAAACATTTTTGTACGCATTCTTATAGGAACGAGAACCATTACAAAAACATTTTCAAAATACTTTCAAAAACCCACACCACAAGCACACATTCAAACAAAAGCAAGTGATCTAGCAAGCAACTAAGAGCTCGTAGATAACTACGGATGAAAAGGGTGCTAATACCTTTCCTTTTCATAATCTAACCCCCAAACTCAAGAAACAATCTCAAAGGTCTTTCATGTTCTTTTCAACCTTTCCTTTTGGATAAAAGAAAAGTCAGTGGCGACTCTTGCTAACCGCAACATTTTCGATCAAATGCAAAAATACGACCAAGCCAGTTCTCCCACCGAGTTACAGAACTGACGACTCTACTGGGGAAAAGGAAGTTAATGTAGGGTTACCTTAGGGCTAGATCATATTTACTTGCTTTCATTGTTTGACTTGTATGCTTTACATTTTGGGTCCTTGTTTGGGTTAATGTTAAAGATCCTACACCCGAATCTGGGGCACCTTTTAGGTAAGTAGCAATAAATCATGGAGGTTGTACGATGTAGACCGATATGGACGAAGTGATAACTACGTTAGCGTGACACTTTGGCATGTACTAATGTTCCTTGAGTCGATCAAGGATAACATTAGGCTTCCTTAGCGTCATTAAGTGCTAACTGACCTTTAGAATCTTTTAATTGACTCATCCTAAGCCACTAGAAAGTAGTGACATGGCCGACTTTGGTTCCGACCGAAGATTGGTTGATACTCGATGCTACACTCATTGAGATTGGAATTTTGGGATATTTTGGATGCAATACTTAGGTGCTTGAGCCAGAACAACGCCTAAAAGAAAGGTCAGTGATATGAGACTCCTTAGAACCCGTTACTTTTAATAGGACAGGTTGAGCCAACTAAACTTCAAGAGGGTACTTACCTTTAAGGACTCGCGCAAGCCATTAAGTCTAGGGTATTTTGTGTGACTTGTTTGATATGTTTGTGATTTCAAAGCATAACCATAACATCATGAACATCATGGCATATATGCTAACCATTTCAAGGGGCTAGATATTTATCTTTCCTTTTTTGTTTTGTAGAGTATGGATTCAACTCGTAGAAAGACCATCTGAATCAATTTTGTAGAGATCCCTCCCAAGCTCAAAGAATTGGTCCTGAGAGTTCCAGAGAGCTCATCATTCAATAAGAGATATGGTCGCTTGCTCAATTTGGTTACTACCGGGTTTGACGAAGGCCTCATGAGTGTTCTGTTCCAGTCCTTCGACCCTAAACACCATTGCTTCACTTTTCCGGATTACCAGTTAGTGCCAATGTTGGAAGAGTTCTCCAAAATACTCGGGTCACCTATATTAGAGCAAGTACCTTTTACCGACCTAAAACAAGATCCAGTTGCTGAAAGTGTCGCTGTAGCCTTGCATTTGAAGCCATCTGACATCGAATCCAATTGGGAAAGAAGAAGTGGAGTCAAGGGTCTCCTTGCAAGTTTTCTAAGGAAGAAAGCTCAGATATTCTTAGATGCCATGAGTTACCATGCCTTTGAAGATGTCCTAGCTCTATTAATCTATGGATTGGTTATGTTCCCCAATCCATACCAGTTTATAGATGTCAATGCCATCGACATATTCCTTGCTCGTAATCCAGTGCCTACATTGCTCAGAGACGTGTTGCATTCACTCCACACTTGTACTACGAAGAAACGAGGGACTCTTATGTGTTGTACACCTTTACTCTATCGGTGGTTTATTTTGCACCTCCCTCAGTCAGTGTTGAAGAACGAATTAGGCTTAAGGTGGAATCAAAGGATAATGTCCCTTTCTCACTCTGATATTTATTGGTGCCCTCGCTCTCAAGAAGATATATCTATTATTGATCGCTACAGAGAATTCCCTAATGTGCCACTTCTTGGCGTTAGAGGGGGAATCACTTACAACCCTTCTTTGGCCCTACGTAAGTTCGGCTACGCCCGGAGGGATGGTCCTCCCAGTATGCTCATTCAGGGTATTGTGTTTGACTATTCAAATGACCTGCAAGGTTATCACCAGAGATTCTTTCGCGATTAGGGCATGGTAAAGAAGGCCGATAGCAGTACTTTGGGACGCAAAAACTCCATCCCCTTGGAGCCTTACCTCAGATGGGTATGGGCTCATGATTAGAGTCTTATAATGCCATATGCTGCTATACTGCCAATGATCTCAGAGTCTGTTGGTCAAGAAGACGAATCTCACATCATTTCTCATCCTGATATGCCAACAAGCTTCGAAGAGTTGCAAAATTCATGGATCCAACTCAAGAAAGAACGAGACGCTTTTGAGAATCAATTATACGCCAGCAAGAAGAAAGTTCTGGAACTCACCAAGCATCTCCATGAGGAGCAGAGTCGGAACGCCTACATCGCACCAAAGAGGATGCGTTCAACTTTTTTATCTTAGAGTTTTTTGTATTTCTTTGTAAGCCCAAAGAGGCATGATGTACTTAAACTTTGATTTATTAATATAACATGTGTTCCTTTTTTTTCTAAAGAAAATTTAAGTCTCTAATTTCCTTGAGATCATTTGCATATGCATCTTCATTCATCATAACATAAGAAGGCTTCTTACAACATGTCTCCTCATCTTTTTACTGTTTATTTGAGTGAGATGGACATGGAACAGACGGTAAAAGATCTTCAGGCGCATAATGCTCAGTTTCAACAAATGCTCTTGACTTTGGCAAAAGGTTAAGAGGATTTAAAAACTTTGCTGATCAAAGAAAAGAAGAAGAAAACAAAGAAATCAACCGGCATTTTGAATCTAGGAAGAAGGTTCCCAGGGCCAGCCAAATGGACCCTTGACTTTGCAACATCATCAGGTGAAAAGGATAATTAATAAGGGAAAAACAAGGAAGTGATTGCCCATCCAAAATCTGAAGAGGAAGAAGACGATAATTACTCTGAAGAGAAGTATCCTCTGGCTGACAACAAATACAAACATCTGGAAGAACGTTTAAGTGCAATGGAGATCCAGAAAGTGCCCAGACTGGACTTTGAAGAGCTGGTTTTGGTGTCTGGGATTGTTATTCCACCAAAGTTTAAAGCACCAATTTTGCTAAGTACGATGGGGTTTTGTGTCCCAAGATGCACCTCTGATCTTATGTGAGGAAGATACAACCTCACATTGCCGACAGAGATTTGTGGGTCCACTTCTTTCAGGATAGTCTATCCGGAACTCAGCTAGATTGGTTCTATCAACTGGAGAGGGCCAATATCCATAATTGGGAAGACCTTGTCGTTGCTTTTTATAAGCAATATCAATACAATGCAGATCTCACTCCCACTCGTACTCAACTCCAGAGTCTGGCTATGGGTTTGAACGAGGGTTTCAAAGACTACGCTCAGAAGTGGAGGGACTTAGCAGGAAGAGTCCAGCCTCCCCTGTTTGACAGAGAGCTAATAAATATGTTTCTGAGTATCCTGTCCGATACTTTCTTTAATCATCTAATTAGAAGCTCCTCAGCCGGCTTCACTGACTTAATCTTGACTGGAGAGAGAGTGGAAGCTGGGATTAAGAGTGGAAAGATCCAAAAGGACGCATGCTCCAGTGTCGTGAGAAAACCACTCATTGGGAAGAAAAAGGTTGGTGCTACATACCATCAAAGGAATCAGGACAGAACTGAACGCCGTGCAACGGTAGGAGCCGTCATGATACCTAAGCCCGCACTTACTCAACAAAGGAATAACCAGCCTAGAACAAAAAACCGTTAAGACAATTTACCTGGATAAATATGACGCTGTCTCAAGTCCTGCCACATTTGTTGAGATCTAATCTGGTAACTTTGAAGGAAGCCCCGAAGAATCCCAACACCGCCTCTCCTTATTACCACCCTAATGCTCGTTGTGCTTACCATTCGGAAAGTCTAGGCCATGATACCAACAACTGTTGGGCTTTGAAAAACAAGGTGCAAGACCTTCTCGAGGCAAAAGAAATTGAATTTGATGCTCCTGAGATCCCAAATGTTATCACCGCTCCTATGCCCAAGCATGGTTGTGCTTTTAACGTTGTTGAAGATGATGTGTTTGTTACTGTTGTTAATGAACTTGTTACTCCTCTCCTGACTGTCAAGAGGAACCTGTTGAAGGTCGGTGTATTTTCGGGCTGTGGCAAAGGCTGCCACCTCTGTTTATCCCTACCAACCGATTGTCATTTATTGAAAGCATGTGTCCAGCGCCTAATGGATGACAAAGAGATTTTGTTTGAAAAGACTCCCGTTCTAACCATTTATTACAAGGATGTTTCAATAGTAACCATTTCCGCCAATCCTTCCAGGGTCTCCACCAAAAGACCCGTTAGGATTACATCTGTTCCTAAGGTGACTCCACTGATAATTACTATGCCATGGCCGATCCCGTACTCCTCAGATAAAACTGTCCCCTGGAACTATGAGGGTGATGTCTACTATCACGGCGTCAAGCAGGATTGGCTGGCTGATGAAGACTCGATTTTTGAGAAGGTTGATCCCGGCATTTGCAACATTGCAGGAACCAGCAAAATAACCCGAAGTGGAAGAGTATTCTCCCCAGAGATTTCTCCTCCGAAAACTGTTACCAGTCGTGTGATTCTAACTGCTTTTGTTCCTACTACTATAGTTCTTGTGGTTACCCCTGCTGACACCCCTACCGCCGAGTCGACCAAGACTCGGGGCAAAGGCATTTTGGTTGAGCCTGTCCGGATGAAGGCGTAATAAGTATCTATCCCATAGGCCTCCAAGAAGGAGATGTAGGAAATTCTGAAAATTATAAAGAGAAGCGACTACAACATAGTCTAACAGCTAGGGCAAACTCCGTCAAAGATTTCTATGCTAGCTTTACTGTTGTGCTCCGAGGCTCATTCAAAGGCCTTGGTGTAGTTTCTTAAAACTGCCCATGTGCCACAAGAAACCTCTTCTGATCAGTTCCAAGACTGTGTGGCAAATTTAACAGCTGACAACGGTTTAGGCTTTTCTGATGCTGACCTGACACCTAGAGAGAGGAAACATAACGAGACTGTGATACGGTGGGAAAGAACTGACTGTTTTTTGGAATGCTGGTTTGCATTTTGCGTTTGTTTTCGCAAAATGTCGCGGTAAGCAAGAGTCGCCACCGACTTTTATTTTATCCAACAAGGAAAGGAAAAAAGCACAGAAAAATTCTTTTTTCGAGATTATCTGAGTCCCGCGGGTAGATTATAGAAAGGGAAGGTGTTAGCACCCTTTATATCCGTGGTTATCCACGGGTTCTTAGGTACTTGCTCATTTGTTTTAAAAATTGCCTTTCTTTGTGTTTGTGGGTTTTAAAAAAGTTTTTGTTTGAAAACTTCGATTTAACTCTTGCTTCAGTCCTCAAGAGTGTATGAAGTGTTTTTGAAAACTTTGTTCGAAAAGTGTAAGTGTGAAAAAGATTTTGTTTTTTGAAAGAGCAAGTACTTAAGAACCATCTACCTACTCAAAAAAGGAATCGTTCTTTGCTAACTTCCTTTAGACAATGCTATCCTACTATTGATGAGTAGGTAGCACCGTCGTTGGAGTTTAAGGGTCAATTCGAATTTAGGGACTTACGGTCATCAAAGCAATGTTAGGACGCCTTAGCGGTAACCCTAATGTCTTAGATCATTTGTTTTAAGGCAACAATATCCGAGGCAAACGTTTCGAGGCGACTATGATCTTTGGACAAGAGGGTGACCTCTAAAGTGACCTATACTTAATGACCGCGTACGAAGGCAACCAAGTGGGGTGTACCCTAAGAGTGCGCATGTGTGAGTGTGTCGTTTTCAGTTAATTTTTGTCTTTGTACATGTTAATGGTGATCTAAGTTGATTTTAGGTTAAACATTCATTCTTGTCATGCATTCCTATTATCAAACATCTAACAGTTATGTTTTGTGGAAAATAAATTGCGAAAATTAAATTACAAGGCGTCGGGTATTTACATCGCCAAAAGCAACCCTTTGAAATTTAAATGCGGAAAATAAATAAAGCGATAAAATAATTAAATGGTCCTAATTATCTATTACATTCCGGGAACAAATACAATATTGGATAAAAGAAAGTAAACCGCGTGCGGAAATTAAATTGGGTGCAAGTTTAGGGTTTTGACCCTTTTTTGAAAGAAAGTATATTTTTTTGTTATTTTTGAATTAAGAAAGAAACTATCCTAAATTAATTATTAAATTAATAAATAAATAAATTAATTAATGAAAATAAATATTTTTTGGATTTTTGATATTTAAAGAAAGAAAATAAAATTAATCAATGTTAATAAAAACCTAATTATGTCTAAGTTAATTTTAATTATTTTACAAAAATGTGAAAGTTATTCTAATTAAAATTCTAAATTAATTAATTAATGTTTATTAACAAAAATAAAAGTTAGAATTTAATTTGATAAAGAAAATGTTTTATTGTTTTTATTTTATTTTTTTAAGAAAAGAAATTAAGTCCTAAAAATTAAATGCTAAATTAATTATTAAATAAATTAATTAATGAAAACTATTAAATGACATATTTTGGAGTTTTGTTAATTTAGGAAAGAAAATAAAATGATTAAATTAGTATTAAAAACCTATTGATTTCTAATTAATTTTAAATATTTGTAAAAATCATTTAAAGTTATCTAACATTAATATCCTAATTAAATTAATTAATATTTATTAATAAAAAATAAAATTCTGAAATTTAATTGGTCATAAAATATTTTTGGGTTTTTTTGATGAAAAGAAGATTAATTATTTGGTTAGTAAAATAAATAAGAAATAAATAAATTGAAAATATAAAAAAAAAATAAAGAGTGAGAAATGGGCCTGAAACATCACTTTTGGGAGGTGTAAAGAGCATTCCTGAGCCCGGATCTTCGAAAGCTTCATGCTTTAACTATGGTGTTTTTTGATTCTTGCGTGGTACCTATAATTCAACCATCCATAACTGTTCTATATAAACTCAAACAAACGTTAGCATACCATAAAATGTGATTAAAATTAGAGATTCGAAATTTAAAATTTTACCAAACTGGTGGGCGTGCTAGGCGTGTGATGGATTGCTCTTGGGCCTTATAAGACTCATGAGGACTTCAAGAGGATGGTTTGAGGCTTGATGTCAATTGCGAGAGGCCAGAACCTCGAGATATGACTTGCATCAATTCTTTGATTTTTGGAGAGCTTTTTGAAGAGCTTTTAGAGAACTTTTTGAAGAGCTTTTTGAGAGATTTTTAGAGAGTATTTTCGTCCCTTTCAAGCTTGTATGGATCTATATTTATAGAGGGGAATGAGGAGACAAGAAATCACGGAAAGAATCTCCCTCATAATGTTGTGTTTTAAGACCATGATCAAGATTTGAAAAAAATGCCATATTTGATGATTCTCCATTATTAAACCTTCCAAATTTGATTTGATTCAATCTTTTTGCACATGATTAGTCTTGATACGAATTTGATGGTGGTTCTAGCTGTAAACAAAGCCTAAAACAATAAAAAAAAATCAAGAGTTATTAATTATTTGGATTTTCTATGATTTTATTTGATTTAAAATGAATAAATTCAATTAAAAATCAAATTAAATAATAAAAATGAAATATGGGCTCATGGATGAAGCTAGGACACGTGGGAAACTATGCAAGCTCAAATCAAGTGGAAAAGAATGGGCCCATTTGACAAAATTTGAAGTTTTGAGGATAGTTGACTTTTGACAATTTTGCAAAAAAGTCCAACTTCAACAATGCATAACTTCTTCAATTTTGAACTTTTGGAGGTGTACTTAGACTTTTTAGAAATCTTGAGATGTCCTCTAACCAACCCTTTTATCCTCATCTCATTTTGATGTTCCATGCTCAAGTTATAAGCTTTGGAAAAAAAATGTGTTTTTGTTGACTTTCAAAAATGACCTATAATGTCCAAATTCATAACTTCTTGTGAGTCCATTTTTTGATCTTGGGGTGTGAATATGGATTGTAGGAAATTGCATCCTCTTCAAAATTAGCTTTGGACGGGTCATTTCTCATAAAGTATGAGAAAGTTATGCTTGGTCAAAGTCGAGTTGACTTTTCCTACAAAACCCTAATTTAGCAACTTTTGAGTCTTGATGAATTTTGAGCAATCCTTGATGAATCATGATCAACCCTTGATCAAATGATTAAATATCCTTCAAAATGAGAATGTTGACAAAAAATCTTGAAGTTTGACTGTATTTGGGTCACAGTTGACTTTTGCCCTAACACAGTCGATTTTTGGACCTTTTGAGCATTTGACTGAGCAAACTTCCTCTGCAAGGATTGAAATTTGACATGGATGGTCTTGAGAACATATTAGGACAATGGGGAGTACTTGAGGTCATTTGGACTCATGGATCTTGAGGCAACACAAAACCCTAATTTGGGGTTGACTGCCTTAGGAGATAGCTTGACTGTCCAACTCTTGAGCAATCTTGAGCCACTTGGAGATTTTTCTTGCCATGTTTTGAGAAATATGGGAGGGAAAATTTTGGGGTACAACAGAGGCATTGCATGAATCTGTCGAATGCAGGGGCACAACTTTGGCCCATGTCCTGGTTGATATTGGCTCATATTTGAATGTGCTGCCTAAGAAAGCCCTGGATAGACTCGACTGTGAAGGTTTGATCTTAAAACCCAACAACATAGTGGTAAAGGCCTTCGACGGTTCAAAAATAATGGTGCATGGGGAGGTGGACATCCCCATTAAAGTTGGAACTCAAACGTTTGATTCAACTTTCTACGCGATGGACATTCACCCTTCCCATTCCTATTTATTAGGCCGACCTTGGATTCATGACGCTGGTGCTGTCACCTCTACATTACATCAGATGCTGAAATACCCAACCAAGGGAAAAATAATTATTGTCCATGGAGAGGAGGAATATATGGCCAGTCACCTGAACTCCTTCAGATACATGGAATTGGATGGTGAATTCATCGAAACTCCATTTCAGCATATCGAGGAAGTCCCACAAACAGTGGCAGCAACCAAGACTGTTTCCCAAGTCCCAAAGATTACCAGACCTCCGCTAAAGATGTCTCACTGAAAGATTCCAGGGCAGTGGTCGAAGAAGGTGGGTGTACTATTTGGGGCCAACTCCTGGATATCCCTTACAAATCTGATAAATTTGGTCTGGGTTTCACTTCAACAAGCTCTCTCACACGCTCTAAAGCTCTGTAAGTATCTCAAAATACCGACCTGTATTCAAAATCATAACTCCATACTCTTGCATTTTTCTGGCAAATCGTTGACATATTCATGATGCTTATGAAATTTCTGGACTTTTGGCATTATTTGATTGCATTGATATGAACTCTAACCCCATAACCGTATGGATAGGGTTTTGCATTAGATTTTAGGGTTTTCTTTTTCAGGGAAAATCAAGGTTCAAGAAGGGTATAGGTTTGTTCAGGAAGCCTAGACGAGCACAACCATGGTCTTGGGGGTCGTTTTCATGGCCTAGATGGATTTTAGGATTAATCTACGAATTCAGCTGCCGATATGAATCCGCGGGAAAATGTACAGGGATGGAGGTTAGGGGTGAAGACGTGGCCCTCCCCCAGTGGATGATTCATAATTCACGCGCTTTGTTTTTTTATTTTCTGGAATTTTAACGCGTTTCATATATTATGTTTTGTTTGTATTTAGTTAATAATTGAGAAACAGTGGTGCAGTGGTAGTGGCGTACGTTCAAGATCCAACAGGACCTGGGTTCGAATCCTAGGTCCCCATATTATTTGTTGTATTTTTCAGCCAAGGGATCCAGTGTAATTCCAAGCGTGCAGTCCACTATGGTCTCTCATTCAATCTCTTGCCAGATGGCCCCAGGCCAGATCTGGTGGTCCAGATAGGATGTCCATCATACTCCCTAGTCAAAATGCCACGCTGGATTTCAAAAGGTCAACACAGGCCAGTTCAATTGGGCCTTGGAAATTGCTAAGCAAGCCCCCCTAATCAGGCCCAAACCCTAATTCTTTCTATTTTCTTTTTATTATTTTTTGTTATTATTTTTAATAATTAACTAACCAATCAAAACTTTTTTCCTCATAAAATTAAAAACCAAAAATATTTTCTTTATTAAAATTAAATTTCAACATTTTATTTTTGTTAACAAGATTAATTTAATTAATTTAGTTTTAATTAGGAATAACTTTAATATTTTTGCAATAATTAAAATTAATTTAGACAATTAGGTTTTATTAACATTGAATAATTTATTTTTATTTCTTTAAATATCAAAAACCTAAAAATATTTTTATTAATTAATTAATTTATTAATTTAATAATTAATCCAATTTAATTTCCTCTATAAATTCAAAATAATAAAAGATACTTTCTCTCAAAAAGGGTCAAAACCCTAAACTTGCGCCCGATTTAATTTCCCGCACGCGATCCATTTTTATTTCAATATTGTATCTGTTTCTTGGAATGTAATAGTTTAATTAGGACTATTTTTACCGCTTTATTTATTTTCCGCATTTTAATTTCAAGGGTTGCTTTTGGCGATGTAAATACCCGACGCCTTGTAATAGTTAGTTTAATTTCCGTAACTTATAAACTGTTAGATGTTTGATAATAGGGAATGCATGACAAGATCGAATGTTTAAACTTAAAATCGACATAGATAACCATTGACATGTACAAAGATAAAATTAACCATAAACAACACACTCGCACATGCGCACTCTTAGGATACACCTCACTTGGTTGCCTTTGTACGGGGTCATTAAGCATAGGAAGTTTTAGAGGTCGCCCTCTTGTCCAAAGATCATAGTTGCTTCGAAACAGTTGCCTCGGAAAAATGATCTAAGACATTAGGGTTACCGCTAAAGCGTCCTAACATTGCTTTAGTGACCGCACGTCCCTTAATCGAATTGACCCTTAAAACTCCAACGACGATGCTACCTACTCATTAATAGTGGGATAGCATTGTCTAAAGGACATTAGCACAGATTGATTCCTTTTTTCGAGTAGGTAGATGGTTCTTAAGTACTTGCTCTTTCAAAACAAAAATAAAACTTTTCGCACTTACACCTTTCAAACAAACTCTTTTTCAAACCTACAAACACAAAGAAAAGCAATTTTAGAAAACACTTTGAGCAAGTACCTAAGAGCCCGTGGATAACCACAGATAGAAAGGGTGCTAACACCTTCCCTTTCTATAATCTACCCCCCGAACCCGAGAAATATCTCAAAAAGGAATTTTTCTGTGCTTTTTTCCTTTCCTTGTTGGATAAAATAAAAGTCGGTGGCGACTCTTGCTTACCGCGACATTTTGCGAAAACAAATGCAAAACGCAAACCAGTATTCCAAAAACAGTCAGTTCTCTCCCACCGTATCACACATAAGTTTAGAACTTAAGGAAACTAGGACTAGCAGATACACGCTTGTTTCTGGTTTATAGTCTTGACATTTTTTATGCTTCTAAAATCATGATGGAAACCTGCCATAATTGCTATGTTTGTGTTTTCTGTTCTGTTGAGAAATGACTAAGTTGAAGATGTTCTGATTAGCATGGAGAAAGAGATGAAGCTCATCATCAAAACTTACTTTATGTTATATGTTTATGCTTTTGCTTCTGATACCGGACGTACAACCACCCCAGTGGTAGAAAGCGTGTGCATAAGGCAATATAGCTAAGGGTCCTGGGTTCTAGCCCTAGAAGGATATTTTTAGGTTTATTTATTTACATTTTTACCCATTTATCCGTCAGACGATACTCCTAGATTAGAACTTCTAGATATCCTCTTCTAACAGCATAATCACTTCACTCTCTCAAACAACCGGAATTTCTGACTTGCCAGAGATATATGAACTTCTAGGTTCCCAGCTACGCTATAGCTTCTGAATCCCTCAACCTAAGAACTTGGTATACCCAGGCCTAGAACTTCTGACCCTCCACTTTCTCACTAACATTTTCTCCTTTGCAGTGTATCAGAATCAGAACTTATGTTCCTTCTCGTTTCAGCAGTGTGCTGATTCAGACTCCCGTTTCTCTAATTTATTTTATTTTTTAAATAGCTGTTGTACCCCAAAATTTTCCCTCCCATATTTCTCAAAATATTGCAAGGAAAATCTCCAAGTTGCCCAAGGTTGCTCAAAGGGGGGTCAGACAAGCTATCTCCTAAGGCAGTCTACCCCAAATTAGGGTTTTGTGTTGCATCAAGATCTTTGAGTCCAAATGACCTCAAGTACTCCCAAATGTCCTAATATGTTCTCAAGATCATCCATGTCAAATTTCAAGCCTTGCAGAGGAAGTTTGCTCAGTCAATTGCTCAAAGGTCCAAAAATCGACTATGCTAGGGCAAAAGTCAACTATGATCTATATACAGTCAAACTTCAAGATTTTTGGTCAACATTCTCATTTTGAAGGATATTTCATCATTTGATCAAAGGTTGATCATGATTCATCAAGGATTGCTCAAAATTCATCAAGACTCAAAAGTTGCTAAATTAGGGTTTTGTAGGAAAAGTTAACTCAACTTTGACCAAGCATAACTTTCTCATACTTTATGAGAAATGACCCATAAAAAGCTCATTTTTAAGAGGATTCAATTCTCTACAATCCATCTTCACACCCAAAGATCAAAAAATGCACTCACAAGAAGTTATGAATTTGGACATTATAGGTCATTTTTGAAAGTCAACAAAAACACCTTTTTTTTGTCAAAGATTATAACTTGCACATGGAATATCAAAATGAGATGATACCAAAAGGGTTGGTTATAAGACATCTCAAGCTTTCTAAAAAGTCCAATAACACTTCCAAAAGTTCAAAATTGAAGAAGTTATGCATTGTTGAAGTTGGACTTTTTTGCAAAATTGCCAAAAGTCAACTATCCCCAAAACTTCAAATTTTGTCAAATGGGCCCATTCTTTTCCACTTGATTTGAGCTTGCATAGTTGCCCACGTGTCCTAGCTTCATCCATGAGCCCATATTTCATTTTTATTATTTAATTTTATTTTTAATTGAATTTATTCATTTTAAATCAAATAAAATCATAGAAAATCCAAAGAATTAATAACTCATGATTTTCTGATTGGTTTAGGTTTTGTTCATAGCTAACATCACCATCAAATTCGTATCAAGCCAAATCATGTGCAAAAAGATCCAAATCAAATCAAATTTGGAAGGTTTTCAATGGAGATCAAATCACATTCATGTGCATTGATATGGAGGGATTTGGTCCATGATTCTTACCCTAATGCAAAGCACATTACATAAGCAAGCAAAAGCATACGAAATCAGGGTTGGAAACTGTGAAGAGAGGCAGAATAAAAGTGCAAAAATTCACAAAAAAGTGAGAGATCAAAGTCAGGATTAGAGGCAGTTTCAGGACACGAGACTTGTTCCAATCGCTTCCAGGGCATTCACACAAGCTACCTGGATCCAAAGTAAGCATTTTCAGACGTCCAAATGCGCTGTAAGTCTCACGTAACCCAACTCTGTTCTTGAAATCGAAACTCACCATTCTTGCATCCATTGAACAAAATAATTGCATATTTATAATCACAAGAACATTTGCAAGCTTTTTGTATTAGCGAATTGCATTTATATGATCTGTAGCAAGAATCACCATAATTAGGGTTCTTGGAGTTTTTTTTTGGGCTTTCTGTTTCAGGTGAAATTGGTCCATATGAAGGACATGGTTGAGATCAGGAGATCGTGACGAGTTCAACCATGTTATTGGAAGTTGTTTACATTGCCTGAGGATGATTTTAGGAGTGAGCTGCGTTTTTAGCTGCAGATTCTAATCCGCAGGTGATATTACAGTAGTGGGAGGACAGGGACGAAGAGCTATCACTCGCCCATTGGACCATTCAAACGAAACGCACGCTTTTTTTTTTGTTTTGCTGGCAATTATTTTGTTTTGATATATTATTATTAGTATGCGTTATATTAACAATTGAAATAGTTTGGCTTATTGAGATCCTCTAGAACCCGGTTACTATTTTTAGGACAGGTTTAAACCAACTGATTTGAAAGAGTGTAGTACCTAAGCTCCTTGCCAGCCTGAAATCTAAGGGCTCTCTGTGTGACTTGTGTGCCTTTACCATGTTTGCTATTTGTGGATACTTGTGATGTGCTTTCTATCATGACATCATGACATCATAACATTGCATACATCTTGCATTGGACTAACCTATTTCAAAGACAGGAGGGATTCATCTTTGTTCTGTTTTGTAGGTCATGATGCCCATGCATAGGAATACCATCTGGATCAACTTTGTCCAGGTTCCCACCATGCTTAAAGAATTGGTTGCAAAGATGCCTGATACTACCTCCTTCATCAGAAGACATGGGTATCTTCTCAGTTTGGTTACCTCCAAATTGGACGAGCAGATGATGAGTGTCCTGGTCCAGTTCTATGATCCGTTGTACCATTGCTTTACTTTTCAGGACTACCAGTTGGTTCCCACCTTAGAAGAGTTCTCTGATCTGCTCGGTATCTCTATTCTAGAGCAGAACCCATTTACTGGTTGGGAGAAGATCCTTAAGCCAGAAGAGATTGCTTTAGCCCTTCATATGACCAAGGATGAGGTAATGGCTAATTGGGAGACTAGAAATGGAGCAAAGGGATTTCTGACTAAGTTTTTGGTTGGTAAGGCTAATTATTTCTAGGATAGTCTAGACTTCAAGGCATTCGAAGATATTCTGGCTCTTCTGATATAAGGCTTGGTATTGTTTCTGAATCCTGACTCCTTTATTGATGTGACTGCGGTGAAAATCTTCATCTCTCGCAATCCAGTACCCACTCTCTTGGGTGACATTCTTCATCAGCTTTATGCCCGTACTGCTCGAAAGTGGGGAACCTTGATGTGCTGTGCTCCATTATTGGCGAGGTGGTTTATTTCACACCTCTCCAAATCAGTGCTGAAGAACAAAGAAAGCATGGGCTGGGCTTATAGGGTTATGTCTCTCTCTCTCATAATGACATTATCTAGACTATCAAGGGTATGGACGAGGTGGCTATTATTGATCAATGTGGGGAGTACCCCAATGTTCCACTGATAGGAACCCATGGAGGAATTTCTTATAATCCGTGCTTGGCCTTATGTCAGTTTGGGAGGGCCAGAAGGGAAGGTCCTCATGAATTGCTAATGCCTAGTATCGTCTTTGATTTTCAAGAGGATAGCGACGAGCAACGCCATAGATTTATAAGGGCTTGGGATAGAGTTCACAGATCTGATCCACATGAGCTGGGTCCAAAGACTTCTCTTCTAATGGATCCATATCTCAGATGGGTTTGTATCCGTGCCCAAAAGCTGGGTATGCCATATGAATCTGTCCTGCCTATCATTGTTGAAGTTGCTAATGAAGAGGGGGTTCTTCCTACCATCCTCGATCCTTACATGCCCACTGACATTGGGGCACTGAAAAGGTCTTGGATGCAGCTGAGAGAAGAGCGGGATGCTTACCGAGAAAGTTTAACGAGTAAGAACAGACGATCCAGAAGTTGACTAGGCAGCTGGAGAACGAGCGGATTCTCAATGACTATGTCCGCACCGACAAGAAGCGACCATGGGAGCATTGATTGTACTTTGATTATTTCCTTTCCAGTTTTTATTTACTTTTCAGTATTTCCCTCCTTGTAACGCCTTAAGGGCAATTTGTTGAACAATTTGAATTTCAAGTTTATCTAATAAAAGTGTGTTTCATTTCTTGTTTACGAATTTGAATCTCTCGATGTCTTTGAAATCATAGCATACGCATTTTATTCCATGCACCTCATAACAGGTACCCATTACAGGTCTCTTATCTTCTTCGCTGTTTATTTCAGCATCATGTCTGCCGAACCATCAACTGAGCAAGCAATCAAGGCCCTACAGGCTCAAAATGCCCAATTCCAAGAGCTGTTCATGAATCTAGCTAAGGTTCAGCAAGATCTGAAGACCCTGATTCTGAAAGAGAAGAAGAAGAAGAAGAAGATAGTCCTGTTTAACACAAGTCACAAGTTTGGAAACAAGCTACGGGATGAAGTTGATTTGACCACCTCATCTAGAGGGAAAGATAGTCCGGAAGAAAGGAGGGCTCCTAGCCCTGTGGTCTCAGACAACGAGACAGACTTCGACGAAGACCAGTATCCTCCTGCTGAGGATAGATACAAACAACTGGAAGACCAGTTGAGTGCGATGGAAGTTCAGAAGGTGCCTGATCTGGACTTTGGTGATCTGGGTCTATCATCTGGGGTGGTAATTCCCACAAATTCAAGGCACCAGCCTTTGCTAAGTATGATAGAGTTTCTTTTCCGAAGCTGCACCTCCGGTCATATGTAAGGAAGATTCAGCCGTACACCGCTGATAAGAACCTATGGATCCACTTCTTTTAAGACAGTCTCTCAGGGACTCAGCTTGAATGGTTTTACCAGTTAGACGGAGCCAGTATCCACAGTTGGGAAGATTTGGCTGCTGCTTTCTACGGGCAGTACCAATACAATGCCGACCTCGCTCCTACACGTACCCAACTCCAGAGTATGTCTATGGGAACAGGTGAAGGTTTCAAAGATTATGCTCAGAAGTGGAGGGACCTCGCCGGAAGAGTGCAACCACCCTTGGCTGATCGGGAGCTTATGGATATGTTTCTGGGGACCTTGTCTGGTCCATTTTTCAACCACCTGATTGGAAGCTCTTCGTCTGGGTTTACAGAGCTAATTATGACCGGTGAAAGGATTGAGGCTGGTATTAAGGCTGGTAAGATACAAAAGGGTGCTCCATCAAGCACCGAGAAAAAGCCTTTTAAGAAAGAGTCCAGTGCTGCCTACAGTTCGAAAGGCCAGAATAGACCTGAACACCGCCAAGCAGTCAATGCGATTGTTATTTCAAGACCTGCTGGTGCTCCTCAGCACAACAATCAACAAAAGGCCGAGAGACCTCGAAGGAAATTCACCCATCTCAACATGACTTTATCTCAGATTCTGCCACAGTTATTGAAAACCAATCTAGTGATTCCAAAGGAAGCCCCGAAGAATCCAAATACAACATTACCGAAGTATAACCCTAATGCCCGCTGTGCTTTTCACTCTGATAGCCCGGGGCATAATACAGATGATTGTTGGTCTTTGAAGAACAAGATACAGGACTTAATTGATGCTAAGGAGAACGAGTTAGAGCACCAGAAAAGCCTAAACAGGATGTGGGAGTGAATGCTATCGGGGATGACGATGATGAAGAGTTTGATGTTGACAGTTGGATCTATCCTACTACCGATGGTGGACTAAGCAACTGGACAACGAAGGATTCTATGCCCGTTTAAGTTATCACCGAGTAATGAGACTTTTTGTTTGAATTTGTAACAGACAATGTTTTAAACTTTATGGCTCGGTGTCTTACCCGGGGCACCGTGGTTTCATTTGTGAGGGCTTTATATGTGTCATTTTCATATATCATTAATAAAAGCATTGGACGTTTCTTGCATTTCAAATCTTGCGCTCCTTGTTTTTCTTTTATTATATATTGCAAAACAGCTATTTTACACACACTCACATATACAGGTCTACATCCACTCTGGATCTCACTGGTAACGACTCTGCTATTGCCAGTTATAACTTCGAAAATCCGATCAACTTAGCCGAAGACGAAGGTGAAGATGATTGCGAAGTGCCTGGTGACCTTGTAAGACTGTTACTCCAAGAGGAGAGGGCTATACAGCCACATGAAGAGCCAGTGGAATCAGTGAACCTGGGTACAAAAGAGGACAAGAAAGAGGTCAAGATCGGGGAAAATCTGGAGCTTAGTGTGAAACAACGGTTGATTCAGATGCTGCGTGACTATGTTGAGATCTTTGCCTGGTCTTATGAAGATATGCCTGGGTTGGATACCGATATTATGGTTCACCGATTGCCTACCAAGGAAGATTGTCCTCCCGTGAAACAGAAGGTCCGCTGAATGCGTCCAGAGATGTCTGAGAAAATCAAGGCTGAAGTTATGAAACAGTTTGACGCCAGTTTTCTAGCAGTAACTTCTTACCCACAGTGGGTTGCCAATGTGGTTCCTGTGCCGAAGAAGGATGGTAAGGTTCAAATGTATGTTGACTATAAGGATCTGAACAGGGCAAGTCCCAAGGATGATTTCCCTCTACCTCATATCGACGTTCTGGTTAACAACACCGCTCAGCACAAGGTATTCTCCTTTATGGATGGTTCCTCCGGTTATAATCAAATTAAAATGGATCCCGAAGTGTGATCGGTGGAAATAGAACTGATTGTTTTTTAAGCCGGTTTCGCGAAATGTCGCGGTAAGCAAGAGTCGCCACCGTCTTTTATGTTCTCCAACATGGAAAGGACAAAAGCACAGCAAAATTCCTTATTCGAGAATGTTTCTCGGTTTGGGAGGTAGATTTATAGAAAGGGAAGGTGTTAGCACCCTTTCTATCCGTGGTTATCCACGGGCTCTTAGGTACTTGCTCTTATGTTCTCAAAGATTTGTTTGCTTTTCAAGTGTGTGTGGGTTTTGAAAAAGTTTCGTTTGAAAAATTTCTAAGTAACTATTGTATCAGTCCTCAAGAGTGTATGAAAAATTTGTTTGAAAACTTTTGAAAGTGTAAGTGTGAAAAGTTGTTTTTGTTTGTTTCTAAAAGAGCAAGTACTTAAGAGAAATCTACCTACTCTAAGGAATTAGGCTGTGTAAGAGTCCTTTAGATAGTGCTATCCTATCATTGAGAGGTAGGTAGCACCGTCGTTGGAAGTATTCGGGTCAATTTGATTATCGGGACATGTGTGGTCACCGAAGCAATGGTAGGACACCTTAGAAGTAACTCTAATGTCCTAGATCCTTTTTATCCGAGGCAACCGTTTCGAGGCGACTGGATCTTTTAGACAGAAGGGCGACCTCTAAGACACCCTATACTTGATGACCACGTTCGAGGCAACCAGTGAGGCGTACCCTAAGAAGTGGCATGTGCTTTGTGTGTTGTTTTTCAGTTAAGGTTATCTTGTATGTTATTTGTGAGCTACGGATTGGTTTTATTTTTCATACATTCTTTCATGCATTTTTTAACAGTTAGGAGTGCGAAAAATAAATTGCAGAAATGTAAATCTAGCTATTACAAGGCGCGGGTCTATACATCGCCAAAAAACAAAAAACCCGTTTTGAAATAAGAATGCGAGAAATAGCAAATAAAGAGATAAACCTAATTAACTATTACATTTCCGGAAGCAGTTACATAAATATAATGAATTAAAATAAATTGCGCGCGAAAGAATGAATCGGGACGTCCTAAGGGTTTTGACCCTTTTTTAAGAAAGAAATGAATTTTTTTGTCCTTTTTTGTAATTAATGAAATGGAATTAAAACTAATTATTGAATTTATTAAAAGAAAAAAATGTTTTTGTATTTTTATGTTTTTAATAAAATAAAATAAAAGGAATTAAAATTAAAAGTTAATAAAAACCTAATTCTAAATTTATTTTAGTTATTAAGAAAAAAGGTTAAAGTTGCCTAATTAAAACTAATTCAATTTATTAGTATTTATTTACAAAATAATTACCTAAATGAAATTAATAAAGTATTTACATTTTTTTGGTTTTTTTTGAATTTTATTGTGAAAAATATTAATTGGTTAATTTTGGTGATAATAATAATAATTAAAAAAAGTTAATAACTAAATTAGAAAATATAAAAAGGAAAAGAAAAAGAATAAACCAAGGGAGGGGGTCTGGGCCCAATATGGAGGTGAAAATTGGAATCTGAGGCCCATTACTCATCCAGCCACGTTGACTCCTTGAATCAAGTGTTTGTTGGTTGACTGAGTGCATGGTGAGGATCACTTCCTGGCCTTTGGATGCATGCCTGTAGCCACCTGGCGCTTTGGATTTGTGAGGCGCATGATAAGCCTTCTTTGAAGCCTGCACACAAGTACGTAAGAAAAAATAATATGGGATTTTGAGGGGACCTGGGAAAACTTACAGCGCTGTATGATGGACCTTAGGACGTGGCAAGGGTTGCTTTAGCTTCAGAGTATGGCAAAGAAGAGAGTCACGTTCTCCTTTTGGCCTGAAAATGCTTGCAATACTCCTTTTGATCTCACACTTTTTTTTGACACTTTTTGGATTTTGCTCTGGCCGTTTGTGCACACTCTAGGTTGTGAATGAGGCTTGCAAGGCTTGTATATATAGTAATGAGTGAGAATAAGTCACATTTAGGAGCCTTTAACCATTGCAATTAAGCTTTGGATTTTGTCTTAACCACCATTAAAGGCCTTTCAAAGCTTGTTCAAAATTTGAATTTTCATGCCTAAATGAGCTTAGCACGAAATTGGTAGGTTGCAAATGCTTCATGAAGGCTATTCAAACCATAAGATACCATTTAATTAATTTTTTTAGATTTACTTGAATTATTATGGATTAAAATGAATTAAATCCATAAAAATTAAATAAAAATAGAAAAATAATTATTTGGTCTTGAAGTTGATCATGGGACACGTGGGTGGCATGACAAGGATGAATCAAGTGGAAAAAAGTGGGCCCTTTTGTCAAAAATTGAAGTTTCAAGGATAGTTGACTTTTGCCATTTCACAAAAATTTCCCAACTTCTCCAATGCATATCTTGCTCAAATCTGATCATATGAACATGTTCTTGGACATTTTGGAAAGGTCTTGAAGTCCTCTAACCAATGCCTTTGGTCCCATGTCATTTTGATTTACCAATCTCAAGTTATGGTCTTTGACTTAAAGTGCCTTTTTGTTGACTTTTGAAAATGACCTATAATGTTGAAATTGATAACTTTTTGTGAGAGCATTTCTTGGACTTGGAATGTGAATATGAGTTGTAGGAAATGTCATCCCCTTCAAAATGAGCATTGGATGAGATTTTTCTGATGAACCATGAAAAAGTTATGCCTTGGTCAAGTTACAGTTGACTTTTTAGCTGTCCAAAAATGGAAACTTTTGCATCTTGATGATTTTTGAGCCATTCTTGTGGAATCATGATCAAGACTTGATCAAATGATGATTGTGGCTTCAAAATAAGATGTTAACCAAAATTTTTGACTTTTGACTGCCAAATGACCATTTTGCCCCTGTAGTTGATTGTGGAGCAATTAGGGTTTTTGACTGTGCAACTTGACCTTGTGAGCCTTGAAACTTGGCATGTAGATGCTTGACAATGTGTGTAGGCATATGTGACTTGATTGAGCCCTTGAAAACCTCAACTTCCTTGCAAGAACTAAAACCCTAATTTTGACTGGCTTAGGAGGATGGTTTGACTGTGCAGCCCTTGAGTAGACTTGAGCAAATTGAGATGATGCTTGTCAAAACTTTGAAGAATATGGGAGGGAAAATTTTGGGGTACAATAGTTGCCCCTGTTCAATCTTCTTAAACCTGAGGATGTAGATTGGCTTGTGTGCCTTTCGTGATCCGAGGGTGGAAGATGATTGAACACTAGAGTGCCCAGAAATTTGCACTCACATAGTAGAGTATCAGCAGTGTGATGTCAGGAATGGGCTTACAGATGCCATTTGGAAAGATGGTGGATAGGGGGATGGGCTTATAGATTCCATCTGGAGATGTGACAGAA
Organism: Vicia faba; assembly: GCA_948472305.1. Taxonomy (NCBI): domain Eukaryota; kingdom Viridiplantae; phylum Streptophyta; class Magnoliopsida; order Fabales; family Fabaceae; genus Vicia; species Vicia faba. The sequence goes on along the minus strand of OX451740.1, from coordinate 1,313,960,023 downwards.
CCTTGTCGGGAATGGGCTTATAGATGCCATTTGGACACTGTTGACAGGTGGATGGGCTTATAGATGCCATCTGGAGGTGGTCTGTTGAATTGTAATTTTTGTAAGTTGAAAGAGGGAACCTGTGTAGGGTTGCCTAATGATGAGCTCGTGTAAAACTGCATCTTGGAAAGAAGGACACCTGTGTAGGGTTGACTGATGATGAGCTCGTGTAAAACTGCATCTTTGGAGGAAGGAAACCTGTGTAGGGTTTACTGATAATGAGTCTGTATAAGACTGCATCTGAAGTGGAGAAGGAACCTGTGTAGGGTTACTTTAATGACGAGTCCGTGTAAAACCGCATCTAGAGCTGAGAAGGAAACCTGTGTAGGGTTTACTGATGACGAGTCCGTGTAAAACTACGTCTGGAGTTTGAGAAGGGAACCTGTGTGGGGTTACTTTGATGATGAGTCCGTGTAAAACTGCATCCTGGAAGAAGTAAAACCTGGGTAGGGTTTTTGATGACGAGTCCGTGTAAAACTGCATCTTTGGGAAGAGAGAACCTGTGTAAGGTTTCTTTGACGATGAGCCCGTGTAAAACTACGTCTGGAGAGAGAGAACCTGTGCAGGGTTTCTTTGGGGTAAGTTCGTGTAAAACTTCTGGAGGAACCGGGGTAAGGTTACTGCAGGATAAGTTCGTGTAAAACTTCTGGATGAACCGGGGTAAGGTCACCTTGAGATAAGTCTGTGTAAGACTTCTGGAGGAACCGAGGTAAGGTTACTGCAGGATAAGCTCGTGTAAAACTTCTGGATGAACCGGGGTAAGGTTATCTTGAGATAAGTCTGTGTAAGACTTCTGGAGGAACCGGGGTAAGGTTACTGCAAGGTAAGTTCGTGTAAAACTCCTTGATGAACTGGGGTAAGGTCATTTTGAGATAAGTCCGTGTAAGACTTTTTCTGAAAGAAAAGGAACCGGTGTAGGGTTACTTTGATGATAAGTTCGTGTAAGACTTCGTCTTGAAAATTGAGAGGGAACCGGTGTAGGATTGCCCGATGATGAGTTCGTGTAAAACTACATCTGAGGTTGAGGAGGAACCGGTGTAGGGTTGCCTGTTGATGAGCCTGTGTAAGACTTCTTCTAAAAGAAAAGGAACCGGTGTAGGGTTACTTTGATGATAAGTCCGTGTAAGACTTCGTCTTGAAAATTGAGAGGGAACCGGTGTAGGGTTGCCTGATGATGAGTTCGTGTAAAACTACATTTGAGGTTGAGGAGGAACCGGTGTAGGGTTGCCTGTTGATGAGCCTGTGTAAGACTTCTTCTGAAAGAAAAGGAACTGGTGTAGGGTTTCCTGAGGATGATCAAGTAGATAATTGTCCTGTTTGGTTTCAGATATTAACCCACGATCAGTCGTCCACAGAATTTTCCTGGCTTGTTACCGGTGTTGATCTGGAACTGTAAAGGTAGATGGTAATCATCTTTTGATTGACTTTTTCCTGAAAAGACAAAGTATTAGTCGTATGCAATGTCATGATGGATGAACTGCATGACTTTAAGATGTTCTCAAAAATAAATGAGATTTATGTTGTATGATGCGTATGCATGCTATAATGTATGAAGATGTGATGTTTATGAATGTATTCTCGTCTGGGAAAATAAATCCTTGACGAATGCCGGGAGTTTGTTGAATCCTGGGCTGATGTTGAAGAGTAGAGTTCTTCGTTTCCGCTAGGGATGATGATTGCAAGAACAAACCGGTAGGAGAAGATGACTCCGTTGGGGAATAATCCTGGTGAAGATATTACTCTGAGGGGAATCTACTCTGTGGGAAGAGATACTTCGCTGAGGTTTTGATGATAATTCCACTGGGGATTCCGTTGATATGTTTTGTTGAGGATTCTGATGAACTCCGCTGGGGATAGGAAGAGCTTCGCCGAGGACGATTTTTCTGTGGTAATTAGCTGAGGATAACCCAGTTATAAGTTCTGGTGAGGAATAATCTTTGAATAAATCCGGGGAGATGCGTTCGTACTCTGCAGGGATAAGCTTCCAAAATCTACTGGGGATGAGCTCCCAGAATCTACTGGGGAGATTGATTCAACTCTCCTGGGGAGACTTTTGAACTGTACTGGGGAGTAGCTCCACTGGGGTGTCTGGTATTCCGCCGGGGAATAATCTTATCTTAAGACGACCGGGGATGCTTGCTTAGGAATATTTGTATACTCCGCTGGGGAATATTGAGATTTTCTAGGGATACCCAACTTCCTTAAGGCTGACAGTAGATTAACTCTGCTTGGGGAGAGTGTTGTTGACTTGCTGGAGATACTGTGCCTTGTCAGGGCTGACGGGAGACCAACTCTGCTCGGGGGAGAGTATTGCTGAATCTTATCTTACTCTGCAGGGAGTGAAGGTATCTTGGTCCCGTTCTTCAGCTGAACCTACCTTAGTACCTTGGTGGACAGAGCAACTAGATCACTTAGACAATTCTTATTGCCCCTGTTTCTGATGTGGGAGAAGAAGATACCTTGTGGAGGTGCTTGATAACTGCCGATTGACAAATCCTCTTCTGGTAGGCAAGTGACGAGATGACGGGACATAGTCATACGCTTTTGATCCCTAACTTTTGCCTGGACCGCCCTTTCGGGTTTTCAGTCCACCGGGATACCCATTTTTGCCAAAGCCGCCTTTTCAGGTTTTCGACTTGCCGGGTGTACAAATTTTTTTCATTTCATCCCTTATTTTTGCCCGAACCCTTTTGGTTCGCCGGGAAGCCCTTATTTTTTCCTAGGTGTGTCAACCTAGCGGGTCTTTGATTATGCGTAGTATTTTTTCGACTATGTCCATGCTCTTAAGATACAGGAGGTTGTCACTGTCAGTAGTGCAGTGTTACCATACCACCAGAAGATCTTCGTTGGATCGTCCAATGCCCCAAGTGATCCAGATGGAGATTTGCCCCAAGCTGGTTGGCCTTTTGAGAGATTCTCCGAATCTTGACTTAACTGCCCCAGATAATGGACAATGATCATGCCATGCCCCTTGCTTGGAGGTGCTTTTCCATTTGAGGTGACCTTTTGTTGAGAAGGCTTTTGTTCACTAGATGCTCGTCGTGCAAAGTTCTCTGCTGTTCAAACAAATAATCATCTGCAAACAATGTTATTTTGAAAATGCAAAGCTTATGTCTTTTTTGAAAATGCATTTTTTTCATAAAAAACAAGTGAATTTTTTTTTTGAATCCGTGATGTCAACTCGTTATTTTACCGCAAGCCTTAAGGAGTCAGGATACCTTTGGTAACAGTATGCTTTCGAACTAAACCCATGCTTCAGCTAGGACTTTTTAAGGGTTGTAGCGTGGCCTGGTTCACGGTTTAATAAACAAAGGATAAAGGCTCAAATTTTATTTGTACCCACCCGTTCTTCGTGATGTTCTTCAAACCTAAACTCAGTTGATCATGCGTTAGACCTTGTTTGAGTCTTCGTCCTGATATACCGGTGATGGTTCGGATGTTGACAATTTATTTGGAATAGGCAGTCATTCCTTTCTTGGTTGAGGGTTTGTAGGACCTCTTTCTTTTTTGATTTCGTTATCCCTGTTTTTTGCCTGAACTGTTTCTTTTGTGATTATAGTCAGCGGGATGCCCCAGTTTTGTAAGTCTCCTTCATAGGTTTTGACTTAATGGGCGTTTATTTTGAGGGATAATGACTGCCTGTCTTTATGATTATTCGGAACCATCACTATCTTTTGTTTTGTGAGGACCTCTTTGGTGCTATTCATTGTGCACTTGGATCAACTGAGAGAACTACCCTGCCCCAGGTTATGATTAAGGGTTTTAATTTTCGAAAAGAAAAACTCCTACTTCTTTGGCTCGAAGGGGTTGACGAGGGATTATCTTCCTTATAACTCCAGTGTTTAGGAATTGAAACAATGCTTGTACCTCATCAACGGGGTTTGTTCAAAAGCATACTGTAGATTATGGTATCGTTTTCGTCATCCTCCTCGAAGAGGCTTAGAATTATTAATTGAGAGTTGACATCAAAAAATGAAAGCAGTTTGAATATAGCGAATGAGAATATATTGATTCAAAACAGACATATGCGATGCATTGATAAAGTAAAAGAGTTTGACATGAACAAATGTTTGAACAATCAGAGAAAAATACAACTTGAACATTCGAATGAACAAAAGCTTCTTAGTTTGCACCAGTCATTTCAGATGGAAGATTCTCAGTAGAAGATTTTCATTTTCCCTCCCGGCATGAACTCCAGCACCTTTCCGTCGATCAAGTCCTGGATCTTGTTCCTCAAGCTCCAACAGTCGTCAGTGTCATGTCCAGGACTATCAGAATGGTAGGCACACCTTTCATCAGGATTGTACTTTAGGGAGGTTATGTTGAGGTTCTTAGGAGGATCCTTTAAGCAATCAGCTTGACCTCCAACAAGCGTCTCAATATCAGTGATGATGGTATACCAGTGTCTGAGAAATGTCTTCTAGACGTATTTCGCTTACGCCGATTACCCTGTTGACACTGATGAGGTTGATGCTGGACTAGTGACCCTGAAGCAAACTGAGGAGCTTTTCCCTTGTCTTCTTGCCCCACAGGTGGTTGAATGATGGCTTGCTCTTCAACCTTAGACGTTTGCCCCAGTTGGTTATCCCGAAGCAGTTGGTTGACGAGAACCCTGAGCTCTCCTTGTCTTTGAGATAAGTCTTGGATAAGAGCCATTTGCCCCAGCATCTGGGTTCTCATTGTATCCACCTCAGCTTGTAGACGTTTCAGCCGTTCGTCCTTATCGTCCTCAGAACTGTTCCTGACCAAAGTCCCCATGAGGAGTGTCCTCAGCTCTTCCTGTCCCTTGGATAGATTTAGGAGGATCTCCCCGAACCGAGTCTCTTGAGCATGAAGATCCTGGTCGTCTTGTTTGGAAGCCATTGCTGAAATAAACAGTGAAGATGGTAAGTGACCTGTAACAAGGGTACCTATAATGCAATGATATGTATGTATGCATGCAATGTGTTCAAGGATCTCGCGGGGTAAACAGAGAAACTTGTTAGAATTTGAATCTGGTTGCTTGATGGAAGGCACTGCATATTGTTGAGAGTCCTTCTTCAAGAGTCAAGGCTCACCATATCGAGTGGGTCATAGCCCCTGACTTAAGTTATCAACCTTGGCTAGGGGAAAATAAATCCCCTTTTGCCCCTTGCTAGACATTTGATTCATCATGACCTGCATCACAAACCCTTGAGATCCTTGAAATGGATTAGTCCTTATGTAGGATATATGCGATGGTATGATGTTATGCTATGCATGGAGTAATGTAGGTAAACCCTGTTATGAGTCCAGGTTAAGGACTGTAAACAAACCCTGCAAGAAACTCAGGTGTTAGATAACAAGCATGCAAGTAGTCAAGTTTGAAAGCACACAAGTCACACAAGACAACCCTTAGAGTTTAGGCCAGCATGAAGTTTGGGGTACTACCCTCTTGAAGTTGGTGGGTGTTGTACCCCAAAATTTGCCCTCCCATTTCTCCAACATTTTCTCATCACAAGACCCTTGAAGATCAAGATCCAGTTAGGGTTTCCTCAACTTAAGACTTCTCCTTGCACTGTGGACTCAAATTATGGTTTGTGTTTGCCCAAGGATGTTTTGACCTAAAATGCCTAAGATGACTTTCATGCTTCATGTTGGACTCCCAAGTTTATCCTCACCAAGTTTCAAGCCTTGATTCCACTCTTTGCCCAGTCAATTGGACAGTTGACCTAGAAATCAGCTGTATTGGGGAAAAAGTCAACTGTGGCCAATTGACAGTCAAATCTCATGAAATTTGACCCACATCAACATTATGAACTCATATGGACCATTTGATCAAGTTTGGATCACAATTCCACAAGAAATTTGATCAGATCACCAAAAGGGCAAAATGGTCATTTTTTAGGGTTTTGACTGCACAAGGGTAATTTTTGACTGTTTAACCTAGCCAATGGCAAATCAAGCTCACATATGGACTCAAGGACTCAATGAAATGGTCTTGACACATTCATCAAGCTCAAAAGATCCCAAGTACACAAGGTTGACAGTTGAATTTCCCAGTCAATTGATCAATTTTGACTGTATACTGAAAAGTCAAACTTTGACTTTTTGGTCAAAATCAAGAGTCAAGATTCATTTTTCATCAAAACATGCCAAATCATGAAACTTGTTCACCAAGAAATCACAAAATGCAAATTAGGGTTAGAAAATGGAATTTTTCATAACTTAGAATTTTTCTAAGTTATGAAAAACCCTAATTTTTTCCCAACTTTGCCCCATCTTTTCACCAAGATCCATTTGGATTCAAACAAAAGTCAAAACATGAAAGTTGTAGCTTGTTACATAATCTACAACTTTGATTCACAAAGTTTTCTCATTTGAAGCTTGTATCTCAAGTTACAATTTTTTGAATAAGGGCACTAAACCATTTTTAACTTAGTGAAATTTTAACCTATTTTGACAAGGTTTTCTACCCCACTTCAAGGCCATTTTTCATACACTTCCACTTGGAATTTCAATTTGCATTTCAAATATGGATTGTAGTACACATTCCAAGCTTTCCAAAATGTCCAAGAACTTCTCAAACAACCTCATAACTTGAGAGATTCGAATTTCACAATATAGCAAAAACTCACCTTTGAATTGGCCATTTTCCATGTTCATAGTTTGTATAAACTTCTCTAAATCAGCATGCCCTTAATTACAGGTCCTTGAACCATTCCATACTCAATAATTTAATGCATATTCAATGTGTTAAAGTGTTGTTCTTTGAGTGCAAGCATTGTATGCAAGATTAATCCTAAACTAGATAAAGTGAACTTTCTATTTTTGAAAAGATTAGCTTTATGTCCAATTGCAAATCAAGAAGGTACATAGCAAATCTGCTTGGCACAAGATTATGTGCATAACACACTGATCAAGAGAGGCTTATGCAGCACATTAGGGGGTCCTCTACTGACCTAGAAAGCCAAGTTGCATTTGTTTGCTTCAAGTTCAAGAAAAGTGCATAACTTGACACAACTCTCATCTCAGCATAGAAACACAAGAACAAAGTTATCAAACACATTCCAAAGAAGATATCCAAGCTTTTGCACGAGCCTTTGACCTCCAAAACACCCTCCATCTCAGAATCATCCTCAAACTGCAAAAACAGAGTTGCCTCTGCAGTTTGAGTGCCAACTCCCATTTCCCTCGAGCATTCTTACCAAAATCAATTCATACACATTCCCAAGCATGTATGCAAGCTAACCATGACCTAAAACCTGGCCTGTAATCCCTCTAACAGTTTCCACCATTTTCATTTTTTCCTCTTGCAGTTGAAGTTCCACAGCTCGATACAAGAAGTTTCAAGACAAAGTAAGCATTGAAACAGCATCCTTGGACCTCAAGGAAGCTTTTCCAATCACTACCTTGCACCAGAAGTTCCTCATTCTCCAGATAGAAGTTCAACTGCACAGGTAAAACTTTGAACTCGTATCTCTCTTATCATGCATCTTTAGTCTTAAGTTTGTGAAGAAACAAGGTTCTACTCATAACCCTGAACATGTACATATCTTTACATTTCATTTCTTTTGCCTGAGTAGAGAGAATTTGGAGTTTGAAAATGGCAGAAAAACTAGGTTAGGATTTGGGGGAGGAGAAATTCTCCCTCATCTTAGAGAGTTAGGTCAAGTTCTATACATGGTTAGAATCGTCTCTTCATGCTGAACATTTGTTGTGTTATGAGTTTTTGCTAAAAAGCCAGGAATCGAGAGTTGGAAGATGATGAACATGGCGCGCGTTTTTTCAAACATTTGTGCTGGAGGTTGAAGACAGTGGCATTGGGCTGGGCTTGTCCTATGTTTTTCTTTTCACACCCCATAATTGCTATTACACCCCCTGAGCCCATTTGCTTTATTTTTATTTCTTTTTGACTTTTTCTTTTTTTGTTTGACTTATTTATTTTTTCTCATGACATTAAAAATATAAAAATATTTTTTCTCACCATTTTTTATTTTATTAGACATTTATATAGTTTTCTTTTAGATTATACACAAATAAATAAATACATATATTTTGTTTTAAAATACTAAAAATATTGTAAATGCATTCATATACATTTTTTTATTTTTCATTTACCTTCTGAAAATATTTCACATAAAAATACTTTTTATTTATTTTATTAAAATATTAAATATATATATTATTTTGTATATAATGCATATTTAAGAACTTAATATATATATATATATATATATATATATATATATATATATATATATATATATATATATATATATATATATATATATATATATATATATATATATATATATATATATATATATATATATATATATATGTATATATATATATATATATATATATATATATATATATATATATATATATATATATATATATATATATATATATATATATATATATATATATATATATATATATATATATATATATATATATATATATATATATATATATATATATATATATATATATATATATATATGTTTATTAATATATTTAGGTTAAAATATAAAAATACTTGAATTTTTCATTTTTATTAATATTTGATACAAAAATACTTTTTTCATAATATACTTCATTTTATTTTTATTTTTGTACATAACAAATAAATACTTATATTAAATTAAATAATAATACATTTTCTTTAAAATTAGGGTTTTTGCCCTAAAAGTTGAAAATACTCAAAATAATACTTTTTTTATTTTCTTATTTTATTTTACATAAACCATACTTTTCTCATACATATAAAAAAACTTTCTTTTTGCATTTTGCATATTTATTTAATTTCCATTTAATTATGCAATTTATTTACTTTGCAAATATTCAAAAATGATGTAATAATTTAGATTTAAGTTCTTGTCAATATCCCCATTTGAACATTTGTACCCCCCTTCCCCTATTTGGTTTTGTAATAGCTTAGTAAATTTAAATTTCGCACTTTATACGCTTTCTAATTATGCCATGTTAGAAATAGGGTTTGTATGCGAAAAACGATAAAAAATAGTTACGACCTAACCTCAAGATAAACAAGCATGAAAATGGACACACAAATCACACTTGCACCCCCTAGGGTATTCCACTTGTTGCCTTTCAAAATTGGGCCATATTGCATGTTAGGTCTCTTTGGGCAAAACAAACAAATTGAATGATCATAGTCCCTCGATAAAACTTTTCAAAACAAACAAAAATAAATGATCAAGTCCCTTAAAGAAAATTGCCCAAAGAGATTTAACGCCGTTGCAATTATGGTCTAAACGATGACCCGCGCCTGTCCCTTTCACATCCTAACATAAGTTTGTCCACCAAATACAATGGTGGAACAAACTTGTTAAAAGGATTAAAACATAGCAATAATCTTTTGAGAAATTTAGGAGTAGATAACCTCTTAGTTACTTGAATCAACTTGCAAAACAAAACACTTGCCTAATTTCAAAACCACATTTCACAACACTTTCAAAAACAAAACAAATGAAAACCTTTTCAAAAGACGTGCATCTTTGTATACATCCCCACATGGATCATTACAAAGGTTGCCACCACATTGGCCTCTTTTCAAAACATTTTCAAAACCACACACTCAAGCACCATTTAAAACAATTGAAAATAAAAGGCAAGTGATCTAAGCAAGTAACTAAGAGCCCATGGATAACCATGGATAGAAAGGGTGCTAATACCTTCCCTTTCTATAATCTACTCCCCGAACCCAAGAAAACATCTCAAAAGGTTTTTGCTGTGCTTTTTAAACCTTTCCTTTAGGATAAAATAAATAGTCGGTGGCGACTCTTGCTCAACCGAAACATTTGCGAATACAAACGCAAAACCTCAAGTCAGTTCTCCCACCGTATCACAGTGGGCTCAAAAACCTGTCCTATCAAAAGTAACCGGGTTCTAAGGAGCTCAATATCATTGGGTTGTTTTCTGTGTTCATTGTTTTGATTTAGCCACTGAACTGGCGATCAAAATATTCCAAGAAAACAACCCTCAATGAGTGTAGTATCGAGTATCTACCAACTTCGGACTGCACCAAAGTCGGTCATCTCACTACCCCTAAAGAGGCCAGGATGGTCAAGTAAGGTTCATAAGGTCAGTTGATGCTTCACGACACCACGCGGCGGCCCCGTACTCTCCTTGACTTGACTCAAGGGTTACCGGTACTCACCAAAGTGCCACATCAACGTAGCAAACAGCTTCAATCGTGTCGGTATACCCCGCACAGTTCCCTCATAGTTTGTTGCTACTTTCTAAGAGGTATCCCTCAGATCCGGGTTAGGATCTATGAAACTCCCAAAACAGGCCCACAATTTTAAAGCAAACAAATCAAGCAATTGAAAACATGATGATGAACTATTCCTAAGATACACCCCACTTATTATTATCCCCAGCAGAGTCGCCAGTTCTGTGATCGGTGGAAATAGAACTGACTGTTTTTTAAGCTGGTTTCGCGAAATGTCGCGGTAAGCAAGAGTCGCCACCGTATTTTATGTTCTCCAACACGGAAAGGACAAAAGTACAGCAAAATTCCTTATTCGAGAATGTTTCTCGGTTCGGGAGGTAGATTTATAGAAAGGAAAGGTGTTAGCACCCTTTCTATCCGTGGTTATCCACAGGCTCTTAGGTACTTGCTCTTATGTTTTCAAAGATTTGTTTGCTTTTCAAGTGTGTGTGGGTTTTGAAAAAGTTTCGTTTGAAAAATTTCTAAGTAACTCTTGTATCAGTCCTCAAGAGTGTATGAAAAATTTGTTTGAAAACTTTTGAAAGTGTAAGTGTGAAAAGTTGTTTTTGTTTGTTTCTAAAAGAGCAAGTAATTAAGAGAAATCTACCTACTCTAAGGAATTAGGCTGTGTAAGAGTCCTTTAGATAGTGTTATCCCACCATTGAGAGGTAGGTAGCACCGTCGTTGGAAGTATTCGGGTCAATTCGATTATCGGGACATGTGTGGTCACCGAAGCAATGGTAGGACACCTTAGAAGTAACTCTAATGTCCTAGATCCTTTTTATCCGAGGCAACCGTTTCGAGGCGACTGGATCTTTTAGACAGAAGGGCGACCTCTAAGACACCCTATACTTGATGACCACGTTCGAGGCAACCAGTGAGGCGTACCCTAAGAAGTGGCATGTGCTTTGTGTGTTGTTTTTCAGTTAAGGTTATCTTGTATGTTATTTGTGAGCTACGGATTGGTTTTATTTTTCATACATTCTTTCATGCATTTTTTAACAGTTAGGAGTGCGGAAAATAAATTGCAGAAATGTAAATCTAGCTATTACAAGGCGCGGGTCTATACATCGGCAAAAAACAAAAAACCCGTTTTGAAATAAGAATGCGAGAAATAGCAAATAAAGAGATAAACCTAATTAACTATTACATTTCCGGAAGCAGTTACATAAATATAATGAATTAAAATAAATTGCGTGCGAAAGAATGAATCGGGACGTCCTAAGGGTTTTGACCCTTTTTTAAGAAAGAAATGCATTTTTTTGTCCTTTTTTGTAATTAATGAAATGGAATTAAAACTAATTATTGAATTTATTAAAAGAAAAAAATGTTTTTGTATTTTTATGTTTTTAATAAAATAAAATAAAAGGAATTAAAATTAAAAGTTAATAAAAACCTAATTCTAAATTTATTTTAGTTATTAAGAAAAAAGGTTAAAGTTGCCTAATTAAAACTATTTCAATTTATTAGTATTTATTTACAAAATAATTACCTAAATGAAATTAATAAAGTATTTACATTTTTTTGGTTTTTTTTGAATTTTATTGTGAAAAATATTAATTGGTTAATTTTGGTGATAATAATAATAATTAAAAAAAGTTAATAACTAAATTAGAAAATATAAAAAGGAAAAGAAAAAGAATAAACCAAGGGAGGGGGTCTGGGCCCAATATGGAGGTGAAAATTGGAATCTGAGGCCCATTACTCATCCAGCCACGTTGACTCCTTGGATCAAGTGTTTGTTGGTTGACTGAGTGCATGGTGAGGATCACTTCCTGGCCTTTGGATGCATGCCTGTAGCCACCTGGCGCTTTGGATTTGTGAGGCGCATAATAAGCCTTCTTTGAAGCCTGCACACAAGTACATAAGAAAAAATAATATGGGATTTTGAGGGGACCTGGGAAAACTTACAGCGCGGTATGATGGACCTTAGGACGTGGCAAGGGTTGCTTTAGCTTCAGAGTATGGCAAAGAAGAGAGTCACGTTCTCCTTTTGGCCTGAAAATGCTTGCAATACTCCTTTTGATCTCACACTTTTTTTGACACTTTTTGGATTTTGCTCTGGCCGTTTGTGCACACTCTAGGTTGTGAATGAGGCTTGCAAGGCTTGTATATATAGTAATGAGTGAGAATAAGTCACATTTAGGAGCCTTTAACCATTGCAATTAAGCTTTGGATTTTGTCTTAACCACCATTAAAGGCCTTTCAAAGCTTGTTCAAAATTTGAATTTTCATGTCTAAATGAGCTTAGTACGAAATTGGTAGGTTGCAAATGCTTCATGAAGGCTATTCAAACCATAAGATACCATTTAATTAATTTTTTTAGATTTACTTGAATTATTATGGATTAAAATGAATTAAATCCATAAAAATTAAATAAAAGTAGAAAAATAATTATTTGGTCTTGAAGTTGATCATGGGACACGTGGGTGGCATGACAAGGATGAATCAAGTGGAAAAAAGTGGTCCCTTTTGTCAAAAATTGAAGTTTCAAGGATAGTTGACTTTTGCCATTTCACAAAAATTTCCCAACTTCTCCAATGCATATCTTACTCAATTTTGATCATATGAACATGTTCTTGGACATTTTGGAAAGGTCTTGAAGTCCTCTAACCAATGCCTTTGGTCCCATGTCATTTTAATTTACCAATCTCAAGTTATGGTCTTTGACTTAAAGTGCCTTTTTGTTGACTTTTGAAAATGACCTATAATGTTGAAATTGATAAATTTTTGTGAGAGCATTTCTTGGACTTGGAATGTGAATATGAGTTGTAGGAAATGTCATCCCCTTCAAAATGAGCATTGGATGGGATTTTTCTGATGAACCATGAAGAGGTTATGCCATGGTCAAGTTACAGTTGACTTTTCAGCTGTCCAAAAATGGAAACTTTTGCATCTTGATGATTTTTGAGCCATTCTTGTGGAATCATGATCAAGACTTGATCAAATGATGATTGTGGCTTCAAAATAAGATGTTAACCAAAAATTTTGACTTTTGACTGCCAAATGACCATTTTGCCCCTATAGTTGATTGTGGAGCAATTAGGGTTTTTGACTGTGCAACTTGACCTTGTGAGCCTTGAAAGTTGGCATGTAGATGCTTGACAATGTGTGTAGGCATATGTGACTTGATTGAGCCCTTGAAAACCTAAACTTCCTTGCAAGAACCAAAACCCTAATTTTGACTGGCTTAGGAGGATGGTTTGACTGTGCAGCCCTTGAGTAGACTTGAGCAAATTGAGATGATGCTTGTCAAAACTTTGAAGAATATGGGAGAGCAAATTTTGGGGTACAACACGAAGACATGGAGAAGACAACTTTTGTTACTCAGTGGGGTACCTTTTGCTACAAGGTCATGCCTTTTGGATTGAAAAATGTTGGGGCAACATATCAGCGTGGCATGGTTGCTTTGTTTCAGGACATGATCCATCATGAGATTGAGGTATACGTCGACGACATGATTGCAAGATCCCAGACTGAGGAGGAACACCTTGACCATCTTCAGAAGCTGATTGACAGGCTGAAGTTGTACAAGCTGAGGTTAAACCCGAACAAGTTCACTTTTAGGGTGAGATCTGGTAAGCTGCTGGGTTTCGTTGTGAGTGACAAAGGTATTCAAGTGGATCCTGCAAAGGTGAAGGCTATACAGGAAATGCCAGCTCCCCGGATAGAAAGAGAAGTCAGAGGCTTTCTAGGACGTCTGATCTACATTGCTCGATTCATCTCGCACCTGACTGCTACTTGTTAGCCAATCTTCAAGCTATTGAAAAAAGATCAAGTGGTACGCTGGAACGATGAATGCCAGGCCGCTTTCGAAAGGATCAAAGAGTATCTCCAAGAGCCACCCATTCTGATGCCCCCAGTTGAAGGGAGACCTCTGATCTTATACTTGACAGTACTCGACAACTCAATGGGGTGTGTGCTGGGTCAGCATGACGAGTCTGGCCAAAAAGAGCATGCTATTTATTACCTTAGCAAAAAGTTTACCAACTAAGAGACTCGATAGTCGTTGCTTGAGAAAACTTGCTGCGCTTTGGCATGGGCTACTCGCCGGCTGAGACAGTATATGCTGACTCACACTACTCTATTGATTTCAAAGATGGATCCAATCAAGTATATCTTCGAGAAGCCTACCTTGTCCGGAAGAATATCAAGATGGCAGATGATCTTGACTGAGTATGACATTCAATGCACAACCCAAAAGGCAATCAAGGGAAGTGTGTTGGAAGATCATTTGGCACATCAGGCAGTGGACGATTACCAGTCTATAAACTTTGAATTCCCAAATGAGAATATCATGATAGTAACTGACTGTGAAGAACCTGGATCGGATGAAGGACCTGAGGAGGGATCCCGATGGTCTATGTACTTCGATGGAGCTTCAAATGCTTTGGGTAATGGCATTGGCGCCATGATCATATCTCCTAAGGGCTCTCATACTCCGTTCATTGCCCGACTCTGTTTCAACTGCACCAACAATATGGCGGAGTATGAAGCATGCATCATGGGTCTTCGAGCAGCAATTGACCTAAGGATTAAGTTCTTGAGTGTGTTCGGAGATTCCTCTCTCGTGATCAGTTAGATCAAAGGCGAGTGGGATATGAAACACCCAAATCTTATTCCTTACAAGGAGTATATGTTGACATTGCTTCCGCACTTCGAGGAGATAAATTTTGAACACTTCCCAAGAGAGGAGAATCAGTTGGCGGACGCGCTGGCTACGATGTCTTCTATGTTCAAAGTCAATTGGGACAAGGAAGCTCCCTGGATTATCATTGAAAGGATAGACGAACCTGCACATTGTTGTGACATTGAGACTGAAGAGGCAGCAGAAAAACCCTGGTTTCATGAGGTGAAGAGATATCTTAAAGCTCAGGAGTACCCCGAGGGTGCATCTATTAATGATAAGAAATTCTTGAGGAGGTTCGCGGCGAAGTTCTTCATCAGTAATGGTATCCTTTACAAGCGTAACCATGATTCAACCTTGCTACGATGTGTGGAAGAACGAGACAAAAAGGATCGTGGTAGATTTACATGAAGGTACTTTCGGGACTCATTCCAGTGGACACACCATGGAAAAGAGGATCCTACGGGCAGGATATTATTGGTCCACTATGGAAGCCGACTGTTATCAGCATTCTCGGACCTATCACAAGTGCCAAGTCTATGCTGATAAGGTGCACATACCTCCAGTTCCTCTGAACGTCTTGACAGCTTCGTGGCCTTTTGTAATATGGGGCTTCGACATGATCGGCGAGATCAGACCTACTGCATCCAACGGGCATCATTTCATCCTGGTAGCAATTGATTACTTTATGAAGTGGGTTGAAGCGGCTTCCTTTGCTACAGTGACCAAGAACGTCGTGGCACGTCTCATTCGGCACAATCTGATTTGTCGATATGGTGTACCAGAGAGGATCATTACAGACAATGGTATAAATCTCAATAATAAGATGATTATCGAACTCTGCAAACAGTTCAAGATACAACATCACAACTCTTCTCCCTACCGACCGAAGATGAATGGGGCTATAGAAGCGGCTAATAAAAATATCAAGAAGATTGTGCAGAAGATGACTGTGACATACAAAGACTGGCACGAGATGTTACCATTTGCTCTTCATGGGTACTGTACCTCAGCACGGACGTCAACAGGGGCAACACCCTATTCCTTGGTATATGGCATGGAGGCCGTATTGCCCATCGAAGTTCAGATACCCTCTCTTTGAATTATGGAGGATGCAGGTTTAAGCGAAGATGACTGGATCCAGACCCGGCTTGATCAGCTGAACTTAATCAACGAAAAGAGACTTGCTGCTATTTGTCATAGTCAGACGTACCAAAAGCGGATGATCAAGGCATTTAATAAGAAAGTTAGACGACAAGAGTATCAAGTTGGGGACCTGGTTATCAAGCGCATCATACTGCCACAAGGTGATCCCAGGGGCAAATGGACCCCTACCTACGAAGGGCCATTTATGGTTAAGAACATTTTCTCAGGAGGAGCCATGATTCTAACCACCATGGATGGTGACGACCTTCCTCACCCCATCAATGCAGACATAGTGAAAAAATACTACGCATAATCAAAGACCCGCTAGGTCTACTGGCCTAGGCAAAAGTAAGGGCTTCCCGACGAACCAAAAGGGTTCGGGCAAAAATAAGGGATGAAAATGAAAAATCTGTACACCCGGCAAGTCGAAAACCTAAAAGGGCGGCTTGGGAAAAAAAGGTTATCCCGGTGGACTGAAAACCCGAAAGGGAGGTCCAGGAAAAAATTAGGGATTAAAGCGTAACACTGTGTCTCATTGGATCACCTTGCAACCAGACCTCGGTATCGACTATCAAGCTCGAACGGTACTAATCAATCTGATTCATCTTCAACCAAGTAGCAAAGTGATGAGATGCTCGAGGACATAAAGGCATTAGCAGAGTTGGAACCCAGTGGGATTATTCACATAGCTGTTTTGTCTAGTTTTTCACAAATTATGTAAATTCTATTTGCTCGGCGGCGTTCTCTTACTAGGACGTCAGCCTCTTGTACAAAAAACGCCTATTTACAAACCAAACTTCAAAATCAATACAATTCATTTTCAGAGAAATTTCAAACTATTTTTCCTTTATTTGTTTTGTTTTGCAAAGAACGTCCAATGTTCATTTTTGATATATGCATTTGACATTAATTGCTACTCATGAATATTTACATGCGAAACAAAAGACGATTACTTGTAATATCAGAAACAGGGGAAATAAGATTTTTCCAAGCTTTACAGTTGCTCTATCCGCCAGGTACAAGGTAGATTTAGCTGAAGAATATGGCTAAAGGTACTTTCATTCCCCACAGAGTAAGACAGTAGTGATAAGCTCTCCCCAGCTGAGACTTGCAACTGTAAGGGAATCGATAATATTCTCCCCAAGCAGAGTTTATCTACCATCAGCACTGAAAGGTCTTAATATTCCCCAGCGGAGTATAAGAATATTCCCTGGCAGAATGCAAAATATCCCCCAGTGGAGTCTGAAATTTTTCCAGCGCAGTCTGAAAAAGCTTTCCCAGTAGAACTTGGAGAATCATCCCCAGTAAACTTCGGAAGACTGTCCCCAGCAAGTTCAAAGGATTATCCCTATAAGAGTCTAAAAGGGTATCCCCAGTGAAGTCGCAACTGAAGGGTCATCCCCGGCGGAGTTCTTTCCTTTCACAAACAAGAGGTCAATCCCCAACAGGATTCAGTATCACCAACAACGGTAATTCATCCCTGGAGGAATTTATCGGTTGAATCCTCAGTAGAGCATCTCTTCCCCGCAGAGTAATCTCCTCATCAGTTTATTCCCCGACGGAGTTATCCTCTCATGGAGGTTTATTCTCACAGTCATCTTAATTCGCCATCCCCAGCGGAAACGAAGAATTCAACTTTCTCTCTAGCAGCTATCCGGGATTTATTTTCCCCAGCTAAAAGCATTACATTTCCATACATCATGACACATGCATATACGCATCATACAACACAATCTCATTTATTTTGAGAACATCATTGTTTGATACATATCATACATTTCATACAGCTAACCTTTACCTTTCAGGAAGGATGCAGTTAAATTCAAAGCTATGAAGCTTTTACTCCAATCGAATTACTGACTGGTTCTTAAATCTCAATTGAATTATCCTCGGTTGAATTACAGATAAGGTTGTAAATCTCGGTAAAGTTCCTCCGTCGAAGTATGGACGAGTTCTTAAATCTCAACAGAATTATTCTCGGTTGAATTACAGACAAGTCCTAAATCTCGATGAAGATGTTTCCCTCAGTCGAAGTACTGACCGATTCTTAAATCTCAAATGAATTATCCTCGGTTGAATTACAGATAAGGTTCTAAATCTCGGCAAAGTTCCTCCGTCGAAGTATGGACGAGTTCTTAAATATCAACAGAATTATCCTCGGTTGAATTATAGATAAGTCCTAAATATCGATGAAGATGTTTCCCTCAGTCGAAGTACTGACCGGTTCTTAAATCTCAACTGAATTATCCTCGGTTGAATTACAAATAATGTTCTAAATCTCGGAAAAGTTCCTCCGTCGAAGTATGGACGAGTTCTTAAATCTCAACAGAATTATCCTCAGTTGAATTACAGACAAGTCCTAAATCTCGATGAAGATGTTTCCCTCAGTCGAAGTACTGACCGATTCTTAAATCTTAACCAAATTATCCTCGGTTGAATTACAGATAAGGTTCTAAATCTCGGTAAAGTTCTCCTCCGTCGAAGTACAGACAATTCCTAAATCTCAGCAGAGTTTTCTCGGTTGAATTACGGGCGAGTTCTTAAATCTCGATGAAGATGTTTCCCCCCAGTTGAATTACGAACAAGTTCTTAAAACTCAGCAGAGATGTTCTCTCAGTTGAAGTACAGGCAAGTTCCTAAATCTCAACAATGATCAGACTTCCCCAGCGGAATCTTCTACAACAACAGGTATGCAAGTTCTCGCTAAGGAATCTCTTATGCGATGGAAACTCCTGCAGATGGCATCTTTAAGCCCATCCCCTCGCCAACAATCTCCAAATGGTATCTGTAAACCCACTCCCGACATCACAAGGCTGATACCACTTCATACGAGTGCAAATTTTTGGGCACTCTAGTGTTCAATCATCTTCCACCTTCGGATCACGAAAGGCATGAAAGCCAACCTACATCCTCAGGTTTAAGAAGATTGAACAGGGGCAGCTGTTGTACCCCAAAATTTTCCCTCCCATATTTCTCAAAATATTGCAAGGAAAATCTCCAAGTTGCCCAAGGTTGCTCAAAAGTTGGTCAAACAAGCTATCTCCTAAGGCAGTCTACCCCAAATTAGAGTTTTGTGTTGCATCAAGATCTTTGAGTCCAAATGATCTCAAGTACTCCCCAATGTCCTAATATGTTCTCAAGATCATCCATGTCAAATTTCAAGCCTTGCAGAGGAAGTTTGCTCAGTCAATTGCTCAAAGGTCCAAAAATCGACTGTGCTAGGGCAAAAGTCAACTGTGACCTATATATAGTCAAACTTCAAGATTTTTGGTCAACATTATCATTTTGAAGGATATTTCATCATTTGATCAAAGGTTGATCATGATTCATCAATGATTGCTCAAAATTCATCAAGACTCAAAAGTTGCTAAATTAGGGTTTTGTAGGAAAAGTCAACTCAACTTTGACCAAGCATAACTTTCTCATACTTTATAAGAAATGACCTATCCAAATCTCATTTTTAATAGAATGAAATTCCCTACAATCCTTCTTCACACCCCAAGATCAAAAAATGCACTCACAAGAAGTTATGAATTTGGACATTATAGGTCATTTTTGAAAGTCAACAAAAACACCTTTTTTGTCAAAGCTTATAACTTGAGCATGGAATATCAAAATGAGATGAGACCAAAAGGGTTGGTTAGAAGACATCTCAATGTTTCTAAAAAGTCAAAGAATACTTCCAGAAGTTCAAAATTGAAGAAGCTATGCATTGTTGAAGTTGTACTTTTTTGCAAAATTGCCAAAAGTCAACTATCCCCATAACTTCAAATTTTGTAAAATAGGCCCATTCTTTTCCACTTGATTTGAGCTTGAATAGTTGCCCACGTGTCCTAGCTTCATCCATGAGCCCATATTTCATTTTTATTATTTAATTTAATTTTTAATTGAATTTATTCATTTTAAATCAAATAAAATCATAGAAAATCCAAAGAATTAATAACTCATGATTTTCTTATTGTTTTAGGTTTTGTTCACAGCTAGCATCACCATCAAATTCGTATCAAGCCAAATCATGTGCAAAAAGATCCAAATCAAATCAAATTTGGAAGGTTTTCAATGGAGATCAAATCATATTCATGTGCATTGATATGGAGGGATTTGGTCCATGATTCTTATCCTAATGCAAAGCACATTACATAAGCAAGCAAAAGCATACGAAATCAGGGTTGGAAGCTGTGAAGAGAGGCAGAATAAAAGTGCAAAAATTCACAAAAAAGTGAGAGATCAAAGTATGGATTAGAGGCCGTTTCAGGACACGAGACTTATTCCAATCGCTTCCAGGGTATTCACACAAGATACCTGGATCCAAAGCAAGCATTTTAAGACGTCCAAACGCGCTGTAAGTCTCACGTAACCCAGCTCTGTTCTTGAAATCGAAACTCACAATTCTTGCATCCATTGAACAAAATAATTGCATATTTATAATCACAAGAACATTTGCAAGCTTTTGGTATTAGCGAATTGCATTTATACGATCTGTAGCAAGAATCACCATAATTAGGGTTCTTGGAGTTTTTTTTGGGCTTTCTGTTTCAGGTGCAATTGGTCCATATGAAGGACATGGTTGAGATCAGGAGATCGTGACGAGTTCAACCATGTTCTTGGAAGTTGTTTACATTCCCTGAGGATGATTTTAGGAGTGAGCTGCGTTTTTAGCTGCGGATTCTAATCCGCAGGTAATATTACAGTAGTGGGAGGACAGGGACGAAGAGCTGTCACTCGCCCATTGGACCATTCAAACGAAACGCACGCTTTTTTTTTTGTTTTACTGGCAATTATTTTGTTTTGATATATTATTATTAGTATGCGTTATATTAACAATTGAAACAGTTTGGCTTAGTGGCGGACAAAGCACATATTTTCCCTTCAGGACCTGGGTTCGAATCCCAGGTCCCCCACTTTCTCAATATTTTTGTTCTTCAGGTGATTCAATGCATTCTCTATCTTACAACCTACCATGCGCCATCATTCATCCAATTGCCAGATGGCCAAAGGCCAAATCTGAGGGTCCATGATTGAAGGTCCACCATATTCCAGGTCAATGCATGCATACTGGATTCCAGAAAGTCAAAAAGGCCAGCACTAATGGGCAAAGGAATTGCTACTCACACCACAAAAACAGGCCCAATTCCTTATTCCCTTTATATTTTCTTTAATTATTTTATGTACTTTATTTTATTTTATCTAATTGCTAACCAATCGCAAAATTTCTTTTTATCAAATAAATTCACAAAAAAATATTTTTTTATTTCAATCAAAATTTTAACTTTTATTTTTTCTTAATAAATTTATTAATTAACTAGGGTTTTAATTAGAAAACTTTAATTTATGTTTTGTAAATAATTTTAATTAATTAGATTTAATTAGATATTAATCACCAATTTAATTAATTTTATTTTTCTTTCCTAAATAATCAAAAACTCCAAAAAAAATTATTTTTATTAATTAATTTATTTAATTTTATTTAGTAATTAATTTAGGTTATTTCTTTCTTAAAATAAAAAACAACAAAAATATATTTTCTTTAACCAAAAGGGTCAAAACCCTAATCATGCGCTCGATTTAATTTCCCGCACGCGTTACTTATTTTTATCCAATAATGTACTTGCTCCCGGATTGTAATAGTTAAATAGGATGTTTAATTATTTTTATAGCTTTATTTTATTTTTCAAAAGGGTTTGTCTTTGGCGATGTAAATACCCGACGCCTTGTAATTTAAATTCCGTATTTTATTTCCGCAAATTATAACTGCTAGATGTTTGATAATAAGGTTTGCATGACAAGATTGAATGTTAATCTTAAAATCAAATTAGATCGCCCTTAACATGTACAAAGATAAAAATAACTGAAAACGACACACTCGCACATGTACACTCCTAGGGTACACCCCACTTGGTTACCTTCGTACGCGGTCATTGAGTATAGGTCGTTTTAGAGGTCGTCCTCTTGTCTAAAAGATCATAGTCGCTTCGAAACGATTGCTTCGGATATTGTTGCCTCAAACAAATGATCTAAGACATTAGGGTTACCGCTAAGGCATCCTAAAATTGCTTTGGTGACCATAAGTCCCGCATTCGAATTGATCCTCAAACTCCAACGACGATGCTACCTACTCATCAATAGTGGGATAGTATTTCCTAAAGGAAATTAGCATAGAACAATTCCTTTTTCGAGTAGGTAGATGGTTCTTAGATACTTGCTCTTTCAAAAAACAAAAACTTTTCACACTTACACACTTTTCGAACAAAGTTTTCAAAATACTTTATTACACTCTTGAGGACAGAAGCAAGAGTTAAATCAAAGTTTTAAAACAATTTTTTTTCCAAACCCACAAGCACAAAGAAAGCAATTTTGAAAACAATTGAGCAAGTACCTAAGAGCCCATGGATAACTACGGATAGAAAGGGTGCTAACACCTTCCCTTTCTATAATCTATCCCCCGAATCCGAGAAATATCTCGAAAAAGGAATTTTTCTGTGCTTTTTTCCTTTCCTTGTTGGATAAAATAAAAGCGGTGGCGGCTCTTGCTTACCGCAACATTTTGCGAATACAAAATGCAAAACGCAAACCAGCATTCCAAAAAATAGTCAGTTCTTCCCACCGTATCACAGAACTGGCGACTCTGCTGGGGAGTAATATAAGTGGGGTGTACCTTAGGATTAGTTCATAATGTTTTCAATTGCTTGACTTGTATGCTTTATCTTTGTGGGTTTGAATCGGAGTTACTATATATCCTAACCCGGATCTGGGGGACACCCTTTAGGTAAGTAGCAATAAACTGTGAGGGAACTGTACGGCGTAGACCGATACGGTTGAAGCCGAAGCTACATTGGTGTGGCACTTTAGTTTGTACCGATATCCCTTGTGGCGCAACAAGGAGAATATGGGTCTTCTAAGGGGTCATTAAGCACCAACTGACCTTAGAACCTTTAAATTGACCAACTTGGCCATAGAACAGTAGCAGTATGCTACACTCATTGAGACCAAACTCTCGCGATGATTCCGGCTGCAAGAAAAGGTTGCTAAACTGGAATTATGACCGATCGAGGGTAGTCAGTGATATTGAGATCCGCTAGAACCTGATTACTATTTTTAGGACAGGTTTGAACCAACTAAACTGAAAGAGGGTAATACCTAAACTCCTTGCCAGCCTGAAATCTAAGGGCTATTTGTATGACTTGTTTTCCCTTACCATGTTTGCTATTTGTGAATACTTGTGGTGTGTTACTATCATGACATCATGACATCATGGCATTGCACGCATCTTGCATTGGACTAACCTATTTCAAAGACAAGAGGGATTCATCTTTGTTCTGTTTTGTAGGTCATGGCACCCATGCGTAGAAACACTATTTGGGTCAACTTTGTCCAGGTTCCCACTCAGCTTAAGGAATTGGTTGCAAAGGTTTCAGATACTACCTCCTTTATCAAAAGACATGGGCACCTTCTTGGTTTAGTCACCTCCAAGATAGATGAACAGATGATGAGTGTCTTAGTCCAGTTCTTTGATCCACTGTACCATTGCTTTACTTTTTCAGACTACCAGTTGGTCCCTACCTTAGAAGAGTTCTCTGATCTACTTGGTATCTCTATTCTGGAGCAGACCCCGTTCACAGGTTGGGAGAAGATCCTTAGGCCGGAAGAAATTCCTTCAGCCCTCCATCTGACAAAGGCTGAGGTAATGTCTAATTGGGAAACTCGTAGTGGAACAAAAGGCTTCTTAACTAAATTCTTGGTTGGTAAGGCTAATCAGTTCTGGGACAGTCTAGACTTCCAGGCATTTGAAGACATTCTGGCTCTTCTCATATATGGTTTGGTGTTGTTTCCTAACTCGGATTCTTTCGTCGACGTGAACGTAGTGAAGATTTTCATATCCGGTAATCCTGTGCCCACTCTCTTGGGTGACATCCTGCACTCTCTTTATGCCCATACTGCTCGGAAGCGGGGAACCCTTATGTGCTGTGCGCCATTGCTGGCGAGGTGGTTTATTTCTCACCTTCCCAAATCACTTTTGAAGAACAAGGAAGGCATGGGCTGGGCCTACAGGATTATGTCTCTCTCTCTCTCTCATCATGACATCATTTGGACTATTAAGGGTATGGAAGATGTGGCTATTATTGATCATTGTGGGGAGTACCCCAATGTTCCACTGCTAGGAACCCATGGAGGAATCACCTATAATCCATGTTTGGCCTTACGTCAATTTGGGCGAGCTAGGAGGGAAGGACCTCATGAGTTGCTGATGTCGAGTATTGTCTTTGACTTCCAAGGGGATAGTGACGAGCAATGCCGCAGGTTCATACGAGCTTGGGATAGAGTTCGCAGGTCTGGTCCGCATGAGCTAGGTGCAAAGACTTCTCTTCCGATGGAGCCATATCTCCGATGGGTTCGAATCCGTACCCAAAAGCTGGGAATGTCGTACGAAGCCGTCTTGCCTATAACTGTTGAGGTTGCTGATGAAGAAGGGGTTCCTCCTACCATCCTACATCCATACATGCCTACTGACATTGGGGCATTAAAGAGGTCCTGGATGCTGCTAAGAGAAGAGCGGGATACTTACAGAGAAAAGTATCACGAGCAAGAGTGGAAGATCCAGAGGTTGACAAGGCAGTTGGAGAATGAGCAGATCCTCAACGACTATGTTAGCACCAAAGGCAAATGACCATGGGAGCACTGATGACTTTTGATTATTGCTAGCTTTGACTTACTTTTCAGTTTTTCTTTCTTGTAACGCCTTAAAGGCATTTGTTGAACAATTGAATTTCAAGTTTATCTAATAAAAGTGTGTTTCATTTTGTTTTACGAATTTGAATCTCTAAAGTCTTTGAAATCATATCATACGCATTTCATTCCATGCATCTCATAACAGGTACCCATTACAGGTCTCTTATCTTCTTCGCTATTTATTTCAGCATCATGTCTTCTGAAGCATCAACTGAACAAGAAATCAAGGCTATACAAGCTCAAAACGCCCAGTTCCAGGAATTGTTCATGAACTTGGATAAGGGTCAGCAAGATCTGAAGACCCTTATCTTGAAAGAGAAGAAGAAGAAGAAGAAAACGGTCCTGCTGAATATGGGTCGTAGATTTGGTAACAATTTGCGAGAAGGGGTTGATTTGACTCACTCATCTGGAGGGGGAGATAATCAGGAAGAAAGGAGGGCCCTTAGCCCTGTGGTTTCCGACAACGAGACTGACTTTGACGAAGACCAGTATCCTCCTACCGAGGATAGATATAAACAGCTTGAAGACTATTTAAGTGCCATGGAGATCCAGAAGGTCCCTGGGTTGGACTTTGGTGATCTAGGTTTGTCGTCTGGGGTGGTGATTCCCCACAAATTCAAAGCCCCAACCTTTGCTAAATACGACGGAGTTTCTTGTCCAAAGCTGCATCTCCGGTCGTATGTTAGAAAGATTCAGCCATACACCGCTGACAAGAATCTCTGGATCCACTTCTTTCAAGACAGTCTCTCAGGGACTCATCTTGAATGGTTTTACCAGCTGGAAGGAGCTAGTATCCGTAATTGGGAAGATTTGGCTGCTGCTTTCTACAAGCAGTACCAATACAATGCCAACCTCGCTCCCACGCGTACCCAACTCCAGGGTATGTCTAGGGGTGCGAGTGAAGGTTTCAAAGATTATGCTCAGAAGTGGAGGGACCTTACTGGAAGAGTTCAACCTCCCTTGGCTGATAGGGAACTAATGGATATGTTTCCGGGGACCCTGTCTGGTCCGTATTTCAACCATCTGATTGGAAGTTCATTGTCCGGGTTTACAGATCTGATCATGACCGGAGAAAGAATTGAGGCCGGTATCAAATCTGGTAAAATACAGAAGGGTGCTTCATCAGGCACCGAGAAGAAGCCTTTTATGAAGGAGTCGAGCGCAATTTACAACGCAAAGAGCCATAATAGACCTGAACTCCGCCAAGCTGTTAATGCGGTGGTTATATCAAGACCTGATGTTGCACCTCAGCGCAACAATCAGCCAAGGGCCGAAAGACCGCGAAGACAATTCACTCAGCTCAACATGACTTTATCCCAAATTCTGCCGTAGCTATTAAAGACCAACTTGGTGATTCCGAAGGAGGCCCCAAAGAGTCCCAACACAACATCACCGATGTACAATCCGAATTCCCGCTGTGCTTTTCACTCTGACAGCCCGGGGCATGATACGGATAACTGCTGGGTCTTGAAGAACAAAGTACATGACTTGATTGATGCGAATGAGATTGAATTCGAAGCACCTGAAAGACCTAATGTTGTGACTTCTCCTATGCCTAAGCATGGAGTGAATGCTATAGATGAAGACTCGTTAGTGGTTTCTGTGAAAGATATTTCCACTCCATTGATGACTGTGAAGAAGAACCTTCTGTTAGCCGGTTTATTTTTGGGCTGTGGTGAAGGTTGCCATCTGTGGGTCGTCCTACCTGCTGGTTGCCATCTGTTGAAGTCAGGTGTCCAACGCCTGATGGATAATAAAGAAATTCTGTTTGAGAAGACTGTTGTTCCTTTGGTTCCTGTTGAAGAAGTTGCTATAATCACCATGTTTGACAATTCTTTCAAGGCTTCCACGAGAAAGACTGTTAGAATTACATTTGTTCCAAGAATTGCTCCCTTGATCATTACTGTTCATGGGCCTATCCCCTATACATCCGATAAAGCTGTCCCGTGGCACTACGGGGCTGATGTATATTATCACGGAGTTAAGCAAGACTTGAGTGCTGAAGAGGCTAATACTGACATCAGCAATATTGTTGGACCTGCCAAAGTCACCCGCAACGAAAGACTTTTCTCCCCTGAGATCTCTCCGCTAAGTGTTCGGAAACCTGTTGTTATTATACCTTCCAGTGCACCTGCTACTATCCCTGCTCAAGTTCCAATTCTTATCCCTATTGCCGAGTCATCTGATACTCGGGGAAAAGGGACCAATGGTGAGCCTGCCCGGGCGGAGGCACTGAAGAAAATCACTGTCGAGGCCTCTAGGCAAGAGATAGAAGAAATCTTAAAGATCATCAAGAAGAGCGACTACAGTGTAGTCGAACAGCTGGGGCAAACCCTACCTAAAATCTCTATGTTATCTCTGTTGCTATGCTCAGAAGCTCATGCCAAGGCTCTGATTGCCTTCCTAAAAACTGCGCACGTGCCGCAGGAGACATTATCTGATCAATTTAAAGATTGTGTGGCTAGTCTGACAGCGGATAATGGGTTAGGTTTCTCCGACGCAAACTTGCCTGCTAAGGGGAGGAATCACAATGATGCCCTGCATGTCTCCATTGAATGCAGGGGTACTACTCTCGCTCATGTATTGGTAGATATGGGGTCTTCGTTGAACATTTTGCCTAAGAAAGCTTTGGACCGGTTAGACTGTGAGGGGTTGGAATTGAAGGCGAGTAACATTGTTGTTAGGGCCTTTGACGAGTCCAAGAGAATGGTACATGGAGAAGTGGATATTCCGGTGAAGGTTGGTTCTCAGATTTTCACGTCTACTTTTTATGTGATGGACATTCGGCCATCCTATTATTGTTTGCTGGGTCGTCCATGGATCCACAAAGCTGGGGCAGTGACTTCTACACTGCACCAGATGCTGAAATACCCAATGAAAGGGAAAATTGTGAAAGTGCGCGGAAAAGAGGAATACATGGTGAGCCACCTAAACTCTTTCCGGTATGTAGAGATGGATGGGGAGTTCATTGAGACCCCGTTCCAGCATTTTGAAGAGGTTCCCCAGACGTTGGCATCAACTGAAACTGTTACTGAAGATCCTCCAATGAAGATGGCTTCCTTCAAGGATGCCCGGGCTGTTGTTGAGAAAGAAGCTCAAAGGGTTGTTCGGAGTGCACGGGTCGGAAAACCTCCCCTGTTTATCAGCAATTCAGGAGTGAATGCCATTGAAGACGATGTGGAAGAATCTGAATTCGATAGTTGGATCTATCCTACTACTGATGGTGGACTGAGCAATTGGACAGCAAAGGACTTCGTCCCAATTTCTTTTATTACCCAGTAATGAGACTTTTTGTTTTGAATTTGTAACAGACAATGTTTTAAACTTTATGGCCCAGTGTCTTACCCGGGGCACCGTGGCTTCATTTGTGAGGGCTTTATGTGTGTCATCTACATATATCATTAATAAAAGCATTGGACGTTTCTTGCATTTCAAATTTTGCACTCCTTGTTGTTCTTTTATTACATATTGCAAAACAGCTATTTTACACACACTCATATAAACAGGTCTACATCCACTCTGGATCTCACTGGTAACGACTCTGCTACTGCCAGTTATGACTTTGAAAGTCCGATCAACTTAGCCGAAGACGAAGGTGAAGATGATTGTGAAGTGCCTGGTGAACTTGCTAGACTATTTCTCCAGGAAGAGAGGGTTATACAACCGCATGAAGAGCCAGTGGAATCAGTAAATCTGGGTACAGAGGTGGATAAGAAAGAGGTCAATATCGGTGCAAATCTGGAGCCTAGTGTTAAGCAACGACTGATTCAGATGCTGCGTGACTACGTGGAGATCTTTGCCTGGTCTTATGACGATATGCCTGGGTTGTGTGATACGGTGGGAGAACTGACTATGGTTTTGCGTTTATTTTCGCAAATGTTTCGGTTGAGCAAGAGTCGCCACCAACTTTTTATTTTATCCTAAGGAAAGGTTAAAAAGCACAGCAAAAACCTTTTGAGATGTTTTCTTTGGGTTCGGGGAGTAGGTTATAGAAAGGGAAGGTATTAGCACCCTTTCTATCCATGGTTATCCATGGGCTCTTATTTACTTGCTTAGATCACTTGCCTTTTGTTTTCAATTGTTTGAAATGGTGCTTGTGTGTGTGAGTTTGAAAATGTTTTGAAAAGAAGCCAATGTGGTGGCAACCTTTGCAATGATCCATGTGGGGATGTATACAAAGATGTATGTTTTTTGAAAAGGTTTTCATTTGTTTTGGAAAGTTGTTTTGAAAGTGTTGTGTGGTTTGGTTTTAGAAAATAGGCAAGTGTTTTGTTTTTGCAAGTTTTGATTCAAGTAACTAAGAGGTTATCTACTCCTAAATTTCTCAAAGTTTATTGCTATGTTTTAACCCTTTTAATAAGTTTGTTCCACCATTGCATTTGGTGGACAATCTCATGTTAGGATGTGAAAGGGACGGGCGCGGGTCATCGTTTAGACCATAATTGCAATGGTGCCAAGTATCTTTGGGCAATTTTCCTTAAGGGACTTGATCATTTGATTTGGCAACATTTTGAAAGCGTCATCGAGGGACTATGATCGTTTGATTTGTGTTTGTTTTGCCCAAAGAGACCTAACATGCAATATGGCCCAATTTTGAAAGGCAACAAGTGGAGTACCCTAGGGGGTGCAAGTGTGATTTGTGTGTCCATTTTCATGCTTGTTTATCTTGAAATTAGGTCAAAACTATTTTCGTTGTTTTTTCGCATACAAACCCTAATTCTAACATGGTATAGTTAGCAAGCAATAAAGTGCGAAAATAAATTTACTAAGCTATTACAAAACCATATATGGGAAGGGGGGTACAAATGTTCAAATGGGGATTTTGACAAGGAATTTAAACCTAAACTATTACATCAAAATTGAATTATTTACAAGATAATTTAATTGCACAATTTAAATAAGATAAGAATAAGTATGAAAGATGCAAAAAATGGTTTTTTGTATGTATGAAAAAAAGTATTTTTATGTGTCAAAATAAACAAAAAGAAAAGTATTATTTTTTGGAGTTTTTTCATGTTTAGGGTTAAACCCTAATTCTATTAAATAAAATGTATTATTTATTCAATATACACAATATTTATTATTTATATACAAAAATAAAATAAAATGAAGTATATTTGTAAAAATGTATTTTTAGTGTTAAATATTAACAACATAAAAATATGTATATTTTTGGCATTTTATTCTAAGTATACTAATATATATGTATTTATTTGTATTATTTACAAATTATTTTAAATATGCACAAAATAATAATATTTAATTTTTATGAAAAAAAGCATATTTCACATAAAATATTTTCAGAATATAAAATGAAATAAAATAAAAATAAAAATGTATTTACACTATTTTAACATTTTTTAAATAAAAGTATATCTATTTACTTATTTATGTTCAAATAACTAGTCTAACCAAATAAATATCTAATAAATAGGAAAATGGTACAAAAAATTATTTTTATATTTTTTATATGATGAAGAAAAATAAATAAGTCAAGCCAAAAAAGAAAAGTCAAAAAAATCATTAAAATGAACAAAATGGGCTTAGGGGGTTCAGAAGTAAAAAGAGTGTGTGAAAAGAAAATACAAAAACAGGCCCAACCCAGATAACCTTTCTTCAACCTCTGGCCAAACAATGTCAAAAAACGCGCGCCTGGTTCACTGATTCAAACATCCTGATTCCTGGCTTTTTAATGAAAACTCATAACATCAAAAATGTTCAACATCAAGAGACGAATTCATGGATATAAAGAACTTGTCTTAACTCTCTAAGATGAGGGAGAATTTCCTCTCCCCCAATTTCTGACCTAGCTTTTTATCAATGTTCAGGCTCAAAATTCTTGCAGCACACATAATATAAATGAAATCTAATTATATGGGCATGTTCAGGGCTATGATTGTGACATGTTTCCTTCACAAACCTAAAGCTAACAATGCCTAATAAGAGAGATACGAGTTCATGAACTTACCTGTTCAGTTGAAGTTCTATCTGGCAATGGAGAAGCTTTCAGTGCAAGGTGATGATTGGTATAGCTTCCTTGAGGTCCAGGGATGCTATTCCAAGCTTTACTTTATCTTGAAAGCTTTTGAATCGTGCTAGAGTACTTCACCTGCAAATCAGAAAAGTGAAAATGGTGGAACTAGTTAGAGGAGTTACAGGTCGTGTTTTAGGTTTTGGTTAGCTTGCATAGATGATAGGGAAGGTGTGTGAACTGGTTTGGGCAAGAAAGCTTGAGAGGAAAGAGAGATGGCACTCAAACTGCAGGCCCTGCCCTGTTCTTGCAGTTTGAAGGTGATTTTGGGAATGGGAGTGTATGAGGGATGTTAGGGTCGTGTTTTAGCTTAGGATCAATGTTTGGAATATGTTTGATATCTTTTTCTAAGGCCCCCTTGACTGATATGGAAGTTGGTACAAGTTATGCTATGTTTCTTGAACTTTAAGCAAGCAATGGTCACTTTGTGCTTCTAGCCTGTACAGGCTCCCATACTATGTTGCATACATTGGCCTTGATCAGTGCAATGTGTCTCATAACTTGTGCCAAGAAGATTTCAAGTGTACTTGCTTGGATTTGCATTTGACATAAAGTGAAACTTTTCTAAAATGGATATTATGCTTTATCTATAAATGGATTAATCTTCTAGGCAATGCTTGAACACACAAAACATGGTCTTGGCACAAAGGTTTGGCATTAAATTTATGAGTGTAATTGAGATAAAAGGCTTGTAATCAAGTGGCATGCTGAGTTTTGAAAATGCATAGTGTTATGAACATGCCTTGGCCAAGAACAAAAGTGACTTTTTGCCATATTGCAAAATTCGATTCTCCCTAACCATGAGGTTGTTTGAGAAGTTCTTGGACATTTTGGAAAGCTTGGAATGTGTACTACAATCCATCTTTGAAATGCAAATTGAAATTCCAAGTGGAAGTGTATGGAAAATGGCCTTGAAGTTAGGTAGAAAACCTTGTCAAAATAGGTTAAAATTTCACTAAGTTAAGAATGGTTTAGTATCCTTATTCCAAAAATTGTAACTTGAGATACAAGCTTCATTTGGGAAAAATTTGTGAATAAAAGTTGTAGATTATGCAACATGCTACAACTTTCATGTTTTGACTTTTGTTTGAATCCAAATGAATCTTGGTGAGAAAGTGGGGAAAAGTTGGGAAAAAATTAGGGTTTTCCATAACTTAGAAAAATTCTAAGTTATGAAAAATTCCCATTTCAAACCCTAATTTGCATTTCTTGATTTCTTGGTGAACAAGTTTCATGATTTGGCATGTTTTGATGAAAAATGAATCTTGACCCTTGATTTTGACCAAAAAGTCAAAGTTTGACTTTTCAGTATACAGTCAAAATTGATCAATTGACTGGGAAATTCAACTGTCAATCTTGTGTACTTGGGATCTTTTGAACTTGTTGAGCATGTCAAGATAATTCCATGGGGCTCTTGAGTCCATATGTGAGCTTGGTTTGCCATTGGTTAGGTCAAACAGTCAAAAATTGCCTTGGTGCAGTCAAAACCCTAAAAATGACCATTTTGCCCTTTTGATGATCTGATCAAATTTCTTGAGGAATTTGTGATCCAAACTTGATCAAATGGTACATGTAAGTTCATAATGTTGATGTGGGTCAATTTTCATGAGATTTGACTGTCAATTGGCCACAATTGATTTTTTCCCCAATACAGTTGATTTCTAGGTCAACTGTCCAATTGACTGGGCAAAATTTGGAATCAAGACCTGAAACTTGGTATGGATAAACTTGGGAGTCCAACATGAAGCATGAAAGTCATCTTAGGCATTTTAGGTCAAAATATCCTTGTGCAATCACAAACCCTAATTTGGGTCAACAGTGCAAGGAGAAGTCTTGAGCAGAGGGAACCCTAATTGGATCTTGAGCTCCAGGGGTTTTGTGATGAGAAAATGTTGAGGAAATGGGAGGGCAAATTTTGGGGTACAACAGTTGCCCCTGTTCAATCTGCTTGAACCTGAAGAGTTAGATTGGCAAGTTTGCCTTTCGTGACTCGAGGGTAAAAGGAGATTGGACACTAGAGTGCCCGGAAATTTGCACTCGCATGTTGGAGTATCAGAAATGTGATGTCGGGAATGCCATTTGGAGAGATGGTGGATAGGGAGATGGGCTCATAGATTCCATCTGGAAATGTGACAGAACCTTGTCGGGAATGGGCTTATAGATGCCATTTGATCGCATGAGAGATTCCTTAGCGAGAACTTGTGTATTTGAGAAAGATAGATGTTTTCCTGGCTTGTTACAGGTGTTTGATCTTCAATCTCCTTATGCAGATATGCCCTGGCTAGATACAGGTATCGAATCTACAATCGGCTGCTCACAGATGTGCCCTGGCTGGATACAAGAGTCGAATCCGGAAATAGTCGTCAATAGATGTGCCCTGGCTGGATGCAGGAATCGAATCTTCAAACTCTTCAGACGTGCCCTGGCTAGATACAAGAATCGAGTCTGGAAATGTGGTCAACAGATATGCCCTGGCTGGATACAGGAATCGAATCTGGAAATGTTGTAGTTGATAGATGTGCCCTGGCTGGATACAGGAATCGAATCTTCGAACTCTTCAGACGTGCCCTGGCTAGATACAGGAATCGAGTCTGGAAACTGATCACTCTCAGATGTGCCCTGGCTGGATATAGGTATCGAATCTGGAATTGTGACAGTTGAAGGTAGTTGTCTTTGGGATTGTCTTTTTCCCTGAAAAGGCAAAAACATAAGTTGTATGCAATGTCATGATGTATGATACGCATGATGTCATGACATTCAACATGAGATAGTGTTGTATGCACTTTGTCATGTATGTAAGCAAGATGTATGAAAATGTGAAATGTTTATGAATGTAATCTCGTCTTTGGAAAATAAATCCTTGACGACCGGCCGGGGAATTGCTCTGTGGAAGAGATACTTTCCTGAAGTTTGATGAGAGGCCTGCTGAGGACTTCAATGATGGATTCCGCTGGGGATAATGATGATAAACTCCGCTGAGGAACACCAAAGATAAACTCCGCTGGGGAATAGGAAGAACTTTGCCGGGGACTGAAGGAACTTTGTCGAGGGTGATCTTCCGTGGTAATAGCTGAGGATAACCCAGTTATAAGCCTTTGTGAGGAATAACTCTGAATAAAGCTCGGGAGAGACGTCCGTATTCTGCAGGGAACAAGCTTCCAGAATCTACCGGGGATAAGCTTTAAGACCTGCCGGGGAATGTTGTGCCTTTTCAGGATCGACGGGGGACCAACTCTGCTTGGGGAAAGTATTGCTGAATCTTGTCTTACCCTGTGGGGAGTTGATATGATTTGGTCACATTCTTCAGTCGAATCTACCTTGGTACCTTGACGGACAAAGCAACCAGACTGCATCAGACAACTTCACGTTGCCCCTGTTTCTGATGTCACCTGTAATTAATCTTTTATTTCATATGCAAATATTTATGAATCAGCAATTTAATGTCAAATGCATATATGAAAAATGAATATTGGACGTTCTTCGCAAGACAAAACAGAAAAAGGAAAAACAATGGCAATTTGTATGGACAAGTGAATTTGCATTGATTTGAATTTTGCCTGTGAATAGGCGTTTTTGTACAAGAGCCTGACATCCTAGTAAGAGGACGCCGCCGAATAACATAGAATTTACAATTTTGAAAAGAAAACAAAACAGCTATGTGAACAATCCCACTGGGTTCCAACTCTGCTATCGCCTTTATGTCTTCAAGCGTCTCATCACTTTGCTGCCTAGTTGAAGATGAAGCTGGTTGGTTGATGCCGAAGTCTGAGCCAGATAGTTGGTGCCGAATTCCGGATGCGAAGTGATCCAATGAGACATAGTCTTACGCTTTATCCCTAACTTTTGCCTGGACCGCCCTTTCGGGTTTTCAGTCCACCGGGATACCCATTTTTGCCCAAGCCGCCTTTTCAGGTTTTCGACTTGCCGGGTGTACAGATCTTTCATTTCATCCCTTATTTTTGCCCGAACCCTTTTGGTTCGCCGGGAAGCCCTTATTTTTGCCTAGGTATTTCAACCTAGCGGGTCTTTTATTCATGCGTAGTATCTTTTCACTATGTCTGCATTGGCGGGGTGAGGAAGGTCGTCACCATCCATGGTGGTTAGGATCATGGCTCCTCCTGAGAACACATGTTTAACCACAAATGGCCCTTCGTATGTAGGGGTCCATTTGCCCCGGGGATCACTTTGAGGAAGGATGATGCGTTTGATTACCAGGTCCCCAACTTGATACTCTTGTGGTCTGACTTTCTTGTTAAATGCCCTGATCATCCGTTTTTGGTACGTCTGACCATGACAGATAGCGGTGAGCCTTTTTTCGTCAATCAGGTTTAATTGATCAAGTCGAGTCTGGATCCAGTCATCTTCACTCAAGTCTGCATCCTTCATTATCCGGAGAGAGGGTATCTGGACTTCAATCGGCAAGACTGCCTCCATGCCATAGACCAAGGAGAAAAGAGTTGCCCCGGTTGACGTCCTTGCTGAGGTACGGTACCCATGAAGAGAAAACGGTAACATCTCGTGCCAATCTTTATAGGTCACTGTCATCTTCTGCACAATTTTCTTGATATTCTTATTAGCTGCCTCTACAGCCCCATTCATCTTCGGCCGGTAGGGAGAAGAGTTGTGGTGCTGTATCTTGAATTGTTCGCAGAGCTCAGTGATCATTTTGTTATTGAGATTGGTACCGTTGTCTGTAATGATTCTTTCCGGGACGCCGTACCGACAGATCAGATTATGCCGGATGAAACATGCCACGACGCTCTTGGTTACCGCTGCGTAGGAAGTTGCCTCAACCCACTTCGTGAAATAATCGATCGCCACCAAGATGAAGCGATGCCCATTGGATGCCGTAGGTCGGATCTCACCGATCATATCAATTCCCCACATTGCAAAAGGCCAAGGTGCCGTCAGGACGTTCAGAGGAACCAGAGGGATGTGCACCTTGTCAGCATAGATCTGGCATTTGTGACAAGTTCGAGAGTGTTGGTAACAATCAGCTTCCATTGTGGATCAGAAATATCCTGCCCGAAGGATTTTCTTAGCCATGGTGTGTCCACTGGAATGTGTCCCAAATGTACCTTCATGCAGTTCTATCATGATCTTCTTTGCTTCAGCCTTATCCACACAACGCAGTAGAGTTGAATCATGATTCCGTTTGTAGAGAATGCCGTTGCTGAGGAAGAATTTTGCCGCAAACCTTCTCATGAACTTCTTGTCATTGACAGATGCACCTTCAGGGTATTCCTGAGCTTCCAAATACCTCTTCACCTCATGATACCAGGGTTTTTCAGTCACCTTCTTGGCCTCGAGATCGCAGCAGTATGCCGGTTCATCCAACTTCCAGATAATGATCTGGGGAGCCTCATTGTCCCATTTAACTTTGAACATTGAAGACATCGTAGCTAGTGCGTCCGCTAGCTGATTCTCCTCTCTTGGGAAGTGCTCAAAAGTTATCTCTTCAAAGTGGGGAAGCAAGGTAAACACATACTCCTTGTAAGGAATAAGATTTGGGTGTTTCGTATCCCACTCGCCTTTGATCTGATTGATCACGAGAGCGGAATCTCCGAAGACACTCAGAAATTTGATCCTTAAATCGATTGCAGCTTGTAGACCCATGATACATGCCTCATATTCTGCCATGTTGTTGGTGCAGTTGAAACACAATCGGGCGGTGAGTGGAGTATGAGTTCCTTTGGGAGATATGATTACAGCGTCGACGCCGTTACCCAAAGCATTGGAGGCTCCGTC
This sequence comes from Vicia faba, assembly GCA_948472305.1. Taxonomy (NCBI): domain Eukaryota; kingdom Viridiplantae; phylum Streptophyta; class Magnoliopsida; order Fabales; family Fabaceae; genus Vicia; species Vicia faba. Next base: position 1,313,923,504 of record OX451740.1, on the reverse strand, counting down.
AAAATGCATAGACCATCGGGATCCCTCCTCAGGTCCTTCATCCGGTCCAGGTATTTCACAGTCAGTTACCACCATGATGTCTTCGTCCGGAAAATCAAAGTTCAAAGATTGGTAATCGTCCACAGGTTGGTGTGCCAAATGATCTGCCAGTACACTTCCTTTGATTGCTTTCTGAGTTGTATACTGGATATCATATTCTGTCAAGATCATTTGCCATCTTGCTATTCTTCCAGACAGAGCAGGCTTTTCAAATATGTACTTGATGGGATCCATCTTTGAAATCAATAGAGTAGTGTGAGTCAGCATATACTGTCTCAGCCGGCGAGCAGTCCATACTAGAGCGCAACAAGTTTTCTCAAGCAGTGAGTAACGAGACTCACAGTCGGTAAACTTTTTGCTCAAGTAATAAATAGCGTGCTCTTTTCGGCCAGACTCGTCATGCTGCCCCAGCACACACCCCATTGAATTGTCAAGTACTGTCAAGTATAGTATCAGAGGTCTCCCTTCCACTGGTGGCATAAGAATGGGTGGCTCTTGGAGATATTCCTTTATCTTCTCAAAGGCAGCCTGACATTCATCGTTCCAGCGTACTACTTGATCTTTCTTCAGTAATTTGAAGATTGGCTCACAAGTAGCAGTCAGATGTGAGATGAATCGGGCAATGTAATTTAGTCGTCCCAGGAAGCCTCTAACTTCTTTCTCTGTCTTTGGAGTCGGCATCTCTTGTATGGATTTTACCTTGGCAGGGTCCACCTGAATACCTTTATCACTTACAATGAAACCTAGCAATTTTCCGGACCTCACCCCAAAGGTGCATTTGTTTGGGTTCAACCTCAGCTTGTATAACTTCAGTCGGTCAAACAGCTTCCTCAGATGATCAAGGTGTTCTTCCTCAGTTTGAGACCTTGCAATCATGTCATCAACATATACCTCAATCTCATGATGGATCATATCATGAAATAAAGCAACCATGGCGCGTTGATAGGTTGCCCCAGCATTTTTCAACCCGAATGGCATGACCTTGTAGCAGAAGGTGCCCCACTGAGTCACAAAGGTAGTCTTTTCCATATCCTCCGGAGCCATCTTGATCTGATTATACCCTGAAAAACCATCCATGAAGGAGAACACCTTGTGTTGAGCAGTATTGTCGACAAGAACGTCGATGTGAGGTAGAGGGAAATCATCCTTGGGGCTGGCCCTGTTCAAATCCCTGTAGTCGACATACATCCTGACTTTACCGTCCTTCTTCGGTACTGGCACCACATTAGCAACCCACTGAGGGTAAGAAGTTACTGCTAGAAACCCGGCATCGAATTGCTTCATAACCTTAGCCTTGATCTTTTCGGACATCTCTGGGCGCATACGGCAGACCTTTTGCTTTACCGGAGGGCAGTCTTCCTTGGTTGGCAGGTGATGAACTACAATGTCGGCATCTAAACCGGGCATGTCCTCGTAGGACCAAGCAAATATCTCCATGTAATCATGTAGCATCTGGATCAATCGTTGCGTCACGCTGAGCTCTAGATTAGCCCCAATCTTGACCTCTTTCCTATATGTCTCAGTACCCAGGTTCACTGTTTCCACTGGCTCTTCATGTGGTTGAATAACCCTCTCTTCCTGGAGTAGCAGTCTTGCGAGTTCACCAGGCACTTCGCAATCATCTTCACCTTCGTCTTCAGCCAAGTTGATCGGATTCTCGAAGTCATAACTGGTGGTAGCAGAGCTGTTACCAGTGAGATCCAGAGTGGATTGAAACCTGTATAAGTGAGTGTGTGTAAATATAGCTGTTTTGCAATATATAACACAGAAATAAAAAAGAGCACAAGATTTGAAATGCAACAAACGTCCAATGTTTTGATTGATGATATATGAAAATGTCATACAAAAAGCCCTCACAAATGGAGCTACGATGCCCCGGGTAGGACACCGAGCCAACAAAGTTTTAACATATTGTTTGTTACAAATTGGAAATCAAAAGAATTAATTACTGCGTGACAAATATGATAGGTGTAAAATCCTTTGCCGTCCAGTTGCTTGGTCTGTTGCTGGTTGTTGGATAGATCCAACTGTCAAACTCTGCTTCCTCTACGTCCTCCTCGATAGCATTCACCCTTGGGTTGGAGATAAACACCGGAGTCTTTCTGATCTTTTCCTTGCGCACAGTCCTCTGAGCCTCTGCAGTAAAGCCCAGCCCAAACTTGTCGTTCTTTTGAGTGAAGTCAGGAAGCTGACCCCAGTTTGCACAATTGCCTTTCTCGATTACAGCCCGGGCATCCTTCAAGGACGCCATCTTCAACGGAAAGTCTTCTTCAACCACTGTTTCAGCCGATGCCAAAATTGGAGGTACCTCCTCAAAATGCTGAAAGGGGGTTTCAATAAACTCCCCGTCCATTTCGATATACCGGAATGAATTCAAGTGACTTACCATGTATTCCTCCTCACCCTGCACAGTAACAATCTTCCCTTTGACAGGGTATTTGAGCTTTTGGTGTAGAGTGGATGTTACTGCCCCAGCCTTGTGAATCCAGGGTCGACCAAACAAGCAGGAGTAAGATGGACGAATATCCATTACATAGAACGTTGAGTCGAAGACTTGGGAACCCACACGAATAGGAATGTCTACTTCACCGTGCACCATCCTCTTAGAACCGTCGAAGGCTCTAACAATGATGTTACTAGGTTTCAATTCCAGGCCCTCACAATCCAAGCGATCCAATGCCTTCTTGGGCAAGACATTCAGGGAAGAACCGGTATCCACTAGCACGTGTGCGAGAGTAGTGCCCCTGCATTCTATGGAAACATGCAGGGCATCATTGTGATTTTTCCCTTTGGGGGTAAGGTCAGCATCTGAGAACCCCAAGCCATTGTCAGCTGTCAAATTAGCTACACAGTCGGTGAATTGATCTGCAGAGGTCTCTTGCGGCACATGGGCCGTTTTCAGAAATGAAATCAGGGCTTTTGCATGGGCCTCTGAGCATAGCAGCAATGATAGCATAGATATTTTGGAGGAGGTATGCCCCAACTGTTCAACAACATTAAAGTCACTCTATTTGATGATTTTAAGGATTTCCTCCATTTCTTGTTGGGAGGCTTCCACAGCAGTCTTTTTTGGTGCCTCCGTCTTGGCAGGCAAATCAGTAGCAACTTCTTTGCCCCGAGTATCAGAGGACTCGGCGGAAGTAGTAGACACAGGAACTTGATTCGGAACATGCACACTCGCGGGTGTGATGGTGAGAGGTTTTCGGATAACTGGAGGTGCAATGTCAGGCGAGAAGAGCCTGCCACTGCGGGTAATCTTGGCGGGACCAGTGATGTTACTGATACTGGTATTGGTGTTGAACTCCTGCTTCACCCCAAGCACATACACGTCGGCCCCATAATGCCATGGAACAGCTTTATCAGACTCATAGGGGAGAGGCCCCGGAACAGTAATAGTAATGGGTGCAACAGACATAATTTGGACTGGTTTCTTCATGGGAGCTTTGGCAGGATTGTAAATTGTGACAACAGATATTTCTTCAACGGAGACAAATGGAACAGCAGTTTTCTTGAACATAATTTCTTTGCTATCCATCAGGCTTTGGATGCCTGATTTCAGCAGTGGACAACCGGTAGGGATAACAGCACACAGGAGGAAACCCTTGCTACAACCCGGAAATAAACCGACTAGTAGTAAGTTCCTCTTAACAGTAAAAAGAGGGGTATCAACGTCATTCACCGAAACAGCATACAAATCTTCCTCAATGGCATTTACTCTATGCTGGGGCATAGGAGCAGTTACAACATTTGGCCTCTCAGGCGCTTCAAACTGGATTTCCTTCGCGTCGATAAGATCTTGCACTTTGTTTCTCAAGGCCCAGCAATCATCAGTAGTGTGCCCGAGGCTATCGGAATGATAAGCACAACGGGCATTTGGGTTATACTTAGGAGATGCAGTATTGACGACCTTAGGAGCTTCTTTGATGGTCACCAAGTTGGTTGATAACAGTTGCGGTAAAATTTGTGACAAGGTCATACTCAACCGAGTATACTGTCTCTTGGGCCTTTCACCTCTTTGTTGATTGTACTGCTGAGGAGCAGCAACAGGTTTTGAAATGACCAAAGCATTGACGGCTTGGCGACTTTCGGGCTTGACTTGTCTTCTAGGACCATAGACGGCACTTGCTTCTTTCTTAAAAGGCCTTTTCTCAGTATTTGTGGAGGCAGCTTTTTGTATCTTTCCTGACGTGATGCCGGCTTCAATTCTTTCTCCCGTCAGAATCAAATCCGTAAACCCAACGGAGGAGTTACCAACCAAATGATTGAAAAATGGACCAGGCAAAGTCCCTAGGAACATATCAACCAGCTCACGATCAGTCAATGGAGGCTGCACCCTGCCAGCCAAATCTCTCCATTTTTGTGCATATTCTTTGAACCCTTCACCCGTTCCTAGAGACATACCCTGAAGTTGGGTACGCGTAGGAGCGACATCAGAATTGTATTGATATTGTCTGTAGAATGCGGTTGCCAAATCTTCCCAGTGTCGGATGCTAGTTCCATCTAGTTGGTAGAACTACTCAAGCTGTGACCCCGAAAGACTATCTTGGAAGAAGTGAATCCAAAGGTTCTTATCTGCCGTGTAAGGTTGGATCTTCCTTACGTACGACCTTAGATGCAGCTTTGGACAGGAGGCCCCATCATACTTGGCAAAGGCAGGCGCCTTAAACTTGTGTGGAATTACTACCCCAGAAGATAACCCCAAATCTTCGAAATCCAGCCCCGGCACATTCTGAATCTCCATGGCGCTCAAGCGGTCCTCCAATTGCTTGTATCTGTCAGCAGCAGGTGGGTATTGTTCGTCATTGTAGTCCGTCTCGTTGTCAGAGACTGCAGGACTAGGAGCTCCTCCCCCTTGGGGACTGTTTTTCTCAACAGAAGAAGTAGTTGGATCAGCTTCTTTGTGGAGTGTGTTCCCAAATCTGCGTCCGGTGTTGAACAACGCAGTCCTCTTTTTCTTCTTCTTCTTCAGGAGTAGAGTCTTCAACTCTTGCTGACCTTGGGCCAGGCTCAGGACCATCTCTTGAAACTGGGCACTTTGGGCCTGAAGGGCCTTGATTGCTTGCTCACTGGATGAGTCTGGATTCATGATGACTGTTCAAATAAACAGCGAAGAAGATTAAGCAACCTGTGAAATAGGGTACCTGCTATGCATATGGTGCAATGAGATGCGTATGTTTTATGTTTTCAAAGACAAACAAGATTCAACTTTGTAGACAAAAGGGAAACACACTTCATTAGATTAAAAATTTAATTGTTCAACAACTTGCCCTTAGGCATTACAGGAATGGAAAATACTGGAAAGGAAATAAAAGCTATAAAAGGAAATATCCAAAGCCCATCAGTGCTCCCATGGCCTCCTTTTCTCAGTGTTGATGTAGTTATTTAGAACCCGCTCTTCCTCCAATTGCTTAGTCAGCCTCTGGATCTTCCGTTCCTGCTCGTTGAACTTTTCCCGATAGAAATCCCGCTCTTCTTTTAGCTGCGCCCAAGATCTCTTCATGGTGTCAAAATCAGTGGGTATCTGAGGAGGGAGGACAGTTGGAGGAACCCCATCTTCATCAGGAGATTCAAGAATGATTGGTCTGACAGCTTCGTACGGCATACCTAACCTCTGAGCACGGATGCGGACCCATTTGCAATAGGGTTCCAATGGTAGAGAAGTCTTTGGCCCTAACTCATGTGGGTCAGCTTTGTGAATTCTGTCCCAAGCTCTAATGAATCCATGGCGTAGTTTGTCACTGTCTGCCTGAAACTCAAAATGGAAGTGAGGAACCAACATTTCATGAGGCCCAACTCCTCTGGCTCTTCCAAACTGACGGAGAGCTAAGCATGGATTATAAGAGATACCTCCTTGGGTACCAATCAACGGAACATTAGGGTATTCTCCGCAACGATCAATAACAGCTACCTCATCCAAACCTCTGAGAGTCCAAGTGATGTCATTATCAGTGAGAGACATTAGCCTACGAGCCCAACCCTTTCCTTCTTCATTCTTCAGCACGAACTTAGGAAGGTGCGAAATAAACCACCTTACTAGCAAAGGAGCACAACACCACGAAGTTCCCCGTTTTCGAGCAGTACGAGCATAGAGTTGTTGCAGGATATCACCCAAAAGAGTGGGTACAGGATTCCGAGACATGAAGATCCTTATGACATGGATACTGATAAAGGTGTCAGGATTGGGAAACAGTACCAGACCATAAATCAAAAGAGCCAGAATATCTTCGTACGCCTTGAAGTCCAAGTCATTCCAGAAATCATTAGCCTTGCCAACCAGAAATTTGACCAAAAAGCCCTTGACTCCACTCCTAGTTTCCCAGTTAGCCAATACCTCTTCTTTGGTCAAGGGGAGAATTGCAGCAATCTCTTCAGGCCTAGGAGTCTTTTCCAAACCGGTGAAAGGAATTTGTTCCAAGACAGGGATCCCAAGCAAATAGGAGAATTCTTCCAGGGTAGGAACCAGCTGGAAGTCTTGAAAGGTGAAACAATGATACAGAGGGTCATAAAACTGGGTTAGAACACTGATCAATTGTTGGTACCATTTTGCAGTGATCAAGCCAAGGAGAGAACCATGTCTGTTGATGAAGGAGGAGGTGTTTTGAATCCTACCAACCAAATCCTTGAGCAAAGTTGGTGGTTGAACAAAGTTGAGCCGGATAGTATTCCTACGCGCGGGCATCATGATGTCCTACAAAACAGAGCAAAGATGAAACTTTTTTGTCTTTGAAATGGGTTAGTCCTTTATTCAGGATGCATGCAATGGTATGATGGCATGATGCTATGATGAAGCACACCACAAGTATTCACACAGGCAAACATGATAAGGCACACAAGTCACACAAGACAACCCTTAGGTTTCAGGCCAGCATGAAGTTTAGGTATTACCCTCTTTTAATTTCGTTGGTTAAAACCTGTCCTATCAAAAGTAACCGGGTTCTAGAGGATCTCAAATCATTGACTACCCTCAATCGGTCATAACTCCAGCATCGCAATCTTTTCTTGCGGCCAGAACCATCTCGAGAGTTTAGCCTCAATGAGTGTAGCATACTGCTACTGTCCTAATAGCCAAGTTGGTCAATTTAGGGTTCTAAGGTTGGTTGGTGTTTAATGACTCCTTAGAAGACCTATATTCTCCTCATTGCAACACAAGGGATATAGGTACAGACCAAGGTGCCACACCAACGTAGCCACTGCTTGACCCATGTCGGTCTACGCCGGACAGGTCCCTCACAGATTATGCTACCTAAAAAGGGTATTTCCCAGATCCGGGTTAGGATCTATGAAACTCCGATGCAAAACCCACAAATATAAAAGCAAACAAAGCAAACAATTGAAAACAAAGGTGATCTAAGCCCTAAGGTTACTCCACTTTTAAAATTATTCCCCAGAAGAGTCGCCAGTTCTGTGATACGGTGGGAGAACTGACTATGGTTTTGCGTTTATTTTCGCAAATGTTTCGGTTGAGCAAGAGTCGCCACCGACTTTTTATTTTATCCTAAGGAAAGGTTAAAAAGCACAGCAAAAACCTTTTGAGATGTTTTCTTTGGGTTCGGGGAGTAGGTTATAGAAAGGGAAGGTATTAGCACCCTTTCTATCCATGGTTATCCATGGGCTCTTAGTTACTTGCTTAGATCACTTGCCTTTTGTTTTCAATTGTTTGAAATGGTGCTTGTGTGTGTGAGTTTGAAAATGTTTTGAAAAGAAGCCAATGTGGTGGCAACCTTTGCAATGATCCATGTGGGGATGTATACAAAGATGTATGTTTTTTGAAAAGGTTTTCATTTGTTTTGGAAAGTTGTTTTGAAAGTGTTGTGTGGTTTGGTTTTAGAAAATAGGCAAGTGTTTTGTTTTTGCAAGTTTTGATTCAAGTAACTAAGAGGTTATCTACTCCTAAATTTCTCAAAGTTTATTGCTATGTTTTAACCCTTTTAATAAGTTTGTTCCACCATTGTATTTGGTGGACAATCTCATGTTAGGATGTGAAAGGGACGGGCGCGGGTCATCGTCAAGACCATAATTGCAATGGTGCCAAGTATCTTTGGGCAATTTTCCTTAAGGGACTTGATCATTTGATTTGGCAACATTTTGAAAGCGTCATCGAGGGACTATGATCGTTTGATTTGTGTTTGTTTTGCCCAAAGAGACCTAACATGCAATATGGCCCAATTTTGAAAGGCAACAAGTGGAGTACCCTAGGGGGTGCAAGTGTGATTTGTGTGTCCATTTTCATGCTTGTTTATCTTGAAATTAGGTCAAAACTATTTTCGTTGTTTTTTCGCATACAAACCCTAATTCTAACATGGTATAGTTAGCAAGCAATAAAGTGCGAAAATAAATTTACTAAGCTATTACAAAACCATATATGGGAAGGGGGGTACAAATGTTCAAATGGGAATTTTGACAAGGAATTTAAACCTAAACTATTACATCAATATTGAATTATTTACAAGATAATTTAATTGCACAATTTAAATAAGATAAGAATAAGTATGAAAGATGCAAAAAATGGTTTTTTGTATGTATGAAAAAAAGTATTTTTATGTGTCAAAATAAACAAAAAGAAAAGTATTATTTTTTGGAGTTTTTTCATGTTTAGGGTTAAACCCTAATTCTATTAAATAAAATGTATTATTTATTCAATATACACAATATTTATTATTTATATACAAAAATAAAATAAAATGAAGTATATTTGTAAAAATGTATTTTTAGTGTTAAATATTAACAACATAAAAATATGTATATTTTTGGCATTTTATTCTAAGTATACTAATATATATGTATTTATTTGTATTATTTACAAATTATTTTAAATATGCACAAAATAATAATATTTAATTTTTATGAAAAAAAGCATATTTCACATAAAATATTTTCAGAATATAAAATGAAATAAAATAAAAATAAAAATGTATTTACACTATTTTAACATTTTTTAAATAAAAGTATATCTATTTACTTATTTATGTTCAAATAACTAGTCTAACCAAATAAATATCTAATAAATAGGAAAATGGTACAAAAAATTATTTTTATATTTTTTATATGATGAGGAAAAATAAATAAGTCAAGCCAAAAAAGAAAAGTCAAAAAAATCATTAAAATGAACAAAATGGGCTTAGGGGGTTTAGAAGTAAAAAGAGTGTGTGAAAAGAAAATACAAAAACAGGCGCAACCCAGATAACCTTTCTTCAACCTCTGGCCAAACAATGTCAAAAAACGTGCGCCTGGTTCACTGATTCAAACATCCTGATTCCTGGCTTTTTAATGAAAACTCATAACATCAAAAATGTTCAGCATCAAGAGACGAATTCATGGATATAAAGAACTTGTCTTAACTCTCTAAGATGAGGGAGAATTTCCTCTCCCCCAATTTCTGACCTAGCTTTTTATCAATGTTCAGGCTCAAAATTCTTGCAGCACACATAATATAAATGAAATCTAATTATATGGGCATGTTCAGGGCTATGATTGTGACATGTTTCCTTCACAAACCTAAAGCTAACAATGCCTAATAAGAGAGATACGAGTTCATGAACTTACCTGTTCAGTTGAAGTTCTATCTGGCAATGGAGAAGCTTTCAGTGCAAGGTGATGATTGGTATAGCTTCCTTGAGGTCCAGGGATGCTATTCCAAGCTTTACTTTGTCTTGAAAGCTTTTGAATCGTGCTAGAGTACTTCACCTGCAAATCAGAAAAGTGAAAATGGTGGAACTAGTTAGAGGAGTTACAGGTCGTGTTTTAGGTTTTGGTTAGCTTGCATAGATGATAGGGAAGGTGTGTGAACTGGTTTGGGCAAGAAAGCTTGAGAGGAAAGAGAGATGGCACTCAAACTGCAGGCCCTGCCCTGTTCTTGCAGTTTGAAGGTGATTTTGGGAATGGGAGTGTATGAGGGATGTTAGGGTCGTGTTTTAGCTTAGGATCAATGTTTGGAATATGTTTGATATCTTTTTCTAAGGCCCCCTTGACTGATATGGAAGTTGGTACAAGTTATGCTATGTTTCTTGAACTTTAAGCAAGCAATGGTCACTTTGTGCTTCTAGCCTGTACAGGCTCCCATACTATGTTGCATACATTGGCCTTGATCAGTGCAATGTGTCTCATAACTTGTGCCAAGAAGATTTCAAGTGTACTTGCTTGGATTTGCATTTGACATAAAGTGAAACTTTTCTAAAATGGATATTATGCTTTATCTATAAATGGATTAATCTTCTAGGCAATGCTTGAACACACAAAACATGGTCTTGGCACAAAGGTTTGGCATTAAATTTATGAGTGTAATTGAGATAAAAGGCTTGTAATCAAGTGGCATGCTGAGTTTTGAAAATGCATAGTGTTATGAACATGCCTTGGCCAAGAACAAAAGTGACTTTTTGCCATATTGCAAAATTCGATTCTCCCTAACCATGAGGTTGTTTGAGAAGTTCTTGGACATTTTGGAAAGCTTGGAATGTGTACTACAATCCATCTTTGAAATGCAAATTGAAATTCCAAGTGGAAGTGTATGGAAAATGGCCTTGAAGTTAGGTAGAAAACCTTGTCAAAATAGGTTAAAATTTCACTAAGTTAAGAATGGTTTAGTATCCTTATTCCAAAAATTGTAACTTGAGATACAAGCTTCATTTGGGAAAAATTTGTGAATAAAAGTTGTAGATTATGCAACATGCTACAACTTTCATGTTTTGACTTTTGTTTGAATCCAAATGAATCTTGGTGAGAAAGTGGGGAAAAGTTGGGAAAAAATTAGGGTTTTCCATAACTTAGAAAAATTCTAAGTTATGAAAAATTCCCATTTCAAACCCTAATTTGCATTTCTTGATTTCTTGGTGAACAAGTTTCATGATTTGGCATGTTTTGATGAAAAATGAATCTTGACCCTTGATTTTGACCAAAAAGTCAAAGTTTGACTTTTCAGTATACAGTCAAAATTGATCAATTGACTGGGAAATTCAACTGTCAATCTTGTGTACTTGGGATCTTTTGAACTTGTTGAGCATGTAAAGATAATTCCATGGGGCTCTTGAGTCCATATGTGAGCTTGGTTTGCCATTGGTTAGGTCAAACAGTCAAAAATTGCCTTGGTGCAGTCAAAACCCTAAAAATGACCATTTTGCCCTTTTGATGATCTGATCAAATTTCTTGAGGAATTTGTGATCCAAACTTGATCAAATGGTACATGTGAGTTCATAATGTTGATGTGGGTCAATTTTCATGAGATTTGACTGTCAATTGGCCACAATTGATTTTTTCCCCAATACAGTTGATTTCTAGGTCAACTGTCCAATTGACTGGGCAAAATTTGGAATCAAGACCTGAAACTTGGTATGGATAAACTTGGGAGTCCAACATGAAGCATGAAAGTCATCTTAGGCATTTTAGGTCAAAATATCCTTGTGCAATCACAAACCCTAATTTGGGTCAACAGTGCAAGGAGAAGTCTTGAGCAGAGGGAACCCTAATTGGATCTTGAGCTCCAGGGGTTTTGTGATGAGAAAATGTTGAGGAAATGGGAGGGCAAATTTTGGGGTACAACAGGTTGGATACCGATATTGTGGTTCACCATCTTCCTACCAAGGAAGATTGTCCTCCAGTGAAACAGAAGGTCCGCCGAATGCGCCCGGATATGTCTGAGAAAATCAACGCTGAAGTGATGAAACAGTTTGATGCCGGTTTTCTAGCAGTTACTTCTTAACCAAAGTGGGTAGCCAACGTGGTTCCAGTGCCGAAGAAGGATGGTAAGGTTCGAATGTTTGTTGACTATAGGGATCTGAACACGGCAAGTCCCAAGGATGATTTCCCTCTGCCTCATATCGACGTTCTGGTTGATAACACCACACAACATAAGGTCTTTTCCTTTATGGATGGTTTCTCCGATTATAATCAGATTAAAATGGCTCCCGAAGATATGGAGAAGACAACCTTTGTTACTCAATGGGGTACCTTTTGCTACAAGGTTATGCCGTTTGGATTGAAGAATGCTGGGGCAATGTATCAGCGCGCCATGGTCGCTTTGTTCCACGACATAATCCATCATGAGATTGAGGTATATGTTGACGATATGATTGCAAGGTCCCGGACGGAGGAAGAGCACCTTGACCATCTTCAGAAGCTATTTGACAGGTTGAAGTTGTACAAGCTGAGGTTAAACCCGAACAAGTGCACCTTCGGGGTGAGATCTGGTAAGCTGCTGGGTTTCGTTGTGAGTGACAAAGGTATTCAAGTGGATCCTGCAAAGGTGAATTCTATACAGGAAATTCCATCTCCCCGAACAGAAAAAGAAGTCAGAGGCTTTCTAGGACGTCTGAACTACATTGCTCGATTCATCTCACACCTGACTGCTACTTGTGATCCAATCTTCAAGCTACTGAAAAAAGATCAAGTGGTAAGATGGAACGATGAATGTCAGGCCGCTTTCGAAAGGATCAAAGAGTATCTCCAAGAGCCACCCATTCTGATGCCTCCAGTTGAAGGGAGACCCTTGATCTTATACTTGACAGTACTCGACAACTCAATGGGGTGTGTACTGGGTCAGCATGACGAGTCTGGACGAAAAGAGCATGTTATTTATTACCTTAGCAAAAATTTTACCGACTGTGAGACCCGATACTCACTGCTCGAGAAAACTTGCTGCACTTTGGCATGGGCTACTCGCCGACTGAGACAGTATATGCTGACTCACACTACTCTTTTGATATCAAAAATGGATCCAATCAAGTATATCTTCGAGAAGCCTTCCTTGTCCAGAAGAATAGCAAGATGGCAGATGATCTTGACTGAGTATGACATTCAATACACAACCCAGAAAGCAATCAAGGGAAGTGTGTTGGCATATCATTTGGCACATCAGGCAGTGGATGATTACCAGTCTATGAACTTTGAATTCCCATATGAGAATATCATGATAGTAACTGACTGTGAAGAACCTGGACCGGATGAAGGACCTGAGGAGGGATCCTGATGGTCTATGTACTTTGATGGAGCTTCAAACTCTTTGGGTAATGGCATTGGCGCCGTGATCATATCTCCTAAGGGCTCTCATACTCCGTTCATTGCCCGACTCTGTTTCAACTGCACCAACAATATGGCGGAGTATGAAGCGTGCATCATGGGTCTTGGAGCAACAATTGACCTAAGGATTAAGTTCTTGAGTGTGTTCGTAGATTCCGCTCTCGTGATTAGTCAGATCAAAGGAGAGTGGGATACGAAACACCCAAATCTTATTCCTTATAAGGAGTATGTGTTGACATTGCTTCCGCACTTCGAGGAGATAACTTTTGAACACTTCCCAAGAGAGGAGAATCAGTTGGCGGACGCGCTGGCTACAATGTCTTCTATGTTCAAAGTCAATTGGGACAACGAAGCTCCCTGGATTATCATTGAAAGGATAGACGAACCTGCACATTGCTGTGACATTGAGACTGAAGAGGCAGCAGAAAAACCCTGGTTTCATGAGGTGAAGAGATATCTTGAAGCTCAGGAGTACCCCGAGGGTGCATCTATTAATGATAAGAAATTCTTGAGGAGGTTCGCGACGAAGTTCTTCATCAGTAATGGTATCCTTTACAAGCGTAACCATGATTTAACCTTGCTACGATGTGTGGATAAGAACGAGGCAGAAAGGATCATGGTAGATTTACATGAAGGTACTTTCGGGACTCATTCCAGTGGACACACCATGGCAAAGAGGATCCTACGGGCAGGATATTATTGGTCCACTATGGAAGCCGACTGTTATTAGCATTCTCGGACCTGTCACAAGTGCCAAGTCTATGCTGATAAAGTGCACATACCTCCAGTTCCTCTGAATGTCTTGACAGCTTCGTGGCCTTTTTCAATATGGGGCATCGACATGATCGGCGAGATCAGACCTACTGCATCCACCGGGCATCGTTTCATCCTGGTAGTAATTGATTACTTTACGAAGTGGGTTGAAGCGGCTTCCTTTGCTACAGTGACCAAGAACGTCGTGGCACGTCTCATTCGGCACAATCTGATTTGTCGATATGGTGTACCAGAGAGGATCATTACAGACAATGGTACAAATCTCAATAATAAGATGATCACCGAACTCTGCAAACAGTTCAAGATACAACATCACAACTCTTCTCCCTAGCGGCCGAAGATGAATGGGGATGTAGAAGCGACTAATAAAAATATCAAGAAGATTGTGCAGAAGATGACGGTGACATACAAAGACTGGCACGAGATGTTACCATTTGCTCTTCATGGGTACCATCAGCACTGAAAGGTCTTAATATTCCCCAGCGGAGTATAAGAATATTCCCTGGCAGAATGCAAAATATCCCCCAGTGGAGTCTGAAATTTTTCCAGCGCAGTCTGAAAAAGCTTCCCCAGTAGAACTTGGAGAATCATCCCCATTAAACTTTGGAAGACTGTCCCCAGCAAGTTCAAAGGATTATCCCCATAAGAGTCTAAAAGGGTATCCCAAGTGAAGTCGCAACTGAAGGGTCATCCCCGGTGGAGTTCTTTCCTTTCACAAACAAGAGGTCAATCCCCAACAGGATTCAGTATCACCAGCAATGGTAATTCATCCCCGGTGGAATTTATCAGTGGAATCCTCATCAGAGCATCTCTTCCCCGCAGAGTAATCTCCTTATCAGTTTATTCCCCGACGGAGTTATCCTCTCCTGCAGGTTTATTCTCACAGTCATCTTAATTCGCCATCCCCAGCGGAAACGAAGAATTCAACTTTCTCTCTAGCAGCTATCTGAGATTTATTTTCCCCAGCTAAAAGCATTACATTTCCATACATCATGACACATGCATATACGCATCATACAACACAATCTCATTTATTTTGAGAACATCACTGTTTGATACATATCATACATTTCATACAGCTAACCTTTACCTTTCAGGAAGGATGCAGTTAAATTCAAAGCTATGAAGCTTTTACTCCAGTCGAATTACTGACCGGTTCTTAAATCTCAACTGAATTATCCTCAGTTGAATTACAGATAAGGTTCTAAATCTCGGTAAAGTTCCTCCGTCGAAGTATGGACGAGTCCTTAAATCTCAACAGAATTATTCTCGGTTGAATTACAGACAAGTCCTAAATCTCGATGAAGATGTTTCCCTCAGTCGAAGTACTGACCGGTTCTTAAATCTCAACTGAATTATCCTCGGTTGAATTATAGATAAGGTCCTAAATCTCGGCAAAGTTCCTCCGTCGAAGTATGGACGAGTTCTTAAATCTCAACAGAATTATCCTCGGTTGAATTACAAACAAGTCCTAAATCTCGATGAAGATGTTTCCCTCAGTCGAAGTACTGACTGGTTCTTAAATCTCAACTGAATTATCCTCGGTTGAATTACAAATAAGGTTCTAAATCTCGGCAAAGTTCCTCCGTCGAAGTATGGACGAGTTCTTAAATCTCAACAGAATTATCCTCGGTTGAATTACAGACAAGTCCTAAATCTCGATGAAGATGTTTCCCTCAGTCGAAGTAATGATCGGTTCTTAAATCTCAACTAAATTATCCTTGGTTGAATTACAGATAAGGTTCTAAATCTCGGCAAAGTTCCTCCGTCGAAGTATGGACGAGTTATTAAATCTCAACAGAATTATCCTCGGTTGAATTACAGACAAGTCCTAAATCTCGATGAAGATATTTCCCTCAGTCAAAGTACTGACCGATTCTTAAATCTTAACCAAATTATCCTTGGTTGAATTACAAATAAGGTTCTAAATCTCGGCAAAGTTCTCCTACGTCGAAGTACAGACAGTTCCTAAATCTCAACAGAGTTTTCTCAGTTGAATTACGGGCGAGTTCTTAAATCTCGATGAAGATGTTTCCCCCCAGTTGAATTACGGACAAGTTCTTAAAACTCAGCAGAGATGTTCTCTCAGTTGAAGTACAGGCAAGTCCCTAAATCTCAACAAAGATCAGACTTCCCCAGCGGAATCTTCTACAACAACAAGTATGCAAGTTCTCGCTAAGGAATCTCTTATGCGATCGACACTCCTACAGATGGGATCTTTAAGCCCATCCCCTCGCCAACAATCTCCAAATGGTATCTGTAAGCCCACTCCCGACATCACAAGGCTGATACCACTTCATACGAGTGCAAATTTCTGGGCACTCTAATGTTCAATCATCTTCCACCTTCGGATCACGAAAGGCATGAAAGCCAATCTACATCCTCAGGTTTAAGAAGATTGAATAGGGGAAGCTGTTGTACCCCAAAATTTTCCCTCCCATATTTCTCAAAATATTGCAAGGAAAATCTCCAAGTTGCCCAAGGTTGCTCAAAAGTTGGTCAGACAAGCTATCTCCTAAGGCAGTCTACCCCAAATTAGAGTTTTGTGTTGCATCAAGATCTTTGAGTCCAAATGACCTCAAGTACTCCCCAATTTCCTAATATGTTCTCAAGATCATCCATGTCAAATTTCAAGACTTGCAGAGGAAGTTTGCTCAGTCAATTGCTCAAAGGTCCAAAAATCGACTATGCTAGGGCAAAAGTCAACTGTGACCTATATATAGTCAAACTTCAAGATTTTTGGTAAAAATTCTCATTTTGAAGGATATTTCATCATTTGATCAAAGTTTTATCATGATTCATCAAGGATTGCTCAAAATTCATCAAGCCTCAAAAGTTGCTAAATTAGGGTTTTACAGGAAAAGTCAACTCAACTTTGACCAAGCATAACTTTCTCATACTTTATGAGAAATGAACCATCCAAAGCTCATTTTGAAAAGGATGCAATTACCTACAATCCATCTTCACACCCCAAGATCAAAAAATGCACTCACAAGAAGTTATGAATTTGGACATTATAGGTCCTTTTTGAAAGTCAACAAAAACACATTTTTTGTCAAAGCTTATAACTTAAGCATGGAATATCAAAATGAGATGAGACCAAAAGGGTTAGTTAGAAGACGCATCAATCTTTCTAAAACGTCCAAGAATACTTCCAAAAGTTCAAAATTGAAGAAGTTATGCATTGTTCAAGTTGGACATTTTTGCGAATTGCCAAAAGTCAACTATCCCCATAACTTCAAATTTTGTCAAATAGGCCCATTCTTTTCCACTTGATTTGAGCTTGCATTGTTGCCTACGTGTCCTAGCTTCATCCATGAGCCCATATTTCATTTTTATTATTTAATTTAATTTTTAATTGAATTTATTCATTTTAAATCAAATAAAATCATAGAAAATCCAAAGAATTAATAACTCATGATTTTCTGATTGTTTTAGGTTTTGTTCACAGCTAGCATCACCATCAAATTCGTATCAAGCCAAATCATGTGCAAAAAGATCCAAATCAAATCAAATTTGGAAGGTTTTCAATGGAGATTAAATCACATTAATGTGCATTGATATGGAGGGATTTGGTCCATGATTCTTACCCTAATGCAAAGCACATTACATAAGCAAGCAAAAGCATACGAAATCAGGGTTGGAAGCTGTGAAGAGAGGCAGAATAAAAGTGCAAAAATTCACAAAAAAGTGAGAGATCAAAGTTTGGATTAGATGCCGTTTCAGGACACGAGACTTGTTCCAATCGCTTCCAGGGCATTCACACAAGCTACCTGGATCCAAAGCAAGCGTTTTCAGACGTCCAAACGCGCTGGAAGTGTCACGTAACCCAGCTCTGTTCTTGAAATCGAAACTCACCATTCTTGCATCCATTGAACAAAATAATTTCATATTTATAATCACAAGAACATTTGCAAGCTTTTGGTATTAGCGAATTGCATTTATATGATCTGTAGCAAGAATCACCATAATTAGGGTTCTTGGAGTTTTTTTCTGGGCTTTCTGTTTCAGGTGCAATTGGTCCATATAAAGGACATGGTTGAGATCAGGAGATCGTGACGAGTTCAACCATGTTCTTGGAAGTTATTTACATTGCTTGAGGATGATTTTAGGAGTGAGCTGCGTTTTTAGCTGCGGATTCTAATCCGCAGGTAATATTACAGTAGTGGGAGGACAGGGACGAAGAGCTTTCACTCGCCCATTGGACCATTCAAACGAAACGCGCGCTTTTTTTTTGTTTTGCTGGCAATTATTTTGTTTTGATATATTATTATTAGTATGTGTTATATTAACAATTGAAACAGTTTGGCTTAGTGGTGGACAAAGCACATGTTTTCCCTTCAGGACCTGGGTTCGAAGCCCAGGTCCCTCACTTTCTCAATATTTTTGTTCTTCAGGTGATTCAATGCATTCTCTATCTTACAACCTACCATGCGCCATCATTCATCCAATTTCCAGATGGCCAAAGGCCAAATCTGAGGGTCCATGATTGAAGGTCCACCATAGTCCAGGTCAATGCATGCATACTAGATTCCAGAAAGTCAAAAAGGCCAGCACTAATGGGCAAAGGAATTGCTACTCACACCACAAAAACAGACCCAATTCCTTATTCCCTTTATATTTTCTTTAATTATTTTATGTACTTTATTTTATTTTATCTAATTGCTAACCAATCGTAAAATTTCTTTTTATCAAATAAAATCACAAAAAAATATTTTTTTATTTCAATCAAAATTTTAACTTTTATTTTTTCTTAATAAATTTATTAATTAACTAGGGTTTTAATTAGAAAACTTTAATTTATGTTTTGTAAATAATTTTAATTAATTAGATTTAATTAGATATTAATCACCAATTTAATTAATTTTATTTTTCTTTCCTAAATAATCAAAAACTCCAAAAAAAAAATTATTTTTATTAATTAATTAATTTAATTTAATTTAGTAATTAATTTAGGTTATTTCTTTCTTAAAATAAAAAACAACAAAAAGATATTTTCTTTAACCAAAAGGGTCAAAACCCTAATCATGCGCTCGATTTAATTTCCCGCACACGTTACTTATTTTTATCCAATAATGTACTTGCTCCCGGATTGTAATAGTTAAATAGGAAGGTTAATTATTTTTATCGCTTTATTTTATTTTTCAAAAGGGTTTGTCTTTGGCGATGTAAATACCCGATGCCTTGTAATTTAAATTCCGTATTTTATTTCCGCAAATTATAACTGCTAGATGTTTGATAATAAGGTTTGCATGACAAGATTGAATGTTAATCTTAAAATCAAATTAGATCGCCCTTAACATGTACAAAGATGAAAATAACTGAAAACGACACACTCGCACATGCGCACTCCTAGGGTACACCCCACTTGGTTACCTTCGTACGTGGTCATTGAGTATAGGTCGTTTTAGAGGTCATCCTCTTGTCTAAAAGATCATAGTCGCTTCGAAACGATTGCCTCAGATATTGTTGCCTCAAACAAATGATCTAAGACATTAGGGTTACCGCTAAGGCATCCTAACATTGCTTTGGTGACCATAAGTCCCGCATTCGAATTGATCCTCAAACTCCAACGACGATGTTACCTACTCATCAATAGTGGGATAGTATTGCCTAAAGGAAATTAGCATAGAACGATTCCTTTTTCGAGTAGGTAGATGGTTCTTAGATACTTGCTCTTTCAAAAAACAAAAACTTTTCACACTTACACACTTTTCGAACAAAGTTTTCAAAATACTTCATTACACTCTTGAGGACAGAAGCAAGAGTTAAATCAAAGTTTTAAAACAATTTTTTTTTCCAAACCCACAAGCACAAAGAAAGCAATTTTGAAAACAATTGAGCAAGTACCTAAGAGCCCATGGATAACTACGGATAGAAAGGGTGCTAACACCTTCCCTTTCTATAATCTACCCCCCGAACCCGAGAGATATCTCGAAAAAGGAATTTTTCTGTGCTTTTTTCCTTTCCTTGTTGGATAAAATAAAAGTCGGTGGTGACTCTTGCTTACCGCGACATTTTGCGAATACAAAACGCAAAATGCAAACTAGCATTCCAAAAAACAGTCAGTTCTTCACACCGTATCACAATAACCAAAAACACAATAACCAAAAACACCAAAATATTTCATAATCACATGTTTTATTTTATTTCTTTGATAACAAACAAGATCAAAACATTTTCTTACGTAAACTTATTTCTTAACAAAAACAAAACAAGTCCATTTTACATTTATTGTATACTATTTCAATATGGTTGTAATAGATAATTAGGACTTTAATTTCTTGCAATCCCCATTTGTAAATTTGTACACCCCATCCCCCTAATGATGTAATAGTGTAGGACTTTATTTTTCCCGCACTTTTATTGCTTTCATATATTGTTAGTAATTAGGGTGTGTATGGCAAGATAAAAACAACAAATAGACAACCCAAAAATCAAAGACTAAATGCATGCAATAAAACACACTATTCACACATGCACCCTTAGGGTAATCTCACTTGTTGCCTATCGGAAAATAGTCATGTCCCTCAAACATGGGCGTTCTAGCTAAGACCCTCGATAAAATATCGTAGTCCCTCGATGACTCACAATGTTGCATTTGGTAAACAATCTAGTCCCTAAACGATATTTCTAAAACGTCTCACACTCGTCCCTTCACATCCAACAATGGGGCTCCTTATCAATCAATGGTAAGATAGCAACATCTAAAGGAGGAAGAAAATAATATTTAAGATCTTTTGAGTAGGTAGATTCGCTCCTAGTTTCTCGCTTGCTCACAACAAAAACATTTTATACACTAACACTTTCACTTTGAATTTTTTCAAAAGACAACACTTTGTATGCGTTCTTATAGAAACGAGAGTCATTACATAGAAGACACCTTTTCAAAATCTCTTTCAAAAAACATGTTCCCCAAACACCTCTTTGAACTATTTTCGAACCAAACATTTTTGTACGTGTTTTTATAGGAACGAGAACCATTACAAAAAACATTTTCAAAATACTTTCAAAAACCCACACCACAAGCACACATTCAAACAAAAGCAAGTGATCTAGCAAGCAACTAAGATCCCATAGATAACTACGGATGAAAAGGGTGCTAATACCTTCCCTTTTCATAATCTACCCCCCGAACTCAAGAAACAATCTCAAAGGTATTTCCTGTTCTTTTCAACCTTTCCTTTTGGATAAAAGAAAAGTCGGTGGCGAATCTTGTTAACCGCAACATTTGCGATCAAATGCAAAAAAACGATCAAGTCAGTTCTCCCACCGAGTTACAAGATGTTATGATGCATGATGTTATGTTTGAACAATTTAATTACACACAAGCACACACACACACACAAGACCTTAGGTTTATGCTTGCATGAGGCTTATAGCCAAATGCCCTCTTGACGTATAGTTGGTTCAACCTATCTTAGAAAAGTAACCGGGTTCTAAGGATTCTCAATATCATTGATTTTTCTTTATCAGGCATTGTTTCAGCTCAAGTGATCTTTTCTCGCGGTAGAAATATCCCGAAAGTCCGATCTCAACGAGTGTAGCATTGAGTATCAACCAATCCCCAACTTTATACCAAGGTCGGCTATCTCACTACTTTCTAATGTCCAAGTTTGTTCAACTAAGGTTCTAAGGCCCATTAGTGCTTTTTGACACCACGCAGCGACCCCGTATTCTCCTCGATTTAACACAAGAGATATCAGTACCAAACAAAGTGTCACGCTAATGCAACTATCGTTTTAACCATATCAATTTATGTTGTACAGTCTCCACGATCTATTGTTGCTTATCTAAAAGTATGCCCCAAGATTCGGGTGTAGGATCTTTACAACTAAACTCAAGCAAAAAACCCTTTAAAGATAAAGCAATCAAAGCATACAAGGAAAGAAAATTAAATATGACCTAATCTCTAAGGTAACCCCACTTTTTAACATTCCCCAGTAGAGTCGCCAGTTCTTTGGTATGGTGGCAGAACCGACTGTTATACTGGTTTTGCGTTTATGTTCATAAATGTTGCGGTAAGCAAGAGTCGCCACCGACTTTTCTTTTATCCAACAAAGGAAAGAGTGAAAAGAACAAAAAAGACCTTTCGAGATGTTTACCGAGTGTTGTACCCCAAAATTTCCCCTCCCATTTTTACTCAAAGCATGCTCCTTGAGATCCTCAATTGCTCAAGGTTGACCAAGAATTGATCAGACAAATTCTCCTCCTAAGCAATGAACCTCTAGCTAGGGTTTCACTTTTCATAAATATGTGTGAGCTCCAAAGGTCCCAAATATTTTCCATGGTCCTATTATGCCTTCAAGATTGTCCATGACAAATTTCATGCCTCCCACTACAAGTTTACTCATTCAATTGCCCAAATACTTGAAAATCAATGGTGCTAGGTCAAAAGTCAATTGTGGCCCATATACAGTAAAATATCAATATTTTTGGTCAACATAAATATTTTGAAGTGATGTACATCATTTGATCAAGGGTTGATCATGATTCCTCAAGAAATGCTCATAATCTATCAAAAGTAAAAAATTGCTAAATTAGGGTTTCTATAGGAAAAGTCAACTGAACTTTGACCAGGCATAACTTCCACATACTTCATCCATTTTCCCCCTACCAAAACTCATATTGAATAGAATCTCATTCGCTACAACTTCTCTTCAGCCCCCAAGTCCAAGAAATGCACCATTTGAAAGATACAAGCTCATACATTACAGGTCATTTTCATAAAGTCAACAAAAGTCACTTTTTTCTAAGACCTTTTACATCAAGATAATATCTTCAAATACAAAATTTATCAAAATAGGGATTGAAGTATACACCTTGGGATTTCCAAAAACTCCGAGATCATTATCATGAGATCAAAATTGAGCAAGTTATGACTTGCCCAATTTGGGAAATTTTGGAAAATTTCAAGAAAAGTGCATTGAGCAAATTTGAACTTTTAAGGCAATGACATAACTTTTTGGTCTTCAAACAGTTTCATGACCTCATGAAGAGCCCCTAATCTCATTTTTACCATGCCTTGCGTTTTTTACTTATTTTGTACATATTTATTTTAATTTATTTCAAATAAATATAAAATAAAATGTATAAAATAATTAGAAGTATGCCTTGGCATGTGGGCTGATGTTTTGAACAACTTAAAGGCCCATGAATTTATTGCTAGCATGTCTAAGTTCATCCAAATTCAAAAAGGGACAAAATTCCACACCTTTGTCAAAGCTACAATACTTTGTTTATGGCTCTTAAAGAACATGATCAAGGTTGTTTAAACCATTAGCTTCTTGTCCCCTCCCTCCTCTCTATATAAAGAACATATTAGTAAGCATTAGAAATGGATACAAATCTGTGATACGGTGGGAGAACTAACTTGGTTGTTTTGTGTTTTATCGCAAATGTTGCGGTTAGCAAGAGTCGCCATCGACTTTTCTTTTATCCAAAAAGGAAAGGTGAAAAAGCACAGGAAAGACCTTTGAGATTGTTTCTTGAGTTCGGGGGATAGATTATGAAAAGGGAAGGTATTAGCACCCTTTTCATCCATGGTTTTCCATGGGCTCTTAGTTACTTGCTAGATCACTTGCTTTTGTTTGAAAATGTGCTTTGTGTGGTTTTTTGAAAGTATTTTGAAAAGGCGCCATCATTTAGGCAAACTTTGTAATGATTCTCGTTCGTAAGAATGTATACAAAGTGTTGGTGTTTTGAAAATGTTTTCAAGTTTGAAAGATGTTTTTGAAAGTGTTGGTGTTTGTTTTAAAAATAGCAAGGATGTTTTTGGTTTTGAAATTGAGCAAGCAACTAGAAACAATCTACCTACTCAAAAGTATTTCATGTTTATTTCCTCTTTCCTTTAACATTGTTATTTTACCATTGATTTGATAAGTAACCCTATCTTTGGATGTAAATGGGACGGGCATGGGTCATCGTATAACCATGATTAGCAATGTTTCAAGGTATCTTAGCATCTTTCGTTGAGGACTAAGATCATTTTGAAAAGGCAACATAGATAGCGTCATCGAGGGACTATGATCTTGTATTTTTGCTTGTTTTTGCTAAGATACCTCACATGCATAATATGACCATTTTTATAAGGCAACCAAGTGGATTTTACCCTAGGGGTGCTTTTGTGCAAGTGTATTGATTTTCATGCTTTGTTTAGTCTTTGATTAGGGTTTGCTACTTGTTGATTTTATCTTCTCATACAAACCCTAATTACTAAGCATTTATATAAAACGATAAATTGCGAAAAGTAAAATTACTACGCTATTACATCATTAGGGGAGGGGGGTGTACAAATTTACAAATGGGGATTGCAAGAAAATTAAACCTAATTATCTATTACAACGATATTGAATATTGTACAAAATTGAAAATAAAATGCAAGAATATAAATGGAAAAAGAAATGATTTTTGTTGTTTTTTATGAAAGGGGTTTTTGTCTTGACCTAATTAAAGAAATGGTTAATTAAAATTAAATGAAATTAACTTAAACCAATTAAGAAAAGAAATTAATTTGAAAAGTATTTTTAGGGTTTTTTTATGAAAAGGTTTTAAATTAATGAAAATAAAATGAAGATTAATTAGTTAAAATAAACCTAAGTTCTAAATTAATTTTAACTAAGAAAATAAAATAATATACTAATTTATCCTAAGTCTAAAAATTAATTATTTAAGAAAAAAAGGAATTAATTTGTTTTAAGAAAATATTTTTTAGTCTTTTTGTTTTATGGAAAAAAAAAATAAGTATAAATAATAAATAAAAATATATTTTTTGGATTTTTTTATTAATAAAAATGATAATAATAATAATAATAATAATAAAAATATTAAAGAAGAAAAGAAATAAAAAAAATAAGAAAAAAAGAAAATAATTAAAGAAATTTGGGCCAGGGGTGCACAAGCAAATCATAGTCAGCAAAAGAAAAAAAAATAAAAGGCCCAAATATTGAAAGCCCAGGCGCTACAAACAAACAAAAAAAATGTGAAAATGTAAAAAGAAAAAGCAAAAGGCAGCGCTGGGTCTTGAACCCGTGACCTTGAGGTTACTAGCGCGCTGCCTTACCACTGGGGTGACTGTACATCCGTTAATATAACTGAATCGATAAATATATAATACAAAATGCGCCCTGATTACATTTCATCTTCAACCTCCAGCCAAAGGACCTATATCTTCTTCATCTCTCAACAAAAATGAAAAGTTCAAACATGAAAGTTGTGGCATTTCTTCTCACGAACCCAACCATGTAAATAACTTAAGCTAACATTCAAAGATGAATGAGAATTTTTCTGGCCCTAATTCAAAACCTAAAAATTTCAGAAAACTTCAACTCTAAAATTCTCTAAGCTCAGGCCATATAAATTCAAACTATGGATATGTACAGCTTTGTGACAATGGTATCTACATTTTATCTTTACAAATGCAAGCCTAACAATGCCTAAATATAAAAGTAGAATTTCAATAAAAATACCTCAAAACTGGAAATCGTGAAATGGATTTGAGCTTGTTTCAGGCAGTGGTGATGATCGGGTTAGCTTCCTTGGACCTCTAGGAAGCTAATGCAATGGCTGGCTTGAGCTGAGGGTGGCTGGAATGGTCTGGAGAAGTCCAACTGTGATGCTCTATTTTTGAACTTGGAAATGGATGAAGATGGTGTTACAGTCGTGTAACAGGGATATGGATGGCTTATGTATGATGTTTGGAAGCTTTTGGAAGCAAAAGGCTAAGAAATGCACGAGTGAAATGGAAGTTTGAAGTTCTTGGTCATAATATGCAACAACGGTGGTTTTTGATGCAGTTCTGAGTTTTGGAAATTTTTAGAGCTTTTGTATTCGTGTGTTATGTTTCAATAGACTTGTGTTTTTGTATGGAAAAGGTTGGAGAGCTATTCCACAAAAGATTTCTGAGTTCTAGGGTTATGGCTCAATTGTTTGATTTTGAAGAAAAGTGAAAAATATGGTTTCAAGGAAGCCAGTACAAGCATGTAGAGTGGTTGCCAACTTTAAACAAGCTTATCTGACTTTGTAGAGGAAGCTTGTGCAAAGGTGACAACTGCAAAGCTCAATGCAAGTTGACTTTGCATAAAGCTTTCTTTATGTAAATGGCAATGGTGCCTTTGTGCCATTAATGGAAAATTTACTTGGATAAAGCTTGAATCAAGTGGATAATAGCTCAAAAGCATGTGTAATCTTCTAATTATGGATATATCTTGAGGTTTAGATGCCTGCAAAGCAATATTGTGCAGCATAGGTTTGAAATTTGAATTTTGTTCATCATAAAATGACTTGTAATTTAAGTTTGAAAACCCTAACTTCATCTCTTCGATTCTCCTTGCTCACAAATAATCTCAAGGAGTTCTTGGACATTTTGGAAAGCTTGTAATGTTCTCTATAACCCATATTTGAATCACTTTTGAAAATTCCCTTTGTAACTATATGAAAAAGTTCCATGAAGTTAGGTCAAAATCCTGACCAAAACTAGGGCAAAATTTCACTAAGTGTTCAATTTCAAGACCATGACTTTATGAATTAATAACTTGAGATCCAAGCATTTTTAGAAGAAGTTGTGTAAAGTAATTTTGTAGATATCATGGAGATCTACAAATTTCACTTTGAAAGTTTCTTTTGAATCATCTTGCATCATGGTGAAAAATTGACTCAAAGTTGTGAAAAAACATGAAGTTTTAAACACTTAGAAAAATTTCTAAGTTAGAAAACTTTGACTTTTCAAAATGAAATCTTGACTTTTTGACTTCTTGATGAATAAGTTTCATATTTTGACATGTTTTGATGAATTGTTATCTTTGACATTGGATTTTGATCAAAAAGTCAAAGTTTGACTTTTCAGTGTATAATTGACTTTTGATCAGTTGACTGAAAATTCACTGTCAATCCAATTGATCTTGAGCAATGTTTTAGGTCATGCCATTAGGTAAAAAGATTAAATTAAACTCTTGAAACCATGCTTCATACCAATTGACCATTTGCTAGGTCAAAAATCAAAAATTGCCCCTTCTTAGTCAAAACCCTAATTTTGACCATTTTGCCTTTTTGATGATTTGATCAAATTTCTTGAGGAATTATGGTCCAAAATTGATCAAATGATACATATGAGTTTATAATATTGATGTGGATCAAAAATTATGAAGTTTTACTGTAAATTGGCCATAGTTGACTTTTTTCCCAATACAGTTGATTTTTAGGTCAACAGCTCAATTGACTGAGCAAAAGTGTGATCCAAGGCTTGAAACTTGACATGAGTAATATTGGGGATCCATAATGATCAATGAAAGTCATATGAAGCATTTAAAGTTCAATTATCCTTGTGCAATCTCAAACCCTAATTTTGGTCATCATTGCTTAAGGGTGTGTCTTGAGCTGATCAAACCTAATGCAGTATTGAACTGAAGGAGATCTTGTGAGAGATTACTTGATAAATGAGAGGGCAAATTTTAGGATACAAATGTCCGTTCATAGGCGGGAGTCCATTTTCCTCTGGGGTCGCCTTGTGGTAGAATGATGTGTTTTATCACCAAGTCACCAACTTGATATACTCGAGGCTTGAACTTTTTGTTGAAAGCCTTGATCATCCGTTTTTGGTACGTTTGACCATGGCAAACAGCAGCTAACCGTTTTTTGTCAATCAAGTTCAGCTGATCCAATCTCGTTTGAATCCACTCATATTCTCCTAGGCCTGCCTCATTCATAATTCTCAACTAGGGAATCTGAACTTCCACTGGCAAACGAGCTTCAATGCCATAGACTAGAGAAAAGGGAGTTGCCCCAGTCGATGTTCTAGCTGAAGTACGGTAGCCATGTAGAGAAAACAGAAACATATCATGCCAATCCTTATAGGTTACTACCATTTTCTACATAATCTTCTTGATATTTTTGTTGGCCGCTTCGACTACGCCATTCATTTCCGGTTTATATTGAGAAGAATTGTGATGCTTGATCTTAAACTGAGTGCAAAGCTCAGTGATCATCGCATTGTTGAGGTTATTCCCATTATTGGTGATGATCCTTTCATGGATACTATAACGGTAGATGAGGTTGTGTCTGATGAATCTGGCTACCATATTCTTGGTGACTGAGGCAAATGAGGCGGCTTCGACCCATTTGGTAAAATAGTCAATAGCAACAAGAATGAAGCGATGTACGTTGGAAGCGGTGGGCTTGATCTCTCCAATCATGTCAATTCCCCATATTTCAAATGGCCACGGAGCGGTCATGACATTCAGAGGGATAGGAGGCACATGGACCTTATCAGCATAGATTTGGCATTTGTGACAAGTTCTTGAATGTTGATGGCAATCAGTCTCCATCGTTGACCAATAGTAACCGACTCTTAAGATTTTCTTGGCCATCGTATGTCTACTTGAGTGCGTACCAAAGAGACCATTGTGCATGTCTTTCATGATCTCATCTGCCTCCTTCTTGTCCACACATCGGAGTAGAGTTGAATCATGGTTGCGCTTGTACAATATCCTGTTACTTAGGAAGAATTTGGCTGCAAATCTTTGCAAGAACTTTCTGCCATTGATGGATGCTCCCTCTGGATACTCTTGTGCTTCAAGGTATCTCATCACCTCATGGTACCATGGCTTTTCCGCATCGGTGTCAAGCTCATAGCAATGTGCAGGTTCATCGAATCTTTCAATTGTTATCACAGGGGCTTCGTTGTCCCATCTGACCTTGAACATTGAAGACATGGTTGCCAAAGCGTCATCCAACTAGTTTTCTTCCCTAGGGAAGTGCTCAAAAGTGATCTCTTCGAAGTAAGGAATTAGGGATAACATAAGTTCCTTGTAAGGGATAAGATTAGGGTGTTTAGTGTCCCAATCTCCTTTTACTTGGCTGATCACTATGGAGAAATCCCCGAACATATCCAAACACTTGATCCTTAAGTCAATAGCAGCTTTCAGAACTAAGATGCATGCTTCATACTCGGCCATATTGTTTGTGCAATCAAAGCATAGTCTGGCAGTGAAAGGAGTGTGGCAACCTTCAGGAGAGATGATCACGGCACCAATTCCGTTACCTAAGGCGTTGGAAGCCCCATCGAATACCATAGTCCTTCAGGATCCTTGTTCAGGTCCATCACATTGTCCAGGTTCTGCACAGTCGATTACCAGCATGATGTTCTCATCAGGGAAGTAGAAGTTCATTGACTGATAATCATCCACAGCTTGATGGGCCAAATGATCTGATAGTACACTTCCTTTGCTGGCCTTTTTAGTCGTGTATTAAATGTTGTACTCAGTCAATATCATTTTCCATATGGCTATTTGTCTGGAAAGGGCGGGTTTCTCGAATATGTACTTGATTGGATCCATCTTAGAAATCAACAGAGTGGTATGAGTCAACATATACTGTCTTAGCCGGCGAGCAGCCCATGCCAGAACGCAGCAAGTTTTCTCGAGCAGTGAATATCTGGTTTCACAGTCGGTAAACTTTTTGCTTAGGTAATTGTTGTACCCCAAAATTTTCCCTCCCATATTTCTCAAAACATTGCAAGAAAAATCTCAAAGTTGCCCAAATTAGGGTTTTGTGTTGCATCAATATCTTTGAGTCCAAATGACCTCAAGTGTTCCCCAATGTCCTAATATGTTCTCAATATCTTCCATACCAAATTTCAAGCATTGCAGAGGAAGTTTGCCCAGTCAATTGCTCAAAGGTCCAAAAATCGACTATGCTAGGGCAAAAGTCAACTATGACCCAAATACAGTCAAACCTTAATATTATTTGTCAACATTCTCATTTTGAAGGATATTTTATCATTTGATCAAGGGTTGATCATGATTCATCAAGGGTTGCTCAAAATTCATCAAGACTCAAAAGTTGCTAAATTAGGGTTTTGTAGGAAAAGTCAACTCAACTTTGACCAAGCATAACTTTCTCATACTTTATGATAAATGACCCATCCAAAGCTCATTTTTAAGAGAATTAAATTTCCTACAATCCATATTCACAAACCAAGATCAAAAAATCCACTCACAAGAAGTTATAAATTTGGACATTATAGGTCATTTTTTAAAGTTAACAAAAACACCTTTTTTCCCAAAGCTTATAACTTGACAATGGAATATCAGAATGAGATGAGATTAAGAAGGTTGGTTAGAAGACATCTCAAGCTTTCTAAAAAGTCCCAGAACACTTCCAAAAGTTCAAAATTGAAGAAGTTATGCATTGTTGAAGTTGGGCATTTTTGCAAAATTGCCAAAAGTCAACTATCCCCAAAACTTCAAATTTTGTCGAATGGGCCCATTCTTTTCCACTTGATTTGAGATTGCATCATTTTCCACGTGTCCTAGCTTCAGCCATGAGCCCATATTTCATTTTTATTATTTTATTTAATTTTTATTTGAATTTATTTATTTTAAATCAAATTAAATCATATAAAACCCAAAACTTTGATTACATGAGATCTTTTTGCTATTTCGGGTCTTGATTATCATCATTAACATCATCAAAATTCGTATCAAGCAATCCATGTACAAAAATATTGAAAATTGGCAAATTTGGAAGGTTTAGTAATGGAGAATCAAATCAAATTGAAAATCATTATGGGAGCAAGATTTGAATCAAGTTTGTTACCCTAATACATTCCACACTATATAAACAAGCCAAAGGGACGTGAATAAGGGTTGGAGGCTGCAGAAAGAGGCAATACAAAAGTTGAAAAATTCACTAAAAAGCTTGGAATCGAATTCATAGCTAGAGACATTTTCAGGACTTGGCAAGCATCCCAATCGATTCCTGAATGTTCACTGAAGCAAAACCAATCCAAAGCAAGCATTCTCACATACCACAAAGCACTGTAAGTGTCACGATAATCACCTTGGTTCTTGAATTAGTGATTCATCATTCTTGCATCATTTGAATAAATCATTGGCATATTTATACTCCTCACAACATTTGCAAATGTTTGGCATTATCCAATTGCGTTTTCTGGCCTAAATGAAGAACCCCCATAGCTAGGGTTCTTCGTTTGTTTTTTAGGGTTTTCTTTTTCAGGAAAAATCAGGACTCAAGAAGGGCATAGTGTTGATCAGGGAGCCAAGACGAGTCCAACCATGTTCATGGAATTTGTTTTCATGGTCTCGAATGGATTTTAGAGCAAGCTTGCGCATTTAGCTGCGGATCCAAATCCGCGTGTAATATTTGCAGGATTTGGAGGTAGGAGACGACGAGCTGTCGTTCTCCCATTGGCCAATTCAAATTAACTTTCGCGCATTTTTGTTTTTTCTGGCCATTAACTTGTTTTCTTTTATTATTATTAGTTTGTATATTATTTACAAATGAAGCAGATCAGCCTAGTGGCAAGCGCGCATTGGAAATCACCCTCAGGACCTGGGTTCGAATCCCAGGTCCCCCAATTTCTCTTTGATTTTTTCTTTCAGGCAATTGTGTGTGTATCCAAGCGCGCAGTTCACCATACGCCATCAAGCATCCAATGGCCAGATGGCCAAAGGCCAAATCTGGTGGCCAGGATCTGAATGTCCACCATAGTCCAAGTCAGCATACAAACACCAGATCTCACAAAGTCAACAAGGCCAGCGTATCTTGGGCCTTAGCATTGCTATTCAGACACCCAATACAGGCCCAAACCCCTTTTCTCTCATATTATTTTGTTTATTTATTTCATTTTATTAATTGCTTAATTATTTTTTATTAATTTACTAACCAATTAAAAAATTTCTTTTCTTTATAAAATAAAATCACCAAAAATATTTTTATTCAAACCTTCCTTTTTTTATTAATAAATACTAATTAAATTAATTTAGGTTTAATTCTAGGATAATTTTAACCTTTTTGTAAATAATTAAAATTAACTAGACTTAATTAGGTTTTTAATAATTCAATTAATTTTTAATTCTTTCTTAAAATAACAAAAAGACCAAAAATAATTTATATTTTTATTAATTAATTAATTTAATTTAGAAATTAATTTAGATTAATTTCTTTCATAAAATAAAAACAACAAAAAAAGATATTTTCTTTCAAAAAAGGGTCAAAACCCTAGTTCGCACTCGATCTAATTTCCCGCGCGCGTTTATTTATTTTTATCATATTAATGTACTTGCCTCCGGATTTGTAATAGCTTAATAGGACTTTTACTATTTTTTATCGCTTTATTTATTTTTAAAGGGTTTGTCTTTGGCGATGTAAATATCTGACGCCTTGTAATTTAAATTTCGCAATTTATTTCCCGCAAATTATAACTATTAGATGTTTGATAATAGGAATGCATGACAAAACTGGATGTTTTAACCTAAAATCAACTTAGATCACCCTTAACATGTACAAAGATAAAAATAACTGAAAACAACGCACTCGCACATGCGCACTCTTACGGTACACCCCACTTGGTTGCCTTCGTACGCGGTCATTAAGTATAGGTTGTTTTAGAGGTCGCCCTCTTGTCTAAAGATCATAGTCACCTCGAAATGGTTGCCTCGGATATTATTGCCTCAAACAAATGATCTAAGACATTAGGGTTACCGCTAAGGCGTCCTAACATTGCTTTGGTGACCACAAGTCCCTAAATTTGAATCGACCCTTAAACTCCAACGACGGTGCTACCTACTCATCAATAGTAGGATAGTATTTTCTAAAGGACATTAGCATAGAACGATTCCTTTTTCGAGTAGGTAGATGGTTCTTAGATACTTGCTCTTTCAAAAACAAAAACTCTTCACACTTATACTTTTCAAACAAAGTTTTCAAAAACACTTCATACACTCTTGAGGACAGAAGCAAGAGTTAAATCGAAGTTTTCAAAACAAAAACTTTTTTCAAACCCACAAGCACAAAGAAAACAATTTTGAAAACAATATGAGCAAGTACCTAAGAGCCCGTAGATAACTACGGATAGAAAGGGTGCTAATACCTTTCCTTTCTATAATCTACCCCCCGAACCCGAGAAATGTCTCGAAAAAGGAATTTTTCTGTGCTTTTTTCCTTTCCTTGTTGGATAAAATAAAAGTCGGTGGTGACTCTTGCTTACCGCGACATTTTGCAAAAACAAACGCAAAACGCAAACCAGCATTCCAAAAAATAGTCAGTTCTTCCCACCCTATCACAATAATAAATAGCATGCTCTTTTCGGCCAGACTCGTCATGTTGGCCCAAAACACACCCCATAGAGTTCTCTAGTACTGTCAAGTACATGATCAAGGGTCTTCCTTTAACTGGAGGCATGAGAATAGGAGGTTCTTGTAGGTATTCTTTGATTTTGTCAAAGGAAATCTGGAACTCATCATTCCATCTGACTATCTGATCTTTCTTCAAGAGTTTGAAGATTGGCTCACAAATAGCAGTCAAGTGGATATGAAGCGAGCAATGTAATTGAGACAACTCAGGAATCCTCTGACTTCTTTTTCAAAATAAGGGACTGACATTTATTGGATGGCCTTTACCTTGGTAGGATCAACTTCAATGCCTTTATCGCTGACAACAAAACCTAGATGCTTTCCAGATCGTACTCCAAACGTGCATTTGTTAGGGTTTAACCTCAACTTATACTTCTTCAACCTCTCGAATAATTTGTATAGGTGATCGAGATGTTCCTCTTTAGTTTGCGATCTAGCAATCATATCGTCCATATAGACCTCTATTTCATGATGAATCGTGTCATGAAACAAAGCTACCATAGCTCTTTGATATGTTTCCCCTGCATTCTTCAATCCGAACGGCATGACCTTGTAGCAGAAGGTGCCCCACTATGTGACGAAAGTTGTCTTCTCCATGTCTTCGGGAGCCATCCTTATTTGATTATAGCCTGAGAAGCCATCCATGAATGAGAAGACTTTATATTGAGCAGTGTTATCAACCAAGACGTTAATATGTGGTAGAGGGAAGTCATCCTTGGGACTTGCCCTATTCAAATCCCTATAGTCTATGCACATGCGAACCTTTCCGTCTTTCTTTGGCACTGGTACCACATTAGCAACCCATTGGGGATAGGATGTCACAGCTAGGAACCTTGCATCAAATTGTTTTATCACTTCAGCTTTGATCTTTTCAGATATATCAGGCCTCATGTGACGAACCTTTTGTTTAACAGGAGGGCAATCCTCTCTTGTCGGTAGACGATGAACTACGATATCGGTATCCAACCCAGACATATATTCATAAGACCAAGCAAATACTTCCACATAATCATGCAACATCTGAACCAACTTGCTCTTGACACTGCTTTCTAAATTAGCACCGATCCTGATTTCCTTCTTATCTGACTCAGTACCCAGGTTGATAACTTCAACTGACTATTCGTTCGGTTGAATAACTTTTTCCTCTTGTAATAGAAGTCTGGCTAGTTCT
Source organism: Vicia faba (assembly GCA_948472305.1). Classification (NCBI taxonomy): domain Eukaryota; kingdom Viridiplantae; phylum Streptophyta; class Magnoliopsida; order Fabales; family Fabaceae; genus Vicia; species Vicia faba. Next base: position 1,313,889,361 of record OX451740.1, on the reverse strand, counting down.
CCCGGTATGTCACAATCATCCTCTCCTTCGTCTTCGGCTTGGTTGATAGGACATTCAAAGTCATAGTCAGCAATAGTAGAGTCATTGGCAATAGGATCCAGAGTGGATATGGACCTGTAAGAGTGTGTGTATGTGTGCATGTAAGATACATGGATATTTTTTTGAAAAGTGTATTTGCAAGAAAGGAAAGACAATGAACATAAATATTTGAATGCAAAATAGTCCAATGTACTGAATTATCATATGATTAGATGAACATAAATAAAACCCTTGACAAATGGACCAAAGTGCCCCGGGCCATGAAAATGGCTGAAAAGTCATTGTTAAAATATTACAGACAACATGTTCTTGAATTCAAAGAAAAGAAATAACAAGTAGATTACTCCTCAATGAAGGAGATGGGCACAAAGTCCTTTGTATGCCAATTCTTCAGCTCTATTGTAGTTGGATACACCCACTCTTCAAATGCAGCTCCTTCTTCAGAATCACCCCTGGCGTTGACTTTATGGCTTCCAATGCGGAGAGATGGCTTTCTAGCACGAGCACGCCTCACTTCCTTCCGAGCTTTGACGGTGAAGCCCAAACCAAACTTGTCCACTATAAATGGGATATCGAGTAGTTTCCCCCAAGTATCACAGTTTCCTTCTTTAATTGTTGCATGGGCGTCTTTGACTGAAACCATCTTTGGCGTGGCCTTAACAACTTTAGACTCATTAGAAGAACATTTAGTAGTAGCAATCATCGGTAGTACAACCTCAAAGGCTTGACACGGGGTCTCAATGAATTCTCTATCCATCTCTACGTACTTGAAAGAGTTAAGGTGGCTCACCATAAACTCTTCTTCTCCATAGACGGTAACTATTCTGCCCTTGATTGGATATTTGAGTTTCTGGTGGAAGGTTGAGGTTACTGCCCCAGCTTTATGGCTCTATGGGCGACCTAACAGACAAGAATAGGCAGGACGAATATCCATAATATAGAAGGTGGAGTTGAAGATTTGGGAGCCCACTTTGATTGAAAGATCTACCTCCCCATGAACAGTCCTCTTTGATCCATCAAATGCCCTTATAATGATATCGCTTGGATTCAAGACTAAACCTTCACAGTTTAGACGGTCTAACTCCCCCTTGGGTAATACATTCAGAGAATAACTAGTGTCGACTAGCACATGTGCTAAGGTAGTCCCTTTGCACTCGATAGAAACATGTAAAGCTTTATTGTGATTCTTCCCAAGAGGTGTTAAGTCAGTATCTGAAAATCCCAAGCCATTATCAGCTGTCAGGGTAGCCACGCAATTCTCAAATTGGTCTATTGTTGTCTCATGGGGGAAATGAGCCTTTTTCAGGAACTTGATTAATGTTAGAACATGGGCATCAGAGTAAAGCAGCAATGACAATATTGAAATCTTAGAAGGGGTTTTCCCCAACTGTTATACAATCTTGAAGTCACTTCTTTTTATGATCTTCAAAATCTCGTCATCTCGCGAGCGGAGGGTTCTTCACCAGCTACGTCCTTGGAGGGTACTTCAATCACATCAGGCTCAACAACCTTCTCCTTACCTCTTGTATTTGTACTTGGCTTGGCAGCAATAATGCGGATGGGCGTCCTTGTAACAACTGGTGGTGAACTATTGGGTGAAAATATTCTCCCAGTTCTAGTTAATTTGCTTGAGCCAGCTATGTTACCAACTTTGTCATCTTTTTCTTCTTTGATCAATGCATCTTGTTTAATCTCATGATAAAACACCTCGGCACCATAATTCCATGGTACCGCCTTGTTTAAAGAGTAGGGAATTGGTCCGATATTGGTAATTATTAAGGGAGCAACAGTGGGTTCATTTGAAATCCTAATAGGACCTTTGGAGGTGATCCTAAGAGGCTTGTTTAAAATGGTAATAATGGAGAGGTATTCACATTTGTCAATCAAACTTTTGGCAATTGAAGTTTTATCAAATAGAATTTTGTGGCTATCCATCAGGCGTTGAATGCCTTTCTTCATCCCTTCACATCCATTGAGTTGTTGGGTACAACACACAGTCTTTTACACAGCTAGGGAAGATCCCAACTTTCAACAGATTGTTTTTTATTATATTCAGCGGAGTAGTCAATTCTATAATAGAGGCAACCAAAATTGTATCTTCAACAGCATTAATACCCTTGTCATGCTTCAGCATTGGAGCAGTGATTACATTCGGCGTTGGAGGAGGATCAAATTCAATAGTTTTGTTATCAATCAAATCCTGGATTTTGTTCTTCAAGGCCTGACACTGGTCAGTCTTGTGCCCGGGGCTGCTTGAGTGGTAAGCACACTTAGCGTTCGAATTATACTTTGGCGACGAGGTGTCAGGGTTGGCAGGAGGATCGCGCAATGTCACTAAATTAGCCTTGAGCAACTGTTGGAGGGCTTGAGACAGTGACATGCCTAACCTCGTAAATTGTCTTCTTGGAGTTTCAAAATGTTGCTGATTTGCAGATGGTCTTGGAGTAGGAGTTGGATTGGATATTCGGACAGCATTGACAGACAGGTGATCGTTCTTCTTGGTATGGGCCCTTACCCCGTACACAACATTGACTTCCTTTTTTGCAGCAAAAGGTTTCTTGATAGTATTTGGAGTGGATGTAGATGCCACAAAGATCTTCCCACTTTTGATGCCACTTTCAACTCTTTCACTGGTTAAGATAAATTCGGTGAAACCAGAAGAAGAGTAGCCAACCAACAGATTAAAGAAAGGACCAGATAAAGTGCCAATGAACATGTCGATATGCTCCCTATCAGTTAAGGGAGGTTAGACCCTACTAGCAAGGTCTCTCCACTTTTGTGCATATTCCTTAAATCCTTCATTACTCCCCATGGTAATATCTTGCAACTGAACCCTCATTGGCGCCAAGTCGGTGTTATACTGATACTGATGGTAGAAGGCAATAGCTAAATCCTCCCAAGTATTGATACGAGAACCATCTAACTGATAAAACCATTCAACTTGTGTTCCAGCCAAGCTCTCTTGGAAAAAGTGAACCCAGAGCTTCTTATCAACAGTGTGCGGCTGTATCTTGCGCACATAAGATTTCAAATGGAGTTTTGGACAAGAAACCCCATCGTACTTTGCAAAGATTGGTATTTTGAATTTGTGGGGAATGACTACCCCAGAGATCAAACCCAAATCATCAAAATCTAAACCGGGGACGGCTTGGATTTTAACAACTTTCAATTTGTCTTATAATTGGTTGTATTTGATATCAGTGGGTGGATACAGATCATTGAAATAATCATCATCGGATACTTGATCATTGATACAGTCAGCCTGAGTACTCTTAACCTCACCAATCTGGTTCTCGTCCTCTTCAAATGAACCTCCTCCTACTGGGATTTGACGGACTGTCTCCTTGAACCTTGTACCCATGTTGAATAAAGCTTTCTTCTTTGGCTTCTTCTTAATGGCCAACAAAGCCAACATATTTTGTTGCCCCTTGGCTAGGGCTAGTAGAGTCTCCTAAAACTGAGAATTATGGGTTTGGAGATCCTTCACAGTTTTCTCTAGATCCATCTTGCTGAAATAAACAGCAGAAAGATAAGGAAACCTGTTATGCGAAAACCTGTCATGTTATGATGCATGGAATATGTACATGCAAATGATTTCAAGGACTAATGAAATTTAAATTTGTATAGACAAAAGAATTAACAAACGTTAATTCTCATTAGACAAAATAAGAAAGATTACATCATGCCTCTTGGGCTTACAAAATAACTTTCTAAGATAAAAAGACTGAACACATCCTCTTCGGTGCGAGATAGGCGTTCACACTTTGCTCTTCTTGTAGCTGCTTCGTAAGCTCCAAGACCCTCTTCTCACTAGCATAGAATTGAGCGTCGAAAGTATCTCGTTCTTCCTTCGGCTGGATCCAACCCTTTTGTAAGTCTTCGAGAGAGGTAGGCATGTCGGGATGAAGGATAGTATAGGGAACATCCCCTTCGACCACAGGATCCACGATGACTGGTAAGATGGACGGATAAGGCATCACAAGTTTCTGAGCACGAGCTCGTACCCATTTAAGGTAAGGCTCGATGGGAATGAAGTTCTTGTGTCCTAACGTCTTTCTATCCACCCTGTTCAACATCCTCCAGGCTCGGATAAACCTCTGACGGTGACCTTGATCGTCATTCTCATAATCAAATACCAATCCTTGGATAAGCATCTCATAGGGACCATCCCTCCGGGCGTAACCAAACTGTCGTAAGGCTAAGCAAGGGTTGTAGGTGATACCTCCTATAATGCCAAGAAAAGGGACATTAGGGAATTTTCCACAATGGTCAACGATAGTAACATTCTCCAAAGAGCGGGAACACCAATGAATATTTGAATGTCTGAGCGGCAAAGTTACAATATTTTGTTTATGGCTCTTAAAGAACATGATCAAGGTTGTTTAAACCATTGCCTTCTTGTCCCCTCCCTCCTATCTATATAAAGAACACATTAGAAAGCATTAGAAATGGATACACATATGTGATACGGTGGGAGAACTGACTTGGTTGTTTTTTGTTTTATCGCAAATGTTGCAGTTAGCAAGAGTCGCCAACGACTTTTCTTTTATCCAAAAAGGAAAGGTGAAAAAGCACAAGAAAGACCTTTGAGATTGTTTATTGAGTTCGGGGGGTAGATTATGAAAAGGGAAGATATTAACACCCTTTTCATCCATGGTTTTCCATGGGCTCTTAGTTACTTTCTAGATCACTTGCTTTTGTTTGAAAACGTGCTTTGTATGGTGTGATCGGTGGATCTGGAACTGACTGTTTAACGCTGGTTCGCGAAATGTCGCGGTAAGCAAGAGTCGCCACCGTCTTTTATTTTCTCCAATATGGACAGGACAAAAGCACAGAAAAATTCCTTATTGAGATTAGCTCTCGGTTCGGGAGGTAGATTTATAGAAAGGGAAGGTGTTAGCACCCTTTCTATCCATGGTTATCCATGGGCTCTTAGATACTTGCTCATTTGTGTTTTCAAAATGGTTTGTTTGCTTTTCAACTGTGGGTTTAAAAAAAGTTTCTTTGAAAATTTCAGTTCGACTCTTGTATCAGTCCTCAAGAGTGTTTGAAAAGTTACTTTCGAAAGCTTTTTGAAAAGTGTCGGTGTGAAAAGTATTTTTTGATTTGTTTTGAAATTAGAGCAAGTATCTACGAGTTCTCTACCTACCCTAAGGAATTCGTCTGTGTAAATGTCCTTGAAGTAGTGTCATCCCACCATTGAGAGGTAGGTAGCACCACCGTTGGAGGTGTTCGGGTCAATTCGAGGGTTCGGGACAGTGTGGTCACCAGAGCAATAAGAAGACACCTTAGAAGCTACCCTCATGCCATGTTCATGGACATGAGGACTTACTAAAACATCCTCTACTCGACGACCACCTTTCGAGGGGCAAGGCAACAGTGAGACGTACCCTAGGGGTGGTGTGTGATTTGTGTGTCGTTTTCAAATATTTTTGTCTTGTTCATGCATTGGTGATCTATGCGTTGCTTTTATTTTGGCATTCATTCTTTCATGAAAATTATTAACAGTTAAAAGATGCGGAATTAAAAAGCCCTACGCTATTACAAAGGCGCGGGTCTACATCACTAAATTAGTCCAAGACCCGATTTGAAATAAAATAAAATGCGGAAAGATAAATGTCTAATTAATCTATTACATGGCTTTGGGATAATTACATGAAATTTATAAAAAGAAAATAAAATAAGCGCGCGAAATAGAATTATGATCGAATGCGAGGGCGTTGGACCCTTTTAAAGAAATTAAATTACAATTAATAAATTAATTAAGTTAAATGAGAAAAGGAAATTATTTTTGAGTTTTTTGTATTTATGGAATTTAGTAAGAAAATTAAATGAAATTAAAACCCTAATTCTAAACTATTTTTAATTTATTAAAAAAAATGTTTAAATTTAACCTAGTTTAAACCTAATTATTTAATGGCAAATTTATTTACAAAATAAATAATTAATTATTAAATATGGTGAAAAGAAAAGAAAAAGGATAAAAGTATTTAAAACCCTAATTCTACATTTTTTTAGTTTATTAAGAAAAATATTAGAATTAAACCTAGAATTAAAAAAAACTAAATTAATTAATAAAGTTTATTTACAAAAACATTTAAATAAAATATATTTATATTTTTTTGTCTTTCTGATTTTTTATTATTTTTTTATGTTAAAGAAGAAAAAAAATTAATTTAAAGAATTAAACTAAAACTAAATAAAACAAATAAAATAGAAAAAATAAAGAGAATGAGAAAATAGAGTGCAAACCAATGGGGGGTGTTGACCCCAATATGGAGGTATTGATGTGAGCAATTAGGCCCAATTATTGGAGGCCTCTTTTGACTTTTCTGGCCACGTGCATATGCGTTGACTGGGGTGTTCCCTGGACCTTGATTTTTGGCTCTTGGATTGATCTTAGTGGCCATGTGGCCAGCGTCAGCGTGGGATGCATGGTGGTCTTCAGGACATGTTAGGCACCTAATCACATTGTAAGGAAAAATAGAAAGAAATATGGGGGACCTGGGAATCGAACCCAGGTCCCAAGGCTTACCAATGCTCTTCTCCACCAACTGTGCCATTTGAACGCGTTGTACATAGAATAAAGAACAAATAATATAAAAGAAAATTGACGTTAATGACATAGAAATAAAAAACGCGCGCTGGGATTCAAACTATCCAACCATATCTCGCCACATGATCTTCTTCTCCACTCGTTTGCTTTAGCCTGGAAAAAAAACAAATGGATAGCGGGGGTTTTAAACCCCCCACTAAATGAAGAACAGGATAATAGCGATTAGGCCATCGTTGCTCATAAATTGAGCACGATATGTGCAATGAATTCGTATGAAGGTCGTGAGTTCAGTGGTCCAGGTCTTGTTGGCCAATTTTTCCTGAAGAGGAAAGCCCTAATTTCACAGTTTAGAAAACCTAGCGAGCTCCAATGGTGGATTTACGTATAAGGCACGAAAACTCAATTAAACGATGTTGTTAGCTTTAGAATGATTGGATTAGTACAAATCAACAGAAAAAATGCAATGAGGATGCGTATAAATTGAAACACGAATTTGACAAATGTTAAGAACAGGACGGCATCATGTTACCAATTCTTTGCGTTAGAAGCGTGGAGAAGGATTCAGTTAGGTTCAATGATGCCTTAGAAAGCTTTTGGAATTGGTTAGAAGCTTTGAATCACGCTCTATGTGTGAAATCAGTTTTGAAAAAATTGACAAAAATTGCAAAGTTTGTTCTTAGGTTTGGGCGCAGCTTCAAGGGTGTGAGCATTAGGGTTATCATCTCCTTATGTATGCCAATGGATTAGGGTAGAAATTTGAGCCAAGAGATCAATGTTTTGATGAATCAAATATTTGATCTTTAATGAAATATTTTCAAATCTTTTCCATGTGCTTTTGGTACCAATCATGGCCAAACCTTTCCAAATTGGGTGTGCACGAATCTTGAGGTTTTATTGGAGAGAATATGCTGCAAAAAGGGATTAAAAAACATGGTTTTCTATTTTTGTCATATTTTATTTCATTAAATGAATTAATAGTGATTAAAAATTCAAATAAATAATAAAAAATGATGAAATAATTCCCATTTGGGCCAAATGGTCGTGCATAACCTTTGGATGATGATTCTTGGAAGAAAATGTGGCCCATTAGCAATTTTGAAGCATTTGAAGCAAAGTTGACTTTTCAAAATTCCCAAAAATTTCCCAACTTCCACAAGGCATATCTTGCTCAATGTTTAAGCTTTGATCATGTTCTTAGACATTTTGGAAAGGTCTTGAAGTCCTCTAACCAATTCCTTTGGTCCCATGTCATTTTGATTTACCAATCTCAAGTTATGGTCTTTGACTTAAAGTGCCTTTTTGTTGACTTTTGAAAATGACCTATAATGTTGAGATTGATAACTTTTTGTGAGAGCATTTCTTGGACTTGAAGTGTGAAGAGGAGTTGTAGGAAATGTCTTTCTCTTCAAAATGAGCTTTGGATGAAATTTTTCTGATGAACCATGTGGAAGTTATGCCTTGGTCAAGTTACAGTTGACTTTTTCAACTGTCCAAATATGGAAACTTTTGCATCTTGAGACTTTTTGAGCCATACCTTGAAAATCATGATCAAGAATTGATCAAATGATGTTTGTGGCTTCAAAATAAGATGTTGACCAATAATTTGGACTTTTGACTGTCAAATTACCATTTTGCCCCTGCAGTTGACTGTTGAGCAATTAGGGTTTTTGACTGTGCAATTTTGTGCTGTGAGTCTTGAAACTTGACATATGGATGCTTGACAATGTTTATAGGCATGTGGGACTTGATTGGACCCTTGGAAACTTCAACTTCTTTGCCAGAATCAAAACCCTAGTTTTTGACTGTTATGAGGCCCTTGAACTGTGCAACCCTTGAGAGATTGTGAAGCATGCTCTTTGCAAATCTTGAAGAATATGGGAGGGCAAATTTTGGGGTACAACAGTTGCCCCTGTTCAATCTTCTTAGACCTGAGGATGTAGATTGGCTGGCGTGCCTTTCGTAATCCGAGGGTGGAAGATGATTGAACACTAGAGTGCCCAGAAATTTGCGCTCACATAGTAGTGTGATGGTGGGAATGGGCTTATAGATGCCATTTGGAGATTGATGGATATGATGATGGGCTTATAGATGCCATCTGGATGTCGATCGCGTAAGAGACTCCTTAGCGAGAACTTGCGTACCTGAAAAAGAAAATGATTACCTGGCCTGTTACAGGAGCTGGTCTTCAAACTCTTTGTATAGATGCGCCCTGACTGGTTACAGGAATTGAATCTGGAGCTTTACAAAAGGTGATGAATGAACCAGGGATGGTCACTATCTCAACGGGACGGTGAGAGAACCTTGGACGATTACTACCTCAACAGGAACGCTGAGAGAATCTTGGGGCGATTACTACCTCAACAGGAACGCTGAGAGAATCTTGGATGTCTTCTACCGGGATAAGAATCAGGGAGATCTTAGGGTCGATCTGACTGAAGCGGAGAAGGCCTTTGACTGGATAAGAATCAGGAAAATCTTAGGGTCGATTTAACTGAACCGGACAAGGTCTTGGAATCTTCAACTGGATAAGAATTAGGGAGATCTTAGGGTCGATCTGATTGAACCAGAGAAGGCCTTTGACTGGATAAGAATCAGGAAAATCTTAGGGTCGATTTAACTGAACCGGACAAGGTCTTGGAATATCTTCAACTGGATAAGAATCAGGGAGATCTTAGGGTCGATCTGACTGAACCAGAGAAGGCCTTTGGCTGGATAAGAATCAGGAAAATCTTAGGGTCGATTTAACTGAACCGGACAAGGTCTTGAAATCTTCAACTGGATAAGAATCAGGGAGATCTTAGGGTCGATCTGACTGAACCAGAGAAGGCCTTTGGCTGGATAAGAATAAGAAAAATCTTAGGGTCGATTTAACTGAACCGGACAAGGTCTTGGAATCTTCAACTGGATAAGAATCAGGGAGATCTTAGGGTCGATCTGACTGAACCAGAGAAGGCCTTTGACTGGATAAGAATCAGGAAAATCTTAGGGTCGATTTAACTGAACCGGACAAGGTCTTGGAATCTTCAACTGGATAAGAATCAGGGAGATCTTAGGGTCGATCTGACTGAACCAGAGAAGGCCTTTGACTGGATAAGAATCAGAAAAATCTGAGGGTCGATTTAACTGAACCAGACTAAAGTCTTGAACTATAGCTGAGAACTTAACTGGATCTTTCCTGAAAGGTAAAGGTCAATCATATACAATGCATGATATGGATCAAGCAATGATGTTCTCAACATAAATGAGATTTGTAAGATATGATGCGTATATGCATGCTATAATGTATGAAAATGTGATGTTTATGAATGTATCTTTTCGTCTTAGGAAAATAAATCCTTGACGGGTGCCGGGAAGTCACTCCTGGGCTGATGTTGAAGAATAGATCTTTGCTGTTTCCGCTGGGGATGATAGTTGCAAGAATATCGTTAGGAGAAGATAATTCCGTTGGGGAATAAACTTGGTGAATGAATTACTCTGCGGGGAGAAGAGTACTCTAGTGATCTTGCTGGGAAACAATACTCTGTGGGGAGAGAGGTACTTTGATGGTAACTTCGCTGGGAATACCATTGTTGTGTTGGACGCGTTAATAGACTTCGCTGGGGATAAGAAGACTTCACCGAGGATGATCATTCCATGGCTTTTGGCTGAGGATAACCCAGTTATATCCTGGTAGGGAAATAACTCTTTGAATAAAGCCGGGAGACGCGTTCGTGCTCTACGGGGATAAGCTTCCAGAATCTACTGGGGATAAGCTTACTGCTTGGGGAGATGGTTTCCAACTTTCCTGGGGAAACTAGATTGGACTCTCCTGGGGAAGTTTTGAACTGTATCGGGGAAGTGACTCCATTGAATGTTTGTTATACCGCCGGGGAACAATCTTTAGGTCGAGACTGTCGGGGATGCTTGTTAAGAATGCATGTATATTGCTGGGGAATGTTGAGATCTGCGGGAGGACACCCAACTTCCTTAAGGCTGATAATAACTTTGCTTGGGGAGAGTGCATTGACTTGCTGGCTCACTCTCTGGGGGGGTTAAGATATACTGGTTGTGCTCTTCAGCCGAACTTACCTCGGTACCTTGGAGGACAGAACAATTAGATTTCTTAGACAACTCTTTATTGCCCCTGTTTCTACTGTTACCTGTAATTAATCCTTTGTTTCGTATGCAAATATTCATGAGTGAGCAAATTATTGTCAATGCATATATCACAAATTGAACCTTGGACGTTCTTCGCAAAACAAAACAGAAAAAGGTAAAAACAAAAGGCAGTTTGTAGCTGAAAAGTGAATTTGTATTGATTTTGAGTTTGCCTGTAAATAGGCGTTTATGTACAAGAGGCTGACGTCCTAGTAAGAGAACGCCGCCGAACAAAAGAATTTATACAAGTTTGTACAAAAGAAAATAAAACAGCTGTGTGAAATGAATAATCCCACTGGGTTCCAACTCTGTTATCGCCTTTATATCTCCGAGCGTCCCATCACTTGATGACCTTAGTTGAAGATGAAGCTGACTGATCGATGCCGTCTGAACTTGATGTTGATACCGGATTCTGGATGCAAGGTGATCCAATGAGACATAGTATTACGCTTTATCCCTAACTTTTGCCTGGACTGCCCTTTCGGGTTTTCAGTCCACCGGGATACCCATTTTTGCCCAAGCCGCCTTTTCAGGTTTTCGACTTGCCGGGTGTACAGATTTTTTCATTTCATCCCTTCATTTTGCCCGAACCCTTTTGGTTCGCCGGGAAGCCCTAATTTTTGCCTAGGTATGTCAACCTAGCGGGTCTTTTTCATGCGTAGTATCTTTTTACTATGTCTGCATTGGCGGGGTGAGGAAGGTCGTCACCATCCATGGTGGTTAGAATCATGGCTCCTCCTGAGAACACATGTTTAACCACAAATGGCCCTTCGTACGTAGGGGTCCATTTGCCCCTTGGATCACTCTGAGGAAGGATGATACGTTTGATTACTAGATCCCCAACTTGATACTCTTGTGGTCTGACCTTTTTGTTAAATGCCTTGATCATCCGCTTTTGATACGTCTGACCATGACAAATAGCAGCAAGTCTCTTTTCGTCAATTAAGTTTAGCTGATCAAGTCGTGTCTGGATCCAATCATCTTCACTCAGATCTGCATCCTTCATTATCCGAAGAGAGGGTATTTGCACTTCGATTGGTAAGACTGCCTCCATACCGTAGACCAAGGAGAAGGGAGTTGCCCCGGTTGACGTCCTGGCTGAGGTACGGTACCCATGTAGAGCGAACGGTAACATCTCGTGCCAATCTTTATAAGTCACTGTTTCTTCTGCACAATTTTCTTAATGTTCTTATTCGCTGCTTCTACAGCCCCATTCATCTTCGGTCGATAAGGAGAAGAGTTGTGGTGTTGTATCTTAAACTGCTCGCAGAGCTCAGAGATCATCTTGTTATTCAGATTGGTACCGTTATCTGTAATGATCCTTTCTGGGACGCCGTATCGATAGATCAGGTTGTGCCGAATGAACCGTGCCACAACGTTCTTGGTTACCGTGGCGTAGGAAGCTGCTTCAACCCACTTTGTAAAGTAATCAATCGCCACTAGGATGAAGCGATGCCCGTTGGATGCCGTAGGTTTAATCTCACCGATCATATCTATGCCCCACATCGCAAACGGCCAAGGCGCAGTCAGAACATTTAGAGGAACTGGAGGAACGTGCACCTTGTCTGCATATATCTGGCATTTATGGCATGTCCGGGAGTGTTGGTAACAGTCGGCTTCCATTGTGGACCAGAATACCCTGCCCGAAGGATTTTCTTTGCCATAGTGTATCCACTGGAATGTGTCCTGAAAGTCCCTTCATGTAGCTCTTCCATGATCCTTTCTGCTTCTATCTTATCCACACAACGCAGTAAGGTCGAATCATGATTTCGCTTATACAGGATGCCGTTGCTAAGGAAGAACTTTGCTGCGAACCTTCTCAGAAACATCTTATCGTTGATAGATGCCCCTTCAGGGTATTCCTGAGCTTCCAAGTATCTCTTCACCTCATGGTACCAAGGCTTCTCTGTCACCAATTCAGTCTCAAGATCATAACAGTATGCTGGTTCGTCTAGTTTCCAGATAATGATCCGGGGAGCCTCATTGTCCCACTTGACTTTGGACATGGAAGACATCGTAGCTAACGCGTCCGCCAGCTGATTCTCCTCTCTTGGGAAATGTTCAAAAGTTATCTCTGTGAAGTGGGGGATCAAGGTCAACACACATTCTCTGTAAGGAATAAGATTCGGATGTTTCGTATCCCACTCTCCTTTGATCTGATTGATCACGAGAACGGAATCTCCGAAGACACTCAGAAACTTGATCCTTAGGTCGATCGCAGCTTGAAGACCCATGATGCATGCCTCATACTCCGCCATGTTGTTGGTACAGTTGAAACATAGCCGGGCAGTAAGTGGAGTATGAGTGCCTTGAGGGGATATGATCACAGCGCCAATACCGTTACCCAAAGCATTGGAGGCTCCGTCAAAGTGCATAGACCATCGGGATCCTTCCTCAGGTCCTTCATCCGGTCCAGGTACTTCACAATCAGTCACTATCATGATACTCTCGTCAGGAAATTCAAAGTTCATTGACTGATAGTCGTCTACTGCCTGATGTGCCAAGTGGTCTGCCAATACACTTCCCTTGATGGCTTTCTGAGTTGTGTACTGGATGTCGTATTCCGTCAAGATCATTTCCCATCTTGCTATTCTCCCAGACAGAGCAGGCTTTTCAAATATGTACTTTATAGGATCCATCTTTGAAATCAACAAGGTAGTGTGAGTCAGCATATACTGTCTCAGCCGGCGAGCAGCCCATACCAAAGCGCAGCAAGTTTTCTCAAGCAGTGAGTATCGGGTCTCACAGTCGGTAAACTTTTTGCTAAGGTAATAAATGGCATGCTCTTTTCGGCCAGACTCGTCATGCTGCCCCAGCACACACCCCATTGAGTTGTCAAGTACTGTCAGGTATAGTATCAGAGGTCTCCCCTCAACCGGTGGCATAAGGATGGGTGGTTCTTGGAGATACTCTTTGATTCTGTCAAAAGCGGCCTGACATTCATCATTCCAACGTACTACCTGATCTTTCTTCAGCAGCTTGAAGATTGGCTCACAGGTAGCAGTTAGGTGTGAGATGAACCGAGCAATGTAATTCAGGCGTCCTAGAAAGCCTCTGACCTCTTTCTCTGTCTTAGGAACTGGCATCTCTTGAATGGCTTTAACCTTGGCAGGGTCCACTTGAATACCCTTGTCACTTACGACGAAGCCTAGCAACTTTCCAGACCTAACCCCGAAGGTGCACTTGTTCGGGTTCAACCTCAGCTTGTACAACTTCAGTCGGTCAAACAATTTCTGCAGATGATCTAGGTGTTCTTCCTCAGTCTGGGACCTTGCGATCATGTCTTCAACATACACTTCTATCTCATGATAGATCATGTCATGAAATAAAGCAACCATGGCACGTTGGTAGGTTGCCCCAGCATTTTTCAGTCCAAAAGGCATGACCTTGTAGCAGAAGGTGCCCCACTGAGTAACAAAGGTAGTCTTTTCCATGTCTTCCGGAGCCATCTTGATCTGATTGTAACCTGAAAAACCATCCATGAAAGAGAACACCTTATGCTGAGCAGTATTGTCAACCAGGACATCAATGTGAGGTAGAGGGAAGTCATCCTTGGGGCTGGCCCTGTTCAGATCCCTGTAGTCAACACACATTCTGACTTTCCCATCTTTCTTAGGTACCGGCACCACATTAGCAACCCACTGAGGGTAAGAAGTCACTGCAAGGAACTCGGCGTCAAACTGTTTCATAACCTCGGCTTTGATCTTCTCAGACATCTCTGGACGCATACGGCGGACCTTTTGCTTAACCGGAGGGCAGTCTTCCTTGGTAGGCAAATGATGGACCACAATGTCGGTATCCAACCCGGGCATGTCTTCGTAGGACCAGGCAAATATCTCCACATAATCATGTAGCATCTGAGTCAACCGTTGCTTCACGCTGAGCTCTAGGTTGGCACCAATCTTTACCTCCTTTCTGTCTGTATCAGTACCCAGATTTATCGTTTCCACCGGCTCTTCATGTGGTTGAATTGCCCTCTCTTCCTGGAGTAACAGTCTTGCAAGCTCGCCAGGCACTTCACAATCATCTTCACCTTCGTCTTCGGCTAAGTTGATCGGATTTTCGAAGTCATAACTGGCAGTAGCAGAGTCGTTACCAGTGAGATCCAGAGTGGATTGAAACCTGTATGAGTGAGTGTGTGTAAATACATTTGTTTTGCAATATGTAAAGAAAGGAAAGAAAGAAAAGGAGCATAAGATTTGAAATGCGAGAAAATGTCCAAGGTCTTTATTCATGATATATGAAATGACAATTAATATACCCTCACAAATGAAGCCACGGTGCCCCGGGTAAGACACCGGGCCATAGAGTTTCAAATCATTGTTTATTACAAATAACAAAACAAAGGAGTTTATTACTGCGTAACAAAAGTAACAGGCGTATGATCCTTAGCAGTCCAATTGGTCAATCCACCATCAGTCGTCGGGTAGATCCAGCTTTCAAACTCTGACTCTTCCACTTCATCTTCGTCCCCAACAGCATTCACTCCTGGATTGGTAATGAGCACAGGAGGTCTTCTGATCTTTGCCTTGCGCACAGCCTTCTGAGCCTCTTTCTTGATTACAGCCCGGGCATCCTTCAAGGAAGCCATCTTCAATGGAAAGTCTTCTTCAACCACTGCTTCTGCTGCTGCCAATGTTGGAGGTACCTCTTCAAAATGCTGAAAGGGGGTTTCAATAAACTCCCCGTCCATCTCAATATCGGAAGGAATTCAAGTGACTAACCATATACTCCTCCTCTCCCTGCACAGTGGCGATCTTCCCTTTGACGGGGTACTTGAGCTTCTGATGTAGGGTAGAGGTCATTGCCCCAGCTTGGTGAATCCAAGGTCGACCCAGTAAACAAGAATAAGATGGACGGATATCCATCACATAGAAAGTTGAGTCGAATACTTGAGAACCGACACGAATAGGAATGTCTACCTCTCCATGAACCATCCTCTTAGAGCCGTCAAAGGCTCTGACAATGATGTTGCTAGGTTTCAGCTCCAGGCCCTCACAATCCAACCGGTCTAAGGCCTTTTTGGGTAGCACATTCAGAGAAGAACCGATGTCCACCAGCACATGCGCAAGAGTAGTGCCCCTGCATTCAATAGAGACATGCAGGGCATCATTGTGGTCCTTTCCCTTAGCAGTAAGGTCAGCATCCGAGAAACCCAAACCATTGTCCGCTGTCAAATTGGCTACGCAATCAGTAAACTGGACTGCAGATGTCTCCTGTGGCACATGGGCCGTCTTGAGAAATGAAATCAGGGCCTTAGCATGGGCCTCGGAGCACAGTAGTAAGGAGAGCATAGAGATTTTGGAGGGTGTATGCCCCAGCTGCTCGACAACATTAAAGTCACTCTTCTTGATTATTTTCATAATTTCCTCCATCTCTTGTTGGGAGGCCTCAGCATTCACAGATTTTGGTGCCTCCATCCGGGCAGGCTCATCTTCAATCCCTTTGCCCCGAGCATTAGATGACTCGGCAGCAGGGGAAACAACTTGATCAGAACTGGGAACAGGTACACTTGCAGGTGTTATAGTGAGGGGTCTTTGAATAGTTGGTGGTGCAATGTCAGGCGAGAAGAGCCTGCCACTGCGGATAACTTTTGCTGGACCAGTGATATTGCTGATGCTGGTACCAGTGTTGAATTCTTGCTTTATTCCATGTACATACACATCTGCCCCATAGTGCCATGGGACAACCTTATCAGATTCATAGGGGAGAGGCCCCAGAACAGTAATCACAATGGGTGCGGCAGTCATGATTTTAACCGGCTTCCTTGGGAGAGCCTTGATCGGATTATTAAAAATGGTAACAACAGATACCTCTTCCACCGGAACAAACTGAACAGCAGTCTTCTTGAAGAGAATCTCTTTGCTGTCCATCAGGCTTTGGATGCCCAACTTCAGCAAAGGACAACCAGAAAGGGAAACAGCACAGAAAAGGCAACCTTCACTACAACCCGGAAATAAACCGGCCAGCAGTAGGTTCCTCTTAACAGTCATCAAGGGAGTAGCTACATCATTTACAGAAATGGCGTACACATCTTCATCAACGGCATTCACTCCATGCTGGGGCATAGGAGTAGTCACCACATTTGGCCTCTCAGGCGCTTCAAACTGTATCTCTTTTGCGTCAATAAGATCTTGCACCTTATTCCTTAAGGCCCAGCAGTCATCAGTGGAATGCCCCGGGCTATCGGAGTGATAAGCACAGCGGGCATTCGGATTGTACTTGGGAGAAGCCGTATTCACAACCTTCGGGGCCTCTCTGACAGTCACCAAATTGGTGGATAGCAACTGCGGCAAGATTTGCGATAAAGTCATACTCAGCCGGGTAAACTCTCTTCTAGGTCTTTCAGCCCTTTGAGGATTGGTTTTCCGAGGAGCGGCAGCAGGTTTAGCAATCATCACCGCGTTGATAGACTGGCGGCGCTCAGGTTTCTCTTGTCTTCTAGACCCATATACAGCACTGGCCTCCTTCTTAAAGGGCTTCTTCTCAGAACTTGCAGATGCACCCTTCTGAATTTTGCCGGACTTCATTCCAGCCTCTATTCTCTCCCCAGTCAGAATAAGATCAGTGAACCCTGCAGATGAGTTACCGATAAGATGATTGAAAAATGGCCCAGATAGGGTCCCCAAGAACATATCCACCAGCTCACGATCTGTTAACGGAGGCTGCACCCTGCCAGCCAGATCCCTCCACTTCTGTGCATACTCTTTAAAACCTTCGCTTGACCCTAGCGACATACCCTGGAGTTGGGTACGTGTAGGAGCAAGGTCGACATTATATTGATACTGCTTATAAAAAGCAGTAGCCAACTCCTCCCAGTTACGAACCTTGGTCCCATCCAGCTGATAGAACCATTCGAGATGAGTCCCTGAAAGACTCTCCTGGAAGAAGTGGATCCACAAGTTCTTGTCCACTGAGTACGGTTGAATCTTCCGCACATAAGATCTGAGGTGTAGCTTGGGACAAGACGCCCCGTCATACTTGGTGAAAGATGGTGCCTTAAACTTGTGAGGAATAATCACACCAGTAGATAAGCCCAAGTCTCCGAGATCCAGCCCAGGCACTTGTTGGATCTCCATTGCATTCAGTCTGTCTTCCAATTGCTTGTATCTGTCTTCAGCCGGAGGATACTGTTCCTCATTAAAGTCAGTCTCGTTGTCAGAGACTACCGGACTAGGACCTTTTCCCCCTTGGGGACTGCTCTTGCCTACAGAAGAACCAGCCTCTTCATTCTACAGAGTGTTGCCAAACCTTCGGCCCGAGTTGAAAAGAACAGTTCTCCTCTTCTTCTTCTTCTCCTTCTTCAGGAGTAAAGCCTTCAGCTCTTCTTGGCCTTGAGCCAAACCCATGATCAGTTCTTGAAATTGCGCGTTCTGCGCCTGAAGAGCCTTGATAGACATCTCAGTTGAGGATGAGTCAGGGTTCATGATGCTGAAATAAACAGCGAAGAACAGTAAGCAACATGAAAATAAGAAAACCTGCTATGCATATGATGAATGGAATGCGTATGAGTTATGTTTTAAAAGACAATCGGGAATCAACTTTGTAAACAAAAAGGAACATACTTCATTAGATTCAACTTTGAAACTTTAAATTGTTCAACAGATTTCCCTTAGGCGTTACATAAAAGGGAAATACTGAAAAGGGAAATAAAACTGTAAAAGAACATCCAGAGCTCCTTATTGATCCCATGGTCTCCTCTTCTCAGTACGTATGTAGTCATTCAGAGCTCGCTCATTCTCCAACTGCTTTGTCAGCTTCTGGATCTTCAACTCCTGCTCGTTGAACTTTTCTCGATAAGAATCCCGTTCTTCTCGCAGTTGCGACCAAGACCTCTTTAATGTCTCATAATCAGTAGGTATCTGAGGAGGGAGGACAATTGAAGGAACCCCATCTTTGTCAGGATACTCAAGAATGATGGGTCTGACAGCTTCGTATGGCATACCTAACTTCTGAGCACGGATGCGGACCCATTTGTAGTAGGCTTCCATAGGTAGAGAAGTCTTTGGTCCCAGCTCTTGTGGGTCAGTCTTATGAACTCTGTCCCAAGCCTTGATGAACCTACGACGCAGCTCGTCACTATCCACCTGAAACTCAAAACTGATGTGAGGCACCAACATCTCATGAGGCCCTGCTCTTCTGGCTCTTCCAAACTGACGGAGTGCTAGACATGGATTGTAAGAGATTCCTCCTTGAGTACCAATCAACGGAACATTAGGGTATTCTCCGCAATGATCAATAACAGCTATCTCATCCAAACCTCTGAAAGTCCAAATGATGTCCTTGTCAGTGAGAGACATTAACCTATGAGCCCAACCTCTTCCTTCTTGGTTCTTCAGTACGAACTTAGGGAGGTGCGAAATAAACCACCTCACCAACAAAGGGATACAACACCATAGAGTTCCTCGTCTTCGGGCAGTACGAGCATAAAGTTGTTGCAGGATGTCACCCAAGAGAGTGGGCACAGGATTCTGAGACATAAAGATCCTTATGGCAGTGACATTGATGAAGTTTTCAGGATCAGGAAACAAGACTAGCCCATAGATTAAGAGAGCCAAGATGTCTTCATATGCCCTAAAGTCCAAATCATTCCAGAAACTGTTAGCTTTACCAATCAGAAACTTGGCCAAGAAACCCTTAACTCCGCTTCTAGTCACCCAGTTGTCCATTACTTCTTGATGGGTCAAGGGAAAAGCTGCAGCAACCTCCTCAAGTCTGAGGGTCTTTTCCCAACCAGTGAAGGGAGTCTGATCCAAGATAGGGATACCAAGCAAATCAGAGAACTCTTCCAGGGTAGGGACCAGCTGGAAGTCTTGAAAGGTGAAACATTGGTACAGAGGGTCATAGAACTGGGTCAGGACACTCATCAACTGTTGATCCCGCTTTGCAGTGACTAAACTGAGAAGAGAACCATGCCTCTGGATGAAGGAAGTGGTATTTGGAATTCTGCTAACCAACTCTTCAAGCAACTCAGGTGGGTGAACAAAGTTGAACCGAATAGTATTCCTTTGCACATGCATCATGATGTCCTACAAAACAGAGCAAAGGTGAAACCCTCTTGTCTTTGAAATGGTTAGTCCTTATGCAGGATGCATGCAATGCTCATGATGTTATGATGTTATGATAAAGCACACCACAAATAGTTACAAAGGCAAACATGATAAGGCACACAAGTCACACAAGGCAAACCCTTAAAGTTTAGGCCAGCATGAGGTCTAGGTATTACCCTCTTTCAGTTTGTTGGTTCATACCTGTCCTATCAAAAGTAACCGGGTTCTTAGAGGATCCCAATATCATTGACTACCCTCAATCGGTCATAACTCCAGCATCGCAATCTTTTCTTGCGGCCAGAACCATCACGAGAGTTTAACCTCAATGGGCGTAGCATGCTGCTACTGTTCTAATGGCCAAGTTGTGTCATTTTAAGGTTCTAAGGTCTGTTGGTGTTTAACGACTCCTTGGAAGACCCATATTCTCCTCGTTGCGACACAAGGGATATCGGTACAGACCAAGGTGCCACACCAACGTAGCCACTGCTTCACCTGTGTCGGTCTACGTCGGACAGGTCCCTCACAGCTTATGCTACCTAAACAGGGTATCCCCAGATCCGGGTTAGGATCTATGTAACTCCCATGCAACCCACAATTTAAAGCAAGCAAGTCAATACAATTGAAAACACAGTTATGAACTATCCTAAGGTACACCTCACTTTAAGTAAATATCCCCGGCAGAGTCGCCAGTTCTGTGATCGGTGGATCTGGAACTGACTGTTTAACGCTGGTTCGCGAAATGTCGCGGTAAGCAAGAGTCGCCACCGTCTTTTATTTTCTCCAATATGGACAGGACAAAAGCACAGAAAAATTCCTTATTGAGATTAGCTCTCGGTTCGGGAGGTAGATTTATAGAAAGGGAAGGTGTTAGCACCCTTTCTATCCATGGTTATCCATGGGCTTTTAGATACTTGCTCATTTGTGTTTTCAAAATGGTTTGTTTGCTTTTCAACTGTGGGTTTAAAAAAAGTTTCTTTGAAAATTCCAGTTCGACTCTTGTATCAGTCCTCAAGAGTGTTTGAAAAGTTGCTTTCGAAAGCTTTTTGAAAAGTGTCGGTGTGAAAAGTATTTTTTGATTTGTTTTGAAATTAGAGCAAGTATCTACGAGTTCTCTACCTACCCTAAGGAATTCGTCTGTGTAAATGTCCTTGAAGTAGTGCCATCCCACCATTGAGAGGTAGGTAGCACCACCGTTGGAGGTGTTCGGGTCAATTCGAGGGTTCGGGACAGTGTGGTCACCAGAGCAATAGGAAGACACCTTAGAAGCAACCCTCATGCCATGTTCATGGACATGAGGACTTACTAAAACATCCTCTACTCGACGACCACCTTTCGAGGGGCAAGGCAACAGTGAGACGTACCCTAGGGGTGGTGTGTGATTTGTGTGTCGTTTTCAGATATTTTTGTCTTGTTCATGCATTGGTGATCTACGCGTTGCTTTTATTTTGGTATTCATTCTTTCATGCAAATTATTAACAGTTAAAAGATGCGGAATTAAAAAGTCCTACGCTATTACAAAGGCGCGGGTCTACATCGCCAAATTAGTCCAAGACCCGATTTGAAATAAAATAAAATGCGGAAAGATAAATGTCTAATTAATCTATTACATGGCTTTGGGATAATTACATGAATTATAAAAAGGAAATAAAATAAGCGCGCGAAATAGAATTATGATCGAATGCGAGGGCGTTGGACCCTTTTAAAGAAATTAAATTACAATTAATAAATTAATTAAGTTAAATGAGAAAAGGAAATTATTTTTGAGTTTTTTGTATTTATGGAATTTAGTAAGAAAATTAAATGAAATTAAAACCCTAATTCTAAACTATTTTTAATTTATTAAAAAAACTGTTTAAATTTAACCTAGTTTTAACCTAATTATTTAATGGCAAATTTATTTACAAAATAAATAATTAATTATTAAATATGGTGAAAAGAAAAGAAAAAAGGATAAAAGTATTTAAAACCCTAATTCTACATTTTTTTAGTTTATTAAGAAAAATATTAGAATTAAACCTAGAATTAAAAAAAACTAAATTAATTAATAAAGTTTATTTACAAAAACATTTAAATAAAATATATTTATATTTTTTTGTCTTTCTGATTTTTTATTATTTTTTTATGTTAAAGAAGAAAAAAAATTAATTTAAAGAATTAAACTAAAACTAAATAAAACAAATAAAATAGAAAAAATAAAGAGAATGAGAAAATAGAGTGCAAACCAATGGGGGGTGTTGACCCCAATCTGGAGGTATTGTTGTGAGCAATTAGGCCCAATTATTGGAGGTCTCTTTTGACTTTTCTGGCCACGTGCATATGCGTTGACTGGGGTGTTCCCTGGACCTTGATTTTTGGCTCTTGGATTGATCTTAGTGGCCATGTGGCCAGCGTCAGCGTGGGATGCATGGTGGTCTTCAGGACATGTTAGGCACCTAATCACATTGTAAGGAAAAATAGAAAGAAATATGGGGGACCTGGGAATCGAACCCAGGTCCCAAGGCTTACCAATGCTCTTCTCCACCAACTGTGCCATTTGAACGCGTTTTACATAGAATAAAGAACAAATAATATAAAAGAAAATTGACGTTAATGACATAGAAATAAAAAAACGCGCGCTGGGATTCAAACTATCCAACCATATCTCGCCACATGATCTTCTTCTCCACTCGTTTGCTTTAGCCTGAAAAAAAAATAAATGGATAGCGGGGGTTTTAAACCCCCACTAAATGAAGAACAGGATAATAGCGATTAGGCCATCGATGCTCATAAATTGAGCGCGATATGTGCAATGAATTCGCATGAAGGTCGTGAATTCAGTGGTCCATGTCTTGTTGGCCAATTTTTCCTGAAGAGGAAAGCCCTAATTTCACAGTTTAGAAAACCTAGTGAGCTCCAATGGTGGATTTACGTATAAGGTACGAAAACTCAATTAAACGATGCTGTTAGCTTTAGAATGATTGGATTAGTACAAATCAACAGAAAAAATGCAATGAGGATGCGTATAAATTGAAACACGAATTTGACAAATGTTAAGAACAGGACGGCATCATGTTACCAATTCTTTGCGTTAGAAGCATGGAGAAGGATTCAGTTAGGTTCAGTGATGCCTCAGAAAGCTTTTGGAATTGGTTAGAAGCTTTGAATCACGCTCTATATGTGAAATCAGTTTTGAAAAAATTGACAAAAATTGCAAAGTTTGTTCTTAGGTTTGGGCGCAGCTTCAAGGGTGTGAGCATTAGGGTTATCATCTCCTTATGTATGCCAATGGATTAGGGTAGAAATTTGAGCCAAGAGATCAATGTTTTGATGAATCAAATATTTGATCTTTAATGAAATATTTTCAAATCTTTTCCATGTGCTTTTGGTACCAATCATGGCCAAACCTTTCCAAATTGGGTGTGCACGAATCTTGAGGTTTTATTGGAGAGAATATGCTGCAAAAAGGGATTAAAAAACATGGTTTTCTATTTTTGTCATATTTTATTTCATTAAATGAATTAATAGTGATTAAAAATTCAAATAAATAATAAAAAATGATGAAATAATTCCCCTTTGGGCCAAATGGTCGTGCATAACCTTTGGATGATGATTCTTGGAAGAAAATGTGGCCCATTAGCAATTTTGAAGCATTTGAAGCAAAGTTGACTTTTCAAAATTCCCAAAAATTTCCCAACTTCCACAAGGCATATCTTGCTCAATTTTTAAGCTTTGATCATGTTCTTGGACATTTTGGAAAGGTCTTGAAGTACTCTAACCAATGCCTTTTGTCCCATGTCATTTTGATTTACCAATATCAAGTTATGGTCTTTGACTTAAAGTGCCTTTTTGTTGACTTTTGAAAATGACCTATAATGTTGAGATTGATAACTTTTTGTGAGAGCATTTCTTGGACTTGAAGTGTGAAGAGGAGTTGTAGTAAATGTCTTTATCTTCAAAATAAGCTTTGGATGGAATTTTTCTGATGAACCATGTGGAAGTTATGCCTTGGTCAAGTTACAGTTGACTTTTTCAACTGTCCAAATATGGAAACTTTTGCATCTTGAGACTTTTTGAGCCATACCTTGAAAATCATGATCAATAATTGATAAAATGATGTTTGTGGCTTCAAAATAAGATGTTGACCAAAAATTTGGACTTTTGACTGTCAAATGACCATTTTGTCCCTGCAGTTGACTGTTGAGCAATTAGGGTTTTTGACTGTGCAATTTTGTGTTGTGAGTCTTGAAACTTGACATATGGATGCTTGACAATGTTTATAGGCATGTGGGACTTGATTGGACCCTTGGAAACTTCAACTTCTTTGCCAGAATCAAAACCCTAGTTTTTGACTGTTAGGAGGCCATTAAATTGTGCAACCCTTGAGAGATTGTGAAGCATGCTCTTTGCAAATCTTGAAGAATATGGGAGGGCAAATTTTGGTGTATAACATGTGGTTTTTTGAAAGTATTTTGAAAAGGCGTCATCATTTAGGAAAACTTTGTAATGATTCTCATTCGTAAGAATGTATACAAAGTGTGAATATTTTGAAAATGTTTTCAAGTTTGAAAGATGTTTTTGAAAGTGTTGGTGTTTGTTTTGAAAATAGCAAGGATGTTTTTGGTTTTGAAATTGAGCAAGCAACTAGGAACAATCTACCTACTCAAAAGTCTTTCATGTTTATTTCCTCTTTCCTTTGACATTGTTATCTTACCATTGATTTGGTAAGTAACTCTATCTTTGGATATAAACGGGACGGGCACGGGTCATCGTATAATCATGATTGGCAATGTTGCAAGGTATCTTAGCTTCTTTCTTTAGGGACTAAGATCATTTTGAAAAGGCAACATAGATAGCGTCATCGAGGGACTATGATCTTGTATTTTTGCTTGTTTTTGCTAAGATAACTCACATGCATAATATGGCCATTTTTATAAGGCAACCAAGTGGATTTTACCCTAGGGGTGCTTTTGTGCAAGTGTATTGATTTTCATGCTTTGTTTAGTCTTTGATTAGGGTTTGCTACTTGTTGATTTTA
The DNA here is from genome assembly GCA_948472305.1 of Vicia faba. Taxonomy (NCBI): domain Eukaryota; kingdom Viridiplantae; phylum Streptophyta; class Magnoliopsida; order Fabales; family Fabaceae; genus Vicia; species Vicia faba. The sequence goes on along the minus strand of OX451740.1, from coordinate 1,313,864,565 downwards.
TCTTCTCATACAAACCCTAATTACTAAGCATTTATATAAAGCGATAAATTGCGAAAAGTAAAATTACTACGCTATTATATCATTAGGGGAGGGGGTGTACAAATTTACAAATGGGGATTACAAGAAAATTAAACCTAATTATCTATTACAACCATATTGAATATTGTACAAAATTAAAAATAAAATGCAAGAATATAAATGGAAAAAGAAATGATTTTTGTTGTTTTTTATGAAAGGGGTTTTTGTCTTGACCTAATTAAACAAAATGGTTAATTAAAATTAAATAAAATTAACTTAAACCAATTAAGAAAAGAAATTAATTTGAAAATGATTTTTAGGGTTTTTTATGAAAAGACTTTAAATTAATGAAAATAAAATGAAGATTAATTAATTAAAGTAAATCTAAGTTCTAAATTAATTTTAACTAAGAAAATAAAATAATATACTAATTTATCCTAAGTCTAAAAATTAATTATTTAAGAAAAAAAGGAATTAATTTGTTTTAAGAAAATATTTTTTAGTCTTTTTGTTTTATGGAAAATAAAATAAAATATTTAAGTATAAATAATAAATAAAAATATTTTTTTGGATTTTTTTTATTAATAAAAATTATAATAATAATAATAATAATAAAAATATTAAAGAAGAAAATAAATAAATAAAATAAGAAAAAAAGAAAATAATTAAAGAAATTTGGGCCACGGGTGCACAAGCAAATCAGAGTCACTAAAAGAAAAGAAAAACAAAAGGCTAAAATGTCGAAAGCCCGGGCGCTGCAAACAAACAAAAAATGTGAAAATGTGAAAAGAAAAAGCAAAAGGCAGCGCTGGGTCTTGAACCCGTAACCTTGAGGTTACCAGCCCGCTGTCTTACCATTGGGGTGGCTGTACATCCGTTAATATAATTGAAACGATAAATATATAATACAAAATGCGCCATGATTACACTTCATCTTCAACCTCCAGCCAAAGGACTTGTATCTTCTTCATCTCTCAACAAAATGAAAAGTTCAAACATGAAAGTTGTGGCATTTTTTCCCACGAACCCAACCATGTAAATAAATTAAGCTAACAGTCAAAGATGAATGAGAATTTTTCTGGCCCTAATTCAAAACCTAAAAATTTCAGAAAACTTCAACTCTAAAATTCTCTAAGCTCAAGCAATATAAATGCAAACTATAGATATGTACAGCTTCGTGACAATGGTATCTACATTTTATCTTCACAAATGCAAGCCTAACAATGCCTAAATATGAAGATAGAAGTTCAAGAAAAATACCTCAAAACTGGAAATCGTGAAATGGATTTGAGCCTGTTTCAGGCAGTGATGATTGTTAGAACATAGTTTGATTCTACAACCCTTGGTTAGAGTTTTGATGATAACAAATACAAAGAATAAATAAATACAAAGAACAAATATGCACCTTAAAAATATGTTTTATGCATGCATAAGTTCTGATCAAATCAGCATAAAAAGATAAGCCATAAGTGCTACACGCTGAAGCAATCAGAACATATGCTGAAGATTGATGACCAGAACCTGCGCTTAATCAAAGTAAATTCTGATTCTGAACAAGAACATATCAAACCAAGTCATCAATATTCTGAAGCGTCATCAGCAGTAAGGAGAAAAGATTCTGAAGCGTTACTGAACATTCAAGACAGCATCAATTCCAACGGCTTCCTTCAGACAGGATCTTCTCCAAAAGGAAAGTGTGTTAATGACATTAAACATGCTTTATGATCAACGTCTTTACACTGCCTATATAAACAAGTCAGCTTTCAAAATGAAGCACGCACGTACATACAACGATTTTGCTAGATCACCACTCACGCATATTCAAGCTGCAAGCAATTTCATTCTTTATTCTAAGCTATAAACCTGTGTAGTTTATCACAGTTGTGATAAACCGTTTTTGTTAGAAAAACAACAACACATTGTATAATCATATTGAAAAAGAGATCCTTGAGATTAACCGGATTATGGTTGTACTCAAGAAGACTTTAACAGTTGTTAAAGTAGATTTTGTAATCTTGTTGAGATTAGTGGATTAAGACCTCGTTGGAGAGAGGCGAAATCACCTTGACGGGTGGAATGGAGTAGTTTGAGATCAAACGAACCAGGATAAAAATATTGTGTCATTAAGCTTTTTAGATCCAAGTTTTCAATTCAACCCCCCCCCCCCCCCCCCCTTCTTGTGTTTTTCACATCTTCAATTGGCATCAGAGTGCCTGGTTCTGAGCTTAAACACTTAACCATGTCAATACAAGATCCAAGCTTCAGAAAAAACACTATGGTGGGACCAAGCCAAAACATCAGCAATGACAACAATGAAGACAGGGACAAATTCAGTGGTAAACCTCCAGTCTTTGATGGAGAAAACTTTGACTACTGGAAAGCCAGAATTGAGAGTTTCTTTCTGGCCCATGATGTTGATCTGTGGGACATGGTGAATGGTGGATACACGCATCCTGTGGATGGACGTGGTCATAAGATAGACAAGAAAATGATGTCTGATCAGCAAAAGCGTGAATTCAGAAACCACTACAAGGCTAGAACAATTCTCCTCGGCGCCATCTCATACTCAGAATATGAGAAAATATCAAACAGAGAAACTGCCAAGAATATGTTTGACTCTCTGAGAATGACGCATGAAGGCAACATTCAATTCAAAGAAACCAAGGCCGTTGCGCTCATTCAGAAGTATGAGGCATTCAAGATGGAAGATAGTGAATCAATAGAAACTATGTTTTCAAGATTTCAAATTCTTGTTGCTGGACTAAAAGTTCTTGACAAAGGGTATTCTATTGCTGATCACGTTAAGAAGATCATCATAAGCTTGCCCAAACAATGGAGGCCAATGGTCACAACACTTAAGCTAGCCAAAGATCTCAGCAAAATCTCTCTGGAGGAACTTGTTAGCTCCCTCAGAAGTCACGAGATAGAGCTAGAAGAAGACGAACCTCAAAAGCAAGGTAAGCCATTAGCTTTAAAATCTAACAGAAAATCTGACTCCAAAGTTTTGCAGGATGTGGAAGAAACTTCTGATGGATCCTCATCAGAAGAAGATGAATTGTCTCTCCTCTCCAGAAGGGTGAACAACTGTGGAAGCAGAGACAAAGGAAGTTCAGAAATCCAAGAAGATCAGAGAATCAAAATGAATCCTCCTCCAGATACAGAAAGTCTGAGTCCTCTTATGGACACCGAAGATCTGAAGGTTCTTCAGGATACAGAAAGCCAAATAACAAGGACATCATCTTCTATGAATGTAATGAGCAAGGACACTACAAAAGTGACTGCCCAAAGCTTCAGAAGGAAAATCCCAAAAAGAAGTTTCTCAAGGAAAAGAAGAAAAGCCTCATGGCTACATGGGATGATTTTGACACATCTGAAGCTGACTCAGAATCAGATGATGAAAGAGCAAACATAGCTCTCATGGCAAACGTATCAGAAGACAGTGAAGCTTCTGGTTCAGATTCAGAATCAGACACTGAAGAGGTATTCCCTGACTTTACCATAAACTTTACTAAGGTTGAACCTGTTGAAATCCTAAATGAAATTCTAGAAAGGTATCAGTAGATCATAGTCAAATTCAGAAACCTGAAAAGGAATCTTGCCCCTGACTCTGAAAAGACTGAGAGTCTCAAATTGGAGAATTCTGAGTTAAGAGAAAAAAATTTAAAATTAGAAAATCATTTGAAAAACTCTCAGAAGGAAACAATCTCTGAAACTCCCAGCAATGCTGATGAGATCATCAAAGAGTATGATCACAGCTTTCAGAAGTTTCTAGCTAAAAACATAGACAAGAGAAAAATGGCTTCAATGATCTATAGAGTTAGCAGAAATGGCATAAAAGGGATAGGATATCAAGGTAAGGTACCTACACCAAAAACTGCCATGGACTTAGCTATAAAATGCACACCACTTAATTCACATTTTATATATGGGCACACACATGACATAAAATACACAAGTAGTGATTATTCTGTCAAACCAAAATTCAATCAGAATTTTGGTAAAACTAACAAATCAGGACCCAAGAAAATGTGGGTACCTAAGGATAAAATCATACATGTGGCAGATATCTTTAGCAGCAAGGCTAAGACACCAATCATGGTACCTGGACTCTGGCTGCTCACGACACATGACAGGCCACGTGGGCTTTGGAGGCAATCAGAGAGGAAAGATCATTGGCTCTGGAACAGTAGGTAATGGAAATCTTCCCTCTATAAGTAATGTTTTATTAGTTGATGGATTAATGCATAACCTGTTATCCATAAGTCAATTAAGTGATAATGGTTATGATATAATCTTCAATCAAAATTCATGCAAAGCTGTTAGTCAGAAAGATGGGACTATCATATTTAATGAAAAGAGGAAAAATAACATTTATAAAATAAAACTTTCTGAACTAAAGAGTCAGAATGTAAAATGTCTACTGTCTGTTAACAACGAGCAATGGATCTGGAACAAAAGATTGGGACATGTTAGTATGAGAAGAATATCTCAGATTAACAAACTCAATCTGGTCAGAGGACTTCCTAACTTGAAGTTCAATTCAGATGCTCTGTGTGAAGCATGTCAGAAAGGCAAATTTGCAAAACCTGCTTTCAAATCCAAAAATGTTATTTCCGCCTCTAAGCCATTAGAACTTCTGCATATTGACTTATTTGGACCAATAAAAACTGCTTCAGTCAGTGGCAAGAAGTATGAGTTAGTAATCGTAGATGACTATAGCAGATGGACATGGGTAAAGTTCTTAAGACACAAGGAAGAGTCACACTGTGTTTGTTACCTTCTGCAACCAAGTTCAGAATGAAAAGGATCTTAGAATTGTCAAAGTCAGAAGTGATCATGGTGGAGAATTTGAAAATAAAGATTTTGAATTATTCTTTAATGAAAAAGGCATTCTGCATGATTTCTCTTGTCCTAGAACTCCCCAGCAAAATGGATTTGTAGAATGAAAGAACAGAACATTGCAAGAAATGGCCAGAACCATGATCAACGAGACTAACGTTGCTAAAATCTTCTGGGCAGAGGCAATAAACACAGTGTGTTACATTCATAATAGAATCTCCATAAGACATTGTGATACGGTGGGAGAACTGACTATGATTTTGCGTTTGTTTTCGCAAATGTTTCGGTTGAGCAAGAGTCGCCACCGACTTTTTATTTTATCCTAAGGAAAGGTTTAAAAAGCACAGCAAAAACCTTTGAGATTTTTCTTGGGTTCGGGGAGTAGATTATAGAAGGGGAAGGTATTAGCACCCCTTCTATCCATGGTTATCCATGGGCTCTTAGGTACTTGCTTAGATCAACTTGCCTTGGTTTTCAATTGTTTGAAATGGTGCTTTGTGTGTGGTTTTGAAAAGGTTTTGAAAAAGATGCCTTGTATAGGCTACCCTTGTAACAATTCTTTACTCGAATGTTTTACAAAAGGTGTTTTGTCTTTTTGAAAAGATGTTTCAAGGTTTTTTGAAAGCTTGTTTTGAAAGTGTTTGTGAAGTGGATTTTGAAATTAGGCAAGTGTTTTCTTGGCAAATTGACAAGTACTTAAGAGTTCATCTACCCTAAAGTTTTCTCAAAGATTTTTGCTTATGTTTTAACCCTTTTGACAATTTTGTTCCACCATTGCATTTGGTGGACAATCTTATCTTAGGAGGTGAAAGGGACAGGCGCGGGTCATCGTTTAGACCATAATTGCAATAGTGTTAAATGTCTTTGGGCAATTTTTCTTTAAAAGGGACTTGACCATTTATTTAGGCAACATTTTGAGGGACTTATGATCATTTGATTGTTTGTTTTACCCAAAGAAGTTCAACATGCAACATGGCCCAATTTTGAAAGGCAACAAGTGGATTACCCTAGGGGGTGCAAGTGTGAGATGTGTTGTTTATTTTCATGCTTGTTTGTCTTGTATTAGGTCCAACTATTTTTTGTCGTTTTTTCGCATACAAACCCTAATTCTAGCATAGTATGTTTAGAAAGCGATAAAAGTGCGAAATTTAGATTCCTACGCTATTACATCACAATAATATAGGGAGGGGGTACAATGTTTCAAATGGGGGTTATTTGGACAAGAATTTAAAACCTAAGACTATTACATCAATATTGAATATTTGCAAGGTAACTTAATTGTATAAATAGATAGAAATTGAAATAAATGTGCAAAATGCCAAAAGAAAGGTTTTTATATAAAAAAAAAGTATTATATATAAAAAGTAAAAGAAAAATAAAAAGGTATTATTTTTGGAGTATTTTCAAATTTAGGGCAAAAACCCTAATTTTAATCAAAATGAATATTAATTAATTAATTCATATAATATTTGTTATTTACATACAAAAATAAAATAAAATATGGTATATTTGAAAAAAAGGCATTTTTTTTAGTATTAAATATTAAAAAATAAGATATGTACATTTTTTGGTGTTTTTACTCTAAATGCATTAATATATATATATGTATATTTATATTATTTTAAATATGTATTATGTGTAAATAATAATAATAGTTATAATTTTTTAGAAAATAGTATTTTACATGAAGTATTTCAGAGAGTAATAAAAAAATAAAAATGAAAATGAAAATATATTTACACTATTTTTTCTATTTATTCTAAATAATAATATGTATTTATTTATGTATAAACAAAAGAAATAACCAAATAAATATGCAATAAATTAAAAAAATGATGGAAAAAATATTTTTATGTTTTTAATATGCTGAGAAAAAATAAATGAACCAATCAAAAAAAGAAAAAGTCATAAATCATTAAAAATAAAGCAAATGGGCCCAGGGGGTGTAAAAATAAATGTATGGTGCAAAAAGAAAGATAACACAAGCCCAGCCCACTAAGCCTGTCATCTTCAACCTCAGAACACATCCTTGTTCAAAAAACACGCGTTTTCTAACTTCCCATTCCTTGATCTTTTGCCAAATCTTCCAACATGAAACCTGTAGAGCTTGAAACCACGGTTCTAGACATATAAAGAAGTCAAGCTAACTCTCAGAAATGAGAGAGAATTTCTTCTCTCCCAAATCCTGACCTAAATTTTTACCAATGTTCAGACATAAAATTCTCTAAGCACACGTAATATAAATGAAATCTAATCATATGAGCATGTTCAGGACTATGATTGTGACATGTTTTCTTTACAAACCTAAAGCTAACAATGCCTAATAAGAGAGATACGACCCCATGAACTTACCTGTTCAGTTGAAGTTCTGTCTGACAATGGGGGGGACTTTCAGTGCAAGGTGATGATTGGAAAAGCTTCCTTGAGGTCCAGGGATGCTATTCCAATGTTTACTTTGTCTTGAAACTTCTTGTATCGAGCTGTGGAACTTCAACTGCAAAAGGAAAAAATGAAAATGGTGGAACTCGTTAGAGGGATTACAGGTCAGGTTTCAGGTCATGGTTAGCTTGCATAGATGCTAGGGGATGTGTATGAACTGGTTTTGGCAAGAATGCTCGAGAGAAATGGAGGTTGGCACTCAAACTGCAGAGGCAACTCTGTTTTTGCAGTTTGAGGATGATTCTGAGATGGAGAGTGTTTTAGAGGTGCAAGGGTCATGTATTAGCTTGGTTATGTTGTCTTGAGTGTGTTTGATAAGTTTGTTCTTGTGTTCTAATGCTGAGATGAGAGTTGTTGTGAGTTATGCAACTTTACTTCACACTTAAGCAACAAAATGCAACTTGTGTTTCTAGGCATGTAGAGGGCCCCTAATGTGCTGCATAATCCCTCCTTGATCAGTTTGTTATGTTCATAATCTTGTGCCATTCAGATTTGCAATGTACTTGTTGGATTTCCAAATTGACATAAAGCTACCTTTGACCAAAATGGCTAATTTGCTTTATCTAGTTTGGGATTAAACCTTTATACAATGTTCAAACTCATAGAACAACACCTTAACACAATGAATATGCATTAAATTATTGAGTGCAACTTGGTTTAAGGACCTGTAATCTACCCCAAAGCATGCTGAGTTCAAATTGCAAAGTTATGGACATGGAACTTGGTCATGAACAAAGTGGTTTTTTGCTATATTGTGAAATTCGATTCTCTCTAACCATGAGGTTGTTTGAGAAGTTCTTGGACATTTTGGAAAGCTTAGAATGTGTACTACAATCCATCTTTGAAATTCAAATTGAAATTCCAAGTGGAAGTTTATGGAAAATGGCCTTGAAGTGGGGTAGAAAACCTTGTCAAAATAGGTTAAAATTTCACTAAGTTAAAAATGGTTTAGTGCCCTTATTCAAAAAAATTTAACTTGAGATACAAGCTTCAAATGAGAAAACTTTGTGAATCAAAGTTGTAGATTATGAAACAATCTACAACTTTCATGTTTTGACTTTTGATTGAATCCAAATGGATCTTGGTGAAAAAGTGGGGAAAAGTTGGGAAAAAATTAGGGTTTTTCATAACTTAGAAAAATTCTAAGTTATGAAAAATTCAAATTTCTAACCCTAATTTGCATTTTGTGATTTCTTGGTGAACAAGTTTCATGATTTGGCATGTTTTGATGGAAAATGAATCTTGACTTTTGATTTTGACCAAAAAGTCAAAGTTTGACTTTTCAGTATACAGTCAAAATTGATCAATTGACCGGGAAATTCAACTGTCAATCTTGTGTACTTGGGATCTTTTGAGTTTGTTGATCATGTCAAGATAATTCCATAGGGTCCTTGAGTCCATGTGTGAGCTTGGTTTGCCACTGGTTAGGTCAAACAGTCAAAAATTGCCTTTGTGCAGTCAAAACCCTAAAAATGACCATTTTGCCCTTTTGGTGATCTGGTCAAATTTCTTGGGGAATTGTGATCCAAAATTGACCAAATGATTCACATGGGTTCATAATGTTGATATGGGTCAAATTTCATGAGGTTTGACTGTCAATTGGCCACAGTTGACTTTTTCCCCAATACAGTTGATTTCTAGGTCAACTGTCCAATTGACTGGGCAAAACTTGGAATCAAGGCTTGAAACTTGATATGGGTAAACTTGGGAGTCCAATATGAGGCATGAAAGTCATCTTAGGCATTCTAGGTCAAAATATCTTTGTGCAAACACAAACCCTAATTTTGAGTCCACAGTGCAAGGAGAGGTCTTGAGCAGATGAAACCCTAACTGGATCCTGAGCTTCAAGGGCTTTGTGATGAGAAATCAATGAGAAATGGGAGGGCAAATTTTGGGGTACAACAGTTGCCCCTGTTCAATCTTCTTGAATCCGAAGAGTTAGATTGGCAAGCTTGCCTTTCGTGACTCGAGGGTAAAAGGAGATTGGACACTAGAGTGCCCGGAAATTTGCACTTGTCGAAGCAATGGATGCGGGAATGGGCTTAGAGATGCCATTTGGAGATGGGCTTAACGATGCCATCTGGGAGAGTGATAGAAATCTTGTCGGAGATGGGCTTAGAGATGCCATCTGGAAGGGAATATCAGGAAGGTGTCCAGGCTTGGGACCATCTCTGAACTGGGGGGTCTGAACAAGCAATAGATTGACGTCCGTTGTTGGGAGGAATCTGTAAACTGTTTTCAGTGGTTTGGAGAAGAAACTGAACAAGCGATAGGTTAACATCCGTTTACTTGGAGAACCCGTGAACTGTTTTCAGAAATCTTGAAGTTGAATCAGCAATAGAGCCGCATCCGTTGTTGGGAAGCGTCCGTAAACTAATTTCAAAGGTTGCATCTGAACAAGCTGATAGATTAACATCCGTTACTTGGGAAGAATCCATAAACTGTTTTCAGAAGTCTTGAGGAAGAATCTGAACAAGTGATAGGTTAACATCCGTTTACTTGGAGAAACCGTGAACTGTTTTCAGAAATCTTGGAGTTGAATCAGCAATAGAGCCGCATCCGTTGTTGGGAAGCGTCCGTAAACTAATTTCAAAGGTTGCATCTGAACAAGCTGATAGATTAACATCCGTTACTTGGGAAGAATCCATAAACTGTTTTCAGAAGTCTTGAGGAAGAATCTGAACAAGCGATAGGTTAACATCCGTTTACTTGGAGAACCCGTGAACTATTTTCAGAAACCTTGAAGTTGAATGATTTTAGTCTGTCGACTGATCTTACCTGAAAAGGTAAAGAGTTAGTTGTATGCAATGTTATGATGCATGATGCAATATGTGTGGCGTCAATGTTTATGACATGAATGTGATGAATGCGCATGTAAGCTGACGAGCCATCTTGCTGAGGATAAATGAATCTGAGGCGGCTGAAGAAAAAGCATTTTGACTGCTGCCGGGGAAAATAAATCCTTGGCTGCTGCTGGGGAAGAGAATTTCTGATGACCTCTACTGGGGAGTATCAATCTAGCAGACTCATGCTGGGGAGGTAAGACTGAGAATCTTCAACTTGATGGGAAGTAACTCTGGCGATCTCACCGGAGAACTCAAGATTTCTCTTTCTAAGACTCTGGGAGGATAAGGCTCATTAGTCTGGCTCCGCTGGGGGTTGATAATTAGAAGTTTTAACTCGGCTGGGGATACTGAAACTTAAACTCTGAGGGGAAATGAGTTCTGGAGGATCCTCTGGCTGGGGATAACAAGGATAAGCTCCGCTGGGGATCATATTGATAAGCTGTGTTGGGAAACTCTTGATGAACTCCGCTGGGGATAGGAAGAATTCGGGCGAGTGCGATCTTCTGTGGCTGTTAGCTGAGGATAACCCAGTTATAAGCCTTTGTGGGGAATAACTTTGAATAAAACTCGGGAGAGGCGTTCGTGCCCTGCGGGGGAATACCTTCCAGAACTTTACTGGGGATAAGCTTCGGGAGTCTGCTGGAGATAAGCCTCAGGGTCTGCTAGGGATGTGGATTCCAAATCTCTTGGGGGATTTCCTTCGAAAGGGTGTCAAGATATCCATCTGTACCTTCATCCTATCAGTAATCCTTTTTCTTAGGTTCATTTAGGAAGTGATTATGTTTCAAATGAATATGCCTTTTTAACAAAACATTGGACGTTTCTCAAAATAAAACAAATAGTGCAAGAGAAAAAGAAAAGGGAAATCACACAAATTTTGGGAAGAGTATTTGTATTGATTTTCTTTGAGTATATTTGTACAAAGGAGACAATCATCCTAGTAAGAGGACTTTGTCGAAAACATTGAAAGATTTTATACAAAATAAAGGATGGCTATGTGAAATAATTCCATGGGATTCCATTCTGCTATAGCTTTCACAACTCTGAATATTTGTCCATTCAATGCTTCGTTTGACGATGACTGGATTGATCAGAAGTCTGGAACTGGTTGATGAAGAGATTGTCTTTGAAGTGATCCGACGAGACATAGTCATACGCTTTAATTCCCTAACTTTTGCCTGAATCGCCCTTTCGGGTTTTCGATCCACCGGGAAACCCCTTTTTGCCCAAGCCGCCCTTTCGGGTTTTCGACTTGCCGGGTGTACATATTTTTTCGTTTTTATCCCTAATTTTTTCCTGAACCGCCCTTTCGGGTTTTCGATTCACCGGGATGCCCTTTTTTGCCCAAGCCGCCCTTTCGGGTTTTCGACTTGTCGGGTTATTTTATGCGTAGTATCTTTTGACTATGTCTGCGTTCGCAGGGTGCGGCAAATCGTCGCCGTCCATGGTGGTCAGAATCATTGCACCACCAGAAAATATGCTCTTGATCACAAATGGTCCTTCATAGGTAGGAGTCCATTTGCCCCTGGGATCACTTTGAGGCAAGATAATCCGCTTGATTACGAGATCCCCGACTCGATACACTTGACGTCTGACTTTCTTATTGAAGGCCTTGATCATCCGCTTTTGATACGTCTGACCATGGCATATAGCAGCAAGTCGCTTTTCATCGATCAGATTGAGTTGATCAAGTCGGGTCTGCATCCAATCATCTTCATTCAAACCTGCATCCTTCATAATCCTTAGAGAAGGGATTTGGACTTCCATAGGCAAGACAGCTTCCATGCCATAAACCAAAGAAAATGGGGTTGCCCCAGTTGAAGTACGTGTCGTCGTACGGTATCCATGCAGAGCAAACGGTAACATCTCATGCCAGTCTTTGTAAGTGACTGTCATTTTCTGAATGATCTTCTTAATGTTTTTGTTCGCAGCTTCAACAGCACCGTTCATCTTCGGCCGGTAGGGAGATGAATTGTGATGATAAATCTTGAACTGTTCGCATAACGCAGTGATCATTGTATTATTCAGATTTGTACCGTTGTCCATGATGATCCTGTCGGGAACACCATACCGACATATGAGATTTTGCTTGATGAAGTGGGCAACCACATTTTTGGTGACAGAGGCGAAGGAAGCTGCTTCGACCCATTTAGTGAAGTAGTCAATGGCAACTAGGATGAAGCGATGTCCATTGGAAGCCGTGGGCTTGATCTCTCCAATCATATCAATGCCCCACATTGCAAAGGGCCACGGAGCAGTCAGGACGTTGAGGGGAACCGGAGGGATATGAACTTTGTCAGCATAGACTTGACACTTGTGACAAGTACGGGAATGTTGATGGCAGTCAGCCTCCATGGTAGACCAATAATAGCCTGCCCTTAGGATCTTCTTAGCCATTGTATGCCCGCTCAAGTGAGTGCCAAATGTGCCGCTGTGTATATCAGTCATGATCAACTCTGCTTCAATTTTATCTACACATCGGAGTAGTACACAATCATGGCTTCGTTTGTAAAGGATGTCGTTGCTCAGGAAGAACTTAGCAGCGAATTTCCTTAAGAACTTCTTGTCATTCATGGAAGCTCCTTCAGGATAATCCCTAGTCTCGAGATACCTTTTGATTTCATGGAACCAAGGTTGTTCCACTACTTCTTCGGTATTAATCTCGTGGCAATGTGCCGGTTCATTCATTCGCTTGATGGTGATTTGGGGAGCCTCATTATCCCAGCTGAGTTTAAACATGGAGGACATTGTGGCCAGAGCATCGGCTAGCTGATTCTCTTCTCGCGGGAAATGCTCGAAGGTAATTTGCTCGAAATGCGGCAACAATGTCAGGACATGTTCTTTGTATGGGATAAGATTAGGATGCTTGGTATCCCATTCTCCTTTGATTTGGCTGATGACCAAAGCCGAGTCCCCAAATACGACCAAAGATTTGATCCCCAAGTCTATAGCAGCCTCGAGACCAAAGATGCAAGCTTCATACTCAGCCATGTTGTTTGTGCAGCTGAAACAGAGTCGGGCCGTGAAAGGAGTGTGACAACCTTCCAGAGAAATGAGTATTGCGCCAATACCATTTCCAAGTGCATTTGAAGCACCATCAAAGTACAGGGTCCATCGGGATCCCTTTTCGGGTCTGTCATACGGTCCGTCACTTTCAATGTTGTCCAAATTCATGATGTCCTCGTCTGGGAAGTCAAATCTCATGGGTTGATAGTCTTCGATAGCCTGATGAGCCAGATGGTCAGCTAATACACTCCCTTTTATAGCTTTTTGGGTGGTGTACTGGATGTCATACTCGGTTAAAATCATTTGCCATCTAGCTATCCTTCCAGATAAAGCGGGTTTCTCGAAGATATACTTGATAGGGTCCATTTTGGAAATTAACAAGGTAGTATGAGTCAACATATACTGTCTTAGTCGGCGAGCAGCCCATACCAAAGCGCAGCAAGTTTTCTCGAGCAGTGAGTAGCGAGTCTCACAGTCGGTAAACTTTTTACTAAGGTAATAAATAACATGCTCTTTTCGACCAGACTCGTCATGCTGGCCCAAAACACACCCTATTGAGTTATCCAAGACAGTTAAGTACATGATCAATGGTCTTCCTTCGACAGGTGGCATCAGAATAGGAGGTTCTAACAAATACTCCTTGATTCTATCAAAAGCAGCTTGACAGTCATCGTTCCACTCAACTACCTGATCTTTCTTCAAGAGTTTGAAAATTGGCTCACAGGTAGAAGTCAGATGTGAGATGAATCTGGCAATATAGTTTATACGCCCCAAGAATCCTCTAACCTCCTTTTCAGTACGGGGAGCATGCATCTCTTGTATTGCTTTTACTTTTGCCGGATCGACTTCAATGCCTTTGTTGCTTACAATGAATCCCAGGAGTTTACCAGACCTAACTCCAAAAGTGCATTTACTTGGATTCAGCCTTAACTTGTACTCTTTTAACCTGGCGAACAGCTTCTCCAAATGTTCAAGATGCTCTTCCTCCGTTTGCGACCGAGCTATCATATCGTCTACGTAGACTTCGATCTCATGATGTATCATGTCATGAAATAAAGCTACCATGGCGCGTTGATAAGTTGCCCCTGCGTTCTTCAGCCCGAACGGCATCACTTTGTAACAAAAAGTGCCCCATTGCGTGACAAAAGTTGTTTTCTCCATATCCTCGGGAGCCATTTTGATTTGATTGTAGCCCGAGAATCCGTCCATGAAGGAAAACACCTTATGCTGAGTTGTATTGTCGATCAAGATGTCAATATGAGGTAGCGGGAAATCATCTTTAGGGCTGGCCCTATTCAAATCCCGGTAGTCCACACACATTCTGACTTTGCCATCTTTCTTTGGTACCGGTACGATGTTAGCGACCCATTGAGGATAGGACGTAACAGCCAGGAAGCCAGCATCGAATTGCTTCATTACTTCTGCTTTGATCTTTTCGGACATGTCAGGCCTCATTCGGTGAACCTTTTGCTTGATTGGTGGACAGTCTTCTCTTGTGGGGAGACGGTGAACCACGATGTCGGTGTCCAGACCCGACATGTCTTCATAAGACCAAGCGAAGATTTCAACATACTCATTCAGCAACTGTACCAAGCGCTCCTTGACTTTTGGTTCCAGGCTGGCACCCACTTGCACCTCCTTCCGATCCTCCTCGGTTCCCAAGTTAACAGTTTCCAATGGCTCTTCATGCGGTAAGATGGCCCTTTCCTCTTGTTGCAGGAGTCTGGCTAGTTCCCCGGGTACTTCACAACCTTCGTCATCTTCATACTCGGCTAGATTGACCAGGTCTTCAGAGTTATTGAAAGATACAGCAGAATAGTCACCCATGGAATCCGGAGTGGATGGGTACCTGCATTGGTGAGTGTGGGTGTGTGTAAGGGATAGCCATCCTTAAACAAAAAATGCAAAAGGAAAGAAAATGAACATAAGCAGTTTATCAAATGAAAAACGTCCAATGAATCATTAAACATGGCATATGAATATGAAAAATAGTCAAAACCCTTACAAGTGGACCTACATGCCCCGGGCAAGGCAGGAGGTGAAAAGATAGTGTACGAATTGTTTGAAAGTAAAATATTACAGACCAAATAGGAAATGTTTAATAGATAAATTACTGATGAATAAAAGTGATGGGGACAAAGTCTTTAGCCTCCCAGTTGCTCAACCCTCCTCTGACAGTTGGATAAATCCACTCTTCAATGTTGCTTTCCTTGTCTTCATCTTCCAGGGCGTTGATTCTGTGAGGAGAAATTTTGACCGGCGCTCTTTCAATCTTTGACTGGCGCATGGCCTTCTGGCCAGCGGCTGTGAAACCTAATCCAAACTTATCAGTTTTATGCGGAAAATCGGGTAACTGCCCCCACGCTGAATCCTTCCCCTCTTTAACTGCAGCCGTTGCATCCTCCAGAGATGCCATCCTGGCCATCTGTCTCGGTGTCTCAGCTGCCAACTTCGCCACTGCTATTTCAGGAAGAACTTCTTCGAAATGTTGAAACGGTGTCTCAATGAACTCTCCTTCAACCTCCACATACCGGAAAGAATTTAAATGACTAATCATGTACTCTTCTTCGCCGTGAACAGTAATGATCTTTCCCTTTACAGGATACTTCAGCATCTGATGCAAAGAGGAGGTGACTGCTCCAGCATGGTGTATCCAAGGTCTACCCAGCAGGCAGGAATATGATGGACGGATGTCCATTACATAGAAAGTGGATTTAAACACCTCAGTACCTATCTTGACAGGAATTTCAACTTCTCCATGGACCATTCTTTTCGACCCATCGAAAGCTCTGACGACAATATCACTCGGCTTCAATTCCAACCCTTCGCAATCTAGCCGGTCCAAGGCCTTCTTAGGCAAAACATTCAACGATGAACCGGTATCAACCAAAACATGTGCAAGGGTGGTTCCGCGACACTCGATTGAAATATGCAACGCATCATTGTGGTTTTGGCCCTTAGGGGTCAGGTCGGCATCAGAAAAACCTAATCCATTGTCTGCAGTCAGGCTAGCCACGCAATGTTGAAATTGATCTGCGGAGGTTTCCTGGGGCACATGAGCTGCCTTCAGAAACTTAATCAAAGCTTGAGCGTGCGCTTCTGAGCACAGCAATAGTGCCAGCATGGAGATCTTGGAGGGGGTTTCCCCCAACTGTTCCACCACATCGTAATCACTTCTCTTGATTATCCTCAAAATCTCGTCCATTTCTTTCTTGGAGGCTTCCGGGATCACCAAGGCTTGAACCCTCGTCCTGACGGGCTCATCTTGTATTCCCTTTCCTTTATCAGCAATGGTAGGAGAGGCAGCACTAGGAACGACAATTTCTTCAATCAAAGGAGTTCTAGCGGAGAGTTTTACTGGTGCAGGGATGACTTCTTTAGCTGATGAGGGTCCAAAGACTGCTCTTGGAGGGGCAATCTCTGGAGAAAATATTCTCCCGCTTCTGGTGATTTTGCTGGTGCCCGCAATGTTACTAATGCTGGCTTCTTCATCCTCTGAATTTTCTTCAATTACTTCGACTTGCTTGATACCATGGTAGTAGATGTCACCACCATAGTTCCAAGGTATCGACTTCTCAGAAACATAGGGAATAGGCCCTGGCATTGTTATCTTCAAAGGTATAGACTTTGCAGCTGGTGTAATCTTAACAGGCTTTTTGACGGCCTTGGAAAGATTGGCGTGAATGGTTATAATTGAGACATTTTCAACTTGAACTGGAACAACGGAAACTTTTTCGAACAGAATTTGTCGGCTATCCATGAGGCCTTGGATGCCTTTCTTTAATAGCGGACAATCAAACGGCAGAGAGTGGAAACAATAGCAGTCTTCTTTACATCCCGGGAAGATCCCGGCCCTTAACAAATTCAACTTAATGGTTAGCAGTGGAGTAGTCAGATCACTAACGTCAGCAACATACAGATCCTCTTCAATGGCATTGACATTCCGACCGTGCTTCGGCATAGGTGCAGATATCACATTGGGTTTCTCTGGAGCGTCAAACTCTACCTCCTTAGCCTCTATCAGGTCCTGGATCTTATGCTTGAGTGCCCAACAATCATTGGTGTCGTGTCCAACACTGTCTGAATGATAGGCGCATTTAGCATTGGCATGATAATGCGGGGAGGACGTATTTACATTCTTTGGCGCCTCCTTGATGGTGGCAAGATTCAACTTCAATAGATGAGGAAGCACATGCGCTGGAGTCATATTAATACGGGTGAACTGCCGTTGTGGCCTTTCCACCCGTTGCTGATTTGGTCTGGATTGGTTGTAGCGAGGCTGCTCACTTGGAGTGTTTTGAATCATTACGGCCCCCACAGTTGGCCGACGCTCCATCTTCCCTGCTCTTCTTTGAGAATATACCATAGCTGTCTCCTTCTTAAACGGCTTCTTCTCAACACTTGTAGCAACACCCTTCTGAATCTTTCCTGACTTGATGCCAGCTTCTATTCTTTCGCCTGTTAAGATTAAATCGGTAAACCCTGCGGAAGAGTTACCAATTAAATGATTGAAAAATAGTCCAGATAGGGTTCCGAGAAACATATCAACAAGATCACGATCGGTTAAAGGAGGCTGCACCCTGCCAGCCAAATCCCTCCATCTCTGTGCATATTCTTTGAATCCCTCACTTGTTCCTAGTGCCATACCCTGAAGTTGGGTACGAGTAGGAGCAAGATCAGAATTATACTGGTATTGTTTGTAGAAAGCGGTGGCCAAATCTTCCCAATTTCTGACACTGGTTCCTTCTAGCTGATAAAACCACTCCAACTGAGCTCCCGATAGGCTGTCTTGAAAGAAATGAATCCAGAGGCTCTTATCTGCCGTATAGGGTTGAATCTTTCTCACATAGGACCTGAGGTGCATTTTGGGACAGGACAGCCCGTCATACCTCACAAACACCGGCACTTTGAATTTTGGGGGAATCACAATTCCGGCAACCAAGCCCATGTCTTCAAAATCCAAACCTGGTACCCTTTGCAATTCCATGGCAGCCAGTCTGTCTTCCAAACCTTTATATTTGTCATCGGCTGGAGGATACTGCTGGTCAGAATAATCTTCATCCTCTTCAACCTCTTCCTCCTCTGCATCAGACTCGGAAGGCACCGCAACTCGATCTCTTTTACTAGTCCCTTCATCAGAAGTAGGAGGAAATTCAAGCACTCTCCGAGCTTCTCTGTCAAATCTTCTCCCCAAAGTAGCCACTCCGACCCTCTTTTTCTTCTTTACTGGGTCCTTATTCTCCAAATGAGCCTTGATGTCCTCTTGACTCTTGACCAAAGTCATCAAGAGTTGCTGGAACTGTGCATTCTGAGCCTGTAGGTCTTTAATTGTTTGCTCGAGATCCATCCTACTGAAATAAACAACAGATAGATAAGGAAACCTGGAGTGAGACCTTCTTATGCACATGATGAATGGTATGCTGATGTATGCAATGCATTCAAGGATTTAGGACATTCGAAATTGTTTCAGACAAAGAAGAACGCACGTCATATTAATAAGAAGAAATTTGTTAGTACATAAATGCCCCATGGGCCAAATATTACAAAATAAACTTCTTAAGGCAGAAAGACATTGCGCATCCTCTTTGGCGCGATGTAGGTGTTGAGGGCCTCTTGCTCGTGGAGTCGGCGGGTAAGCTCTAGAACCTTCTTTTCACTGGCGTAGTAGCTAGCTTCAAAAGTGTTCCATTCCTCCTTGAGCTGAATCCAACTTTTCTGCATTTCCTCCCACGATGTAGGCATGTCTGGATGCAGGATGGTGTAGGGAACCTCTCCTTCATTGACGGGCTCTTTAATCACTGGGAGTACATGAGGATAAGGCATCATTAGACTTTGGGCTCGGGCTCGTACCCACTTGAGATAGGGCTCAAGAGGGATGGAGTTCTTGTGTCCCAGAGTCTTGCTATCAACCTTGTTGAGTTTCCCCCAAGCTCTGATGAATCTTTGGCGAAGTCCTTGCGCATCGTTGTCGAAGTCAAAAACTAGGCTAGGAATCAGCATATCATGAGGGCCATCCCTCCGTGCATATCCAAATTGCCTCAAAGCTAGGCAAGGGTTGCAGGTGATACCTCCTCTAATTCCAAGTAAAGGAACATTAGGAAACTCTCCGCAACGATCGACGATGATGACATTTTCTCTGGACCGAGAACACCAATGCACATCAGAATGAGTAAGAGTCATCAATCGTTGGGACCACCTTATACCTTGGTCATTCTTCAAGACAGATTGTGGAAGGTGCGAAATAAACCACCTTGCGAGGATAGGAGTACAGCACATGAGAACACCCCTCTTTCTCATTGTTCGTGTGTAAAATGAGTGAAGGATGTCCCCAAGCAATGTTGGTATTGGATTTCTGGACAAGAAGATTTTGACGGCGTTGACATCTATCAATTGGTCAGGATTTGGGAACAAGACCAACCCGTAGATAAGGAGTGCCACAATCTCTTCAAAAGCTTGTAGGTCCAAGGAGTTCCAACATTCTTGTGCCTTCTCAAACAAGAATTTTGCTAAGAATCCCTTGACGCCGCTTCTGGTTTCCCAATGCCCCTTGATGTCGAATGGTTGTAGATGTAATGCTCGAGCAACATCTTCCGGTTTTGGTTCCTTTTCCGTACCGTTGAATGGTAGTTGATTAAGGATAGGAATTCTCAGGAGTTGAGAAAACTCCTCCAAAGTGGGTACCAACTGATAATCAGGGAAAGTGAAGCAGTGGTGAAGAGGGTCAAAGAACTGGAATAGCACTTTCATCATGTCTTCTTCAATGTTGGTGTTGACTAGGCTGAGCAGTCTACCATGTCTTTCACTGAAGGATGAATTTTCCGGAATTCTTGAAGTGATCTCCTTGAGTTGAGGAGAGATTCTCACAAGGTTGACTTGAATGGTGTTTCTGCGAGGAATTTCCATGTCCTACAAAACAAGAACAAAGCTGAAGATCCAAAACCCTTGAAATGGTTAGTGAATGCATATGATGTTTTATGATGTTTATGATGTATGCACAAAACATATGTACAAGCAAATCACACCAAACCCTAATTTCAGGCTTGCATGGGGTTTCATAGGTAATTACCCTCTTGAGTGTAGTTGGCTTAAAAACCTGTCCTATAAATAGTAACCGGGTTCTAAGGAGCTCAATATCACTGGATTGTTTTCATTGTTCATTGTTTTGGTTTAGCCACTTAACTAGCGACCAAAATATTCCAAGAAAACAACCCTCAATGAGTGTAGTATCGAGTATCTACCAACTTCGGACTGCACCAAAGCCGGTCATCTCACTACCCCTAATAAAAGGCCAAGATGGTCAAGTAAGGTTCTAGGTCATTAGTGCTTTAGTGACATCACTCAGCGGCCCCGTACTCTCCTTGATTGAACTCAAGGGTTACCGGTACTCACAAATATGTCGCACTAATATAGCTATTGCTTAGACCGTGTCGGTATACCCCGCACAGTTTCCACAATGTATTGCTATCTATGTATGTTTCCCAAAATCCGGGTGGAGGATTGTAAACCCAAACAATAGAGCCAAAGTATAAAGCAAACAAATCAAACAATTAGTCATGCAAAAGGGTGATCTAAGCCCTAAGGTTACTCCACTTTTAATATGATCCCCAGCAGAGTCGCCAGTTCTGTGATACGGTGGGAGAACTGACTATGGTTTTGCGTTTGTTTTCGCAAATGTTTCGGTTGAGCAAGAGTCGCCACCGACTTTTTATTTTATCCTAAGGAAAGGTTTAAAAAGCACAGCAAAAACCTTTGAGATTTTTCTTGGGTTCGGGGAGTAGATTATAGAAGGGGAAGGTATTAGCACCCCTTCTATCCATGGTTATCCATGGGCTCTTAGGTACTTGCTTAGATCAACTTGCCTTGGTTTTCAATTGTTTGAAATGGTGCTTTGTGTGTGGTTTTGAAAAGGTTTTGAAAAAGATGCCTTGTATAGGCTACCCTTGTAACAATTCTTTACTCGAATGTTTTACAAAAGGTGTTTTGTCTTTTTGAAAAGATGTTTCAAGGTTTTTTGAAAGCTTGTTTTGAAAGTGTTTGTGAAGTGGATTTTGAAATTAGGCAAGTGTTTTCTTGGCAAATTGACAAGTACTTAAGAGTTCATCTACCCTAAAGTTTTCTCAAAGATTTTTGCTTATGTTTTAACCCTTTTGACAATTTTGTTCCACCATTGCATTTGGTGGACAATCTTATCTTAGGAGGTGAAAGGGACAGGCGCGGGTCATCGTTTAGACCATAATTACAATAGTGTTAAATGTCTTTGGGCAATTTTTCTTTAAAAGGGACTTGACCATTTATTTAGGCAACATTTTGAGGGACTTATGATCATTTGATTGTTTGTTTTACCCAAAGAAGTTCAACATGCAACATGGCCCAATTTTGAAAGGCAACAAGTGGAATACCCTAGGGGGTGCAAGTGTGAGATGTGTTGTTTATTTTCATGCTTGTTTGTCTTGTATTAGGTCCAACTATTTTTTGTCGTTTTTTCGCATACAAACCCTAATTCTAGCATAGTATGTTTAGAAAGCGATAAAAGTGCGAAATTTAGATTCCTACGCTATTACATCACAATAATATAGGGAGGGGGGTACAATGTTTCAAATGGGGGTTATTTGGACAAGAATTTAAAACCTAAGACTATTACATCAATATTGAATATTTGCAAGGTAACTTAATTGTATAAATAGATAGAAATTGAAATAAATGTGCAAAATGCCAAAAGAAAGGTTTTTATATAAAAAAAAGTATTATATATAAAAAGTAAAAGAAAAAT
The DNA here is from genome assembly GCA_948472305.1 of Vicia faba. Taxonomy (NCBI): domain Eukaryota; kingdom Viridiplantae; phylum Streptophyta; class Magnoliopsida; order Fabales; family Fabaceae; genus Vicia; species Vicia faba. The sequence goes on along the minus strand of OX451740.1, from coordinate 1,313,842,647 downwards.
AAAAAGGTATTATTTTTGGAGTATTTTCAAATTTAGGGCAAAAACCCTAATTTTAATCAAAATGAATATTAATTAATTAATTCATATAATATTTGTTATTTACATACAAAAATAAAATAAAATATGGTATATTTGAAAAAAAGGCATTTTTTTTAGTATTAAATATTAAAAAATAAGATATGTACATTTTTTGGTGTTTTTACTCTAAATGCATTAATATATATATGTATATTTATATTATTTTAAATATGTATTATGTGTAAATAATAATAATAGTTATATTTTTTTAGAAAATAGTATTTTTTACATGAAGTATTTCAGAGAGTAATAAAAAAATAAAAATGAAAATGAAAATATATTTACACTATTTTTTCTATTTATTCTAAATAATAATATGTATTTATTTATGTATAAACAAAAGAAATAACCAAATAAATATGCAATAAATTCAAAAAATGATGGAAAAAATATTTTTATGTTTTTAATATGCTGAGAAAAAATAAATGAACCAATCAAAAAAAGAAAAAGTCAGAAATCATTAAAAATAAAGCAAATGGGCCCAGGGGGTGTAAAAATAAATGTATGGTGCAAAAAGAAAGATAACACAAGCCCAGCCCACTAAGCCTGTCATCTTCAACCTCAGAACACATCCTTGTTCAAAAAACACGCGTTTTCTAACTTCTCATTCCTTGATCTTTTGCCAAATCTTCCAACATGAAACCTGTAGAGCTTGAAACCACGGTTCTAGACATATAAAGAAGTCAAGCTAACTCTCAGAAATGAGAGAGAATTTCTTCTCTCCCAAATCCTGACCTAAATTTTTACCAATGTTCAGACATAAAATTCTCTAAGCACACGTAATATAAATGAAATCTAATCATATGAGCATGTTCAGGACTATGATTGTGACATGTTTTCTTTACAAACCTAAAGCTAACAATGCCTAATAAGAGAGATACGACCCCATGAACTTACCTGTTCAGTTGAAGTTCTGTCTGACAATGGGGGGACTTTCAGTGCAAGGTGATGATTGGAAAAGCTTCCTTGAGGTCCAGGGATGCTATTCCAATGTTTACTTTGTCTTGAAACTTCTTGTATCGAGCTGTGGAACTTCAACTGCAAAAGGAAAAAATTAAAATGGTGGAACTCGTTAGAGGGATTACAGGTCAGGTTTCAGGTCATGGTTAGCTTGCATAGATGCTAGGGGATGTGTATGAACTGGTTTTGGCAAGAATGCTCGAGAGAAATGGAGGTTGGCACTCAAACTGTAGAGGCAACTCTGTTTTTGCAGTTTGAGGATGATTATGAGATGGAGAGTGTTTTAGAGGTGCAAGGGTCGTGTATTAGCTTGGTTATGTTGTCTTGAGTGTGTTTGATAAGTTTGTTCTTGTGTTCTAATGCTGAGATGAGAGTTGTTGTGAGTTATGCAACTTTACTTCACACTTAAGCAACAAAATGCAACTTGTGTTTCTAGGCATGTAGAGGGCCCCTAATGTGCTGCATAATCCCTCCTTGATCAGTGTGTTATGTTCATAATCTTGTGCCATTCAGATTTGCAATGTACTTGTTGGATTTCCAAATTGACATAAAGCTACCTTTTACCAAAATGGCTAATTTGCTTTATCTAGTTTGGGATTAAACCTTTATACAATGTTCAAACTCATAGAACAACACCTTAACACAATGAATATGCATTAAATTATTGAGTGCAACTTGGTTTAAGGACCTGTAATCTACCCCAAAGCATGCTGAGTTCAAATTGCAAAGTTATGGACATGGAACTTGGTCATGAACAAAGTGGTTTTTTGCTATATTGTGAAATTCGATTCTCTCTAACCATGAGGTTGTTTGAGAAGTTCTTGGACATTTTGGAAAGCTTAGAATGTGTACTACAATCCATCTTTGAAATGCAAATTGAAATTCCAAGTGGAAGTGTATGCAAAATGGCCTTGAAGTGGGGTAGAAAACCTTGTCAAAATAGGTTAAAATTTCACTAAGTTAAAAATGGTTTAGTGCCCTTATTCAAAAAGTTGTAACTTGAGATACAAGCTTCAAATGAGAAAACTTTGTGAATCAAAGTTGTAGATTATGAAACAAGCTACAACTTTCATGTTTTGACTTTTGATTGAATCCAAATGGATCTTGGTGAAAAAGTGGGGAAAAGTTGGGAAAAAATTAGGGTTTTTGATAACTTAGAAAAATTCTAAGTTATGAAAAATTCAAATTTCTAACCCTAATTTGCATTTTGTGATTTCTTGGTGAACAAGTTTCATGATTTGGCATGTTTTGATGGAAAATGAATCTTGACTTTTGATTTTGACCAAAAAGTCAAAGTTTGACTTTTCAGTATACAGTCAAAATTGATCAATTGACCGGGAAATTCAACTGTCAATCTTGTGTACTTGGGATCTTTTGAGTTTGTTGATCATGTCAAGATAATTCCATAGGGTCCTTGAGTCCATGTGTGAGCTTGGTTTGCCACTGGTTAGGTCAAACAGTCAAAAATTGCCTTTGTGCAGTCAAAACCCTAAAAATGACCATTTTGCCCTTTTGGTGATCTGGTCAAATTTCTTGGGGAATTGTGATCCAAACTTGACCAAATGATTCACATGGGTTCATAATGTTGATATGGGTCAAATTTCATGAGGTTTGACTGTCAATTGGCCACAATTGACTTTTTCCCCAATACAGTTGATTTCTAGGTCAACTGTCCAATTGACTGGGCAAAACTTGGAATCAAGGCTTGAAACTTGATATGGGTAAACTTGGGAGTCCAATATGAGGCATGAAAGTCATCTTAGGCATTCTAGGTCAAAATATCTTTGTGCAAACACAAACCCTAATTTTGAGTCCACAGTGCAAGGAGAGGTCTTGAGCAGATGAAACCCTAACTAGATCCTGAGCTTCAAGGGCTTTGTGATGACTCCATATTTTAGAAAAGACTCCATATGAATTGTGGAAGAACAGAAAGCCGAACATTTCTTATTTTCACCCATTTGGATGCACATTTTTATTCTAAATACAAAAAATTATTTGAACAAGTTTGACTCTAAAGCATAAAAGTGTATTATGTTAGGATACTCTGAACGCTCGAGAGGGTATAGAGTATACAGTACAGAAACACAGATTGTTGAAGAGTCAATCAGTGTTAGGTTTGATGATAAGCTTGTCTCTCAAAAGTCAAAACAGAATGAACTCCTTGCAGGTATGGAAGTTGAACTCACAGGTACTGAAGACAACTCATCAGAGGTTCTCAACAGAGACACTCCCTCAACAATAGAAAGAGTCACTGCAAGCAATCTAGCACCTTCTGTTGATCAACTCCAAAAAAGACTATCCAGAAGCAGCATTGATCATCCAGAAGATACAATACTGGGAAAGAAGGAAGATCCAATCAGAACAAGATCAACATTCAGAAACTCTAAAGAATCCCTCATGGGACTGGTTTCTCTGATTGAACCAACAACAATTGTTGAAGCACTTCTGGACAATGACTGGATTCTGGAAATGCAAGAGGAACTAAATCAATTCACCAGAAATGACGTATGGGATCTGGTTCCCAAACCAAAAGGATTCAATGTCATTGGTACAAAATGGGTGTTCATAAACTAATTGAACGAGCAAGGACAAGTCATCAGAAACAAAGCACGACTGGTGGCACAAGGTTATAGTCAGCAAGAGGGGATAGACTATACATAAACCTTTGCTCCAGTCGCCAGGTTAGAATCTATCAGACTCTTAATATCATTTGCTATTATTAAAGGCATCACTCTGTATCAGATGGATGTCAAAAGTGCATTCTTAAATGGCTATATAGATGAAGAGGTATATGTGCACCAACCCCCTGGTTTTGAGAGTTCCAAAAATCCAGAATATGTTTTCAAACTAAAGAAGTCACTCTATGGTCTGAAACAAGCTCCCAGAGCTTGGTATGAAAGACTAAGTAACTTCCTGTTAGAAAAGGAATTCACCAGAGGGAAAGTGGACACAACCTTGTTCTGTAAGACAGTTAAGAATGACATGTTAGTTTGTCATATTTATGTTGATGAAATCATATTTGGGTCTACTAAACCCTCTCTGGGAAGAGAGTTTGCTAAATGTATGCATGCAGAATTTGAGATGAGCCTAATGAGGGAACTCAAATTCTTTCTGGGCATTCAGATAAATCAAACTCAAGAAGGAACTTACATTCATCAGAGCAAATATGTCAGAGAACTTCTGAACAAATTTGATCTCTCAGAATGTAAGCCCTCAAAGATTCCAATGCATCCCATGTGCATTCTGGAAAAGGAAGAGGTAAGTAAAAAGGTAGAACAGAAGGTCTACAGAGATATGATTGGTTCTCTTCTCTATCTGACAGCTTCAAGGCCTGACATTCTATTCAGTGTTTGCATTTGTGCTAGATTCCAATTAGATCCTAGAGAATCTCACTTAACAACAGTTAAGCGAATTTTCAAGTATCTGAAATGTACTGCTAATATGGGTTTGTTTTATAGAAAATCAAATGATTACAGCTTAGTAGGATACTGTGATGCTGACTTTGCTGGAGACAGAGTAGAACGTAAAAGCAATTCTGGAAGCTGCCAGTTTCTGGAAGAAAATCTGATCTCATGGTCCAGCAAAAGACAATCCATAATAGCACTATAAACAGCAGAAGCTGAATACATAGCAGCTGCTGGATGTAGTACGCAAATGCTCTGGATGAAAAGTCAACTTGAAGACTTCAATATATTTGAAAGTAACATTCCTATCCTCTGTGACAATATTTCTGCTATTTGTCTCAGTAAAATTCCTATTTTACATTCTAGGGCTAAGCATATAGAAATAAAACATCATTTTATCAGGGACTATATTCAGAAAGGGATTCTTAACTTAAAATTTATTGACACAGACCATCAATGGGATGATGTCTTTACAAAACCTCTTTCTGAAGATAGGTTTAACTTCATTCTAAAACATCTCAGCATGAAGCTTTGCCCAGAATAAATTGTTTTATTTACATATTTAACCTTCAGAACTTAGTTATTTTCTGTGAACTACTGATCAACCTGCCTTCAGAGTTTTAGAAGTACAAATTGCATCAGAATTTATCCATGAAGATCTGAACGTTTTATTTCAAGGATAGAAGTGTGTTGTTCACGTAAGCAAACAGTTGCCATCCATTCATCAGCTACCTTCTGATGCTGAACACACGTTCACTTTTATGAAAGGTCAAAAGCGCCGATTGGGTGCATTGAGACACACGTCATGGGTAACCGTTCCAATATCTCTCTGAATCCTCTAAAATCAGCTATCATTAATGCTTATAATCATGATTAATTATTTCTCTCTCTTACTGTTTATGCTTTCAAGAAAATCTATTTAAACTCAAGTTTCACTCTTTACATTCTTTCACTTTTACTCTCTCAATACCTTCTATTGTTTTCAGTTCGTACTTTTAAAAAAAAACCTTTCATCTTTCTCAAAATTTCTTGTGCGAACATGGCTTCTTCAAGCGTCCAAAACATCAGTACTCAGGAAACTGCTTCTCTGGAATAGTACGAATAACCATACAAAACGCTACTCACTCCCATTGACAATCTGGAAGTTCTTTCAGAATTGATTGTTGACTTTGAAAGCCTTCAAGAAAATGGCTTTAATCTGCATGAAAACGTCAATGCTCAAGGTTGGAACATATATTTTGACCTTCTTCTAGGGCCAACGTTTCCAATTCCTGTCAAAGAATTCTGGATACATGCTTCCTCCTCAAACCATCAAGTTACCTCGTATGTCATGGGGAAGAAGATTGTCATTACAGAAGACCTAATTTCAAGGCTTATTGGCTACAATGGTGGAGGTGTCAGATGTATTGACATGGCTGAAAGATGTTCTGATGTAGCTTCTATTGCAAGGGAAATATTTACTCTGGGCCTACCCTCCAGCAAGATTAGGGATCTGAAGGATCATCACAGAATTTGGGCTAAAATAATTTTGGGATGCATCAACCACATGAAGCCAACTAGGTCTCCTGACTACATAAACATTGATCAGCAGTTTCTGATCTACTTTATCTCCAAGAAGACTAAGGTAAATCTCCCTCACTTGCTATTTAATCATCTGAGGACCAGTGTAAAGGAAACAAGAGAACATGAGCGTACCAAAAGGGACCGGATACCCCTGGGAAGACTCATATCAGATATTCTAACAGAGAATAGGCTGATATAGCATTTGACTGAAGCACAGGAAATCAGCTCACTAGAAGCAACGGCTGGGAAGCCTCTGAATGCAAAAAATCTGAAAAAGATGAAAATCATTGAGAACATCAAGAAGGAACCCAACGTTACTTCTTTTGCAACCATCACTTCTAGAAGAATTCCTCTGGATGATTTTCCTCTTTTCTCTAAGATTGACTCCAAGCCTGAGATAATTGTCAGATATATGGATGCGTGCAAGGCAGATGGCACTGCACCAGAATTAAACATCCAGGACTTGCATCAAGCTACTCCAGAAGTTATTCTGAAGAAGACCAAGAAAAGAAAAGCGGCAACACAATGACCATCTCAGAAGACTCCAAAAGCTGCAAGAAAGAAAGGTAATCCTTCCTCTGTTACTGTTTTAGAATCAATAACTATATCAACATCTGAAACCTTAACTACCCAATCAGAACATCCAACTCCACAAACTTTTGATGACTTTGACATAGGGTTTGATCCATCAGAAACTCTAAGTCTATGAGAAACTCACTCCCTTCCTATCAATCCAAATCCTGAACAAACTCAACCAGAACTTGCCAAAGTTCTGTCTAATATTGAATCTTTTGACCAAGACATTTCAGCTCCCACACCACAAAATCCAAATCCTCAAATCCCTGATAATCCAAACTCCGAAACTACAACAAATGTTCCACAACAAGATATTCCACTACCTCTCTCTCCACAACAAGATATTCCTCATCCACCATCACCTCAACCTGAACAACCACAACCAGAAGCTCAAACTTCTGAGAATCAACCATCTGAGACCCGTGAACTAGAACCTCACAATGTTTCATCCAACCAATCTGAAGAACCTACCTCAGATTCAGATACTATACCAATCCCAGGAATCACTGAACCACTTGCCATTCGCATGCCTCTCACCATCCTGGACATTCCATAAATTCCTTCTTCTCTGGAATCCACACCACCAAATTCCCCTACCAGTCCAATCATCATACCTGAATCTCCCACTCCTTCACCCAAGAGCAATCCAGCTGACAACATAAGACTTGTCATTGATCCAATTGCATTGGAAAGACTAGCTGCTATATCTCACAAAACTTCCATTCCCAAACCAAAACCAACTGAAACCACACCAGATGTTGGTACAAGTTTGTTGATGTTTGAAATAGGAATACAGGAATGGATAACCTCCTTGAAGCATGCTAGTCTAGAGACGATTAATCCTGCTGCCTCTGATTATCTATGGACAAGTTTCAGAAACTGGCTAAGTTCTGAAACACTAAAGCTAAAAGAACAGAGTTATGAACAGGTTCAACGGAATTTCAGTGATATGCTAAAGGTTTTTGAAGACCAAGTTCTGAGCCATCTGCTCAAGGAGGAGATTCTCCCTCTGGATAATGCTCCCTGGTCAAAACATCGTCCCTCAGATGAAGTTCAACCAGAATCAGAAGGTCTCTCCCTAACTGCTGCTCCAAAAGAGATGATCTCAACAGAGGAAATGGTTCAATGTGATCAAGCTGTAGAATGCTCTGAGAAGCGTCCAGATAATGAAGAATCTCCAGCTCCTTCCTATGTCATGCAAACTCTGGAAGAATTGAAGAGAGCAAATGCTGCTATCCAGGGAAGGTTAGATAAGCAGGAGGACACAAACAAAGAAATCAAGAGCATCTTGGGAAAACAAGAAGAAACTAACTCCCAGATCAAGGGCTTGCTGGAAGCTTTGTTCACACGCCTTCCTCCTCCCTCTTAGACTCTTTTCTGTTTTAAATCTGTTTACATGTAACGTTTGTTTTACATTGCTTCTATTCTGGACTACTTTTCATTGCTTCTTGTTTTTTAATATAAATCAACTTTTTAGCTCTGATTATATTGCCTTTTTGATAACTGAAAAAAAGGGGGAGAAAGTAAGATATTTTCAATAACGGTTTACTGAGACAGAAGTCTCAAACATTCTGGACTACTTAACCTCTATCTTCTGAAAAGCTTGAACAGGTACAAACTCTGATGAAAGACGCAGTTAAACTCTGATGCTCAAAGACTCAACGAACTTAAGGGAAGTAATCAACTCAGGGGGAGTTTTTCTTCTTAATTCTAAACTTTTTATTCTTTATTTTTTAATTGAAAAATCTGGTTTTTGTCATCATCAAAAAGGGGGAGATTGTTAGAACATAGTTTGATTCTACAACCCTTGGTTAGAGTTTTGATGATAACAAATACAAAGAATAAATAAATACAAAGAACAAATATGCACCTTAAAAATATGTTTTATGCATGCAGAAGTTCTGATCAAATCAGCATAAAAAGATAAGCCATAAGTGCTACACGCTGAAGCAATCAGAACATACGCTGAAGATTGATGACCAGAACCTGCGCTTAATCAAAGTAAACTCTGATTCTGAACAAGAACATATCAAAACAATTCATCAATATTCTCAAGCGTCATCAGCAGTAAGGAGAAAAGATTCTGAAGCGTTACTGAACATTCAAGACAACATCAATTCCAACAGCTTCCTTCAGACAGGATCTTCTCTAAAAGGAAAGTGTGTTAATGACATTAAACATGCTTTATGATCAACGTCTTTACACTGCCTATATAAACAAGTCATCTTTCAAAATGAAGCACGCACGTACATACAACGATTTTGCTAGATCACCACTCACGCATATTCAAGCTCCAAGCAATTTCATTCTTTATTCTAAGCTATAAACCTGTGTAATTTATCACAGTTGTGATAAACCGTTTTCGTTAGAAAAACAACAACACATTGTATAATCATATTGAAAAAGAGAACCTTGAGATTAACCGGATTGTGGTTGTACTCAAGAAGGCTTTAACAGTTGTTAAAGTAGCTTTTGTAATCTTGTTGAGATTAGTGGATTAAGACCTCGTTGGAGAGAGGCGAAATCACCTTGACGGGTGGACTGGAGTAGTTTGAGATCAAACGAACCAGGATAAAAATATTGTGTCATTAAGCTTTTTAGATCCAAGTTTTCAATTCAACCCCCATCCCTTCATGTGTTTTTCACATCTTCAATCCATTGGCCTCCATTGTTTGGGAAAGCTTCTGATGATCTTCTTAACGTGATCAGCAGTAGAATACCCTTTATCAAGAACTTTTAGTCCAGCAACAAGAATTTGAAATCTTGAAAACATAGTTTCTATTGATTCACTATATTCCATCTTGAAGGCCTCATACTTATGAATGAGCACAAGGGCCTTAGTTTCTTTGACTTGAATGTTGCCTTCATGCGTCATTCTCAGAGAGTCAAACATATTCTTGGCAATTTCTCTGTTTGATATTTTCTCATATTCTGAGTATGAGATGGCGCTGAGGAGAATTGTTCTGGCCTTGTGGTGGTTTCTGAATTCACGCTTTTGCTGATCAGACATCATTTCCCTGTCTATATTCTGACCACGTCCATCCACAGGATGCGTGTATCCATCAGTCACCACGTCCCACAGATCAGCATCATGGGCCAGAAAAAAAACTGTCAATTATGTCTTTCTAGTAGTCAAAGTTTTCTCCATCAAAGACTGGAGGTTTACCATTGAATTTGTCCCTGTCTTCATTGTTGTCATTGCTTCTGTTCTGGACTACTTAACCTCTATCTTCTGAAAAGCATGAACAGGAAAAAACTCCGATGAAAGACGCAGTTAAACTCTGATGCTGAAAGACTCAAGGAACTTAAGGGAAGTAATCAACTTAGGGGGAGTTTTTCTTCTTAATTCTAAACTTTTTATTCTTTATTTTTTAATTGAAAAATCTGGTTTTTGTCATCATCAAAAAGGGGGAGATTGTTAGAACATAGTTTGATTCTACAACCCTTGGTTAGAGTTTTGATGATAACAAATACAAAGAATAAATAAATGCAAAGAACAAATATGCACCTTAAAAATATGTTTTATGTATGCAGAAGTTCTGATCAAATCAGCATCAGAAGATAAGCCATAAGTGTTACACGCTAAAGCAATCAGAACATGCACTAAAGATTGATGACCAGAACCTACGCTTAATCAAATTAAACTCTGATTCTGAACAAGAACATATCAAACCAAGTTATCAATATTCTGAAGCGTCATCAGCAGTAAGGAGAAAAGATTCTGAAGCGTTACTGAACATTCAAGACAACATCAATTCCAACGGCTTCCTTCAGACAGGATCTTCTCCAAAAGGAAAATGTGTTAATGACATTAAACATGCTTTATGATCAACGTCTTTACACTTCCTATATAAACAAGTCAGCTTTCAAAATGAAGTACGCACGTACATACAACGATTTTGCTAGATCACCACTCACGCATATTCAAGTTGCAAGCAATTTCATTCTTTATTCTAAGCTATAAACCTGTGTAATTTATCACAGTTGTGATAAACCGTTTTTGTTAGAAAAATAACAACACATATTGTATAATCATATTGAAAAAGAGATCCTTGAGATTAACCGGATTGTGGTTGTACTCAAGAAGACTTTAACAGTTGTTAAAGTAGCTTTTGTAATCTTGTTGAGATTAGTGGATTAAGACCTCGTTGGAGAGAGGCGAAATCACCTTGACGGGTGGACTGGAGTATTTTGAGATCAAACGAACCAGGATAAAAATATTGTGTCATTAAGCTTTTTAGATCCATGTTTTCAATTCAACCCCCCCTTCTTGTGTTTTTCACATCTTCAATTGGTATCAGAGCACTTAAGCTAGCCAAAGATCTCAACAAAATCTCTCTAGAGGAACTTGTTAGCTCCCTCAGAAGTCACGAGATGGAGCTAGAAGAAGACGAACCTCAAAAGCAAGGTAAGCCATTAGCTTTAAAATCTAACAGAAAATCTGACTCCAAAGTTTTGCAGGCTGTGGAAGAAACTTCTGATGGATCCTCATCAGAAGAAGATGAATTGTCTCTCCTCTCCAGAAGGTTGAACCAACTGTGGAAGCAGAGACAAAGGAAGTTCAGAAATCCCAGAAGATCAGAGAATCAAAATGAATCCTCCTTCTGATACAGAAAGTCTGAGTCCTCTTCTGGACACCGAAGATCTGAAGGTTCTTCAGGATACAGAAAGCCAAACAACAAGGACATCATCTGCTATGAATGTAATGAGTAAGGACACTACAAAAGTGACTGACCAAAGCTTCAGTAGGAAAAGCCCAAAAAGAAGTTTCTCAAGGAAAAGAAGAAAAGCCTCATGGCTATATGGGATGATTCTGACACATCTGAAGTTGACTCAGAATCAGATGATGAAAGAGCAAACATAGCTCTCATGGCAAACGTATCAGAAGACAGTGAAGCTTCTGATTCAGATTCAGAATCAGACACTGAAGAGGTATTCCCTTACTTTACCATAAACTTTACTAAGGCTGAACTTGCTGAAAGCCTAAATGAAATTCTGGAAAGGTATCAGCAGATCAGAGCCAAATTCAGAAACCTGAAAAGGAATCTTTCCTCTAACTCTAAAAAGACTGAGAGTCTCAGTTTGGAGAATTCTGAGTTAAGAGAAAAAATTTCAAAATTAGAAAATCATTTGCAAAACTCTCAAAAGGAAACAATCTCTGAAACTCCTAGCAATGCTGATGAGATCATCAAAGAGTATGATCATAGCTTTCAGAAGTTTCTAGCTAAAAACATAGACAGAAGCAAAATTGCTTCAATGATCTATGTAGTTAGCAGAAATGGCAGAAAAGGGATAAGATATCAAGGTAAGGTACCTACACCAAAAAATGCCATGGACTTAGTTATAAAACGCACACCACTTAATTCACATTTTATATATGGGCACACACATGACATAAAATACACAAGTAGTGACTATTCTGTCAAACCAAAATTCCATCAGAATTTTGGTAAAACTAACAAATCAGGACCCAAGAAAATGTGGGTACCTAAGGATAAAATCATACATGTGGCAGATATCTTTAGCAGCAAGGCTAAGACACCAATCATGGTACCTGGACTCTGGCTACTCACAACACATGACGGGAAGAAGGAACATGTTCCAAAGCCTGGAACTTAAGCCTGGAGGCCACGTGGGCTTTGGAGGCAATCAGAGAGGAAAGATCATTGGCTCTGGAACAGTAGGTAATGGAAATCTTCCCTCTATAAGTAATGTTTTATTAGTTGATGGATTAATGCATAACCTGTTATCCATAAGTCAATTAAGTGATAATGGTTATGATATAATCTTCAATCAAAATTCATGCAAAGTTGTTAGTCAGAAAGATGGGACTATCCTATTTAATGGAAAGAGGAAAAACAACATTTATAAAATAAAACTTTCTGAACTAAAGAGTAAGAATGTCAAATTTCTACTGTCTGTTAACAACGAGCAATGGATCTGTCACAGAAGATTGGGACATGTTAGTATGAGAAGAATATCTCAAATTAACAAACTCAATCTGGTCAGAGGACTTCCTAACTTGAAGTTCAATTCAAATGCTCTGTGTGAAGCATGTCAGAAAGGCAAATTTGCAAAACTTGCTTTCAAATCCAAAAATGTTGTTTCCACCTCTAAGACATTAGAACTTCTGCACATTGACTTATTTGGACCAGTAAAAACTGCTTCAGTCAGTGGCAAGAAGTATGGGTTAGTAACCGTAGATGACTATAGCAGATGGACATGGGTAAAGTTCTTAAGACACAAGCACGAGTCACACTCTATGTTTGTTACCTTCTGCAACCAAGTTCAGAATGAAAAGGATCTTAGAATTGTCAAATTCAGAAGTGATCATGGTGGAGAATTTGAAAATAAAGATTTTGAATTATTCTTTAATGAAAAAGGCATTATGCATGATTTCTCTTGTCCTAGAACTCCCCAACAAAATGGAGTTGTAGAACGAAAGAAAAGAACATTGCAAGAAATGGCCAAAACCATGATCAACGAGACTAACGTTGCTAAGATCTTCTGGGCAGAGGCAATAAATATTGCGTGTTACATTCAGAATAGAATCTCCATAAGACCTATTCTGGAAAAGACTCCATATGAATTATGGAAGAACAGAAAGCCTAACATTTCTTATTTTCACCCATTTGGATGCACATGTTTTATTCTGAATACAAAAAATTATTTGAACAAGTTTGACTCTAAAGCACAAAAGTGTATTATGTTAGGATACTCTGAACGCTCGAGAGGGTACAAAGTATACAATACAGAAATAGAGATTGTTGAAGAGTCAATCAATGTTAGGTTTGATGATAAGCTTGACTCTCAAAAGTAAAAGCAGAATGAACTCCTTGCAGATAGGGAAGTTGAACTCACAGGTACTGAAGACAACTCATCAGAGGTTCTCAACAGAGACACTCCCTCAACAACAGAAAGAGTCATTGCAAGCAATCCAGTACCTTCTGTTGATCAACTCCATAAAAGACTATCCAGAAGCAGCATTGATCATCCAGAAGATACAATACTAGGAAAGAAGGAAGATCCAATCAGAACAAGATCAACATTAAGAAATCTGAAGAATCCCTCATGGGACTGGTTTCTCTGATTGAACCAACAACAATTGATGAAACACTTCTAGACAATGACTGGATTCTGGAAATGCAAGAGGAACTAAATCAATTCACCAGAAATGACATATGGGATCTTGTTCCCCAACCAAAAGGATTCAACGTCATTGGTATAAAACGGGTGTTCAGAAACAAACTGAACGAGCAAGGACAAGTCATCAGAAACAAAGCACGACTGGTGGCACAAGGTTATAGTCAGCAAGATGGGATAGACTATACATAGACCTTTGCTCCAGTCTCCAGGTTAGAATCTATCATACTCTTAATATCATTTGCTGTTAATAAAGGCATCACTCTGTATCAGATGGATGTCAAAAGTGCATTCTTAAATGGCTATATAGATGAAGAGGTATATGTGCACCAACCCCCTGGTTTTGAGAGTTCCAAAAATCCAGAATATGTTTTCAAACTAAAGAAGTCACTCTATGGTCTGAAACAAGCTCCCAGAGCTTGGTATGAAAGACTAAATAACTTCCTGTTAGAAAAGGAATTCACCAGAGGGAAAGTGGACACAATCTTGTTCTGTAAGACAGTTAAGAATGACATGTTAGTTTGTCAGATTTATGTTGATGACATCATATTTGGATCTACTAAACCCTCTATGGGAAGAGAGTTTGCTAAATGTATGCAGGCAGAATTTGAGATGAGCCTAATGGGGGAACTCAAATTCTTTTTGGGCATTCAGATAAATCAAACTTCAGAAGGAACTTACATTCATCAGAGAAAATATGTCAGAGAACTTCTGAAGAAATTTGATCTCTCGGAATGTAAGCCCTCAAAGATTCCAATGCATCCCACGTGCATTCTGGAAAAGGAAGAGGTAAGTAAAAAGGTAGAACAGAAGGTCTAGAGAGGTATGATTGGTTCTCCTCTTTATTTGACGACTTCAAGGCCTGACATTCTATTCAGTGTTTGCATTTGTGCTAGATTCCAATCAGATCCTAGAGAATCTCACTTAACAGTAGTTAAGCGAATTTTCAAGTATCTGAAAGGTACTGCTAATCTGGGTTTGTTTTATAGAAAATAAAATGATTACAACTTAGTAGGATACTGTGATGTTGACTTTGCTGGAGACAGAGTAGAACGTAAAAGCACTTCTGGAAGCTTCCAGTTTCTGGGAGAAAATCTGATCTCATGGTCCAGCAAAAGACAATCCACAATAGCACTATCAACAACAGAAGCTGAATACATAGCAGCTGCTGGATGTAGTACACAAATGCTCTGGATGAAAAGTCAACTTGAAGACTTCAATATATTTGAAAGTAACATTCCTATCCTCTGTGACAATACTTCTGCTATTTGTCTCAGTAAAAATCCTATTTTACATTCTAAGGCTAAGCATATAGAAATAAAACATCACTTTATTAGGGACTATATTCAGAAAGGGATTCTTAACTTAAAATTCATTGACACAAACCATCAATGGGATGATGTCTTTACAAAACCTCTTTCTGAAGATAGGTTTAACTTCGTTCTGAAACATCTCAGCATGAATCTTTACCCAGAATAAATTGTTTTATTTACATATCTTAACCTTCAGAACTTAGTTATTTTCTGTGAACTACTGATCAACTTGCCTTCAGAGTTTTAGAACTACAGATTGCATCAGAATCTATCCATCAAGATCTGAACTTTTCATTTCAAGGATAGAAGTGTGTTATTCACGTAAGCAAACATTTGTCATCCATTCATCAGCTACCTTCTGAGGCTGAACACACGTTCACTTTTATGAAAGGTCAAAAGCGCTGATTGGGTGCATTGAGACACACGTCATGGGTAACTGTTCCAATATCTCTCTGAATCCCCTAAAATCATCTATCATTAATGCTTATAATCATGATTAATTATTTCTCTCTCTTACTGTTTATGCTTTCAAGAAAATCTATTTAAACTCAAGTTTCACTCTTTACATTCTTTCACTTTTACTCTCTCAATACCTTCTATTGTTTTCAGTTCGTACTTTCAAATAAAAATCTTTCATCTTTCTCAAAATTTCTTGTGTGAACATGGCTTCTTCAAGCGTCCAAAACATCAGTACTCAGGAAACTGCTTCTCTGGAACAGTACGAAGAACCACACAGAATGCTACTCACTCCCATTGACAATCTGGAAGTTCTTTCAGAACTGATTGTTGACTTTGAAAGCCTTCAAGAAAACGGCTTCAATCTGCATGAAGACGTCAATGCTCAAGGTTGGAACAGATATTTTGACCGTCTTCTAGGGCCAACATTTCCAATTCTTGTCAAAGAATTATGGATACATGCTTCCTCCTCAAACCATCAAGTTACCTCGTATGTCATGGGGAAGAAGATTGTCATTATAGAAGACCTAATTTCAAGGCTTATTGGTTACAATGGTGGAGGTGTCAGATGTATTGACATGGATGAAAGATGTTCTGATGTAGCTTCTATTGCAAGGGAAATATTTACTCTGGGCCTATCCACCAGCAAGATTAGGGATCTGAAGGATCATCACAGAATTTGGGCTAAAATAATTCTGGGATGCATCAACCACAAGAAGCCAACTAGCTCTCCTGACTACATAAACATTGATCAGCAGTTTCTGATCTACTTTATCTCCAAGAAGACTAAGGTAAATCTCCCTCACTTGCTATTTAATTATCTGAGGACCAGTGTAAAGGAAACAAGAGAAGATGAGTGTACCAAAAGGGACTGGATACCCCTGGGAAGACTCATATCAGATATTCTGACAGAGAATAGGCTGATAGAGCATTTGACTGAAGCACAGGAAATCAGCTCACTAGAAGCAACGATTGGGAAGCCTCTGAACGCAAAAAATCTAAAAAAAAATGAAAATTATTGAGAACATCAAGAAGGAACACAAACAAAGAAATCAAGAGCATCTTGGGCAAACAAGAAAAATCTAACTCCCAGATCAAGGGCTTGCTGGAAGCTTTATTCACACGCCTTCCTCCTCCCTCTTAGATTCTTTTATGTTTTAAATCTGTTTACATGTAACGTTTGTTTTACATTGCTTCTGTTCTGGACTACTTTTCATTGCTTATTGTTTTTTTAATATAAATCAACTTTTTAGCTGTGATTATATTGCCTTTTTGATAACTGACAAAAAAGGGGAGAAAGTAAGATATTTTCAATAACGGTTTACTGAGACAGAAGTCTCAAACATTCTGGACTACTTAACCTCTATCTTCTGAAAAGCTTGAACAGGTACAAACTCTGATGAAAGACGCAGTTAAACTTTGATGCTCAAAGACTCAAGGAACTTAAGGGAAGTAATCAACCCAGGGAGAGTTTTTCTTCTTAATTCTAAACTTTTTTTTCTTTATTTTTTAATTGAAAAATCTAGTTTTTGTCATCTTAAAAAAGGGGGAGATTGTTAGAATATAGTTTGATTCTACAACCCTTGGTTAGAATTTTGATGATAACAAATAAAAAGAATAAATAAATACAAAGAACAAATATGCACCTTAAAAATATGTTTTATGTATGCAGAAGTTCTGATCAAATCAACATCAGAAGATAAGCCATAAGTGCTACACGCTGAAGCAATCAGAACATTCGCTGAAGATTGATGACCAGAACCTGCGCTTAATCAAAGTAAACTCTGATTCTGAACAAGAACATATCAAACCAAGTCATCAATATTATGAAGCGTCATCGGCAGTAAGGAGAAAATATTCTGAAGCGTTACTGAATATTCAAGACATCATCAATTCCAACGGCTTCCTTCAGGGAATTTTTTTTATTAATAACCAAGTATTAAAATAATATTTCGCAAATAACCGGGTTTCGGAAAAAATTACGCAAATAACCATGTTTGAGATGGCTCCACAAAGGAGGAGCCATCTCAATTGGCGCATGCACCTCTTTTTTTAAGGGAGGCGCCATCTCACTTGGCGCCTAAGTGCTTAGGGCAAGCCCTAAGCCAAGTGAGATGGCGCCTATGTACAAAATTAGGGCAAATTTTTTTTTTTATTTTCTTTCCTGCGCGTTGCCTATTAGACAGAGATCAACAAAATGGATTTTTTATTTTAAAAAAAATAATTACATTCAACTGTTTTACATTAAAAGAACAGTAAAAAAATGGATACAAAAAATACTGGGAAAAAAAAAGATACATCAGTGATGTAGTGGTTGCATGCCTGCGATGTGTCACATTTGCATGCTTAGGGTGTTACACATATGCATGCATGCATTTACAAAAAATGTAAGGTGTCACTCTTGCAGGCTAGGTGGCAGCCCATGCATGTATCACGATTGGACAGTAAGGGAGGCGCCATCTCACTTGGCGAAAGAGTACAAAAATGAATGGTGTCGGCACCCCATTTGGCGAATAAGAGGTGTCACTTCTTACATCATTGGCTCAGGCTACGTGACAGCCTTTGGGATTCCTTTCTTT
This sequence comes from Vicia faba, assembly GCA_948472305.1. Taxonomy (NCBI): domain Eukaryota; kingdom Viridiplantae; phylum Streptophyta; class Magnoliopsida; order Fabales; family Fabaceae; genus Vicia; species Vicia faba. The sequence goes on along the minus strand of OX451740.1, from coordinate 1,313,824,575 downwards.
GTTGCATGCAAGGCCATTGGAGTTGATGGGTGGAGTCTTACACAAAACATTTATGTGTGCAGAATAGGGCCAGGATAGGTGGCAGGCTAGGTGGCTGCATAAGCCCATGCATGTATCACGATTGGACAGTAAGGGAGGCGCCATCTCACTTGGCGAAAGAGTACAAAAATGAATGGTGTCGCCACCCCATTTGGCGAATAAGAGGTGTCACTTCTTACAGCATTGGCTCAGGCTACGTGACAGCCTTTGGGATTCCTTTCTTTGTTGCATGCAAGGCCATTGGAGTTGATGGGTGGCAGGCTAGGTGGCTGCATAAGCCCATGCATGTAATATTATTGGCAGCCTTGGGGGGTTGCATCACTTACTTAATTGAATTTTTTTGCCTTACGTTGAACATAACATTCATTCACATAAACTGTAAAATTTTCCAACCTTCGAATCAGTCATCTAACCTTCAAACATTCCAGCATTCATACCTTCATACAATCAATAAACCTAAAACATTCCAACCTTCAAACCTTAAAACAATTCTACACAATGGCCTCTTCACCATAATTTGTTGTCAAAGCACATTTCAACAGTGAGACATACATGTGTCCCACAGTTGGGTTTTTGTTTAGAAACACCGACAATGTTCGATTTCTCTTAAACGGGAAAGCAAATTTCTCGTACTTTAAGAAAAGATTGGAGGCCAAACTTGAACGAGGCCCGGTATCCCAGATATTTTATCAGAGTCCAGTCTTTTTTGGAAACAACCAAGTTATTTTTTATAAGGTTGAAATTCAAGATGACGAGGATTTCCAGAACAATGAATGGGGTATTCAAGGGCATACGAAACCTCCCCATCACTGCCTTGGTGAAATCCACGTATTTTAGGATGGCTGCGTTATTTGCCAAAAGAGGTGAAATGTGGTATGCGGTCTTGCAATCAGGACAACTATGGAGTGAAAGCTGTATGAAATACATTAAGGCTGAAAGTGCTAAAGCCAACACTCACATGGTTACACGGTTTGACCGCCATAGCCACAACTTCATTGTGAAAGAGACAATTGACCACAATGAAGGCCTGGCAAGACAAGAATACAGGGTCATTTTACCTTCTCAATGGTGCGATTGTGGCAGGTTTCAAGCTTTTCGTATGCCTTGCTCTCATGTCATTGCCGCTTGTGCTCATACCCATCAAGACGCGCTTCAACTGCTCTCAAATGTTTATAAATCTGAAACGTTGCTCACTGTTTACAACAACAACTTTCCTTTGGTGGCAAAACCGGACTATTGGCCTGAATACAACGGTGATATAGTTTGGCACAATGACCAAATGCGAAGGAACAAGAAGGGTCGTCCCAAAAGCAGGCGCATCACAACAGAAATGGACGATCTTGACAGGTTGGAAAGAAAGTGTGGTTTATGCCGTCAGGTCGGACACAATCGCAAAAACTGTCCGAATCGGGCGTCTAGCTCGACCACATAAATTTTGTAATACAATAAATCTTTTCAATATTTGTGTTGTAAACATTATGGGTTTTCCGTTAATAAAACTGTTAACACAATTTAAGAAATTCAATATAGGAAATTACATTAGGGTTTTCGCGTACAACAATGATTAACGATATTCAATCTAGGAAATTACAACTGTTAACACAATTTCATCTGACCCATGCATCATCAGCATTACATCACTGTCTGTTTTGACTTCCTCCAACCACACATTAGGTCTTCCTGTCGCATGCGAGGTTGTTGTTCGTTTTCGCTGGATCCTTCGAATTTTTTCCCCCTCGGCGATGTCTCCATCTAGCCACCGCATCAACTCCCGCTTCAGACGCTCCATGGAGTGAATGTGCCAGAATTTCATTTTCATCGCAGGTTTCGTGGCGGAGAATATAACGTAACCATCTCTGCTAAAAATCATAGGCGACGTCATTACGTAAATAAGGGAGTACAAAATAAAAATACAGTGCGAGAAAGTGTGAGAAATTTCAAAGAAACGGACGAATTATTTATAAAACAGCAAAAAACCCTAGTTTTGCCCTAGGCGCCAAGTGAGATGGCGCCTCCTCTCATTTTTAAGGAGCATGCGCCATCTCACTTGGCTAAAAGACAAGGGAGGCGCCAAGTGAGATGGCGCCTAGGGCAAAACCCTAGGTGCATGCGCCAATTGAGATGGCTCCTCCTTTGTGGAGCCATCTGAAACATGGTTATTTGCGTAATTTTTTCCGAAACCCGGTTATTTGCGAAATATTAATTTAATACATGGTTATTAATAAAAAAAATTCTCCTTCAGGCAGGATCTTCTCCAAAAGGAAAGTGTGTTAATGACATTAAACATGCTTTATGATCAACGTCTTTACACTGCCTATATAAACAAGTCAGCTTTCAAAATGAAGCACGCACGTACATACAACGATTTTGCTAGATCACCACTCATGCATATTCAAGCTGCAAGCAATTTCATTCTTTATTCTAAGCTATAAACCTGTGTAATTTATCACAGTTGTGATAAACCGTTTTTGTTAGAAAAACAACAACACATATTGTATAATCATATTGAAAAAGAGATCCTTGAGATTTACCGGATTATGGTTGTACTCAAGAAGACTTTAACAGTTGTTAAAGTAGCTTTTGTAATCTTGTTGAGATTAGTGGATTAAGACCTCGTTGGAGAGAGGTGAAATCACCTTGACGGGTGGACTGGAGTAGTTTGAGATCAAACGAACCAGGATAAAAATATTGTGTCATTAAGCTTTTTAGATCCAAGTTTTCAATTCAACCCCCCCTTCTTGTGTTTTTCATATCTTCAAAAATTGGTCCAAAAGTTCTGACTAAACTCTGTTTTGAGAGTGTCCATAATTTGCTGAGTGTTATGGTGATGTTCTGATTGCAGAAGATCAGAAACGTAACCTCCAAATGCTGAAGGGGCATGTTCTGACTGGAGCGTTGAACATAGCCTCCATATGCTGAAGAAACATGTTCTGACTGGAGCATCATATTCTGAACTATGTTTGTAACTTCTGACTGCAGTTGCATAGAGGCTGGTTCAGAATTCTGAAGTATTATATTCTCTAAACACTTAGAAAATTTTCTAAATGTTTAGAAAATTTGATTTTCAAAGTAATTTCTGACTTCTGATTTTTTTGATGAATCAATTTCATATTTTAATGAAATATAATTGTTGAAACTTGATTTGGATCTAAAAGTCAAGGTTTGACTTTTCAGTGTGTTTTTGACCATTTTGCCCTTGCGAATGATTTTCTTGAAAAGTTGATAATTCAATGTCGGGAATTGGATGGAAGCAAACTTGAGGATCCAGGGTGATTCCTTGAGAAATGAGAGGGAAAATTTTGGAGTACAACAATAAACTTTTAAGCATTGAACATATTATATGTCAATTCTCATAAGCTTTTAAGCATTGAGTCTTGCGTGTTTTGGAAGTATAGCTTCCTGTTGTCTTTGTTCTTTACTTGTGTTTAGAGTTTGCTCCAATTTCTAAGTGTAATTGAAGAGGGATTTGAGGAGGGACTCATATCTAGGTGTCTCTTAGGTAAAAGTTAAGCAAATGGTAGTGATTAAGTGTGTAGACTGTAAACTGGAGGTTTGCTGTAAGGTTTGCAAATTGATACTATCTAATTGATTTCGTCCTTGGCTTGGTAGCTCCCAGAGTAGAAAAGTTGTTCCGAACTGGGTAAACATATCTCGTGTTATTTACTTTCAGCACTGTTATTTTTGTTTATACATCTTGTTGTTGTGTGTGAAGTCGGATCCGGTGTCTTGACATCTTTGAGGACATCCTGGATCTGATAACCAGAGTTTCAGACTCTTTCTATGGTCTTCGCATCTTACCCTCACTTAACTTCTTACAAGTTACTACCTTGCCCTCATAGTTTCTACATCATATTATCGTCTCTATTAATTTAATTAATAATAATTTCAAACAATTAAAACTAATTATCTAAAAATATCCATTATCACTTAATTTCCTCTATATTATACATATCATCACACCACACATCATATTCATCAAAACATCACAAATACTCACAATTACTCATCATAAATAAATTAAATAATTAAATAAATAATCTAATTATTTTGGAGTGTTATAGGTCCCATCGTAAAACCTACTTGATTGGATAAGATTTAGTAATTTGCCTTGTCGATGAGACTAACCCTGCCTTAATGTATATCTATATGACCGGGTAGTTAGGATCATACATTCCTATGTTATGGAAGCAATAAGAGCTTTGTTCTCTCATACTCTTGTTTACCACAAGTATGATAATAAGTGATTGTGTGATCACGTATTGTGAGAACTTAAAAGTTTTAACCTCTTAGTTTGTTCGTCTAATACTCTAATACACAAGTGTAGTATTAAGTTAATTGAGTAGAAATAGGCAACTTTGGCTGAGTGGATCCATAAGAATGGAAAATTCCATTGAAGTATAGTAGCTCACCCCATTCATGTTGTTTATTTTCAGATAGTTCTAAGAAAAGATAAAGGTAAAGGAAAGGCATGAAGATTGTGAAGATCTTGTCATTTTGTGCTTTTGTTTCCCGGTGCAGCAGTTTATCTTTTGTAGAATTGTATCAGACATCCTTTATGTATATACTCTATATTTTGCATCTTGCCGAATATTTATGTGTACATTTGGATGCCATTTAAATAATGTATGTACTCGGTATCAATTTAACGCTTCAATATAATATAATTCTAGATGTGTATTGTGTAGGATTGTTACACTATTTCTTTTCCATTTTACTCTTCATTTCAATCTATTCAAATGGTCTTACAATAAGTATTCGAACAACAAAAACCATTAAAAAATTCACCTTTTGATTGTTTTAGAAGTCACAAACTTCTTCATAACAGAGAATTTGGATGACTTTTATTGCTTTACCCATTGTAGCTGGTGGCGGTGTGATGAATGAGACAAATGGGTGATGAGGAAGAAAGCAAAATTATGTTACAATTATATAATTTTAATGGTTTTTTTAAACCATTTGTTCATTTACCTGATTGAATCGGAATAAATTTGCAATTTTCATAAGTTAAAAGGGTTTGATATTAGTATATACACACAAAAGTCCCCTTATTATTATTTCATTGGCAAAATTATGATCCTTTTATGTTATTTTCGAATCTCTATGTCCAAAAGAATATATGAAAATCCACGCACACTTAAGGGAAACATCATTGATTCATCTCTTATACAAATTGTCATATATTAATATTAGTTAATTTCTTGTTTCAAAATTCAAACTAAATTCAGCTGGAATGGATGACTCAATTAAATAGTCACTAGCTCTTTGATCCATGCAACAACTAGTTGTATACATTCTTCTTGTTGAAGTTATTTTCATAGAAGACATGATTGAATCTTTGAAGAAGAAGAAGAAAGAATAACAGAATTGTAACTGAAAATGTAACAGAAAGAGAATAGAGAAAGATAAGATTGATCTCAAAATGTATTGGATTCTATTATTTCATTTTGGATAAGAGTACAAGTGGCAATACAATGGATATTTATACACAGCTATATAGATGTAATATTAGATCTAATAATAGCCCTTAGATCTAATTAATCTAAAACCACTAATACTTCAACAGCCTCCCTTAAGCTGAGCATTGTAAATGTCGATCATGCTCAGTTTGGATATGAAAGAATTGAACTTTGGAGCAGCCAAAGCTTTTGTTAAGAAGTCTGCCAATTGTTCTTGTGAAGAAATAGGTAAGAGTCTAAGAACACCTTGCTGTACTTTTTCTCTAACCAAATGACAGTCAATGTCTAAATGTTTGGTCCTCTCATGAAAAACCGGATTAGAGGCAATATGAATTGCACTCTGACTGTCACAGTAAAGCACTGGTTATCGTGTAGGTGTGATTTGCAAATCTCTGAACAAGTGAAGTAACCACTGCAGTTCACAAGTTGCTGTTGAGAGGGCTCTATATTCAGCTTCAGATGAAGATCTGGAAACCGTCTGCTGTTTCTTGGCGCGCCATGAAATTAATGAGGAACCAAGAAAGAAACAATAACCAGAAATGGACTTGCAAGAATCTATGCACCCTACCCAATCAGAGTCAGAATATCCCAGAAGTTGTACTTCAGAATCACGAGGAAATAATAGTCCTCTTCCAGGATTATGTTTAAGATACCTGATTACACGACATGTTGCATTAAAATGAGTTATAGTGGGAGCATGTAAGAACTGACTTAATTGTTGAGTAGCAAATGTAATATCCGGCCTTGTTGTGTTAAGATACAACAATCTACCAATAAGTCTCCTGTATGTAGCTACATCCTCAAAGGTCTTGCCACTATCTTGATGTAATTTTATTGAAGGATCAAGAGGAGTTGCTGCAGGTTTTGATCCTAATAAGCCAGAGTCATTAAGGAGATCCAGGCAGTATTTTCTTTGAGAAATAGTTATCCCTGATTTAGAATGTGCCACTTCTAGACCCAGAAAATATTTGAGAACTCCTAGATCTTTAATCTTGAAATGATTGTCAAGTGTGTTTTTGATCCTTTGGAACTCACTAAGAGAAGTGCCAGCCAGGATGATATCATCCACATAAACCAAAAGAGCTGTGAACTCAGTTGCAGTCCTTAATGTAAAAAGAGAATAGTCAGCTGTAGACTGTGTGTAGCCTTCCTGAATCAAAAGTGAGGTCAACTTCTCATACCACTTTCTTCTTGATTGTCTAAGACCATAGATGCTCTTAAGTAACTTGCAAACCTGATTAGGTTTGGTACAAGTAACTCCATCAGGTATAGTCATATAGACATCCTCTTGCAAATCTCCATGTAAAAATGCATTGTTGACATCTAATTGGTGTAGATTCCAATTGTAAACAGATGCCAATGCAAGTAACATTCTAACAGTGGTAAGCTTAGCTACAGGACTAAAACTATCAAAGAAATCAAGGCCCTTAATCTGATTGTAACCTTTGGCTACTAATCGTGCCTTATACCTTTCTATGGAACCATCAGCTTTGTGTTTGATTTTAAAAACCCATCTATTGCCTATAGGCTTGACATGATGAGGAGTATCAACTATAATCCAAGTTCCAAGCTTTTCAAGAGCATTCAGTTCAGATTTGATAGCAGATAACCAATGTTCAGATAAACTAGCTTCTTTATAAGTTTTGGGTTCAACATTATGGGTGAGTGAGACAGAAAAGGCATGTTGAGAAGGAGATAAACGTGAATAAGAATGGAAATGAGTGATAGGATATAGAGTACCTGAGGATGTTGGTTCTTTTGAATCATGAGCAGCATTGCATACATAATCTGCTAAGTAAGAAGGGGTTTGTTTTTGTCTGATGGGTTTGGAATATTGATTTGTCTGCTAGTTAGAAGGATGTACAGTGGGGGAATGACCGGATAAAGGTTCATGAGTAGGTGTGATATGAGGGACAGATGTTGATGTATCAGTAGGTACAAGAACAGGGCTAGGTGGTTCAGTTTCATATGTGAAAAGTGGTGGTACAGATGTTGGTATATGTGATGGTGAATTAACTATGGGATATTCACATGAGTTATTAATAGGATAATGGTAATTCCAATTGACAGACCTGGAATTTGGATTATATGGCAGGATAGTTTCATGATGTTTAGTGTGTCTAGAGACAAAAATTTCTTTATTATTAATATCATATAGAACACACCCTTTAACTCCAGGTTTGAATCCAAGAAAAATACAAGTTCTACCTCTTGGATCAAGTTTAGTTCTATGTGATTGAATTGTGGAAGTATAAACAAGAGAGCCAAAAACTTTTAATACATGTAGGTCTGGTAATTTTTGGTGCATGATGAAATATGGTGATTTATTGTTAAGAATAGGACTAACTACTCTATTCATGATAAAAACAGCATGGGACACAGCATAACACCAAAATTGTTTGGGTAAATTTGAATGAAACAAAAGGGCTCTTCCTATGTTAAGGATTTGTTGGTGTTTTCTCTCCACTCTTCCATTTTGTTGTGGAGATTCAACACAACTGGTTTGGTGTATAATTCCCTTTGAGGCATAGAATTGAGGCATGAGAAACTCTTGACCATTGTCAGTCCTAATGACTTTAACTTTGGTGTTGTGTTGCGTGTGAATCAAATTTACAAAATTTATGATGTGTTGCCTAGTTTCAGATTTAGATTTCATTAAAGTGAGCAAGGTATATCTACTGTGATCATCAACAACAGTAAGAAAATAAGAGAAACCATGAACAGATTTGATTGAGAGAGGACCCAAAATATCAAAGTGTATCAAATCAAAAATGTGAACAACTTTATTAGAACTTTTATGATAAGGTAAATTTTTATGTTTAGCTAAATGACATATATCACAAGTTCCTTTTGAATCAACAACAACAAAAGGAAATTCAGGTTGAAGTAAAAGCATTCTAGAATTAGAAAGGTGGCCTAATCTGAAGTGCCACAAGGCTTGGTCAGGTATGGTAATGGCATGAGAAACAGAAATACCAGGTGAAATGGTAGGCTTCTTATTTTGCAGATTGAGATAATACAAGCCTTCAATGAATTCAGCTGAACCAATCATCTTCAATGACTGAGGATCCTGAATCAAACATTGGGAATTAGTGAACTGAATAATACAAGGTAACTCAAGGAAAAGTTTTGATACTGAGATCAAGTTTAAAGAAAACTGAGGGACATACAAGACATTTCTGATGACAAATTGAGATGTAAATCTAATGGTACCTATCTGATTAGCTAGAGCAAAATTGCCATTAGGTAATCTTATGTTAACAGGTTTTATGTCTTGTAGAGATTCGAACCAATGAGTAAATCCACAAATGTGGTCACTTGCACCAGAATCTATAATCCAAGAACTCAGAATAGAACTATTCAAACATAAAGAAGTAGTTATGTTACCTGTATTGGCCACTGAATGAAATACTTTCACCTGATTCGACGTACTCGATTGTTGGCCTCCATGAGAGCTTTGGAGAATATTCATGAGCATTTGATATTGTTCAATGGTAAGTTGAGGTGAAGAATGAGCAACATCAGTAGAAGTGTATGTACTAGAAACATCAGCAGGTTGTTCCGTAGTGAGATTATGAGCATTAGAGTTAGAATTACGTTGCAAATGTGGTGGTACGCCATGTTTGTGATAACAAGTATCTATGGTATGACCTGACTTTCCACAGAAGGTACAAACTCGTTGTCCATGTTTCTTGAATGCAGGCTTTCTGCTATCAGCAGCATTGATCAATGCCTTTGGTTCATCATCAGATGAAATAGAGATATGCTGTAGAGTCGAAATTTGACGCTCATGTTGAATAACCATAGATAAAATCTTGTTTAAAGGAGGTAATGGATCAAGAAGCAAGATTTGCGATTTCACCACATTATACTCTTCATTCAAACCAGTTAAGAAACGTATAATATGCAGCAAATTATGATTGTTCCTAGCACTACGCATGGCTTCACAAGAACAGCGAATTCTACAAGAACAGTGAGGAATCGGCATGTATAATTCTAATTCCTCCCAGAGTATTTTGAGTTGACAGAAAAAGTCTGTTACTGTGCGATTGTCCTGCTTCAAAGAGTAAATTTCTTGTTGCAGCTCTGAAATTCGAACCAGATCACCTTGTGCGAATCTTTCTTTCAAATCGTTCCAAACATCGATAGCATTTTCCATGAAAACAATTGATTGACCTATCGAATCAGATACAAAACGCATGATCCACGAATATACAAGCATATTGCAACGAGTCCAAGCGCGAAAGGTAGGATCGAACGAATCAGTACGAATTTGAATCGTGTCATCCACAAAATCAAATTTCATCTTTCCACCGAGTGCGCGACGCATCGATCTTGCCCAGCTATGGTAGTTAGAACCATTGAGAACAGGAGTAATGGAGATCGAAGAAGGACCATCACTAGGATGCACATAATATGGGCTGGTAGGATCAAGAATTGGATCGAGAGAAGATGAAGCGGAAGCAGTATTACGCGGAGGAGCCATGGATGTACAGGCTCTGATACCATGTTGAAGTTATTTTCATAGAAGCCATGATTGAATCTTTGAAGAAGAAGAAGAAAGAATAACAGAATTGTAACTGAAAATGTAACAGAAAGAGAATAGAGAAAGATAAGATTGATCTCAAAATGTATTGGATTCTATTATTTCATTTTGGATAAGAGTACAAGTGGCAATACAATGGATATTTATACACAGCTATATAGATGTAATATTAGATCTAATAATAGCCCTTAGATCTAATTAATCTAAAACCACTAATACTTCAACACTTCTATAGGGTATTCTTCAGGTATAAGCTTGTGTGGTGTTTCTTTATATCCAAAAGCTTATTGCACTACGTCATTAGCTTCATTATTCTTCCTATGAGGTATTTGTAAAACTATTGTGTCAACAAACATTCATAGTATACAACTTTTATTTTTTGTCACTGACATCTTGTGCTAGCAAGCAACCGATTGATTCGTCTCAACTGCAATGCAAAACTTAAGCGGTTTACCTAGTACTAGTTCGTATGTTGAGTGTCGAAAGATTGACTAAGGTTACTTTCATTTGATCAAAAGCCTTTTTTTGATCAACTCTCCATATGATTTATTTTGATTTCTTCAACCTGAGCAGTGATAAAAATGACATCATCTCACCTGTTGAATTAGATATTAATCTTCTCATAAAGTTGATTTTTCCCAATAGAATTTGTAATTCTTTCTTAGTGTGAAAAGGCTTTTCTTCTAAGATATCTTTAGCTTTAATTTTGTCTAATTTAATACCCTATTGTTTGTGTAGCATAAAACCTAAAAAGTGAGAAACATATTGTGTTTCTTCACGTTTTGTCAGAAGCTCATGGTTTAGGTTGGCAATGAGGTGGAAACGATGGAAGCTAATAAAAATACATTCACAATTAAGGTCAATATGTTTAGGTGTTATTATATTCTACTCACTTAAGTCTCGTCATGGTTCCTAAGGTTATGTTTGGGAGGAGAAGGGAGTGCTTTCAAAAATAATTTTTTTAAAATATAAAAAAAAATTTAACATTTAAAAAAAAAGATTTTGTTTAGAATGATAAAATAATATTTATCATTAATGTATTTTTAGTTTTTGAAATACAATAACAAAAATTATATTTGAATAAATTGATTAAGTCTCCCAAAACTCTCCTCCAATACAAATTTTGAGTTTCTCAAATTAGGGGATTTTTGGTGGTATGAAGAAAAACAAATCCTCCAAAATCCTCTTAAGCAAAATCTTTCTACTCTTTTCACCAAATCCTTCCTATTTTTCAAAGCCCTCTCCTCCCTTCCCCTCCAAACTCCCAAACATAGCCTTAGAGTATGAAAATAAAGGGGACCAGAAGATTTCAACATCACTAAATAACACTCAGGATTTATTTCATGAATTTTGCAAGAAGGAAATAAGTATAAGCCATGAAATAAAGCAACAAAATAGAAGAAAATATCAAAAGAGTAGATAAATTCCTCCCCCATAAAATGTATCGCGCCTCGACGTCGACAAAATCCAAAATGGACTAGGTATCAAATAATCGCTTTTGTCCCTTGGTAAAGGAAGTCGTCCCAAAACCTTTACCTTCCTCGAAATCGGGACCATCCTGAAAGGCGACGAGGTCATCTTTGGCCAACAAGTCGTCCGAAGTTAATTTGTCATCATCAATAGAATACTTGTGGGATTCCCGTTTGAAATGTTCTCAAGTCCAACATCTAATAATTCTTTCTTTACATGAAGAAGAAGGATAAACATATGCAACAGAGGAAGGGGAAGATGATTCCTCATAAACTTTACAAAAAACAGAATGAGTTTGATGACAAAGGAGCCACCAAAATAAAACGGTCCTTGAGATTCTTCTAGTTGTCAATGTAAACATCAAACGTTCTACCAACCTGACAGAAGGAAACCGTCCCCCGACCTTTTACCTTGTCTTTGGAGGTCCGATTTAGAGAAAAAAATGTTGAAAAATAGGTTAAGTGAAGGGTTTCTTCCTTGATATTCACTCCAACATTGGAATACTTAACAAAAGTCCAAGCAGAGGGATGAAGTTGGGAAGGGGCAGCCCTTAGGTAGGTCAGAAGATATTATTCAAACTTGCTAAAAGGGAGTTTGTGCCTTAATCGGATAAAGAGACACTCGTTAAACGGGATCAAACATCTATTAAAGGTTACTATAAATTCTCTTGTCAATTGCCATATAAGTGATAAACTAGTCAGTAGGAGGACCTACATCTATCTGGCCATTTCCACCCTTTCCTCACTGTTGTAGTAAGAGGAAGTTCACACCAACTCTGGATCTAATCAATGGTAGTGTTTGACGTCATATGTAGGGACTAGAGTTGTTCTTCCTCGTCTTCCCATTTCTTCTTCTCAACTGTCATTAAAAATAAAATTTTAGTTAGTCACTTCGGAGCTATTTCTAGTAGTTAAGTGTTGTATGAGTTCTTCGGCATCAGGTTTCTCACCAAATAAGTTGTTGAACACCTTAGAAAAACTGGAGATACTACGACTACTATAGGGTTTGGGTGCCATCTGAAGACAACAAAACTTGAACAAAGGAGGCAACTGGCAAAGCGGGTCGCAAAAGCTTTCCCTTACACAATCTTCAGAGACATCAAAATGAATATTATAATCTTCGACATAACCTCCACCAGACCCAGGACTGTCACTCAGTAGCACGAAGTTAGGGTTTGGGCCATTAAAATCTATGGGACTAACTTGGGGGTTATATGGGTTTTCATATATTTCAGAGTGAGGTGAATCCTCTCCAACCATCTCATTCATGATCTCAAGTATACCTCTCGCGTGAAAGGAAGACAACGAATAAGGAAGTAAGGGGAAAAAGAATACATGGTTGGAGCAAAGGCGATTTGATGGTGTCAGAACTCTAGAAAGGAAAGAACAATGATGGTCACTAGAGCGTCTAAGGGAAAAGGCTCTCAAAACCCACAACAATGGAAGCAAAAGTCGTTCCAAACGCTAAGCTTCATTATATATAGTGACGAAACGGTAAAGCAAACGGTGCAAAACAATGGAAAATGGAAGAAGGAAAGTTAACGGTTCAAGTTGTACCTCAAAAAATGTAAACAACAATAGAGTGCACTTGAATGCCCTATAGGGAAGCGCTTAACCTGAAACCCAATGCCAATGAATCACCCACACATTACAATGATAAGACATGCATTTCAGGAACTAATTTTTCCCACTTCTCAGTTACAGGATCACAAACTAATATGTTCGATCGTGCTCTATATAAGACTTCTCACTCTCATGTCCCCGACGTAAAAAGCCTTGTGGGGAAATTATTTTGGGCTAAACTTCGGCCCAAAAAGAAAAGAAAGCCCAAATTCAATCCAAGATATATACATCCATCCTTCAAGAAGAAGAAATATGGATTATATTCTTAAACGTAAGACTCACTCTTTCACCTATTATTTTAATATTGACTTAGACGTTGGAATGTTAATCTTGCGTATCCATCTCGCCTAATTCACAAGAACTGCTGACTTAGGCGTTAGAATGTTAATCTTGTATATCCATTCCGTCCAACTGATTGGAACTGTTGGAGCCTCCGTATCAGAATCGTATCTCAATAATTCTAATTCATGAACGTGTATTGTAATAGGTATAAAAAAATAGTAGACCAAGTCGTGAACATATGACAATTTTAAATTTATGAAATATCAAATTTCTCTTTTAAAATGTCTAATTTTAATCAAAATACCTCTCTAGTGTATATATATATATATATATATATATATATATATATATATATATATATATATATATATATATATATATATATATATATATATATATATATATATATATATATATATATATATATATACTTCAAGAGTAAGTTATTAAAACTTACTCCACATATACCATTAATTCTTTTCAATTCAATAGTTAAAAATATTAAGTAATGGTTTTCTCTCTCCATATTAATTACGTATTATTCTGAACTATTGAATTGAAAAGAATTAATGATTAAGATGTGGAACGCATGTTAATAATTTGCTTTTAGAGTAAGGATTCTGATCACAAAAATCTAATGTGTTTTTTTTATAACCAGTTAAAAACCTAAATATTTAGGCATAGGTTCCTCACTAATGCTAATTAGCGCTTAGGATTCTATCACAAAATCATTTATTATGCATCACCAACCTTAAAATTTTATTTGCAAAAGAGAAGATTTTGAAAAAAAGGAATGTAAAATGGGAAATTGAAGAAATAGTACTCCAACAATTTAAGAAAAAAAAAGAGTTTGATTCTCTTCATAGTACAAAATATTGCTAGTAAACAGAGGAGAAATCATACATTTGTACTATAGTTAAAACTGGTTTATTTGAAATCACCACTGCCTAACCTCAGATGAATAATAAAGAAAAAGTTAAATAATTTTGCAACTCGAAAATATTATCAAAATGTAACACCAAAAAGGTCGTTAATTTCCATGGAAATGGCTTATTTGCAAAAGATAGTTAGGATTTTGCTAAAAGAGTTTTATCACAAAACACTTCACACAATTAGGATTACAAAATTCTATATCTAGACAAGCTTAGAACAATAATAAAACAATGTAATTTTTGTAACCGTTACTTAATGAAAAGTAAAATAAAATTTAAAAAAAAAAATAAACACTCTAATCTCTCACATAACTCTAATCAGAAACAGTATGAAAAGCTTCTATATCTTTATGGCATGACAAAAATTATTTGCATATCAACCCTCTCTCCAATTGTGGCCACACTTCATATTCAAACATTTGAAAAATAATGTTGCAGGCTCATCAGCTGATCTAGTCTGAATCTCCTTATAAGCAGCTTTATCATGGCGGCAAATTGGGCATGGTACTGCAAAAAAAAAGAGAGAGAGGAAGGAACTAGTGAGAAAAAGAAGAGAATGTCACCAGGATATTACTGTGTGAACCATTTTGGTTGGTTCGATTTTAAAACATTGCATCAATCTATAAACCAGCATGCCCCCACCTCCACCACGCACACAAATATGATGCAATAGAAAAGCTTAATGGAATCTCGTGATGAACAGCAGAGATAGGCTTTAGTACAAGGAAAATAAAATAAAAAGTTCCTGTTAGGAGTTGATAAGCTAAGCCGAAACATGACTCAGACAAGCAAAACCAGACCATGGCTTCCACTTCCTTACTTCTTAAAGCTTATAAATATACACAAGTATCAGATGAATCTTTGCATTGAGACACATTATCCTTAAAACAAAACCACACAAATTTGATATGGCTTAGACTAATCTTCACATTTTGGCACTTAAGCATGAAATACCCAGGCATCCTCAAAAATCCCATCAGAAGAAATAAAGAAGCTTACAGAGTTACAGCCGATTGTTAAAATTCTGCTATGCAATAGTACTATAGCTACTTGTAGTGGGATAATTTTACTGGGACCTGAGCAAGAAGATCCATGATTGTACAACACAACCCAAATGCCTCTGCACTGGGCAAACACCCAACATAAGGTGATGGGACGAGACCGCCCAGAACTTGACGATAGACTGCCCAATTGGGCTTGGGCCACCCGAGTTGACTTCCGTACACATCTCGCTAATAAACGTGGGTAGTGACATGTCCAAGAGGTAGCAACTGTCTGACAAGGTCACTCAAGAAGGGATAACTGCTTCCACAAGATACAAGAGAGAATGATTCTCCTATTCTCCTCTAATCCTCATGACTAATCATGTAGCTGGGGTTAAATTGCTCTTCGGTCTACTAGCTCAGGCCCAAAAAGCCGTATACCTCATTCTTAGAATGGAGAAGGTAGACCCAATCTTTCTCCCAAAAAGCCAAATACAGAGCTTCTCACAACCCTATGTGAGCTAGCCCTAAACACAGCCAATAACCTAAGTACCAGAGAGAGTCCTACAA
Organism: Vicia faba; assembly: GCA_948472305.1. Taxonomy (NCBI): domain Eukaryota; kingdom Viridiplantae; phylum Streptophyta; class Magnoliopsida; order Fabales; family Fabaceae; genus Vicia; species Vicia faba. Next base: position 1,313,808,675 of record OX451740.1, on the reverse strand, counting down.
ACACGGGGTTATCTTTTTTGTACTTTTTTTAACAAGTTCACTAGTATTTGACAACATTCCGTACTAAATAACATAACATATCTCAGAAGAATAGTGGTTTGTCTAAATTCCGCTACGCTATACCAGTGGAGCGCTGCTATACCAGCTAACATTGCACTAAACAAAAGCCCGTTGTGGTGCTGAGTTATGATTCAAATCAACACAGGAGAAGGTACTAATTGAACAAGAAAAGAAAGGTAATCCGAAATTAATCTTCAGAGTCAAATGACAAAAATCCATCAGCAAATAAACTAGTAAATGAATTCAGAGAAATCATAGAATTATTGAACAGAAAAGAAAAATAAGTAATACCTTCAGTAGTGGGTGCATTCTTTATGTCATCAGAGGAGATAACAGGATCAATCCCTTTCCGAACCAAAATCTGCTTTCTCTTAATCTTAACCCCTCTTTCGATTGGACAAACATACGGGCAAGTGGTGCAATAAAACCTAGTGGCGTGACCCATATTCGGTAGTTCAATCAACAGCATGCTCCCGCACGTTGGACAAAACTCCATCTTCTATCTAAACAACAACAACACAATCAATTTAAGAATATTAGGGCAATAGATTAGTGAATAAACAAACCCTAGGTGGTTAATCGCGCCAAACAGCGGCGCGTATCACCGCCGCGGCTGCCTCAGACGAGAACACGGCGGCGCGTGTAGCTGGTTTAAAAAAATGGAGAGAGAAGAATGAACAAGAAAGGAAAATGAGAATACAAACCAGCGGCGTGATTGAATTTACGGTTGCAAGTGTATGTTTTGTTAGGTTTAACGAAAAGGAATAAGTTTAACTATGCAAAGTGATGTCACGAAATAAAACTAAAACATTATTCTACCAATTAAAAAAACTAACAAAAATAAATTACTAAATTGAAATAAAAGCTTGATTAGTGCAAGTATGATCCACTTGAATTTAATTATGATAGTTTTATTATTATTTTTAATTTGATATTGCAGTTTTAAATGTTTTTTATTTGTTTGTAAATTGAATTGGTTTAAATATGTAATTAATATTTGTAAATATATCACTTTAATCCAATAACTTTAAAAAAAAAAAATTGTAAATATTTTTAATTTGTTTATAATTTTTTTTAATTACTGCAAAATTAATTTATATTGAATTTAATTTTATAATATCTAAAGTATTTAATTTTAATATTTTAATAATAATATTAAAATGACTATAATTAAATATTACTAAATATAATTTAAATTAATTTTACAGTGATTAAACAAAATAAAAAGAATACAAATATTTGTATGGCAAATACAAATTTCTTTTACGTGAACAAAAAGAAAATTTTTATTTTTTGGTGAAGATAAAAGTTATAAGATAAAATATAAGAAAGCGTGAACTAGAGATAATATACCATAATTAAGTAAGGGTTCAAGTGATTAATGACCTCCCTTTAAATATATAATTTAATTTCTATATTTTTATGTTGGGAACTAAAATAAATTTATGGAAAATTTTTAATTAATTTTGATGAATGAAATTCAATCAATTTCAATTAAAATTTTTTGTTCTTTATTATTCATTCGAGTGAATCAATCAACCTTAATTATAAAATAATTTTGCATAATTTAACTTCACATATTTAAATAATAAGATTCAGTGAACAAATTTTTCGTATATAATAAGTTAAACGAATGGACTCCATCCGTTTTGCTAGTCTAACATGACATTTTAATTTGAGATAATTCATACAAACATTCGTCTATTTTTTTTTTCTCCCTTCACTTTTTTTCATTTAGTTATTAAATCAAAAATATTAAAAATTGTGTTTAATTTTTTTCAACGTAGTCTTTATTTAAAGGCATTCGTTAGTGCAACAATCGGAAGAGGATCAAGCAAAAAATATTTTTATTTTTGAGATTTTCTGTTTAAGTAACACACCTTTGTGGAAGATACATCACTTGTCCATCTAAAACCTTAAGATGATAAATAAATGAATTTTCTCACTTATAAATACTCAAATCACTACATTCATATTTAATGTGAGACTGTTTTCCCATACTTACATTTGTTATATTCTCAACAACATTAATTCAAATACACGAATGAAAAATTATTCAGAGTCCTCTAATCAGAATGGTGAATGAATATTTAAATATAACTTTTATTTAATTGTAAAACTAAAGTTGTGATTCAATAAAAAAAATCGTGGTTCAATAAAAAAAAGAAGAAAAAAAGTTGTGGTTGTTCCATTAATACAAGTTTGTTGGTAGGTGCAAAGACATATCCAAACGCAAGTTTGAACCCGCAGGATCCTATTCATTCACCTTTAGAAAAAATAATTCAAATCACAAAATGCAACGTAAAATTAACGGTATAACAAGAGCACCAATAGTGAAAACATTGTGTATCATAAAAGACAAATACATATCACACAAAATTCTTGAAAAACAACTCTAAAATAAATGTCAAACTAAGTTTTAGTTCATGTGAGAGTTCACACAAAACTCAAAGCGACCTTGCGGCTTTTCCTTCGGCTGCAATTAATACTGGTATTTACAATACTCTAACATGAATACTCTAATGATATAGGACACCCAGTGCTGTATACTCTCTCTCTTGAAATAATAATCGTTTAAAGTTGTTATATAGAAATTAAGAAAAATAATGATTGAGTCAATAAAAGTACTATTTTTACAAAATTATTCTTTATTATTATTGGTTGTAATACATTGTCATACTTGAAGAAAAAAAATATACAAGAAATAAAATTGATAAAAATTAATTATAATTGCATTAGAAAAGCAAAAAGACTATTATTTTAGACAATTTTTTGAAGTTAAAAAGATAATTACTTTGAGACCGAGAGAATATGTCATAGTATTTGAGTTTCATTTATTCATCTAATATCAAAAGAGTTAAAAATATTCTAATTAAAATTAATGTTTTTAATTCTTTGTTAATAACATTGTTTCCGTACATATTTAACCATTTTAATCGTGTGTGATATTTGTCTAAAAAATATATAAAGTGTGTTGAAAAAAAGAAAAACACATTTTATTTTATTTTTAAAAAAATTGTATGACTTATCATACACGTATTGTATGAATATCGTATGGTATCGGATACCAATTCAAAATATTTCAAAGCGAAGAAAAAAATTAAATTTTTTGAGACATTTATCTAAGAGACTCTAACTTTTTCGACATATATCATACGAGTATCGTACAAATGTCAGAGACCATTTCTAGAGGTGTCTGTTATTCATCAATTAATTGAAACAAAGCTTGTTAATCAACTTGACTTGACAGTCCAAACTCATTACAACAACATGCATTTATTTATACATACATCTTAAACAAAGTAAACGACCTTTGGTAAAGCTCAGACAGATGCCTTAATGATCCTACCATATCCATTTTGCTCATCAGCAAACCTATCCCAAAGCATCACCCCACCATACTTCCCAGATCTTTTAACAAAAGGCAACACTTGACTTATAAGCACACGTGTCGGCACAAAACCACTACTTGCACTTGACACTGATGCAGGAACACCAACATAAATCTTACTAACCTTAATAGTCGAAACCCACTGGTTCCAAGATTTTTGGAACTTGTTAGGGTTGCTAGAATCAAATTGACAAGGACCATTGTTGTAAAACTGAACCCAAACATAATCAAATAGTCCTGTTGATAATGCACTTTTGAGATTTTGATCAGGGAATGGACATTGAGGTGCTGCTGTTAAGTACACTTTTTTGTTCCCTCCATGTTGAGATTGAAAGAGTCTTCTCGCAAGCTCAATGTAAAAAACTTCACCACCACCAACTTCAATATCAAAATCTACACCATCCAACACAGCATCACCTAAAGGTCTTGAAAATGATTTCCCTCCTAGGAAATTGTTCCATATGTAATCTCCTACGTTTCTAGCATCTTCATTGGATGACAAAGAGTAACCGTTTACACCGCCGCCGATTGAGAGAATGATTATGATGCCTTTCTTTTGGCAGTTTTTTATGTCTATGCTCAAACTCTTGCAACCATTGTTTGATAAAGGATTACAATGACCTGCTAGATTGAGTTGAGGTTTGCGACCGTTTCCAAATATTGATAGAAATGCTATGTTCACAATTTTGTAGAGTCCGGTGTTGCATGTTTCTGTTAATGAACCTTCTCTCTCGTTTTGACCCCAATAAACCACTATGTCTCCAGCATTAGTACTAGAGAACAAGGTGAGAAAAATTAAGAGAAGGAGAATTGAATTTGAAAGGCTACATGTTTCATTGCCCATTGGAATATCTTATTTAGTTTGATGATTGTTAGAGTAATAAGGAACCAATTTATAGAGCCCAGGGGATAATGTTTTTTTTGTGTTTTTTTCCAATAATCACCACCTACTCATACCCACCCGGCGAGGTTATGATCGCATGCTCAAATGAATTATTAGAAAGTCTCATTTGACTAAATAAAATAAAATAAAATAAAAACAATAATAGAAAAAGTAATCTAAATCGAAATGTTTTAATTTATTTAGAACCAAACCAAATTAAATTATAGATTTAGTATTACAGGTTGAGAATTTCTAACGGTACAAAATCATTAGAAAATTGCTTTTCATAAACTGAATAATTTGTTAAAGAATCAATTCATTATAATTTTTTTCAATTTTTTAAAAATATTAAATTTGTTTTTAGCATTTTCAGTTCAAATTTAATTTATTTGTCATTTGGTTCATTTCTAAAATTATTTATGTAACATGGATTTAGTTTTCTAATCGGACATTATAGTTAAACTATTTTAACTTTAATTTGTTTCGGTTGAGTAGTTTTTTTAACAGTTCTGTTTTGGATTATGCCTGCGTTTAATCTATCGTCGGGCAAGGTCCAACCCAATATTATAAGAAAGGCTCAACAATCTGTTGTGGACTAGAGTTGCACTTGATCCTCTGTCAGACAAGTCTGACCCAGTACTGCTGCGAGGAAAATTCACTACAGTGGCCTAAATTGTTATGCCCGTCGGGGACGTCTCCCCCACATACACATCAATGACGTCTCTTTCACGTGCTCGTCGGGGACGCTTCCTCCACGTGTCCACCAAAGATACGTGGTCAACGTTCCTCCGGATATCACAGAGTCATCCTGCTCCCGAAAAGAACGGGTCTTCATCCTTCGAGAATCATAGGGCAGTTAAACCAGGATAGAGACCACGGACTTGTCTCCTCTATCCACGTAGGATCCTGTCAGTCTCTATTGTGGGCATGAGCATCCACTATAAATGGAGACTTTGGCCTAGCGCTGAGGGCTATAAATACTCTTTTTCACTAGAGGATCAGGTACACATTATTCTACTCACTCTAACTCTATACTTGCACTTTCACTATGAACCTCACTTTGACATCAGAGTGTCTCGCAGGTATCCATCTCATTAACTTCAACAACCGCAGAAGTCTAAGTGTTGCAGGCCACTGAAGATCCTTCTGATCCAGGTACGATCAAGTTCTATCTGAGAGATTGTGTCCATAAATAATTTTATAGGTATTATTATTTGAAAAATCTTCTAGGACCTCAAAGCTACAAGGATTTAATTTCGGGATATTTTACAAATATGAGAAGGAAAATCAAGTGGTAGATGCGCTTAGTCACAAACACATGGAAAAGGAAGCAATTTTGTTCTCCATTTCATCACTAGTTCCATTGCGTCGAGCACAACTCAAGACCTATTACAGCAAAGAGATCACAACCCTTAATTTCACTCCATCTCATTTTCCTGCCTTCTCAATTTATGACACTTCAACTTCAGCCAACATTACCACGCCTCCTCACCCTTACATGCATCCAAATTTCTTGCTCACACCTCTTCATCTGCGGGCCTTCCTAATGGACCTTCATATCCATAGCCTTGAAGACAAGGTTGTTAATGGGCTGAAATATGGTGATGGCAGATCTAAAAGGATTATTGTAACTGAATTTCTTACCCCATTTCATAAGGTTGAAAAACACCCTACAGATTATTACAAATAAGAAAGAAAATTATAAGGAGATAATCATCTATTATTCAATAGTCACTAGTGTAGATAAGAGATTTAACACCAATTTTTTAGAGATTTAATACATAATTTTTTCCGGTGTTGTTGCTACCGGTATTGTAAGTGTGATTTTTTACACCAATTTCAAAAAAGGTATGATAAATTGATTTAACAGCGGTGATAAAGTGGTGTTATAAGTGTTACATGTAGGTGTGAAAATTAACATTCAACGTCTTTTTTATTCTTAAAAGAGGTGTAAAACACTTATAAGTTGTAGCTACTTTTTCTAAAAACAGGTGTTAAAATTTAGTGGAGAATAGTTTAATTAGAAACCAACTTATGACACCTATTTTTACCTAAAAAAATGTAGAACATATATATCATATCAATTTTCTCAAAAATGGGGTGTTAAAAGTTTAATAGAATGTTATTTCGTTAGAAACCAACCTTTCACACCTATTTTTTTTCTTAAATTGGATGTATAAACTTTTTTAATAATGTTTGTATAGCGTATGTATCACACTTGTTCTTTATTAAATAATGTTATAAATGACATCGAGTTATGATTTGATTTTAAATGAAACATCAATAAATATTATTCTCTAAAATGGAAATATATATCATAATTGTTTAATTTTAAATCTAAGTTGAGGTCAAATTTCAATTGAGGAAAATTAAACTCACTAATTTTTATTTAGATTTAACAAATTAGACCAAAGAGTGTAAATCCAAACATAAGAAGAAAATTATATTAAAAAACAATTTTAATTAATAAGTCAATATTGATTTCTATAAAATACTATTTTTATCTAACTCTTTGTTTCTTTCTCTTCAAATTAACGTTGTTCTCCAACTATTTGCAAAAAGGACGAGACTTTTCCCAATTCCAAACTTCTGATTCCTCTATAATGACGTCTCTGCTGAACTCAACTTTGTTAGTTTCTGGACAATAAAGTTTGTACGAACCTGTACTGTGATACCCCATCAGCAACATCACTTTACTTCTATCATCCAACTTCTTTCTTCTGGATTCTGGGACATGTTTATAACATACATAACCAAATACCTTCATATGACTAACACTTTGCTTATCTCCAGTCCACTTCTGAATAGGAACTATTTTCTTTAATTTCTTTGTTGGACATCTGGTGAGCACATAACATGCAGTTGCAACAACTTCTCCCCACAGAGTATGAGGAAGCTTCTTCTCTTTCAGCATGCTTCTCACCATATCTAGCAAAGTACGATTTCTTCTTTCAGCAAGACCATTATGTTGAGGAGTATATGGAGCAGTAACCTCATGCTTAATTCCATTCTCCTCACAGAAACTTCTGAATTCTGTGGAGTTATACTCACCACCACCACCAGTTCTAAGAATTTTCAGAGTCTGGCCACTCTGATTCTCAGCCTTCAGTCTAAACTTTTTGAATTCAGCAAACATCTTGTGTTTGAACTTTATGAGAGATACCCATATCATTCTGGTGAACTCATCAACAAATGACACAAAATATTTATTCCCTCAAGTCGATGCTACTGGAAACGGATCACACACATCAGAATGTACTACTCCCAAGGCATGTTTTGCTCTTAGAGCTACTTCTGATGCAAAGGGTAATCTTGGTTGCTTCCCTTCCATGCACACCTTACATGACTTTTCAGGCTTCTTGACTGTAGGAATTCCATGTACCAGATTCTTTGATTTCAGATGCCCTAAACTTCTGAAATTCAGATGACCAAATCTTTTGTGCCACAACTCACTCTCCTTGACAACACTTGTTGCACTAAGACATTCAGAGTCTGCAGTTTTAACATTCACCTTAAATGTTATGTTCCTTCCTTGTTCTGACTCCATAATCAGCTTTTGATTACAGTCATACAGCTTCAGAAGATTGTCCTTCATGGTAACTGAAAAACCTTTCTCAACCAGTTGTCCCACACTCAACATATTGCTTTTCATGCCAGGTACATACCAAACATTCTGGATCACAGCTGCTTTCCCATTGTTTAGAGTGATTCTGACATTTCCCATACCTTCTGCATTGAGGTATTTATCATCAGCACATCTGATCTTTGTACTCTTCCCATAGTCAAAGTCAACCAACCACTTCTTGTTTCTAGTGAGATGGTTTGAACACCCTGTGTCCATATACCATCATTCTGATGAATTCAGATCATCAGGTTCAAAAGCCAACAATAGCACAGGTTCATCATCAGAGTCTCCTCTTGCTATATTTTCTTCTTCTGACTTCCTTTCTTTGTTGGACCAGCAATCTCTGGCATAGTGACCAAAGTTCTTACAACAGTAACACTGAACATTCTTCTTGTCAGACTTCTCCTTTCCCTTCTGGACATTCTTATGCCTATCAGAGTTTTAAGCTTCTGACTTTTGACCATCATTAGTTCTCTTCTTGGCTTTTGACCAAGTCTGCTTCTGATGCTTCTTACCAGAAGTGACTTTTAGAGTTTGTTGCTCTACTTCTCTCTCAGAAGTTCTTGCAGTCATACGCAACTCATGCGCCTCTAGACTACTTTGCAGCTCTTCAATATGGTGCTCAGATCTTTGGAATGTTCAATTGTTACAACAATGTAATAAAACTGAGAAGTTAAAGATCTCAAGATCTTCTCAATAATTACTTGTTCAGACATAGTTTCTCCTTAAGCTTTCATCTCATTAGTGATCAGAATCACTCTAGAGATGTATTTATAAACCTTCTCGTTATCCTTTATGTTGAGATTCTCATATTGCTTTCTGAGAGACTGAAGCTTCACCTTCTTCACAGATGCGTCACCACCGTAACATCTGACCATGTGTCCCACGCAGCCTTTGTTGTTTCAGAATCAGCAATCTTCTCAAACACATTCACATCCACACATTGATGGATGTGGAACAACTCTTTCTGATCTTTCTTCCTCAACGTCTTCTGTGCTATCTCCTGGGCCTCTATTGCGTCTGCTTCTAACAGATTATAGCCATCAGTGATAAGATCTAACACATCTTGAGAACCAAATAACACACGCATCTGGATCTTCCAACGGTTCTAGTTTTTGCCATCAAATACTGGAAGTTTGGAATGAATATCGCCACCATTTCCTTGCATCTTCTATCTTATGCAATTTACGCAGAATTTCCCGTGGATTTCGAACCGGAGCTCTAGATACCAATTTTTGGAGCACAAGGAAGATAAAAGGTAAAATGAATATTTACTGATAGCTTCAAAATAAGGATTCACAATGAATTACAATAACCTACGCCATTAAGCTATTTATACACAAAAATTAAATCTAAAATATATCTTCTACAAAGATATAAGAGGATCTAAGATATATATCTTCTAACAAAGATATAAACAATCTAAAAGATATTCCTAAATATAAATTAATATCTAATTAAATCTAAATTAATTCTAACAAGTTCTTCTAGAACTAAAAATAAAATATATCAAAGTACTTTTAGAGTTTACATATCCTCACTCGAGTCATCTTTAATTTTATCTCCTTTTCTTATAGAAGACTTTTAAAATTGGAACCAACTTACCTACCACGCTTCATGCGTGGTTTTAACTCATTTGTAGTGTTAGATTATCCAACAAGAGAACCTACTTTAATTGGAGTATTAGCAGCTGATAATAAGTTTTATAAACTTTGCAAATGAGAAATATATTTAACTTCTGGTTCGTATTCGTTTATACGAGGATCAATGTGAAAATTTATTTTAAATTATATATGAACTTCTAGTTCACTCTTCAGCCGCTTAATCTCCCTCATAATATTGGAAATTTAATTTCTCAAATAATAATCAGCCTACTGGAATGCAATCAAATATCCAATTGTTTGGTCAAATTATGTCTCAAAATTGAGATTTATATCAAATATATTTTCCAATATTCTTTCAGGCTCGTCTTAGTGTATTATATTGGAGCAATTGAAAAATATACAACAAATCAAAAAGTTCACTTAAACGGGAAATATCATGTTATTAGTCTGAAATACACTACATCAATGAAGGAGAAATGTATCACAAAGTGTTGACTTGATACAAATAAGTATCTTAATACCATATTTTGGATGTTTCAAATATATAATTTGAAAATGATGATCTCATAAGTATCAACTATATAATTAGTTTTAGACGTTTAAAGAATAGATCTACAAGTTCATTTGTTTATGAACATTATTACATGATGTTCAATATCAATTTTAATAACTATTTAAGAATTTAATTACTATTTTGTAAATATAATTAATTATAATATTTATATTATATCTATAGATAGAATAAATTTTAATTATGAATGTTTGGTGAACTAACTGTGCAATAAATAATAAATATTCTAATATGTAATTAAGAAAGTTTTTATTATTTTATTTTATAAATAATAATTTTATATAATAATATTAGATTTAATTATAGTTATAATTATCATATTTTATCTAACTTATTGTATTAACTTATCTATTTCAATTTTAAATTTTATTAGTCTCCTTTTGTTAATTTTTAATTGAAAATTAATAAAATGTTTATTTTTTAACAAGATGCAGTTTATATTTTTTATCTTTAAAGTTTAACAATTTTTTTTTAATTTCTTCAAATTGAAAATTAATAATATATCTATTTTTTAATAGTATATACTCCTTTTGTTAGTTTTTAACTGAAAATTAATAATATATCTATTGTAGTACTCCCTCCATAATGAATTAAAATAAAATAAACTTTTTTTTTTGTATATTTGATAATTAATATAATCTATATATAAACTATATATATTAATAATTAAATATATAAAAATTAATTAATTTTACTTATAATTAGTTACGGAAAGAATAATTTATAATTTTTTTAAATTTTAAATATATTTTTATATGACTATTTATCATATTTTAAAAATCATATATCTTTTAAAATATAACCGTAACTGAAAATATATTTTTAATGACATTTTAGAAACGTATTTTTAAAATAAATTAAAACATAAAATAGAGTATACTTCAAAAATAAAATAATTACATATGTGCAGGATAATTTCAAAATATATTTTCAGAAATCGAAGATATTTTTTAAATTTTTGCATAGTTAGAAAATTACGAAGTGGAATTAGTCTCTTTTGCTGTGAGATTCTGTCGCTAGACAGTTCTATAGTTTTTATAATTATTGTAATTGTTATTTAAATTTCTGAAAGTAAGCCTTGTCCAATAGTTCTAAAAGATGTATTAATGATGACTTAGTATTTAAATTGTAATTTGCCTAATTGACACAGATATTCATAATTTTTATTATTTATTTTCTCTTTTTTTTTTAGTTTAATAGTTAAACCTTTTAATGACCGCCTAGAACCCTTCCTCGTATTACAAATTTGAATTCGAAAAATGATCATTTGTTTTAGTTGTTTTAAAAATAATTTTTATAATATAATATAATTTTGTACAAAAAAATATATAAAATATTTTTTATTAAAATTTCAAATGAAAAATCTGGTTTAAATAATTATTTTTAAAATATTATTTTATTGAAAAAAAAATTGAATATTAAAATTTAAAAAAAATATTTAATTTTAAAATTATTTCAAATAGTTTTTCATAAATATCATTTTTTAGATACCATCTTTTTACAAAATTGTGATTTCAACTACATGTTTATATGTAATGATATGTTTTGTTTGTGCGTGAGACACTTTCAGTGAGGAGATAAAGAGAATAATAAAAGAAATAAGAATTTGTATTATTCAAATATATAAATAATGATACACACTCTGACTATTTACATACAATCCTAATTGGGTTTGGGCTAACACAACTTGGATTATATTAAATATTAAATCTAATCAAATATAATCTAATCAAATTTAATATTTCAACACACCTCCATAATCCAAGTTATCGAACATCCTCAAAAATAGTCAATCTGAACTATTCCTAATTTCTTTCTCAAATTCAGGAATCTATCGATCTTCAATCCTTTGGTGAAAATGTCGGTCAACTGTGCTTCATTTGAGCAATGCCTAACTTCAAGTTCACCTTGATTTACTTTTTCCCTCAAGAAGTGAAACCTTGCTTCAATATGTTTACTTCTTCCATGCAGAATTGGATTCTTCGCCAGATTTATGGCTGACTTGTTGTCGATTTGCAATACTAGAGGTTTCTTCACTTCGACAGTCATTTCTTCAAGTACAAATCTGATCCAAATTGTTTGACATGCATCATAGGATCCTGCTATATATTCAGCTTCACACGATGACAATGCCACCACAGGTTGCTTCTTCGAACACCATGAGATTGGGGCACCAAATACTTGAAAGAAATATCCAGTTGTGCTTCTTCGATCTTCCTTATCTCCACACCAATTAACATCTGAAAAACAATTAACTATTGTTTCTTTTCCTTTAGAATCTCGTCGAAATAGTATTCCACAATTTATTGAACCCTTCAAATATCGAAGGATTCTTCTTGCAGCCTTCATATGTGACACTCTTGGTTCACTCATATATCTGCTTACTAATCCGACTGCGAAACCTATATCAAGTCGACTGTTGCACACATACCTCAGAGATCCCACAATTTTCTTGAACAAAGTTGCATAGACTTTGTCTTCCTCTCCATTCTTCTCCAACTTCACATTTAGTTTGACAGGTGAGGATGTAGGATTCGAATCATCCATTCTAAATCTCTTGAGTATCTCTTTGACATACTTTCTTTGATGTAGCACCATACCTTACTTCGACATTTGAAATTCCATGCCTAGAAAATAAGACAATTTTCCTAGATCCGACATTTCAAATTCCTTCGTCATCAGCTCTTTGAGCATCGACAAGTTCTCCAAACTATTTCCAGTTACTAGCAAGTCATTAACATACAAGCAGATGATTGTTATATCTTATACTACAACCTAAACATAAACACCATACTCTGATTTGCATTTGAAAAATCCTAATTTGACTAAGTATGAGTCGATCTTCTTGTTCCATGACCTAGGTGTCTGCTTGAGGTCATATAGCGCTTTGTACAATCTATATACTTTACTCGCTTCCTTTTGAATCACAAATCTAAGAGGTTGTGTGACATAAACTTCTTCGTCTAAATGACCATTCAGAAATGTTGATTTCACATCTAGATGGAATATTGACCAGCCTTGGTTGCATGCCAATGCTACCACTAGTCGAACAGTCTCTAATCTTGCTACTGGAGAAAATACTTCAGAGTAGCCGAGTCCTGCTCTTTAAAGAAAACATCGAGCTACTAATCTTGCTTTATGTCTTGCTATTGACCCATCTGCATTGTGTTTCAACTTGAACACTCATTTTACTTCGATAGCTTTTGTATGTCCTGGAAATTCGACTAACTCCCATGTGTTGTTTCTTTCGATTGCCTGTAACTCTTCGACCATAGCTAACTTCCACTTGTTAATCTTTAAAGCTTCGCTATAGTTGATTGGTTCAACATCTGCAAGTAAAGTAAAATAAACTAATTCTCCACCTGGTGTGATTTCATCATCACCCACCACTCATAATCATGAAGTCTTGTTGGAAGAACTCTATTTCTTTGAGGCCTCTGGCTTGTTTCAGCCACAACCTCTTCGACTTCGACTGTGTTTGAAGTGTCAGCAACTGCTTCTTCTTCGACTTCGACTGAATTCTCAATAATTCCTCCGACTTCTACTTCCTTAGTTTCTTCGTCGAAATTAAATTTCATTAATGGCTTGTTAATTGAATTGCTATAATTCCAATCCCAGGAAGAATTTTCATTAATCACAATATCTCGACTCAACACAATCTTCTCATTAACTGGATTGAATAGTCCGTATGCACCAATTTTATAATATCCTACCAGAATAATAGGTTCACTCTTGTCATCAAGCTTTCTTCTCCTTGCATCAGGAACATGCTTGTAACACATAAAGCAAAACACCTTCAAGTGACTTACTGATGGTCGTTTGCCACTCCACACTTCTTCAGGAATCTTGTTCTTCAATATCTTAGTAAGACACCTATTCAAAATATAAACTGCAGTTGAAATAGCTTCTCCCCATGAAGATTTTAGCAAATTCTTTTGCTTCAACATGCATCTCTCCATATCTAATATAGTTCTATTTCTTCTTTCAGCAATTCCATTATGTTGAGGTGTGTAAGGAGAAATTACCTCATGATCAACACCATGTTCTGCACAAAAATCTTCAAACATCTTGGATGTGTATTCGCCACCTCCATCTGTTCGCAGAACTTTGATCTTCTTCTCACTCTGGTTTTCGACAAGTATCTTGAATCTCTTAAAGATTTCAAATACTTCGTCCTTTTGTTTGATCACATAGATCCACAGCTTTCGACTAAACTCATCGACAAATGAAACAAAATATTTGTTTCCACCAATTGATGATCTTCGAATGGACCACATACATCTGAACGCACCACTTCGAGAATACAAGATGATCTCATTGACATAGTCGAAATGAAAGAATTTCTGAATTGCTTTCCCACTAAACAACCTTCACAAAGTTTTTCAGGCGTCTCAAAGCTTGGAATACCAGTAACCATATCTTGAGTAATCAGTTGATTAAGTGATCGAAAATTCAAATGTCCAAACCTCAAATTCCACAACCAACTATCCTTGTGGTCGACAACAGTTTTCAAGCATTGAACTGTTGTCGAACTGATCATAGTCTTAAATTTCCTATTCTTCGACAATGGAGATTTTAAGACCAAATTGTTCTTTTTGTTGAACAATTTCAAAACTCCATCTTTTGTGACAACTGAGAAACCTTTTTCGACTAGTTGTCCAACACTTAGCAAGTTGCATTTATTCCAGGTACATAGGGCACATCTTTGATCATAACTTTTCCTCCATTACTCATTTGAAAGACTATGTTTCCAGTACCTTCTGCTTGCAACAAACTATTATCAGCAAGTTTTACCTTGATCTTCTTCGACTCATCAAAATATTCCAACCACTCCTTTCGACCAGTCATGTGGTTCGAGCAGCCTGAGTCGAGAAACCAGATATTGGATTCGACATGGTTATCTGCAACTGCAACCATAACCACCATACCACCTTCAGAATCATTTGAATCTTGGCGTGCAAGGTTCGCTCCTTCGTCCTTGCCTTTCAATCCCTTGTCTTTTCTGTACCAACAATTCTTGGCCAAGTGTCCCCACTTCTCACAATTATAACACTGCATACCTTTCTTATCTTCTTTGTCCTTTCGATAGTTTCCTCCTCCCCTTTTCGAGGATTCAGAAGATCTATCTTTGACCTTATTCTTACGGGGATTCGACCAAGACTTCTTGCTGTGAGTCTTGTCGAACTTGCCTTTGAATTTGTTGGGACCACCATCTTTTTTCCATGATTGAGCTTGCAGTGCCTGTATCGAGTCCTGAACTCATTTCCCTTCGACAATCCCCATCTCATGCGCCTCCAACGAACCAACCAAATCTTCCACTTTAGTGGTTTCAAGATTGTTGGATTCTTGAATAGCTACGATAACGTGATCAAAGTGAGAGGCCAACATTCTCATTATCTTTTCAACTATCATCTTATCAATAATGGTTTCACCACAACCCTTCATGAGATGGACGAGTTTCTGAACCTTCGACACATATTTTGCCACTTTTTCATCTTCTGCCATCGACAATAACTCATATTGTGACGCAAGATTTGTAATTTGACAACCTTGACTTTCTCACCTCCTTTGAAATACTTTACCATAATATCCCATGCCTCCTTCGCTGTTTTAGCATGAGAGATTCTGTCGAAGTTAGCAGCATCGACAACCGTTTGAATGCAATAAACAGCCTTGCAATCTTTCTTCTTGACTTCGTTGTGGGCTTTTCTGTTCGTCGGTTGTATTTGCAGCCAACGCAGGAACGCCGTCGGTAACCATTTCTAGGATTTCATGAAAACCAAATAAGGATTGCATCTGTTTTTTTCCCATCAGATCCAATTTTTACCGTCAAGCATTGGAAGAGAATTCATAATGCCCTTATCACTAGCCATCTTCGCAGCGGTTGATTTACTTACCCTAGAAAACGATCTCTGACATGGAATTTTTGAAAACTTGATCAAGAATAATAACCGGAAGCTCTGATACCAATTTGTTAGTGCGTGAGACACTTTTAGTGAGGAGAGAAAGAGAGAATAAAGGAAATAAGGATTTGTATTATTCAAATATATAAATAATGATACACACTATGATTATTTATATACAACTCTAATTGGGTTTGAGCTAACACAACTTGAATTATATTAAATATTAAATCTATTTAAATTTAATTTAATATTTCAACATATTTATGTTATAGAATTTTAAAATTAATATTTTAATTTAAAATATAAATATAAATTTTTTTGTAATATTTAAAATTTTTTTTATAAAATTCATTTTAAAAAAAAAAATCCATTTTTAAAAATAAATAAAAAAAAATCCATTTTTTAAAGGTAACATTCAATTGACATTTGTGACATAGTAATATTGTTTTTACTTTTTATTGAAGAAATAATGAATTGGTATTGTATACTGTTTAGTTGAGCAATTTTTTTTTAAAACTAATAATCTAATATTTATCCAAAAGTTAGTTACAGTAAATTTTTTTCTTCAGTTTCTCACTTTTTTTTCTTCAATATGTGAAATTGATAATTAACTTAAAATTTTCATTTTAGAATTATGTCATATATAATTTTATCATCCAAATTGTTATCTTATTTTAATCACTTTCCCCACCAACAAGAGTCACGACATGAGTGAGGACAAACCCCAACAGCAAAATACATTTATAATTGCGGTGAAATTCGTCATGGACATGAACACAAAAAGATGAGTATAAACTTTATGCATCTGATTGTGTATGTATGTATGTTAAACTACATATCAGTATTACTTAAAAAAGAGTAACATGATCCAATATTTGTTTATTCACCAAAAAAATGTGTTAGAAAATGACTTATGAGCTGATTTTCAGCCTCGAGATCTGAAGAAAGTAGTCGTATTCTTGAGATGGATTCAATCATACAGCACTAATTAATTTGTGGGAATACTGTTTGATTAATATTATCAAGAGTTGGATAGGAACAACTAGGACATGTTAACGACCATTATGTCCAATGATTTTGATTGTCAGTAGAGTTACTACTTACTATTTGCTATAAGCCAGTAGACAAAAGTGGGTAACTATAAAACCCAAATACCATTTTACATTAAAAAACAATTATAACTAGAATACGGAATATTCTTTGAAACATTTCTTATTTTATTTTTAGTGTCTATTCAAACTAACAATAATTAATTTGTATAATTTATATCATCATTATCATATGGAGTAATCTTCAATATTAAATTATAACATGTCTTAAATATTTTACATATATTACGAAAAGTAATTATTACTATATTAAAAAGAGAAATTATGTATGACTTTTAGAAAATTAGTTGATGTAAATTAATTATATTTTAAAAATACTTTTCACATTTGTTTTTAACATAATTGATCAATTCGGTCCAAATTAACCCGTTGTTTCTCGATTTAGTATGATTTAGGGTTTATCGCAAAAATGTGTGAATATAATCCAAACCAACTCATATATATTTTTTTTATATGTTTGGGCATCAAATTTCTAGAAACTGAATCAAACTGACCCGCGAACATCCTTCAAATTATGTTAATTGATTACCAGTTGATTTTAAAGAATAAATCATCATTCTCTATTATTTTATATAAAGTTAGATACATTTGTGTTCCCCGTAAATATATCAAACTTCACTTCTAGTTCCTCAAAATATTTTTTCAAATAATTATCTCCTACATTTTCAATTCACACTAATGATCTCTTCAACTAACTTTCGTTGATGGAGGATGATGTGGCACGTCATCTGACATGATCATGTTAAAGACGCTGATGTGGCGCACAACGTGATATTTGACCCCTTTTATATTAATAAACTAAATAGAGACAAACATATTAGACGATATACACATCGTAAAAGATGAAAATCAAAAGTTTTAAAGCATAAATCCAAAATTTGTCGCAAAAGATGAAAAATTGAATATTTATGGGTCCACGTTAGTTCTTTCCGTTCAATTTTAACTAACAGCGTTAATTTTTGTTTAGGTGACATCTGATGTGACACCTGAACACTTGCGTGACATTTATTCATCATTAATGGTCATCAAAACTCTCAATTTTTTTTTGTGTTAGAGACATAATTTGAACCCAAGACATATTAATAGCTTCACAACATGCTTACCACTGGGCCATTTACAACTTATTGATTTATTTTATAAATGATATATCTATATTTTTACATTTCATATTTTCTTAAATCATATTAAGCTTACCACTGGTCCTATGTATTTATTCAATGATGCCATTTCATCTGATAAGGGTGATTGCTCCTCTATTCCTCGCTATTATTTTTACACTTGTAATTTCACAAGTTATTACCAAGAGGGTCCATATCAAGTTTCCCAAGGAAGAATAATTTATGGATATGATACTTATCTTGATACTATATCACTACCCATGTTCCAGCACGTAATTTACATGAATTATATCAATCTTGTACGGGATGATCTAGTATATTCGGATACAACTTCTTGCATCAAGTCACAATCTTCTCAAGGGGGGCATGTTTATGCCATTGCTGCCAAGTCACAATCCAGTATATTAAATATAAATTTTGTAAATATTATTAAAAATTTATTTCATATATGTTATTTAAAAAATAAATGAAAGTTATTAAATGTGTTTAAATATGAAATATACACTTTAATGTGTTCAAAAATTAAAAGAGAAAAATAATTAAAATAATTTTAATAAATGTTAATATTAAAATAGAAAATTAATAACAATTTAATATATAATATAATAACAATTAATAATAACACGCAAGTTTAAACAATAATATTTTAAACACTTTCTTCATCCTTAGAAATAACATCGGTCAACTTTCAATCTTATAACACTACTCTTTGAGAAGTTAACCGAAGATCTAATGCATGTTTGAAATACCAAAACATTTTTTTAAAGAAAATACGAAATGTAAAAATATATATAGATATATCATTTATAAAATAAATTAACAAGTTGTAAATGATCCAGTGGTAAGTGTGTTATGAAGCTACCACCATGTCATGTGTTTGAATCATGTCTCAAGACAAATTTTTTGAGAGTTTTGATGACCATTAATGATGAACAATGTCACGCGAGTGTTCAGGTGCCACATCAGATATCACCCAAGTAAAAATTAATGTCGTTAGTTAAAATTGGACGGAAAGGACTAACGTGGACCTTTTTGAACAATTAAAAGACTACTTTGGAAAATTTTTAAAGATAAGGGACCAGAATGGATAATCTTAAAGGACCAAAAAGAGTATTTTCCCTTTTTATTTTTTGCGACGAAATTAGTGTTCAATGACATGTCTTTGTTATTATTAATATAAAATGGTCAAATACCATGTGGCGTGTCACATCAACACCTTTTCTACACTATCATACCATATAGCTTTGCCTTGTCATCCTCTGTCGACAAACGTTAGTTGGAGGGATCATTAATGTGGATGAAAAACTTTAGGAAGATCATTATATGAAGGAAATACTTTGAGGGACTTAAAACAAAATTTGACATATTTAGAAGGACCGCAAATTTATTAAACTCATTGTATATATGTAAATTTTATGATATGAAATAGACATTGACAATTATTCTGTTATGGTATCAGCCTGGGTTATTCCATATTAGCATCTCTTTCTTTCTCATTCTCTCTTATTGTCGTCATGGTTAAAACAAAATTTTCTACTTCTTATCCTAAATTAACATCCTAACCTACTATCATAGTCACTGTCTCTCTCATTCATCATGCTCTTGTTATTTCCAATATCACAAATTTCATCAAAGTCACTCTTGATTTTAGAAAATCAATATAATACATGGTCCAAATTGTTCAAAATGCATGCCCGAGCATACGAAATTTGCTTGCATATATCCTACAACTAGAAATTGGAGAAAAAATAGATCGCCTACCCTCATCACCATGGTATTCTTGGAAAAAAATACAATAAATGCACATCGCTGCAACAAAGTCGTCCTATGATCCTCTCGACAAACACTTGTACATGGACACTAGGGTAACATCTCACATGACGGAAAATGGAGGTGATTTTCGTCTTACTACGACATAATAAATAATATTACTGTTGGAAGTGCTCATAATATTTCAGTTATGGTAATGCATTATTTTCTAATCCTGAATATCCCTTATCCTAAAACAACACACCTAAATTGATTTAAAAAATCTTGTTTAAGTGAGGAAATTTACTATTGCAACAAAATATATGTCGAATTTGATCCTTTTGATTTCTTGTGAAGGAATTTTAGAAATGTGTCGACAAGAAATTTTCGACTAGGGAAATAAGTCTTTAAGTTGTAAGATTTCTTTGGCTAAAAAGGCATGAGTTTGTGGAAAACAACAGGATGTGTCGATCAAGTGAAAGGATGTCGACCAGAAGAGCTAGTCGACGAGGACATTAGATTTGGAGGCATCCATCGACATGCATAGAGGTTAATGAGAAAGGATATATGGTGGCGGGAACGATTATCAACATGAAAGCCAGTAAGAACGTGGAGATGTTCAAAGCAGTTTAGGGAAGTTTCTCCACAACGCCCCAACGTGGGCTAGTAACCGTCGACAGTTACATACTTAGGATTTCTATTTAAGAAAATGTTTGTATTTGTGTCAAAGGTCTCTGTTGTACCCCAAAATATGCCCTCCCTTTTCTTCAATACATTCCTCACAAAAGATCCCAAATGCTCAAGGGTTCTCAAGAGTTTGATCAAACAAGCCCACCTCCTAAGCACTAAGTCAACACATTAGGGTTTTGGTTTTCTCAAGGAAAATTGGATTTCTAATGCCTCAAGTTACTTTCATGGTTCATTATAGGTCTCCAAGAATGTTCATACCAAGTTTCAAGTCTTACATCACAAATTTGCTCAGTTAATTGCTTAGATGACTGAAAATCAACTGTATTAGATAAAAAGTCAATTGTGGTCAACATACAGTCAAACTTCAATATTTATGGCCAACATCAACATTTTGAAGTCATATTCATCAATTTATCAAGGGTTGATCATAATTCCTCAAGGAAAGCCCTCAAATCATCAAAGGGGCAAAATTGTCAAAATTAGGGTTTTGACTGAGAATGACTGATCATTGACTTTTGACCTAGTACATGATCTAATGACTTGAAGCATGATATCAAGGACTCAAACACAATATCTTGACCTAATTTCATGGCTCAAATCATTTCTAAATATCAAGTGATTGATAGTTGAAGAATTGAGATCAACTGATGAAAAGTCAACTATCACACAAAAGTCAAACTTTGACTTTTTGGTCAACATTGAATTTCAAAGATTAAGAATCATCAAGACATTCAAAAATATCATACTTGATCATCAATAATAAACAATGTCAATAAAAAGTCAAAATTTTCAACACTTAGAAAAATTTCTAAGTGTTTTGACCTTGATAAATTCCCTATTTCATGACCATTTTTCACTAAGATGCAAGATGATTCAAGGAAAACTTTCAACATGAAAGTTGTAGAGCATGATGAATTCTAAAACTTTGTCCTAGATGGTTTATGTCCAAAAAATACTTGGATTGGAATATATAAGCCCATGAAGTCATGACATTTTTATCAAAACACTTAGTGAAATTTTCAACAAGTTTGGTCAAATTTTTTCCCCAACTTCTTGGCCAATTTTCACCAAGTTCAAATTTTATTTAGCCAAAGTGGTCAACATGAAGGTTACAGACAATGTTTCAATCTTTCCAAAATGTCCAAGAACACAAAATTATCATGCTTGAGCTAGAAATTTCGAAGAGATGAAGTTGGCATGATAAACTTGAATTATAGGTCATTTTCATGAAGAACACATGATCAAATCTCATGCCATCCTGCATAAATCTTTCTTTGCAGGCTTCTAACTTTCGAATCACTCCATAATTAATTATTTACACAATTGATTGAGCTATGATCTAAGTGCTTGAGCCATTGTCCAAGTGATTATTCCAGTTTTGGCACAAAGTTAACATTGCCATTCTTGAAAAGTTACTTTATACACAATGTCAACTCTCCTTGAGCCCATATGTAACACCCGTAATTTAATTAATTATTTAATTAAATTATTTTTGGAATTTTTGAGAAGTTGTGTTATGATTAATTGGATTTAATTATTTTATTAAGCGGAGAAATAATATTAGAAGTATAATATTATTTGATGTGAGCTTGTTTTAAAGGAATAGAAGTAATAAGGGGGTGTATTAGTTTTAAGCCCAATAAGGAATAAAGAATAATAGGTTATTTTATTATTGTTAGAAAGAATATAAAGAATAAGCAGTAGAAGAATAAGGATTGAGAAGAAGAAGGTGAAGCTGCTGGAAAAAGAGGAAAAACGGCAGAACGAGGATTCAACCAGGGATTGTAGAGCGACCTTCAATCTAAGGTAAGGGTGGGGTTCTGACTCTATAATTGGGTTCATGATAATTGGTATGTGGGGTTAGAGGTGATTGTTGTCTTGTTCATGAATTGAATGTATATGATGTTATATGATGAAAAAGTTGATGAATTCTAGATGAATAATGATGTTCCGATGCTGTCTAATTGATATAGCATTGTAGGTTAATTGTAAGTGATGATTATCTATGATTAGATTAGGTTTTTAGGGCTTAAAGTATGGAATCCGTAGTGAAAACGCAGGGAAAATCGCAGAAATTATGCAGGACAGATCTGTATGCGTCGACCCCAAACATGATGTTTCTATACAAGAAGGTTTAGAGACTCAGGATGAGTCGACACGAAGAGGCCTTGCATCGATACATGTTGTATGGTAGACTCAGGATGAGTCGATCTGTAGGGGCATGTTTTGATACATGCAGAGTTGCAGACGCAGGATGAGTCGATACAAGAGAGAATGTGTCAACTCATGTTTCGAGCTCAGTGTAGTACACGTCGATCCAAGGAGTTATGCGTCGACCCATGTTGTCTGTTTTTTGGCAGAATCAGTTTGAGAATGCTGTAACTTGAGTTTTCGGACTCTGTTTGAGGTACCGTTCGAAGCGTTGAATAGCTAACGCAATGAACTTTATTCTTGAGTATTAAAATGAAGAATAGGAAGGATAACCCTAGTAATCCCAATTAGGAATAGAGTTAATTCCCGCGTTAATTGTTATGTTAGTTTTTATGCAGAGTGATAAGGATGAAATGTTTATAGGCTGCTGTTTGATTTGTAACAGTAGGAGTAATGATAGTAATGATGTAAGATTACAAAATAGCAGTATGTAGAGGTTTGGTGACATATAAGTAATCCTTAGTTGATTAACTAATTATAGGCAATATCCGGTATAGGCCTATGGCCAACATTGTGAAATTGATGAATTACTGTCGTATTAATGTACAACTGAGTTGTTGATGAGATGTTATTAATGAAGTTGTGTTTGGTAATTTATGATGAATAAATGATATTTGATGAATTATTATGATGATATGAGATATTGATGAAGAGATTTTGAGATGCTTTTAATATGTAGGCCTTTGGCCAACGATGGTGTTGTTATTACATTCATGAGTGTGTCGCATACATTGCATTTTGAGATGGAGCTTATGCTCGTTGAGATGACCTGTATTGGCGAATATTGAGATGAAGGATTATGCCTTGTTGATGCCTCTATTAATTGGAAATTTTTGAGATGGGAGTTCTGCTCCAAATGGTACCACGTGCATTTGCATAATATTGAGTCGCATTATATGGTTGCATAAAGAAGTGTGTATTGATATTGTGAATGTGTATTATTGTTGTGGTTATTATTGATTATAAGATGAGAAGTGGTGATGTTATATGATCTAATTTAATATATTAATTATCATGCGCTTTATTATATTGTTAGATATCTCACCCCTTTTGTTTGAATGTTGCCTTTCTGTTGGTAACGTGCAGGTAATCGAGAGTGAAGTCTGTATACCTTCAGTAGTTCGAGTCGGTGTCATTGCTCTGATATGTAACACTCGGGGGGATGAACGCTTGTTGCTTTTGATTGTTGATTATTCAGTTGTTGAACTTTAAGTGGATTATTATTAAATTGTGTTGTTTCAAAGTTGTTGTAATGATGATAAAGATGTTATTAAGAATTACGCTGCGTAGATGTTGAATTGTTGAATTATTTAATTAAAGTTGTTATGTTGATGGTTCATCCGATGTTTTAAAGTGTTATATATCCACGATGAATGCAATGTGTTTTGAAAGAAGAATTTGTGATGTCCCGATTCGTTTGCGTGAATGATTTTATAACTCTGATTTATTTATATAATTGCCGGGGTAGAATTGGGGTATTACACCATACACTATTGCTTCTGATTTCAAAACATCTCAGCACCAAGAAGTAACCATCTACAACCTATCAACCACCCTATGAGCCTTTGTACCATTGCATTGGAACAATGTATTTCAAGTTGCTTCAAAACCAAGTCTCAAAACCATAACATATGATCTTTTGATTCTGATTACTTGAGCCTTCAAAACCTTTCCTCTATAAATAGAGAGGTTATTTGTAAGCCATAACACGAGTTTACAAGCCCTCTAACCCCCTCAAACTCCATCAAATTAGAACTTGTATCAAAAACTCCATTACTAGTGATTTCTGACCTTGCACATCAAACACCAAATCCCTTCATGCATTTTCATTTTTAATCAATCACAAAGATTCTATAACTCATATATAAGCTATCCCAACACTTGCTACACCACTGTAGCATCATATTCATCATCCTCCATTTCCAAAAACTCAGCTCTGCAACTTGACTTCTCCAGAAGAATCCAACCACTCTGAATCCAAAGTAAGCATTGCAATAGCTTCCTGGAAGTTCAGTGAAGCTATCCAAATCATCAAAACATCTACAAGAGTACTCCAACTTCAAACACGATTTCCAATTTTGAGATAAGTTTTCTCAACTTTGAACTTCCTATACAAGCATCATTAATGGTTACTTTGTGAATGAAAAACATAGACATCATTGCCTTGAAGCTAACCATGGCTTTAGTTTTCATTTATGTTAACTGTACGTGGAGAATTTTGAAGTTGAAATTTCTTAAAAAATTAGGTTTCAGTTTGGTACTAAACAAAATTCATATTAGTCTTTGATCTTTAGCTTTTAAAAGTTATATGGTTGAATTCGTGGTGAAAAATCAAGCAACTTTCATGTTTACATTTTTGAAAATGATTGAGAAATGAGGGAGTTACAGATTTGACAATGGTGTTGTTCATCTCTGCGCGCGAAGGAAGAAGATGAAGTCATTTTCAAATTTTTGGAAATGAGTTTATTTTAAGTTTAATGCAACCTGTGTTACGAATGGATGAAATAGCCACCCCAGTGGCAGAACATGCGCGTGCTAAGTCATTTGTTACTAGGGACCTGAGTTCGAGCCCCAGTGGTACCCTTTTATTTCTTTCATATTTATTGCTTGCAGATTCAATGCATACAAGTTCCACAAGCGCATGGTACACCCCATTGCTTTACCATCTGATCATCACAAGGTCTCATCCAACACTCAAGACTGCAAGCCCATGATGCACTCTCAAGGAGTCATCCCCACTGTATCCACCCAACGCCTGAACTCTCTGTTTTGGGCCTTTTTTGTTTTTGCTATTCTTCACCCCCAAATTTCTCATAACACATGTCCATTTCCTTTATTTTATTTTATTTATGATCTTAACAAAAACTATGTTGGATTTAACAAGATGGTTTCTCACCCCCTTTTTTACTTCTGACTCATGGCCCAATTATTTTTATTTCTTTTTATATTTTCCTTATTTTTATTTAGTTATTTATTTTATTTAACCAAAAATACAAAAATATATATTTTCTTAAATAATTAGATTAATTTTAATTCAATCATTTTTTATTATTTTATTTTAATTTTATTTCATCCTTCCAAACAAATAAAGTTTCAAGTATTTTCTAATAATTATTTCCTAAACAATTAAAAATTAATAGACTTAGGTTTTATTTTATTTAATTTAACTTATATTTTTAGGTTTCATTCAAAATATTAGTTAATTTCTTTTTTTCTAAATTAATTAATTTAATTAGGTTAATCATCAAACCTTTTCCATCAAAAATCACCAAAACAATTTCTTCCCTCTATTTTATATTCGGGCGCATTTTATTATTTTTGCATTATGAACTATTCAATGGTCTATAATAGATAATTAGGCTTTATTGCTTTCCTCCCCCCATTCACAAACTTGCACCCCTCATTCCCAAAGCATTGTAATAGCGTAGGACATTTAAATTCCTCAATTTATCCCTTTCCTTATTATTGTTAGTAATTAGGATTTGCATGACAAGATTTAAAATCAAACATTAGACAACTCTAAATATAAGATAAATAATTGAAATCAAACACACTTGGCACACATGCACCTCTAGGGTAACCCACACTTGTTGCCTCAGACAAAAAACAGTCATGTCCCTCGAACGTGGGATATTTTAGTAAAGACCCTCGATTAAAAGATCGTAGTTCCTCGATGACCCTTTGTTGTTACCTTCGATAAACAATCTTAGTCCCTTATGAAAATTGCTAAAAAATCTTGCAAGTTGTCTTCTATGACTGTACAATGACCCACGCTTGTCCCTCACATCCAATGACAGGGCTTCCTACTAACTAATGGTAGAATAGCACTATTTAAAGGAGGAGGAAAATAACAAAGACTTTTTGAGTAGGTAGATCTCTCATAATCGCTTGCTCACAAATTAAAACAACCTTTACACTTCACACTTTCAAAACAACTATTTTCAAAACACTTTTCAAAACAAACATTTTGTATACATTCTCAACGATATAAGAATCATTACAAAATTGCCTTACATTGGCATTTTCAAACACTCTTTTTTTTAACAAATATTTTTAAAACAAACATTTTGTATACATTCTCAACGATACGAGAATTATTACAAAATTTCCGCACTTAGGCATTTTCAAACATACACAAACGCAAAGCATTTCAGAGTGAGCTAGCAATTAAGAGGCCGTATATAACTACGAATGAAAAGGGTGCTAACACCTTCCCTTTTCATAATCTACCCCCCGAACTCAGAAAATTCTCAAAAGGTATTTCTTGTTCTTTTCACCCTTTCCTTTATTGGATAAAAGAAAAGTCAGTGGTAACTCTTGCTATCCACAACATTTGCGATAAAACGCAAACACCCAAGTTGATTCTTCAACCGTATTACAGAACTGACGACTCTGCTGGGGAAAACCTTGAACTAAAAGTGGGGTTAACTTAAGATCTATATCACCTTTATTTCTTTACTTGTTTGCCTTGTTTGCTTTACATTTTGGGTTATGCTTGGGTTTATTTCTTGTATAGATCTTATACCCAGACCTGGGGCATTTTAAGTAAGTAGCAATAGGTCGTGGACATTTTATGAAATAAACCGATATGGTTGAAGTGATGGCTAAGTTAGTGTGACACGTTTGTGGGTACCAGTGTCCCTTGAGTTGAATCAAGGAGAATACTAGGCTGCTGTGTGGTGTCATAAAGCACTAACTGACCATAGAACCTTAGTTGAACAAACTTGGACATTAGAAAGTAGTGAGTTAGTTGGCTTTAGTGTAGACTGAAGTTGATTGATACTCGATACTACACTCATGGAGATCAAACTTTTGAGATATTTCGGTCGTAGTTTGATGCTTGTTCTAAAACAATGCCCGATGAAGAAAGATTAATGATAATGAGATTCCTTAGAACCCAGTTACTTCTTTTAGGATAAGTTGAACCAACTAAAACTTCAAGAGGGTACTTACCTATAAACCCCATGCAATCTTAAACCTAAGGCTTTGTATGTTTTGTTTGTGATTAATTATTCATGACATCATAAACATCATGACATCATGCCATATCATTTTTACTAACCATTTCAAGGACTTGGGGATTTATCTTTATTCTGTTTTATAGATTATGGCCTCCGCTCGCAGAAACACTATCTGAATCAGCTTCGTGAAAGTGCCTTCTCAACTCAAGGAGTTAGTCTCAAGGATTCCTGAAAGCTCTCCCTTCACCAAAAATCATGGTCAACTACTCATTTTGGATACTTTGGGTTTTGAAGAATACATGATGTGTGTGCTCTTTCAATTTTTTGACCTTGTACATCATTGTTTTAACTTTCTCGATTATCAATTGGTTCCCACAATGGAAGAATTATATCAACTATTAGGAGTACCTATTCTTGATAAAATATCCTTCACCGGTTTAGAGAAATATCCACAACCTGAAGAAATTGCATCACTCTTACATTTGAAGCGGTCCGACATTATAGCTAATTGGGAAACAAGGAACGGAGTTAAGGGTTTTCTAGCTAAATTTTTGTTAGAGAAGGCTTTACTGTTTTAGGAGGCTATGGACTTTCAAGCTTTTGAGGAAGTCTTGACTCTTCTAATATATGGTTTGGTGTTATTCCCTAATCTAGAGCAACTCATAGATGTGAATGCTGTCAAAATCTTCCTTTCACATAACCCTGTGCCTACTTTACTCAGAGATATTCTACATTCTCTTCACACTCGTACTATGAGGAGGAGAGGGGCTTATTGCATACCGTTGCTATCTAGGTGGTTATTTCGCACCTTCCCTGATCAATAGAAGAATGAACAAGGTTTAAGGTGGTCTCAAAGGATGATGTCGCTCTCTCATTCAGATATTTATTGGTGTTCTCGATCTCTGGAAGATGTTACTATCATTAGCCGTTGTGGGAAATTCCCTAATGTTCCACTTCTTGGCATTAGGGGAGGTAGTTGTACCCCAAAATTTTCCTTCTCTTTTCTCAAGATATTTCTCTCCAAAGCACTGACCCTCCAAATTACAGTGTTGATTGAGAACGACTGATCATCGACTTTTGACCTAATACATGACCTAATAGCTTAAAGCATAATTTCAAGGATTCAAACGCAACATGGTGACCTAATTTCATGGTTTGAATCATTTCTCAAAATCAAAAGATTGATAGTTAAATTTGATCAACTGATGAAAAAGTCAATTGTTACACCAAAAGTTAAACTTTGACTTTTTGGTCAACATTACATTCCAAAGATCAAAATTCATCAAGACATTAAAAAATATGAAACTTGATCATCAAAAAAATAAAGAAAGTCAAAAGTCATCTTAAAAAGTCAAACTTTTCAAGACTTAGAATTTTTTTAAGTGTTTTTTATACAAGATTATTTCATAACTTCATGCCAATTTTTCACCAAGATGGAAGGTGATTCAAAGAAAACTTCCAACATGAAAGTTGTATATCTCAATTAGATCTAAAACTTTGTAGGGCAGAATAAGTTCTAGAAATGCTTGTATTTTGAATTATAAATTCCTAAAGTCATGACATTTTTAATAAGACACTTAGAAAATTTTCCAACATGATTTGGTCAGTTTTTATCTCAACTTCTTGGCCAAGTTTCATCAAGTTCCAATTTGATTTATCCAAAATAGTCAACATGAAAGTTGTAGACAATGTTCCAAGCTTTCCAAAATTTCTAAGAGCACAAATTTATCATGTTTTAGTTAGGAGATGTGAAGAGATGAAGTTGGGTATCCATTCTTGAATTGCAAGTCTTTTTGTTGAAGAACACATAACAAAATCCTTATGGTATGCAACATAATATTGTGTTGAAGGCCTTCTAACTTGCAAATATCACCATAATTTAATGCTCACACCTATTTTTGAGCTATTATCCAAGTGTTTGAGCCATTTTCCAAAAGATCTTTCCATTTATGGCATAAAGGCACCATTGTTATTCTTGAAAAGAAAGCTTTTTGGTACAAAATTTGTCTTGAGCCCATACCTTGCTTACTTATGATTATACTCCACCATAAATCATGGAAAGTAACCCCTCTATACCAGCAACTTTGGTACTTCATCTTGGGACCATGGAAGGCTTGACATAACTTGGTTGTATCATCTCAACCAAACTAGAATTCCACAGCTTGTAAAACAAACTCTCTTATCCTCTCAAACCTTCTCTATAAATAGAGAGGCCATTTGCAAGCTAAAGCCCAAGGAATTTTGTGTATACAAGCACTCAAAATCCATACTCTCAAAAAACCAAAACTGTTCATAAAACCTCCATCTTTGAGCTTTGAAGTCCAAACCCTTTGAGTCTCCAAAACCTTTTTTGAAGAAGTGAAAAACACAAGAAATGAGGGGAGGGGGGGGGGGGGGGGGGGTTAAATTTAAAACTTGAAATCAAATGTGCAAAGACACAATATTTTTATCCTGGTTCGTTTAATCTCAAACTACTCCAGTCCACCCGTCAAGGTGATTTCGCCTCTCTCCAACGGGGTCTTAATCCACTAATCTCAAACAGATTACAATCACTACTTTGACAACTGTAAAAGTATTCTTGAGTACAACCACAATCCGATTAATCTCAAGGAAAAACTGTTCTTAATCAAAGATACAAGAGTACTGTGTATAGTTGTTTTTCGTTACAAAAACAGTTATCACAACTGTGATATTTTACACAAATTTAGAGCGTGGAATAGAGATGAGTAAGCTTGCAGCGTTTTTGATTGTCTTGCAGTAGTGTTGGCAAATTATTAATGATTTGATCTCTTAGATTGTATTTATAGGAAATGGAATTTTGTCCAATCTTTAAGCGTGATTATGATCATTAACGCAATTTCCATTTAGAGAAGATCCTGTCTGAAAGAAGCCGTTGTAATTGTATTGATTGTAAAGTAATGCTTCAGAATCTTACGTTCTTGCCTGTTGCTGATGCTTCAGAACATTGATGCCTTAGATTATATTCCTTCTGTTTAAAATCAGAGTTTACTTCACTTAAGCGTAGGTTCTGATCATCATTCTTCAGCGTAAATTCTGATTACTTTCAGCGTGTAGTTTCTATAGCTTATCTTCTGATGCTGCTTTGGTCAGAACTTCTGAATACAAAATAACATAATTTTTAGGGTGCATATTTGTTCTTTGTATTTGTTATCATCAAAACTCTAATCAAGGGTTGTAGAATCAAACTATGTTCTAACAATCTCCCCCTTTTTGATGATGACAAAAACTAGAATTTTCAATGAAAAATAAAGAACAAAAAGTTTAAGAGAGAGACTCCCCCTGAGTTGATTACTTCCCTGAAGTTCGTTCTTATAAGAGCTTTTGCTGCATCTCCTATCAGAATTTGTTCCTGTTCAAACTTTTTAGAAAGTAGAGGTTAAATAATTCAGAATGTTTGAGACTTTTGTCCCGGTATACCATTATTGAAAATATCTTACTTTCTCCCCCTTTTTGTCAAGTATAAAAAAAAGCAATATAATCAGAGTAAAAAAAAGATGAATTATATTAAAAACATAATGCAATGAAAAGTTTCAGAAACAAGGAGGTATAGATAAAAGTTACAGATAAACAATTTTAAAAGAAAGTCTAAGAAGGAGGGGGAAGACGTGTGAACAACGCTTCCAACAAACTCTTGATCTGAGTACTTGACTCTTCTTGATTGCCCAGAATATCTTTGATTTCCTTTGTAGTATCTTCTTGTTTATCCATAATCCATTTGATCTCTTTGTTCGTATCCTCTTGCTTGTCCAGTCTTGCCTGGATTAGAGCATTCTCTTTCTTTAACTCTTCCAGAGTTTGCATGACTAGAGAGGAAGCTGGTGTCTCTTCAGGGGTTGCATGCTGTACAGAACATTCTGCAACCTCTTCTGAATGAACCACTTCTTCTGCTATAATCATGTTGTTGTACCCCAAAATTTGCCCTCCCATATTCTTCAAGAAATTGCCAAGTCAAGCTGCAAAATTCTCCAAGGGTTGCACAGTGCGAGGGTATCCTAAAACAGTCAAAATTAGGGTTTTGATTATGATCAAGAAAATGAAGTTTCCAAGGGTCCGATCAAGTCTCACATGCCCATAAATATGGTCAAGCATCCTCATATCAAGTTTCAAGACTTTCAGCACAAAATTGCACAGTCAAAACCCTAATTGCACTACAGTCAACTGTAGGGGCAAAATGGTCATTTGGCAGTCAAAAGTTCAAATTTTTGGTCAACATCTCATTTTGAAGCCACAAACATCATTTGATCAATGCTTGATCATGATTCTTAAAGCTTGGCTCAAAAATCATCAAGATGCAAAAGTTTCCTTATTTGGACAGTTGAAAAAAGTCAACTGTAAATTGACCAGGGCATAACTTTCACATGGATTATCAAAAAAATTCCATCCAAAGCTCATTTTGAAGAGAAAGACATTTCCTACAACTCATCTTCATACTTCAAGTCCAAGAAATGCTCTCACAAAGAGTTATCAATTTCAACATTATAGGTCATTTTCAAAAGTCAACAAAAAGGGACTTTAAGTCAAAGGCCATAACTTGATATTGGTAAATCAAAATGGCATGGGACCAAAGACATTGGTTAGAGGACTCAAAGACCTTTCCAAAATGTCCAAGAACATGAGCAAAGCTTAAACATTGAGCAAGTTATGCCTTGTGGAAGTTGGGAAATTTTTGGATATTTTGAAAAGTCAACATTGCTTCAAATGACCTAAAATTGCTAATGGGCCTATTTTTCTTCCACAATTCATCATCCAAGGCATGTGCACGACCATTTGGCCCAAAGGGAAGTTTTTCTTCATTTTTATTTATTTATTTGGATTTTTATTATTAATAATTCATTTAAATTAATTAAAATACATGAAAAATATAAAACCTAATGTTTCAAATCTTTTTATGCATATAATATCTATAATATTTCGTGCAAATCAGATTAGGGAAGAATTAGGATGATTGGATATGATTGAGAGCTAAAAAGCATGAAAAAGATTGAAAAATAATGGCTTGAAAAATCAAATATTGCATAATCAATTCTTTGATTCTTTTGATCAGATTTTTGACCTAATTGGTTCCATACATAAGCATGATCAAGACCTAATCCTAAGAAACCACTCAGCTGCGCAAGAACCTGAAGATCAAACTCACACTTTTTGCCTAAAAACTTCAAAACTGAAAACAAGGTTAGAGGTTGATTCAAGGCACAAGAGTTGTTCAAACACCTTCCTTGAGGATCATAGAACGTTTTCCAATCAAAATCTATCATCCCAACACCCAGAATTGGTATACAGAAGTCAAGCTTTCTTCACTTTTTTTCATAATCGTGTTTCCATATTTAGGCATTTACATAGCATTTTGTTTGTGGATTCTTACTAATTGAAGTGTTCTGAAGCTAACCCAATTGCTTAATTGTGTTTTTATCACCTCTATGTAAATCTACCATTATCGTGTTTTAGGGTTTTGCAAGCTTGGAATTAGGCGTTTTGAAAAGAGGTAAAATTAGACCACCATAGTACCATGAATGGATTCAAGATGTTTGGACGATCATAAAGCCACCCTCGCGCTCAATTTATGAGCATCCCTGGGCTAGTCGCTATTTTTCAGAAACTGGCCTAAGGGAACACTAACAAAACCGTTGCCAATGTTTGTGTTTCAGAAAAAAAATAAGGCAACGAAGAAGATGACCCCGGTGGCGCTCAATGATTGGCCTATTTGAACTTTACGCGCCAAGTTTCCACTAATATTTGTTTTATCATATATTGTTTGTTATTTACATAAGGTACGAATGAACGAGACAGCTCCACTGGCAAGCGCGTTGGTTGGTAATGTTCAGGACCTGGGTTCGAGCCCCAGGTCCTCACCCCCTTTCATATTATTTTCTATTTAATGTTCCTATGCAGGTTTAATGCTGAAGGTCCACTATGTTCACCACATCTGGCCATCCACGTGCCCATGGAGATTCAATCAATGGCCACAATCTGAAGAACATGATGCACTCAGTCAACAAAGATCCATGCCAGCGCAAAAGTCTTACAGGCCAAGGTTGATGGGCCCAGATTGCTAAAACAAACCCTCACAATTAGGGGCAGACCCCCTAGGTTTGCCATTATTTTTTATTCTTTCTTTTGCATTATTATTATTTTCTTTTAATTATTGTCTTTTAATTCAATTATTTTCATAAAAATACAAAACAATAAAAAAATCAGAAAAGCTAAAAAATAATAAATATTTTATTTTAGTATTTTTGTAAATAAATTCATTAACTCACTTAGTTTTAAATTAGGTTTTAATCTTAACCTTTTTAATAAAAATCTAAAAAATATAGAATTAGGGTTTAATTAATTTTTTTTTATCCCTTTTTATTTTCTTTCATAATAATTAAATATAAAATATTATCTATTTTTATTAAAAATTGCATGTAAAATAATTAGGGTTAATTTTAGGTTAAACTTTAATATGTTTTCATAATAAAATAAAAAAATTGTAGAATTAGGTTTAATTACATTTAATTCTTTTTTCCCGTTAAAATCATAAAATACCAAAAACACCAAAAACAAAATTTCTTTTCATTCTAATTTTATTAATTAATTCCATCATTTAATTTAATTTTGCAAAAAGGGTCCAACGCCCTCGTCTTAATTCTTATTTAATTCGCGTGTTTATTTCTATTTCTTTTAATATTTATGTATCTCTCCCAAGGCCTTGTAAATTAATTTCTCGCACTTTACTTTTCATTATTCTTTATTTTTTCTGTCAAATCGGGTTCTGGAAATTTTGGCGATGTGAACCCGCGCCTTTTGTAATAGCTTAGAATCTTTTACTTTTCGCAATTTTTAACTGTTAACCAAGGCATGCAAGAATGAATGGACAAAAATAAAAACAAACGCGTAGATCACCTATGACATGACAAGACCAAAATATCTGAATCTGACACACAAATCACACACCACCCCTAGGGTACGCCTCACTGTTGCCTTGCCTCGAAAGGTGGTCGTCGAGTAGAGGATGTCTTAGTAAGTCCTCATGATCCGGGAACCTGGCATGAGGGTAGCTTCTAAGGTGTCTTCCCATTGCTCTGGTGATCACCATGTCCCGAACCTCGAATTGACCCGAACACCTCCAACGGTGGTGCTACCTACCTCTCAATGGTGGGATGGCACTACTTTAAAGGACATTTACACAGACAAATTCCTTAGGGTAGGTAGACGACTCTAGATACTTGCTCTAAATTTCAAAACAAATCAAAATACTTTTCACACCGACACCTTTTCAAAAAGTTTTCGAAAGCAATTTTTCAAACACTCTTGAGGACCGATACAAGAGTCGAACTGGAATTTTCAAAGAAACTTTTTAAAACCCACAGTTGAAAAGCAAACAAACCATATTTGAAAACACAAATGAGCAAGTATCTAAGAGCCCATGGATAACCATGGATAGAAAGGGTGCTAACACCTTCCCTTTCTATAACCTACCTCCCGAACCGAGAGCAATCTCTATAAGGAATTTTTCTGTGCTTTTGTCCTTTCCATTTGGAGAAAATAAAAGACGGTGGCGACTCTTGCTTCTGCGACATTTCGCGAACCAGCGTTAAACAGTCAGTTCCAGATCCACCGATCACAGAACTGGCGACTCTGCTGGTGATAAGACTTAAAGTGAGGTGTACCTTAGGACTAAGATCACTGTGTTTTCAATTGCTTTCCTTCTGTGCTTTAAATTGTGGGTTGCTTGGGAGTTCTATAGATCCTAACCCGGATCTGGGGGATACCTTCTTAGAAAGTAGCAACAAGGCTGTGAGGGAACTGTGCGGGGTATACCGACATGGTTGAAACAGTCTGCTACGTTGATGTGGCACTTTGGTGTGTACCGGTAACCCTTGAGTTCAGTCAAGGAGAGTACGGGGCCTCCGCGTGGTGTCGTGAAGCATCAACAGACCTTAGGAACCTTAATTGAACTATCTTGGCCTCTTTAGGGTAGTGAGATAACTGACTTTGGTGCAGTCCGAGGTTGGTTGATACTCGATACTACACTCAATTGAGGGTTGCTTTCCTGGAATATTTCGGTCGCCAGTTCAGTGGCTAAATCGAAACGATGAACAATGAAAGCAATCCCGTGATATTGGGAACCTTAGAACCCAGTTACTTCTAATAGGACAGGTTGAACCCACCAACTTCAAGAGGGTACTACCCAGACCCCATGCTGGCCTTAAACCCTAAGGGCTTGTCTTGTGTGCCTTGTGTGCCTTACATGTTTGTCTTTGTAAATATCTGTGGTGTGTTTAATCATAGCATCATGACATCATCAAACATCATATGCATTGACTAACCATTTCAGGGGTTCGAATTTTCATCTTTGTTATTGTTTTGTAGGACATGGAAACTGTTCGCAGAAAGACAATTCAAATCAGTCTTGTAAGGGTCCCTCCTCAGCTTAAGGAACTTATATCCAGGATTCCCGAGAACTCTTCATTCAGTGAAAGACATGGAAGCCTCATCAGCTTGGTCAATACCAACATTGAGGAAGATATGATAAAGGTCCTGTTCCAATTCTTTGATCCTCTGCATCACTGTTTCACCTTCTTGGATTATCAGCTGGTACCTACATTGGAGGAGTTCTCCCGGCTCCTGAAGATCCCTATCCTTGATCAACTACCCTACAATGATACGGAGAAGGAACCCAAGCTTGAAGAGATTGCTAAAGCCTTGCACCTACAGTCATCTGACCTCAAAGGACATTGGGAAGTTAGAAGTGGTATCAAAGGGTTCTTAGCCAGGTTTCTGTTTGAAAAGGCCCATGAATGTTGGAACTCCCTTGACTTGCAAGCTTTTGAAGAAGTGGTGGCCCTCCTTGTCTATGGTTTGGTGTTGTTCCCTAACCCAGATCAGCTTATAGATATCAGTGCTGTCCAGATCTTTATGTCCAGGAATCCTATACCTACGTTGCTGGGGGACATCCTTCACTCATGTTACACTCGAACCATGAGAAAAAGAGGTGTCCTTATGTGTTGCACTCCTCTCCTGGGAAGGTGGTTTATTTCGCACCTTCCACAATCAGTCTTGAAGAATGAGCGGGGTTTGAGATGGTCACAACGGTTGATGACTCTCACACATGCAGATATACATTGGTGCCCTCGGTCCAGAGAAGATGTCACTATCATTGATCGTTGTGGGGAGTACCCTAATGTTCCTTTACTTGGAATCAGAGGAGGTATTACTTACAGCCCATGCCTGGCTTGGAGACAGTTTGGTTATGCTCGGAAGGATGGTCCTCATGACATGTTAATTACTGACATAGTTTTTGACTTCGACAACGATACTCAAGGACTTCGCCAGAGATTTATCAGAGCCTGGAGGATGCCAAGTAGGATAGATAGTAAGACACTGGGACACAGGAACTCCATCCCGTTGGAACCTTATCTCAAGTGGGTACGAGCCCGCTCCCAGAAGTTAGTAATGCCTTATCCCCATATGCTCCCTGTGATCAAAGAACCAGTCTTGGAAGGAGAAGTGTCCTACACTATTCAGCACCCTGATATGCCCACATCTTGGGAAGAGATGCAGAAGAGCTGGATCCAGCTTAAAGAAGAACGGAATTCTCTTGAGACTAGTCTACATGCCAGTGAAAAGAAGGTCTTGGAGCTCACCCGCCTGTTGCATGAGGAGAGAAATCTCAACACTTACATAGCTCCAAAGAGGATGCGTAGTATATTTTGGGATTGATTTGCTTTTGTATTATTTTGCCCATGAGGCTTTGATGTACTAAACAATTATTTCCTTAATGATAACGTATGTTCCTTTTTGTCTACAACAAATTTGAACTTCCGAACCCTTGAATGCATTGCATAAACACATATCATTCATCATGTGCATAGCAGATTTTTCCTCTTTTCAGGTTGCTTACAGTTCTTCGCTGTTTATTTCAGCATCATGAATCCTGACTCATCATCAACTGAGACATCCATCAAAGCTCTTCAGGCGCAGAATGCGCAATTTCAGGAATTAATCAAGGGTTTGGCTCAAGGCCAAGAAGATCTGAAAGCTCTGCTCCTGAAGAAGGAGAAGAAGAAGAAGAGAAGAACTGTTCTGTTCAGCTCGGGCCGAAGGTTTGGCAATACTCTGCAGAATGAAGAGGCTGGTTCTTCTATTGGCAAGAGTACTCCTCAAACAGAAAAGGGTCCTAGTCCGATAGTCTCCGACAACGAGACTGATTTTGATGAAGAGCAATATCCTCCTGCAGAAGACCGTTACAAGCAGCTGGAGGATAGGCTGAATGCTATGGAGATACAACAGGTACCTGGGCTGGATTTTGGAGATCTGGGTTTGTCTACTGGTGTGATCATTCCTCGGAAGTTCAAAGCACCATCTTTCACTAAATATGACGGGGCGTCTTGTCCCAAGCTACATCTCAGGTCCTATGTTCGGAAAATCCAACCGTACTCAGCGGATAAGAATTTGTGGATCCACTTCTTCCAGGAGAGTCTTTCAGGGACTCATCTCGAATGGTTCTATCAGCTGGATGGGACCAAGGTTCGTAACTGGGAGGAGTTGGCTACTGCTTTCTACAAGCAGTATCAATATAATGCCGACCTTTCCCCTACACGTACCCAACTCCAGGGTATGTCGTTAGGTTCAAGTGAAGGTTTTAAGGAGTACGCTCAGAAGTGGAGAGACCTGGCTGGCAGGGTGCAGCCTCCGTTGACTGACCGGGAGTTGGTAGACATGTTCTTGGGGACCCTATCTGGGCCATTTTTCAACCATCTCATCGGGAATTCGTCTGCAGGGTTCACTGATCTGATTCTGACTGGAGAAAGAATTGAGGCGGGGTTGAAGTCTGGAAAGATCCCGAAGGGTACATCGTCTAGTTTTGAGAAGAAACCCTTCAAGAAGGAGGCTAGTGCTGTATATGGTTCCAAGAGACAAGAGAGATCTGAGTGCCGCCAATCTGTCAGTGCGGTAATGATTGCTAAGCCTACTGCCGCTCCTCGGCCGACCAATCCTCAAAGGGCTGAAAGACCCCGGAGAGAGTTCACCCGTTTGAGTATGACCTTGTCGCAGATCTTACCACAGTTGCTCTCAACCAACTTAGTAACTGTCAGAGAGGCTCCGAAGTTTCCAAATACTACATCTCCTAAGTACAACCCAAATGCTCGTTGTGCTTATCATTCTGATAGCCCGGGGCATTCCACTGATGACTGTTGGGCATTAAAGAATAAGGTGCAAGACCTTATCGACGCGAAGGAGATACAGTTCGAAGCGCCTGAGAGGCCGAATGTGGTTACTGCTCCTATGCCCCAGCATGGAGTAAATGCTGTTGATGAAGATGTTTACGCTGTTTCCGTGGATGATCTAGCCACTCCTCTGAAGACTGTCAAGAAGAACCTACTGCTGGCCGGTTTATTTCCGGGTTGCAGTGAGGGTTGCCTGTTTTGTGCTGTTTCCCTATCTGGTTGTCCCTTGCTGAAGTTAGGCATCCAAAGCCTAATGGATAGCAAGAAAATTCTGTTTAAGAAGTCTGCTGTTCAGTTGGTCCCGGTAGAAGAAGTTTCTGTGGTTACCATCTTCAATAATCCAATCAAGGCTCTCCCGAAGAAGCCTGTTCAAATCATGACTGTCGCACCTGTTGTTATCACTGTTCCGGGGCCTCTTCCCTACGTATCTGATAAAGCTGTCCCCTGGCACTATGGGGCAGACGTATATGTGAATGGGATCAAACAAGAATTCAACACTGGCGCCAGCATCTGTGATATCACTGGCCCAGCCAAGGTTACCCGCAGTGGCAGGCTCTTCTCGACTGACATTGCACCGCCTGCTGCTCGAAGACCACTCCTTATAACACCTACAAGCGTACCAGTTCCTGTTGCTGACCAAGTTATTTCCCCTGCTGCCGAGTCATCCAATGCTCGGGGTAAAGGAATTGAAGTTGAGCCTGCCCAGATGGAGGCACCTATACCTATAACTACTGAGGCCTCCCAACAAGAGATGGAGGAAATCTTGAAAATTATAAAAAAGAGTGACTTCAATGTTGTGGAACAGCTAGGGCACACGCCCTCCAAAATATCCATGCTTTCTTTATTGCTGTGCTCCGAGGCCCATGCTAAGGCCTTGATCTCGTTCCTCAAGACGACCCATGTGCCGCAGGAGACATCTGCAGTCCAGTTCACTGATTGCGTAGCAAATTTGACAGCGGACAATGGCTTAGGTTTCTCAGATGCTGATCTGACTGCGAAGGGGAGAGACCACAATGATGCCCTGCATGTCTCTATCGAATGCAGGGGCACTACCCTGGCACATGTGTTGGTGGATACTGGTTCGTCCTTGAATGTGCTACCGAAGAAGGCTTTAGACCGTTTGGATTGTGAAGGCCTGGAACTGAAACCCAGCAATATCATCGTCAGGGCCTTTGACGGTTCAAAAAGGATGGTTCATGGAGAAGTTGACATTCCTATTCGCGTGGGCTCTCAGGTGTTTGACTCTACATTTTATGTGATGGATATCCGTCCATCGTACTCTTGTCTACTGGGTCGACCTTGGATCCATAAAGCTGGGGTAGTGACCTCAACCTTGCGCCAGAAGTTGAAGTACCCTGTCAGAGGGAAGATCGTCACTGTGCAGGGAGAGGAGGAGTATATGGTAAGCCATCTGAATTCCTTCAGATACATTGAGATGGATGGGGAGTTTATTGAAACCCCCTTTCAGCATTTCGAGGAGGTGCTTCCAATTTCAGCAGGAGCAGAAACAGCGGTCGAGGAGAATGTTCCGTTGAAGATGGATTCCCTGAGGGATGCCCGGGCTGTGGTTCAAAAAGGTGACTGTGCTAACTGGGGCAGGCTTCCCGACTTTACACAGAAAACTGACAAGTTTGGGCTGGGTTTTACTGCAGAGGGTCAGAAAGCTATGCGGAAGGCGAAGACCAGAAGACCTCCCGTGTTCATTACAAATCCAGGAGTGAATGCTGTTGGTGAAGACAATGAAGTGGATGAAGCAGAGTTCAATAGCTGGATCTACCCGACAACCGAAGGCGGACTGAACAATTGGATTGCCAAAGACCATACTCCTGTTACCTTTGTGACGCAGTAATAAATTTCTTTGTTTCGTTATTTGTAATAAACAATAAATAAACTCTATGGCCCGGTGTTTTACCCGAGGCACCGTGGTTTTATTTGTGAGGGCATATAAATTGTCATTTCATATATCATGAATGAAAATCTTGGACGTTTTCTCGCATTACAAATCTTATGCTCCTTTTCTGTCTTTCTTTCCTTTACATATATTTCAAAACAGCTGTATTTACACACACACTCACTCATACAGGTTTCAATCCACTCTGGATCTCACTGGTAACGACTCTGCTACTGCCAGTTATGACTTCGAAAATCCGATCAACTTAGCCGAAGACGAAGGTGAAGATGATTGCGAAGTGCCTGGCGAACTTGCAAGACTGTTGCTTCAGGAAGAGAGGGCAATTCAATCCCATGAAGAGCCAGTGGAAACAATAAACTTGGGTACTGAGGCAGACAGGAAAGAGGTAAAGATTGGTGCCAACCTAGAGCTCAGCGTGAAGCAACGGTTGACTCAGATGCTGCATGATTATGTGGAGATCTTTGCTTGGTCCTATGAAGACATGCCCGGGTTGGATACCGATATTGTGGTCTATCACTTGCCTACTAAGGAAGACTGCCCTCCGGTTAAGCAAAAAGTCCGCCGTATGTGTCCAGAGATGTCTGAGAAGATTAAAGCCGAGGTTATGAAACAATTTGATGCTGGGTTCCTTGCAGTGACTTCTTACCCTCAGTGGGTTGCTAATGTGGTGCCGGTACCTAAGAAGGACGGTAAGGTCAGAATGTGTGTCGATTACAGGGATCTGAACAGGGCCAGCCCCAAAGATGACTTCCCTCTACCTCACATTGATGTCCTTGTTGATAATACAGCTCAGCATAAGGTGTTCTCTTTCATGGATGGTTTCTCAGGTTACAATCCGATCAAGATGGCACCTGAAGACATGGAGAAGACTACATTCGTTACTCAGTGGGGCACCTTCTGCTACAAGGTCATGCCTTTTGGACTGAAGAACGCTGGGGCAACCTACCAGCGTGCCATGGTTGCTTTATTTCATGACATGATCCATCATGAGATAGAAGTGTATGTTGACGACATGATCGCAAGGTCCCAGACTGAGGAAGAGCACCTAGATCATCTGCAGAAGTTGTTTGACCGTTTGAAACTATACAAGCTGAGATTGAACCCGAACAAGTGCACCTTCGGGGTAAGATCTGGAAAGTTGCTAGGCTTCATGGTAAGTGATAAGGGTATTCAAGTGGACCCTGCCAAGGTTAAAGCTATTCAAGAGATGCCAGTTCCTAGGAC
This sequence comes from Vicia faba, assembly GCA_948472305.1. NCBI lineage: Eukaryota > Viridiplantae > Streptophyta > Magnoliopsida > Fabales > Fabaceae > Vicia > Vicia faba. The sequence continues at coordinate 1,313,766,427 of OX451740.1, read as the reverse complement.
AGAGAAGGAAGTCAGAGGCTTTTTAGGACGTCTGAATTACATTGCTCGCTTCATCTCACACCTGACTACTACCTGTGAGCCAATCTTCAAGCCGCTGAAGAAAGATCAGGTAGTACATTGGAATGATGAATGTCAGGCTGCTTTTGACAGAATCAAGGAGTATCTCCAAGAACCACCTATCCTTATGCCACCGGTTGAAGGGAGACCTCTGATATTATACCTGACAGTGCTGGACAACTCAATGGGGTGTGTGCTGGGGCAGCATGACGAGTCTGGCCGAAAAGAGCATGCCATTTATTACCTTAGCAAAAAGTTTACCGACTGTGAGACCCGATACTCACTGCTTGAGAAAACTTGCCGCGCTTTGGTATGGGCTGCTCGCCGGCTGAGACAGTATATGCTGATTCACACTACCTTGTTGATCTCAAAGATGGATCCAATAAAGTACATATTCGAAAAGCCTGCTCTGTCTGGGAGAATAGCAAGATGGCAAATGATCTTGACGGAATACGACATTCAGTACACGACCCAGAAAGCCATCAAGGGAAGTGTATTGGCAGACCACTTGGCACATCAGGCCGTAGATGACTATCAGTCAATGAACTTCGAGTTTCCGGATGAAAGCATCATGATAGTAACTGATTGTGAAGTACCTGGACCGGATGAAGGACCTGAGGAAGGATCCCGATGGTCTATGCACTTCGACGGAGCCTCTAACGCTTTGGGAAACGGTATCGGCGCCATAATCATATCTCCTCAAGGCACTCATACTCCGCTCACTGCCCGGCTATGTTTCAACTGTACCAACAACATGGCGGAGTATGAGGCGTGCATCATGGGTCTTCAAGCTGCGATCGACCTAAGAATCAAGTTTCTGAGTGTCTTCGGAGATTCTGCTCTTGTGATCAACCAGATCAAAGGAGAGTGGGATACGAAACATCCGAATCTTATCCCTTACAGAGAATGTGTGTTGACCTTGATCCCCCACTTCACAGAAATAACCTTTGAACATTTTCCAAGAGAGGAGAATCAGCTGGCGGACGTGTTAGCTACAATGTCTTCAATGTTCAAGGTCAAATGGGATAATGAGGCTCCCCGGATCATCATCTGGAAACTGGACGAACCGGCATACTGTTGCGATCTCGAGACTGAATCGGTGACTGAGAAGCCTTGGTACCATGAAGTAAAGAGATATCTGGAAGCTCAGGAATACCCTGAAGGTGCATCTGTCAATGATAAGAAGTTTCTGAGAAGGTTCGCAGCAAAGTTCTTCCTTAGCAACGGCATCTTGTACAAGCGAAACCACGATTCAACCTTACTGCGTTGTGTGGATAAGACTGAAGCAGAAAGAATTATGGAAGAGCTACATGAAGGGACCTTTGGTACACATTCCAGTGGACACACTATGGCTAAGAAGATCCTTCGGGCAGGGTATTACTGGTCCACAACGGAAGCTGACTGCTATCAACATTCTCGAACATGCCATAAGTGCCAGATTTATGCAGACAAGGTGCATGTTCCTCCAGTCCTCCTGAATGTTCTGACTGCGCCTTGGCCGTTTACAATATGGGGCATAGACATGATCGGTGAGATTAAACCTACGGCATCCAATGGGCATCGCTTCATCCTGGTAGCGATTGATTATTTTACAAAGTGGGTTGAAGTAGCTTCCTACGCTACGGTAACCAAGACTGTTGTGGCACGGTTCATTCGGCATAATCTGATCTGTCGGTACGGTGTCCCTGAACGAATTATTACAGACAACGGTACCAACCTGAATAACAAGATGGTCACCGAGCTCTGCGAGCAGTTCAAGATACAACACCACAATTCTTCTCCTTACAGACCGAAGATGAATGGGGCTGTAGAAGCAGCAAATAAAAATATCAAGAAAATCGTGCAGAAGATGACAATGACATATAAGGATTGGCACGAGATGTTACCGTTCGCTCTACATGGGTACCGCACCTCAGCCAGGACGTCAACCGGGGCAACTCCTTTCTCTTTGGTTTATGGTATGGAGGCAGTCTTACCGATCGAAGTGCAAATACCCTCTCTCCGGATAATGAAGGATGCAAATCTGAACGAGGATGATTGGATCCAGACACGACTTGATCAGTTAAACCTTATTGATGAAAAAAGACTTGCTGCTATCTGTCATGGTCAGACGTATCAGAAACGGATGATCAGGGCATTTAACAAAAAGGTCAGACCACAGGAGTATCAAGTTGGGGATCTGGTAATCAAGAGAATCATCCTTCCTCAGAGTGATCCAAGGGGCAAATGGACCCCTACGTACGAAGGGCCATTTGTGGTTAAACATGTGTTCTCAGGAGGAGCCATGATTCTAACCAATATGGATGGTGACGACCTTCCTCACCCCGCCAATGCAGACATAGTAAAAAGATACTACGCATGAAAAAAGACCCGCTAGGCTGACATGCCTAGGCAAAAATTAGGGCTTCCCGTCGAACCAAAAGGGTTCGGGCAAAATGAAGGGATGAAATGAAAAAATCTGTACACCCGGCAAGTCGAAAACCTGAAAAGGCGGCTTGGGCAAAAATGGGTATCCCGGTGGACTGAAAACCCGAAAGGGCGGTCCAGGAAAAAGTTAGGGATAAAAGCGTAATACTATGTCTCATTGATCACTTTGCATCCAGAATCCGATATCTACATCAAGTTCAGACGGCATCGATCAGTCAGCTTCACCTTCAACCAAGGTCATCAAGTGATGAGACGCTCGGAGATATAACGGCAATAGCAGAGTTGAAACCCAGTAGGATCATTCATTTCACACAGCTGTTTTATTTTCTTTTGTACAAAATTGTATAAATGCTTTTGTTCGGCGGCGTTCTCTTACTAGGACGTCAGCCTCTTGTACACAAAACGCCTATTTTCAGGCCATTCAAAAATCAATACAAATACATTTTTCAGTTAAAAAGTGCCAATTGTTTTTCTTTTTCTGTTTTGTTTTGCGAAGAACGTCCAAGGTTCAATTTGTGATATATGCATTGACAATAGTTTGCTAACTCATAAATATTTGCATACGAAACAAAGGATTAATTACAGGTAACATTAAAAACAGGGGCAACAAAAGAGTTGTCTAAGCAATCTAATTGTTCTGTCCTCCAAGGTATCAAGGTAGGTTCAGCTAAAGAACATAACCAGTACACCTTAATTCCCCAGAGAGTAAGTTAGCAAGTCAGTACACTTTCTTCAAGCAAAGCTACTATCAAACCTTAAAGAAGTTGAGTATCCTCCAGCAGATCTCAATATTCCCCAGCAGTACATATGTTCTTAACAAGCATCCCCGGCAGTCTTGGCCTAAAGATTGTTCCCCGGCGGTATACCAACATTCAAAGGAATCACTTCCCCCGCAATTCAAAACTTCCCCAAGAGAGTCCAATCCAGTTTCCCCAGGAAAGTTGGAATTCATCTCCCCAAGCAGTAAGCTTATCCCCAGTAGATTCTGGAAGCTTATCCTCGCAGAGCACGAACGCATCGTCCGGCTTTATTCAAAGAGTTATTTCCTTACCAGGATATAACTGGGTTATCCTCAGCCAAAAGCCACGGAAATATCGTCGTCGACAAAGTCTCTTATCCCCAGCGAAGTCTATTAACACTTCCAATACAACAAGGGTATCCTCAGCAAGTTACTATCAACAATTCAGCAAAAGCATCTCTCTCCCCACAGAGTATTGCTTCCCAGCAAGATCGTCAGGGTACTTTTCCCCCCGCAGAGTTAGTCCATTCGCCAAGTATATTCCCTAACGGAGTCATCTTCTCCTACCGGTATTCTTGCAACTATCATCCCCAGCGGAAGCAAAATCTATTCTTCAACATCAGCCTAGGAGTGACTTCCCGGCATCCGTCAAGGATTTATTTTCCTAAGACGAAAAAAATACATTCATAAACATCACACTTCCATACATCATTATAGCATGCATAGACGCATCATATCTTACAAATCTCATTTATGTTGAGAACATCATTGCTTGGTCCATATCATGCATTGCATATGACTGACCTTTACCTTTCAGGAAAGATTCAGTTAAATTCTCAATCATATTTCAAGACCTAGACCGATTCAGTTAATCAACTCCAAAGATTTCTTATCCAGTCCAAGGCCTTCTCTAGTCCAGCTAAATCGCCCCCAAACAGATTTTTCTGATGAAGACTCAGTAGAAGTTATCAAAGTTTTTTCTCAATGTTTGCTTTTGAGATTATAATTGCCTATGGTTCTCTCCCCGATCCTGCGGAGACGATAATTCCATTCCAGGTTTTTCTCAATGTTTGCTTTTGAGATTATAATTGCCTATGGTTCTCTCCCCGATCCTGCGGAGACGATAATTCCATTCCAGGTTTTTCTCAATGATTGCTATTGAGATTATAATTGCCTATGGTTCTCTCCCCAATGCTGCGGAGACGATAATTCCATTCCAGGTTTTTCTCAATGATTGCTTTTGAGATTATAATTTCCTATGGTTCTCTCCTCGATACTGCGGAGACGATAATTCCATTCCAGGTTTTTCTCAATGTTTGCTTTTGAGATTATAATTTCCTATGGTTCTCTCCCCGATCCTGCGGAGACGATAATTCCATTCCAGGTTTTTCTCAATGTTCGCTATTGAGATTATAATTTCCTATGGTTCTCTCCCCAATGCTGCGGAGACGATAATTCCATTCCAGGTTTTTCTCAATGTTTGCTATTGAGATTATAATTGCCTATGGTTCTCTCCCCGATACTGTGGAGATGGTAATTCCCACCAAGATTTTCTCAACGATCGCTGTTGAGGTTAAGGTCATCCAAGGTTCTCTCACCGTTCATGCTGAGGTAGTAACCACCCCTGGTTCATTCATCATCTTTTGAAGCTCCAGATCCAGCTCCAGTAACCAGTCAGGACACATCTATACAAAGCATCCGAAAACCAGATCCTGCAACATGTCAGGTACTCATTTTTCTTTTGCAGGTACGCAAGTTCTCGCTAAGGAATCTCTTACGCGATCTACATCCAGATGGCATCTATAAGCCCATCATCCTATTCATCAATCTCTAAATGGCATCTATAAGCCCATTCCCATCATCACACTGCTACTATGTGAGCGCAAATTTCTGGGCACTCTAGTGTCCAATCATCTTTCACCTTCGGATTACGAAAGGCACGTCAGCCAATCTACATCCTCAGGTCTAAGAAGATTGAACAGGGGCAACTGTTGTACCCTAAAATTTGCCCTCCCATATTCTTCAAGAAATTGCCAAGTCAAGCTGCAAAATTCTCCAAGGGTTGCACAGTGCGAGGGTATCCTAAAACAGTCAAAATTAGGGTTTTGATTCTGATCAAGAAAATGAAGTTTCCAAGGGTCCGATCAAGTCTCACATGCCCATAAATATGGTCAAGCATCCTCATATCAAGTTTCAAGACTTTCAGCACAAAATTGCACAGTCAAAACCCTAATTGCACTACAGTCAACTGTAGGGGCAAAATGGTCATTTGGCAGTCAAAAGTTCAAATTTTTGGTCAACATCTCATTTTGAAGCCACAAACATCATTTGATCAATGCTTGATCATTATTCTCAAAGCTTGGCTCAAAAATCATCAAGATGCAAAAGTTTCCTTATTTGGACAGTTGAAAAAAGTCAACTGTAAATTGACCAGGGCATAACTTTCACATGGATTATCAGAAAAATTCCATCCAAAGCTCATTTTGAAGAGAAAGACATTTCCTACAACTCATATTCATACTTCAAGTCCAAGAAATGCTCTCACAAAAAGTTATCAATTTCAACATTATAGGTCATTTTCAAAAGTCAACAAAAAGGGACTTTAAGTCAAAGGCCATAACTTGAGATTGGTAAATCAAAATGACATGGGACAAAAGACATTGGTTATAGGACTCAAATACCTTTCCAAAATGTCCAAGAACATGAGCAAATCTTAAAAATTGAGCAAGTTATGCCTTGTGGAAGTTGGGAAATTTTTGGATATTTTGAAAAGTCAACATTGCTTCAAATGACCTAAAATTGCTAATGGGCCTATTTTCCACAATTCATCATCCAAGGCATGTGCACGACCATTTGGCCCAAAGGGAAGTTTTTCTTCATTTTTATTTATTTATTTGGATTTTTATTATTAATAATTCATTTAAATTAATTAAAATACATGAAAAATATAAAACCTAATGTTTCAAATCTTTTTATGCATATAATATCTATAATATTTCGTGCAAATCAGATTAGGGAAGAATTAGGATGATTGGATATGATTGAGAGCTAAAAAGCATGAAAACGATTGAAAAATAATGGCTTGAAAAATCAAATATTGCATAATCAATTCTTTGATTCTTTTGATCAGATTTTTGACCTAATTGGTTCCATACATAAGCATGATCAAGACCTAATCCTAAGAAACCACTCAGCTGCGCAAGAACCTGAAGATCAAACTCACACTTTTTGCCTAAAAACTTCAAAACTGAAAACAAGGTTAGAGGTTGATTCAAGGCACAAGAGTTGTTCAAACACCTTCCTTGAGGATCATAGAACGTTTTCCAATCAAAATCAATCATCCCAACACCCAGAATTGGTATACAGAAGTCAAGCTTTCTTCACTTTTTTTCATAATCGTGTTTCCATATTTAGGCATTTACATAGCATTTTGTTTGTGGATTCTTACTAATTGAAGTGTTCTGAAGCTAACCCAATTGCTTAATTGTGTTTTTATCACCTCTATGCAAATCTACCATTATCGTGTTTTAGGGTTTTGCAAGCTTGGAATTAGGCATTTTGAAAAGCGGTAAAATTAGACCACCATAGTACCATGAATGGATTCAGGATGTTTGGACGATCATAAAGCCACCCTCGCGCTCAATTTATGAGCATCCCTGGGCTAGTCGCTATTTTTCAGAAACTGGCCTAAGGGAACACTAACAAAACCGTTGCCAATGTTTGTGTTTCAGAAAAAAAATAAGGCAACGAAGAAGATGACCCCGGTGGCGCTCAATGATTGGCCTATTTGAACTTTACGCGCCAAGTTTCCACTAATATTTGTTTTATCATATATTGTTTGTTATTTACATAAGGTACGAATGAACGAGACAACTCCACTGGCAAGCGCGTTGGTTGGTAATGTTCAGGACCTGGGTTCGAGCCCCAGGTCCTCACCCCCTTTCATATTATTTTCTATTTAATGTTCCTATGCAGGTTTAATGCTGAAGGTCCACTATGTTCACCACATCTGGCCATCCACGTGCCCATGGAGATTCAAGCAATGGCCACAATCTGAAGAACATGATGCACTCAGTCAACAAAGATCCATGCCAGCGCAAAAGTCTTACAGGCCAAGGTTGATGGGCCCAGATTGCTAAAACAAACCCTCACAATTAGGGGCAGACCCCCTAGGTTTGCCATTATTTTTTATTCTTTCTTTTGCATTATTATTATTTTCTTTTGATTATTATCTTTTAATTCAATTATTTTCATAAAAATACAAAACAATAAAAAAATCAGAAAAGCTAAAAAATAATAAATATTTTATTTTAGTATTTTTGTAAATAAATTCATTAACTCACTTAGTTTTAAATTAGGTTTTAATCTTAACCTTTTTAATAAAAATCTAAAAAATATAGAATTAGGGTTTAATTAATTTTTTTTTATCCCTTTTTATTTTCTTTCATAATAATTAAATATAAAATATTATCTATTTTTATTAAAAATTGCATGTAAAATAATTAGGGTTAATTTTAGGTTAAACTTTAATATGTTTTCATAATAAAATAAAAAAATTGTAGAATTAGGTTTAATTATATTTAATTCTTTTTTCCCGTTAAAATCATAAAATACCAAAAACACCAAAAACAAAATTTCTTTTCATTCTAATTTTATTAATTAATTCCATCATTTAATTTAATTTTGCAAAAAGGGTCCAACGCCCTCGTCTTAATTCTTATTTAATTCGCGTGTTTATTTCTATTTCTTTTAATATTTATGTATCTCTCCCAAGGCCTTGTAAATTAATTTCTCGCACTTTACTTTTCATTATTCTTTATTTTTTCTGTCAAATCGGGTTCTGGAAATTTTGGCGATGTGAACCCGCGCCTTTTGTAATAGCTTAGAATCTTTTACTTTTCGCAATTTTTAACTGTTAACCAAGGCATGCAAGAATGAATGGACAAAAATAAAAACAAACGCGTAGATCACCTATGACATGACAAGACCAAAATATCTGAATCTGACACACAAATCACACACCACCCCTAGGGTACGCCTCACTGTTTCCTTGCCTCGAAAGGTGGTCGTCGAGTAGAGGATGTCTTAGTAAGTCCTCATGATCCGGGAACCTGGCATGAGGGTAGCTTCTAAGGTGTCTTCCCATTGCTCTGGTGATCACCATGTCCCGAACCTCGAATTGACCCGAACACCTCCAACGGTGGTGCTACCTACCTCTCAATGGTGGGATGGCACTACTTTAAAGGACATTTACACAGACGAATTCCTTAGGGTAGGTAGACGACTCTAGATACTTGCTCTAAATTTCAAAACAAATCAAAATACTTTTCACACCGACACCTTTTCAAAAAGTTTTCGAAAGCAATTTTTCAAACACTCTTGAGGACCGATACAAGAGTTGAACTGGAATTTTCAAAGAAACTTTTTAAAACCCACAGTTGAAAAGCAAACAAACCATTTTTGAAAACACAAATGAGCAAGTATCTAAGAGCCCATGGATAACCATGGATAGAAAGGGTGCTAACACCTTCCCTTTCTATAACCTACCTCCCGAACCGAGAGCAATCTCTATAAGGAATTTTTCTGTGCTTTTGTCCTTTCCATTTGGAGAAAATAAAAGACGGTGGCGACTCTTGCTTCCGCGACATTTCGCGAACCAGCGTTAAACAGTCAGTTCCAGATCCACCGATCACACATGTCTTCTGGAGCAGTAGTCAGGGAGAGACTATCTGAATCTGGTTCAACAACTTCTGAAGGATGGTGCTCTTTCCAGGGAGCATTATCCAGCGGAAGAATTTCTTTCTTGCACCATTGACTCAAAACTTGATCTTGAAAAGCTTTCAACTGATCACTGAAGTTTTGGTGATCCCTTTCATAACCCAATTCCTTCACCTTCAGAGTTTCAGCGTTGGGCCATTTTCTGAATCTTTCCCAGAGAAAGTCAGAAGCAGCAGGATTAGAAATCTCTAGGCTTGCTTGCTTCAAAGAATTGATCCATTCCTGCATTTCTGTTTAAAAAATCAACAAACTCTTACCAACATCTAATTTTGGTTTAGGTTTGGGAATGTCAATTTTGCGAGAGGTGGAAGCTATTCTGTCCAACACTAGTGGATCAATGACAATTCTGAGGTTGTCAGCTGAATGGTTGATTGATGAAGGAGTGGGAGAGTCAGGAATTAGAATTGGTCTGTTAGGGGAGTTTGGTGGTGTGGATTCAAGGGATGAAGGAATTTCTGGAATGTCATGAATAGTGAGAGGCATGCGAACCGCAAGAGGTTCTGTTATTCCAGGAATTTGGATTATGCTATCAGAATCTGAAGGAGAGTCTTCAGATTGGTTTGTAGAGGTGTGTTAAGTTTCTGGTTCAGGAATTACAGAGGATGGGTTTTCAGAAGGTGGAGAGAGAGAGTGTGTGTCTATTATCTGGTTGTGGTGAGTTGGGATTCAGATGTTCTGGAGAGTGTGGTTGTGGATTATCTGATTGTTGTTGGGAGTTTTGATTTTCTGGGAGTGGAGATTGAAAGTATGAATCAAATTGTTCAACGTCTGATAAAACTTTTGCAAGTTCTGGTTGATGAGGTTCTGGGTTTGGATTTTGATTGGGGGAGTGAGGTTCATTCACAAAATTTCCTAGAGTTACAGATGGATCAAACTCTATGTCAAAATCTTCAAAAGTTTATGGTGAAGGATTTTCTATAGGTTGGGGGGGGGGGATTGATTTCAGATGCTGTAACAACAATTGATTATATAACAGAAACATAAGATGGATTACCTTTCTTTTTCGCAGCTTTAGGTGCCTTCTGAGAGGATCCTTCTCCTGCAACTTTCCTCTTCTTGGATTTCTTTAGCACAACCTCTGGAGCTGCCCTGTGCAGATCTTGAATGTTTATTTTTGGAGTAGTCCCATCAGCCTTGCAAGCTTCAAGGTATCTGACTATGACTTATGGATTGCTGTCTATCTCAGAGAATAGAGGAAAATCCTTCAGAGGTATCCTCCTTGAAGTAATGGTCTCATGAGAAGCAATAGTTGGTTCCTTCTGAATGTTCTCAATGATCTTCATTTTCTTCAGATTCTTTGTGTTCAGAGGCTTCCCAACAGTTGCTTCCAAAGTGCTTATTGAAGGTGAGAAAACACTTAGAAGGGGGGGGGGGGGGGGGGTTGAATAAGTTTCTCTTTTTATTTTTCTTAAAGGCTCAACAATAATGGAAAGACACAATTATTTTTATCCTGGTTCGTTTGAACTCCAACTACTCCAGTCCACCCGCCAAGGTGATTTTGCCTTTCTCAACAAGGACTTAATTCACTATAATCAAACTGATTACAATCACACAACGAAACTGTTGTGACTAACAATTCAAAGCACAAGTAAACTTACAAGTGACTAACACCACTAAGACTCAACCTAGTCCTAGCCTTCTTGAGAAATCTGACCAAACTTGGTCTCTCAAGGAACAATTACAAGAATTAAATCTTTACAGATAGTGAAACAAATTGCTTCTTAGAAAGCTATATCAGAAACTGTGATTTTTCACTAAGATTAGTTTTGTAAAAAGTGTTTGTAAAATGATTTGTGATCAACAGAATATTTTCACGTAGTTGGGAAGTTGGCTTGCAATAAATGATCTTCTATTTATAGCATGAAGAAAATGACCGTTGCTGCCTTTAAAAGTGGAGAGCAATTAATGTTTGCGTGTTTGCTTGCAGTATTGCATTTTCCAATGAACTAGCGTAGACACTTGAGTGCATGTAGCCATCTTTGCATTTAATGAACAAATGACACTTTTCAGAGCATGTTTCCTGAAACTTGACAAAACTTGTTAGCTTCTTTATTCTATTAGAACTAGCTTCACGTCTTGCTTCAGAATATGCTTGCAAATCTTCTTATCAGCGCTTGCTTTCAAAGTACTTCTGATCAATGCTTGCTTTATAGAAAACTTCTGAACATAGTTTACATGGAAACTTGCTAAGATTTAGAAGATGCATTAAATAGTTTCTTATCAGAGTCAGCATCAGAACTTGCGCTAAAACAAATAGTTCATTCATCAAAGAACTTCTTCATTTATTTTCAGCTCAGCACGTCAAAATGATTTTCATATAGGAAAATACTTCAGTCAGAACATTATTTTAAACAAATAAATACGCTCATCAGAGTATCAATTATATAAAATATATTTTATTGTTATCATCAAAACTCTGAGATATGATCAGAACCAATCTTGTTCTAACAATCTCCCCCTTTTTGATGATGACAAAAATATCCAGGTTTTGAAATAAAATTGAATAAGAGATAAGAATCTCCCTCTGAAATAAATATTTCTATAAGAAAAACTTCCTGAGAATTTTCATCAGAGCTTTGAGATTTTTCTTTTAGGATTTCTTCAGCAAGTCTTTTGAAGATAATGTCCAGATGATTAAACTTCCAGAGTTTAGTGATACCTGCAAAAAATCTTTAAACAGAGAAAGAAATCTTTGTATTTTGTTAGTAATGTTTGAGACTTAGTCCCATAACTGTTAATCAGAGATTAGATCAAAATACTCATTTTCTCCCCCTTTTTGTCATAATAAAAAAGTATATAAAATTAAAGAGCGTAAAAAAGTTTTTTTTAATAATAAAAAAATTCATAGGTACAAAATAAAACAAAAACAAGAATAAGAATGATACTAAGGTTTTTATGTGAAAGAGAAGGTTGAATTTTGAAAGAGAAGGTAAAAAGTGAGAAAGGGTTTTTACAAAGGTATTTATATGAAAACTTTTGAGATTTTTTTTTTAAAAATGAAACTGTAAAAAGAGTTTAAGAAAAAAAATTTAATTAAAAAGAATCTAATCATTACTAGCATTTAATGATATTGAAAATTGAGGGGAAAGCGTGAGATTTGAGCAAATCATAACAGTTACCTAGGAACGACGTCAATAGCTTAGCACACGTGACCTTTCAGAAACACACCACGTGTTCATCTCCTGAAGGTTGCATGGGACAGCTGTTTGATATAATGAACTGTTGAACTATACTTGTAATGAAACGTTAGAGCATTTCATAACTTTATATATAGCTTCTGATGTAACTTCTCTTCTAACTTATGAAGAGTTGTTAATCAGAACATTCATTTCAGAACATTCTGAAGGAAAACACAGAAGATAAACACAATTTTATTTAGGACATAATTCCATACAAATATTTTTCAAAATGAATTTAAATCTATCTTCTGAAAGGGGTTTGGTAAAAATATCAGCCCATTGATGGTCTGTTTTTACAAAGTTTAAATTTAAAATTCCTTTCTGAATGTAGTCCCTTATAAAATGATATTTAATTTCTATGTGTTTAGCTTTAGAATTTAAAATGGGATTTTTAGAAAGACAAATTGCAGAAGTATTGTCATAGAAGATAGGAATCTTACTTTCATAAAGATTAAAATCTTCTAGATGACTTTTCATCCAGATCATCTGAGAACTACATCCAACAACAAATATATACTCAGCTTCTATTTTTGAAAGTGCAATTGTTGCTTGCTTCTTGCTGTACCATGAGATAAGATTATCACCCAGAAACTGGCAGCTTCCAGAGGTGCTCTTTGTTTCAATTCTATTTCCAGCAAAGTTAGCATCACAATAACCTACTAGTCTGAATTCTTTTGATCTTCTGTAACACAAACCCAGATTAGTAGTACCTTTCAGATACCTCAGAATCCTCTTAACAACAGTTAAGTGAGATTCTCTAGGATCTGATTGGAATCTAGCACATAAACATACGCTGAATAATATATCAGGTCTAGATGCAGTCAGATAGAGAAGGGATCCAATCATACCTCTGTAGAGCTTCTGATCTACCTTCATACTTACCTCATCTTTTCCCAGAATGCATGTTGGATGCATTGGTGTCTTAGCATCTTTGCTTTTTGACATCTGAAATTTCTTCAGAAGTTCTTTAACATACTTCGTCTGATGAATGTAAGTACATTCTGGAGTCTGGTTAATTTGTATTCCCAGAAAGAACTTCAATTCTCCCATCATGCTCATCTCAAATTCTGCCTGCATGGTCTCAGCAAATTCTTTTCCAAGAGAGATATTAGAGATTCCAAAAATAATATCATCAACATAAATTTGACAAATTAAAATGTCATTTTTAAATGTCTTTCTGAATAAAGTTGTGTCCACTTTCCCTCTTGTAAAATCTTTTTCTAAAAGGAAATTACTCAAACGTTCATACCAAGCTCCGGGAGCTTGTTTTAAACCGTATAAAGACTTTTTTAATTTAAAAACATGTTCTGGATACTTTGAGTCATTAAAGCCAAGAGGTTGATGAACGTAAACTTCTTCTTCTATATAGCCATTTAAAAATGCACTTTTAACATCCATTTGATATAATGAAATGTTATTTTGAACAACAAAAGAAATTAATAATCTAATAGACTCTAACCTGGCGACTGGGGCAAAGGTTTCATTATAATCAATTCCTTCTTGTTCACTATAACCCTGTGCAACCAGTCATGCTTTATTTCTGACCACCTCTCCTTGCTCATTTAGTTTGTTTCTGAAAACCCATTTAGTTCCTATAATGTTGAATCCTTTGGGTTTTGGAACTAGACCCCATGCATCATTTCTGGAAAATTGATTGAGTTCATCTTGCATTGCTAGGATCCAATCATTGTCTTCCAGAGCTTCATTAATAGAGGCTGGCTCAATCAGAGATACCAATCCAAACAATGCTTCTTCATTGATTTTGAGAGAGGATCTTGTTCTGATGGGATATTCTTTTCTTCCAATAATCACGTCTTCTTTATAAGCTGAAGAGATTCTGGGAAACCTTTTGAGTGGGATGTTCAGAGATTCTGAGATTATCCAGAGCATTGTCAAGAGGAGGATCTTGAGTCTTCCTTTGCTTCTGAGTCTTCCTTTGCTTCTGAATTTTCAGAGTTTGAGAGATGATCTTCTGTACCTACAGAAATATCATTTTGCTTTGGCTGTTGCTGGCCAAGCTTGTCATCAAACCTGACTTTGATTGATTCTTCAACAATCAGAGTTTCTGTGTTGTATACTCTATAGCCTTTTGAACGTTCAAAATATCCAAGCAGAAAACACTTTTGTGCTTTAGAATCAAACTTGTTCAGATTATCTTTAGTGTTCAGAATAAAACAAGTACATCCAAAAGGATGGAAATAAGAAATGTTGGGTTTTCTGTTTTTCCACAATTCATAGGGAGTCTTTTCAAGAATAGGTCTTAGAGATTCTATTCTGAATGTAACATGCTGTGTTCACAACTTCTGCCCAAAAGTGCTTAGCCATATTTGTTTCATTGATCATGGTTCTGACCATTTCTTGTAATGTTCTATTCTTTCGTTCTACAACTCCATTTTGTTGGGGAGTTCTAGGACAAGATAAATTATGAATAATACTATTTTCTTTAAAATATTTTTCAAAATAATGGTTTTCAAATGCTCCTCCATGATCACTTCTGACTTTTATAATTCTAAAATCTTTTTCGTTTTGCACTTGGTTACAGAAGTCAACGAACACAGAATGTGACTCATTCTTGTGTTTTAAAAACTTAACCCATGTCCATCTGTTGTAGTCATCAACAATGACCAATCCATACTTCTTGCCTCTGATAGATGCAGTTTTAACTAGTCCAAACAGATCAATATGAAGTAGTTCTAATGGCCTAGAGGAAGAAACAACATTTTTGGATTTAAAAGAAGGTTTTGAAAATTTTCCTTTTTGACAAGCTTTGCACAGAGCTTCTGAGTTGTACTTCAGATTGGGAAGTCATCTGACTAAATTTAGTTTATTTAATTGAGAGATTTTTCTTAAGCTGACATGTCCCAATATTCCGTGCCATACCCATTGCTCATCGCTAACAGACAATAGGCATTTTACATTCTAAGTTTTAAGATCTGACAAATCAATTTTGTATATGTTGTTCTTTCTCTTGCCAGAAAAGAGAATTGTTCCATCTTTTTGACTAACAGCTCTACAAGAATTTTGATTAAAGATAATGTCATAACCGTTGTCACTTAATTGACTTATGGACAACAGGTTATGCGTTAATCCTTCAACTAATAAAACATTAGAGATAGAAGGAAGGTTACCGTTTCCAATGGTTCCAGAACCAATAATCTTCCCTTTCTAATTACCTCCAAACTTGACGTCTCCTCCAGCTTTAAATTCCAGGTTTTGGAACATAGACTTTCTTCCCATCATGTGTCGTGAGCACCCAGAGTCTAGGTACCATGACTGGTGTCTCAATTGAGCTGTTAAGGACATCTGCAACAAATATTATTTTATCCTTAGGTACCCATATCTTTTTGGGTCCTCTGGGGTTAGAGTATTTAAAGTTCTGTTTGAACTTTGGATTAGCATAAGAGTTTCCAGAATGTGATGTATATTTAATATCATGTCAGTGTCCAAATTTGAATTGTTTGTTCAGAGGTTTATATGTGAAAGTCATCTTAGCAACAAGTTTTGGTATATATGTCTCCTTACCTTTGGGAGTTTCATATCCAATTCCTCTTCTGTTGTTCCCACTAACTCCATAGATCATTGAAGCCATTTTGCTTCTATCTATGCTTTTAGCAAGAAAAGTTTGAAAACTAGAGTCATATTCTTTCAGAATATCTTTTGAACTTGACACAGAATCTGAACTAGAAATTTTTTGAACTTTTTGAATTTCCTCTTTAAGTTTAAAATTATTTTCTTTTAGTTCAGATTTTTCTGTTTCATGTTTCTCAAGATCAGATGCAAGACTCTTTTTGAGTTTCTTGTATTTGATTTTGAGTTGACTATAGTTTTCCAGAAGTTCTGATAAACTTTCAGCAAGTTTAGCTCTAGTAAATTCAGAGAATACCTCTTTTTGTTCTGACTCACATTCTGAGTCATCTGCTGTAGTAGCCATCAGAGCTAGGTTGGCATTCTCATCTTCAGAATAAGATTCATCTTCAGAGGATTCTGAATCGTCCCAGGTTGCCATCATACCTTTCTTTCTACCAAACTTTTTCTTTGGTTTTTCTCTTTGAAGTTTTGGGCAATCACTCTTGTAGTGTCCAGGTTCTTTACATTCATAACAAATTATCTCTCTTCTATTTGACTTTTTGTGTCCAGAAGATTCTTGTTTATCTTCTGACTTCTTGAAGTTCCTAACTTCTACTGTCTCTGCTTCCACATCTGATTAATCCTTCTGGAGAGAAAGGATAGTTCATCTTCTTCTGACGCAGATTCTTCAGAGTTTCCTTCTTCAGCCTGAAAAGC
Source organism: Vicia faba (assembly GCA_948472305.1). Taxonomy (NCBI): domain Eukaryota; kingdom Viridiplantae; phylum Streptophyta; class Magnoliopsida; order Fabales; family Fabaceae; genus Vicia; species Vicia faba. The sequence goes on along the minus strand of OX451740.1, from coordinate 1,313,749,963 downwards.
GTTAGTTTCATATTTTTTAATTGATTTAAGGGCAATAGACTTACCTTTCTTCTGAGGCTCGTGCTCGTCAAGTTCTATCTCATGACTTCTTAAAACGCTGATGAGTTCTTCAAGAGACACGTTGTTCAGATCTTTTGATACTTTGAAAGCAGTGACCATAGATGCCCATCTTCTGGGTAAACTTCTGATGATCTTCTTAACATGGTCTACCTTAGTGTATCCCTTGTTCAGAACTCTCAGGACAACGATCAGAGTTTGGAACCTTGAGAACATAGCTTCTATAGATTCAGTTTCTTCTACTTTGAAGGCTTCATACTTCTGGATGAAAGCCAAAGCTTTAGACTCCTTCACTTGAGCGTTTCCTTCATGAGTCATTTTGAGAGACTCAAACATATCATGTGTTGTGTCTTTATTTGTGATCTTCTCATATTCCATTTTAGAGATAGCATTTAGAAAGATATTTCTAGCTCTATGGTGATTTTTTAAATCAGCTTTTTGTTGTCTATCCATAATCTTTCTATCAATCTTGTTTCCTTCTGAGTCTGTAAGATGTGTGTAATCATCCAAGACTATATCCCATAAATCACTATCATGACCTAGAAAGAAACTTTCTAGTCTATCTTTCCAATATTCAAAATCTTTTCCATCAAATACATGAGGTTTGTTGTAGCTATTGTTGTTTTGTTCAGTTGCCATTTGTGTTTTCTTTCTGGATCTTTTCTTGACACAGTTAAGTGTTGCGCTCAGAGTCAAGCTCTGATACCAATTGAAGGTGAGAAAATACTTAGAAGGGGGGGGGGGGGGTGAATAAGTTTCTCTTTTTCTTTTTCTTAAAGGCTCAACAATAATGGAAAGACACAGTTATTTTTATCCTGGTTCGTTTGAACTCAAACTACTCCAGTCCACCCGCCAAGGTGATTTCGCCTTTCTCAACAACGACTTAATTCACTATAATCAAACTGATTACAATCACACAACGAAACTGTTGTGACTAACAATTCAAAGCACAAGTAAACTTACAAGTGACTAACACCACTAATACTCAACCTAGTCCTAGCCTTCTTGAGAAATCTGACCAAACTTGGTCTCTCAAGGAACAATTACAAGAATTAAATCTTTACAAATAGTGAAACAAATTGCTTCTTAGAAAGCTATATCACAAACTGTGATTTTTCACTAAGATTAGTTTTGTACAAAGTGTTTGTAAAATGATTTGTGATCAGTAGAATATTTTCACGTAGTTGGGAAGTTGGCTTGCAATAAATGATCTTCTATTTATAGCATGAAGAAAATGACCGTTGCTGCCTTCAAAAGTGGAGAGCAATTAATGTTTGCGTGTTTGCTTGCAGTATTGCATTTTCCAATGAACTAGCGTAGACACTTGAGTGCATGTAGCCGTCTTTGCATTTAATGAACAAAACGATACTTTTCAGAGCATGTTTCCTGAAAATTGACAAAACTTGTTAGCTTCTTTATTCTATCAGAACTAGCTTCACGTCTTGCTTCAGAATATGCTTGCAAATCTTCTTATCAGCGCTTGCTTTCAAAGTACTTCTGATCAGCGCTTGCTTTGTAGAAAACTTCTGAACATAGTTTACATGGAAACTTGCTAAGCTTTAGAAGATGCATTAAATAGTTTCTTATCAGAGTCAGCATCAGAACTTATGCTAAAAAAATAGTTCTTTCATCAAAGAACTTCATTTATTTTCAGCTCAGCACGTCAAAATGATTTTCATCTAGGAAAATACTTCAGTCATAACATTATCTGAAACAAATAAATATGCTCATTAGAGTATGAATTATATAAAATATATTTTATTGTTATCATCAAAACTTTGAGAAATGATCAGAACCAATCTTGTTCTAACACTTATTTCTTGAGCCTCTATCAGGTATTCTATCAGCCTGTTTTCTGTTAGAATATCTGATATCAGTCTTCCTAAGGGAATCCAATCTCTCTTAGTTCTTTCTTATTCTCTGGTCTCTTTCACACTTGTTCTGAGGTGGTTGAAGAGCAAGTGTGGAAGATTAATCTTTGTCTTCTTTGCAATGAAATAGATCAGAAACTGCTTATCAATGTTGATGTAATCAGGAGAGCTTGTGGGCTTCCTGTGGTTGATACATCCCAAAATGATTCTGGCCCAGATTCTTTGATGATCCTTCAAATCTATGATTTTGCTTGATGGTTGTCCATAAGTGAAAATTTCCTTGGCAATTGATTCTAGGTCAGAACATCTTTCTGCCATGTCTATTCATTTGACTCCATCACCATTGTATTCAATGAGCTTCCCAATAAGATCTTCTGTAATCAAGATTTTCTTTCCCATAACATAAGAAGTAACCTGGTGGTTGGAAGATGTAGCGTGAATCCAGAATTCTTTGACGAGAATGGGAAACATTGGACCCACCAGACGGTCAAAATACCTGTTCCAACCTTGAGCAGTCACGTCTTCGTAGAGATTGAACCCATTTTCTTGTAGACTCTCAAAATCAATGATCAGTTCTGAGAGAACTTCCAGGTTATCAATAGGAATGAAAAGCGTCCTGATAGGTTCTTCATATTGTTCCGTTGATGCAAATTCAGGAGCACTGAGATTTTTGAGGTTTGATGAAGAAGCCATTGTTCACGCGGGTTTGTTGGAGAAGATGAAAAGGGTTTTTGAAAATGAAACTTGAAACAAGAGTGAATAGAGAAGATAGTAAAAGTGAATTAATGAAATAGTGAATTAATGAAATAGTGAATTTGAGTTTAAATAGGTTTTTGGAAGACGTAAGCAGTAAGTAAGAAAGTAATGTAATGATTATATGCATTAATGAAACCTGATATTAGGGGATTCAGAAAGATATTTGAACGATTTACCAATGACAAGTGTCTCAATGCATCCAATCAGAGCCTTGGACCCTTCAGAAATTGAACGCGTGTTCAGCCTCAGAAGGTAGCTGGTGAGAGGATGACAAGTGTTTGATTATGTAAACTGCACGCCTCTATCCTTGAAATGAAACGTTCTGATCTTCATGGATAGATTATGAGGCAATCTGTACTTCTAAACTCTGAAGACATGTTGATCAGTTGTTCACAGAAAATAATAAAGTTATGAGGGTTAAGATATGTAAATAAAACATTTTATTCTAGACATAACTTCATGTTGAGATGTTTCAGAATGAAATTGAATCTATCTTCAGAAAGAGGTTTTGTAAATACATCAGCCCATTGATGGTCTGTGTCAATGAATTTTAAAGTGAGAATTCCTTTCTGAATATAGTCCCTAATAAAGTGATGTTTTATTTCTATATGCTTAGCCCTAGAATGCAAAATAGGATTCTTACTGAGACATATAGCTGAAGTGTTATCACAGAAGATATGAATGTTACTCTCAAATATGTTGAAGTCTTCAAGTTGACTTTTCATCCAGAGCATTTGAGTGCTACATCCAGCAACTGCTATGTATTCAGCTTCTGCTGTTGACAATGCTATTGTGGACTGACTCTTGCTGGTCCATGAGATCAGATTCTCTCCCAGAAACTGGAAGATTCCAAAAGTGCTTTTACGCTCTACTCTGTCTCCAGCAAAATCAGCGTCACAATATCCTACTAAGCTGTATTCATTGAATTTTCTATAAAACAAACCCAGATTAGTAGTACCTTTCAGATACTTGAAAATTCGCTTAACTGCTGTTAAGTGAGATTCTCTAGGATCTGATTGGAATCTAGCACATAAGCAAACACTGAATAAAATGTCAGGCCTTGAAGCTGTCAGATAAAGGAGAGAACCAATTATACCTCTTTAGACTTTTTGTTCTACCTTTTTACTTACCTCTTCCTTTTCCAGAATGCACGTGGGGTGCATTGGAGTCTTTGAGGGCTTACATTATGGGAGATCAAATTTCTTCAGAAGTTCTATGACATATTTGCTCTGATGAATGTAACTTCCTTCTGGAGTTTGGTTTATCTGAATGCCCAGAAAGAATTTGAGTTCCCCCGTTAAGCTCATCTCAAACTCTGCCTGTATGCACTTAGCGAACTCTCTTCCCATAGATGGTTTAGTGGATCCAAATATAATGTCATCTACATAAATCTGACACACTAAAATGTCATTCTTAAATGAATTACAGAACAAGGTGTGTCCAATTTCCCTCTGGTGAATTCCTTTTCTAACAGGAAGTTACTTAGTCTTTCATACCAAGCTCTGGGAGCTTGTTTCAGACCATATAGTGACTTCTTTAGTTTGAAAACATATTCTGGGTGTTTGGAATTCTCAAACCTAGGGGGTTGGTACACATATACCTCTTCATCTATATAGCCATTTTGGAATGCACTTTTGACATCCATCTAATACAGAGTGATGCCATTGTTTACAGCAAATGAAATTAAGAGTCTGATAGATTCTAACCTGGAGACTGGAGCAAAGGTTTCTATATAGTCTATCCCCTCTTGCTGACTATAACCTTGTTCCACCAGTCGTGCTTTGTTTCTGATGACTTCTCCTTGCTCGTTCAATTTTTTTCTAAACACCCACTTTGTTCCAATGACATTGAATCCTTTTTATTTGGGAACCATATCCCATACGTCATTTCTGGTGAACTGATTTAATTCCTCCTGCATTGCCAGAATCCAGTCATTGTCCAGAAGAGCTTCATTAATTGTTGTTGGTTCAATCAGAGATACTAGTCCCATGAGGGATTCTTCAGAGTTTTTGAATGTTGATCTTGTTCTGATTGGATCATCCTTCTTTCCCAGGATTTTATCTTCTGAGTGAGCTATGCTGCTTTTGGAAAACCTTTCTGGAGTTGATCAATAGAAGGTGATGGATTGCTTGTAGCATTTCTTTCAGACGTTGTTGGAGCGTCTCTGTTGAGAACATATGATGCTTTGTCTTCAGTACCTGTGAATTCAACTTCTATATCTGCAAAGAATTCATTCTGCTTTGATTTTTGAGAGTCAAGCTTATCATCAAATCTAACACTGATTGACTCTTCAACAATCTGTGTTTCTGTATTGTATACTCTGTACCCTCTTGAGTGTTTAGAGTATCCTAACATAATACACTTTTGTGCTTTAGAGTCAAACTTGTTCAGATAATTTTTAGTATTCAGAATGAAACAAGTGCATCCAAAAGGATGGAAATAAGAAATGTTGGGCTTTCTGTTCTTCCACAGTTCATATGGAGTCTTTTCCAGAATAGGTCTTATAGAGATTCTATTCTGAATGTAGCACGCTGTGTTAATTGCTTCTGCCCAGAAGATCTTAACAATGTTAGTCTCATTGATCATGGTTCTGACCATTTCTTGCAATGTTATGTTCTTTCGTTCTACAACTCCATTTTGTTGGGGAGTTCTAGGACAAGAGAAGTCATGCAAGATGCCTTTTTCATTAAAAAATGATTCAAAATATTTATTTTCAAATTCTCCACCATGATCACTTCTGACTTTGACAATTCTAAGATCCTTTTCATTCTGAACTTGGTTACAGAATGCAGAGAACAAAAAGTGTGACTCGTCCTTGTGTCTTAAGAACTTTACCCATGTCCATCTGCTATAGTCATCTACGATCACTAACCCATACTTCTTGCCACTAACAAACACAGTTTTTACTGGTCCAAATAAGTCTATGTGCAGAAGTTCTAATGGCTTGGAGGTGGAAACAACATTTTTAGATTTAAAAGCAGGTTTTGCAAATTTTCCTTTCTGACATGCTTCACACAACATCTGAGATGAACTTCAAATTAGGAAGTCCTTTGACTATATTGAGTTTGTTAATCTGAGATATTCTTATCATACTAACATGCCCTAATCTTCTGTGCCAGACCCATTTCTCATTGTTAACAGAAAGAAGGCATTTTACATTCTGACTCTTTAGTTCAGAAAGTTTTATCTTATAAATGTTGTTTTCCTCTTTCCATTAAACAGGGTAGTTACATCTTTCTGACTAACAACTTTACATGAATTTTGATTAAAGATTATATCATAACCGTTATCACTTAATTGACTTATGGATAACAGGTTTTGCATTAATCCATAAACTAGCAGTACATTATTTATAGAGGGAAGATTTCCGTTACCTACTGTTCCAGAACCAATGATCTCTCCTCTTTGGTTTCCTCCAAAGCCCATGTAGCCTCCAGCCTTAAGTTCCAGGCTTTGGAACATATGCCTTCTTCCCGTCATGTGTCGAGAGCAGCCAAAGTCCAGGTACCATGACTGGTGTTTTAGCCTTGCTGCTAAAGATATCTCTTAAGTGTCTGATTTTGAGTCCGAACCAGAAGCTTCACTTTCTTCTGACACGTTTTCCATGAGAGCTATGTTTGCTATTTCATCATCTAACTCTGAGTCAGCTTCAGAGGTGTCTGAATCGTCCCATGTTGCCATGAGGCTTTTCTTCTTTTCCTTGAAGAACTTCTTTTTGGGCTTCTCCTTCTGAAGCCTTGGGCAGTCACTTTTGTAGTGCCCTTGCTCATTACACTCATAGCAGATGATGTCTTTGTTATTTGGATTTCTGTGTCCTGAAGAACCTTCAGGCCTTCTATGTCCAGAGGAAGACTCAGACTTTCTGTATCTAGAGGAGGATTCATTTTGATTCTCTGATCTTCTAGGATTTCTGAATTTCCTTTGTCTCTGCTTCCATAGTTGATTCACCCTTCTGGAGAGGAGACACAATTCATCTTCTTCTGATGAGGATCCATCAGAGGTTTCTTCCATAGCCTGCAAAACCTTAGAGTCACATTTTCTGTTAGATTTTAAAGCTAGTGGCTTACCTTGCTTTTGAGGCTCATCTTCTTCTAGCTCTATCTCGTGACTTCTGAGGGAGCTGACAAGTTCCTCCAGAGATATCTTGTTGAGATCTTTGGCTAGCTTAAGTGCTGTGACCATTGGCCTCCATTGCTTGGGTAGACTTCTGATGATCTTCTTTACGTGATCAGCAGTAGAATATCCTTTGTCAAGAACCTTCAACCCAGCAACAAGGATCTAGAATCTTGAGAACATTGTTTCTATGGATTCAGTATCTTCCATCTTAAATGCCTCATACTTCTGAATAAGCACAAGGGATTTGGTTTCTTTGACTTGAATGTTGCCTTCATGCGTCATTCTCAGAGAGTCAAACATATTTTTGGCTGTCTCTCTGTTTGAGATTTTCTCATATTCTGAATATGAGATAGCACTGAGGAGTATTGTTCTGGCCTTACGATGATTTCTGAAGTCACGTTTCTGCTGGTCAGACATCATTTTTCTGTCTATCTTCTGACCCCTTCCATCCACTGGATGTGTGTATCCATCAGTTACCATGTCCCATAGATCAACATCATAGGCCAGAAAGAAGCTCTCAATTCTGTCTTTCCAGTAGTCAACGTTTTCTCCATCAAAGACTGAAGGGTTGCCACTGATTCTGTCTTTGTCTTCATGATAGTCATTGCTGATGTTTTGGCTTGGTCCCACTATGGTGTTTTTCTGAAGCTTGGATCTTGTACTGACACGGTTAAGTGTATGAACTCAGAACCAGGCGCTCTGATGCCAATTGAAGAAGTGAAAAACACAAGAAGGGGGGGTTGAATTGAAAACTTGAAATCAAATGCGCAAAGACACAATATTTTTATCCTGGTTCGTTTGATCTCAAACTACTCCAGTCCACCCGTCAAGGTGATTTCGCCTCTCTCCAACGAGGTCTTAATCCACTAATCTCAAACAAATTATAATCACTACTTTGACAACTGTCAAAGTCTTCTTGAGTACAACCACAATCCGGTTAATCTCAAGGAAAAACTATTCTTAATCAAAGATACAAGAGTACTGTGTATAGTTGTTTTTCGTTACAAAAACAGTTATCATAACTGTGATATTTTACACAAATTTAGAGCATGGAATAGAGATGAGTAAGCTTGCAACGTTTTTGATTGTCTTGCAGTAGTGTTGGCAAATCGTTAACGATTTGATCTCTTAGCTTGTATTTATAGGCAATGGAATTCTGTCCAATCTTTAAGCGTGATTATGATCATTAACGCAATTTCCATTTAGAGAAGATCCTGTCTAAAAGAAGCCGTTGTAATTGATGTTGTCTTGATTGTAAAGTAACGCTTCAGAATCTTATATCCTTGCCTGCTGCTGATGCTTCAGAACATTGATGCCTTAGATTATATTCCTTCTGTTCAGAATCAGAGTTTACTTCACTTAAGCGCAGGTTCTGATTATCATTCTTCAGTGCAAATTCTGATTACTTTCAGCGTGTAGTTTCTATAGCTTATCTTCTGATGCTGCTTTGGTCAGAACTTCTGCATACAAAATAACATAATTTTTAGGGTGCATATTTGTTCTTTTTATTTGTTATCATCAAAACTCTAATCAAGGGTTGTAGAATCAAACTATGTTCTAACAGTTTTCCCTAAACAAACCATCCAAATACTTCATATACATCATATAGAAGTTGTTCAAACACATGAATAACTTCTGTAACATCATATCATCATTCTGCAAACTCATAAAACAACCACTTGACTTCTCCAAGACAATACAACAACTCTAAATCAAAATACAAATTATAGTTTCAAGGTAAGTTTTCTTGACTTTGAACTCTTCATAAAATCATCATTAGTGGTTCATTTGTAAAGATAAAACGTAGATATCATTACCCTGAAGCTAACCATATGTTTAATTTTCATTTTCATTAACCATGTGTTGAGAAATGACTCATATATGCAACAGAAAAATGTTAGAAGTAAAAAACAGCAGTATGGGTCGATGCATATCTTTTATGAGTCGACTCATATTAGGTACAAAAATGGTTATGAGTCAATACAAAACACGAATGAGTCGATTCTAAATAGAAATGAGTCGATGCAAACCATTATGTGTCGACTCATACTGAGTTGGTTTTGATTTCCAGGAGCAAGAAATAATATGTATCGATGCATAAGTGCACGTGTCGATGCAAAACAGATATGAGCCAATGCAAACCATTATGTATCAACTCATACTGAGTTGGTTTTGACTTTCAAGAACAAGAAATGATATGTATCAATACATAAGTGCATACGTCAATGCATAAAGGTTTTTGTATCAACTCATAAGTGCATGTGTCAATACATAAAAGTTTTTTTTTTAAAACAATTTTTTTTTACATTATCTTTATATTTTTATTGTTATTCAATATTGTTGTAATAGTAATTAGGTTTTAATTTCTTTCGTTCCCCATTTGTAAATTTGCATCCCCCATCCCCTAAAGTATTGTAATAGCGTAGGATATTTAATTTCCGCAATTTATTGCTTTCCATATTATTGTTAATAGTTAGGGTGTGTATGTCAAGATAAAATCAATCTTAGAGAACCCTAATCTCAAGACAAAAAGGCATGAAAACAAACACTTTGCACACTTGCACCTCTAGGGTAACCCCCACTTGTTGCCTCGGATAAAAAGCAGTCATGTCCTTCGAATGTGGGATACTTTAGCAAAAACAATCAAATACAAGATCATAGTCCCTCGATGACCCTTCAAAATTTTCCTTCATAAATGATATTAGACCCTTAGAAAAATTGCTAAGGTATCCTACAATGTTGCCTTCTATGACTGTACGATGACCCACGCCCGTTCCTTCACATCCAATGATATGGCTTCTTATCAATCAATGGTAAGATAGCAATATCTAAAGGAGGAGGAAAAGAACGAAGACTTTTTTGAGTAGATATAACATTCATAGTTGCTTGCTCACAACCATTTTCAAAACATCTTTTCAAACACACCAACACTTTCAAATGAAATGTTTTCAAAAGTCAACACTTTGTATGCATTATTATAGAGACTAGAATCATTATAAAGTTCACTAAATGAAGGTACTTTTCAAAAATACTTTCAAAAACAATCACAAACACATGTCAAACAAATCATTTCAAAAGTGAGCTAGAAACTAAGAGCCCGTAGATAACTACAGATGAAAAGGATGCTAACATCTTACCTTTTCATAACCTGCCCCCTAAACTCAAGAAAATATCTCAAAAGGTCTTTCCTGTTCTTGTCACCCTTTCCTTTATTGGATAAAAGAAAAGTCGGTGGCGACTCTTGCTATCCGCAACAATTGCGATAAAACGCAAAACACCCAAGTCAATTCTCCCACCTTATTACAAAATTGGTGAATCTGCTAGGGAGTACTTAAAAGTGGGGTTACCTTAGAGACTAGATCACCTTTATATGCTTTCATTGTTTGATTTGTTTGCTTTGCATTTTTGGGTCTTTGTTTGGGTTTTTGTTTGATCCTCTACCCGGATCGGGGAACATTATTAGGTAAGTAGCAATAGATCGTGGGGACTGTGCGGCATATACTGACATGGTTGAAGCGATGGCTACATTAGTGTGACATATTTGTTGGTATCGGTATCCCTTGAGTCTAGTCAAGGAGAATACAGGGCCGCTGTGTGGTGTCATGAAGCACTAACTGACCGTAGAACCTTTAATTGAACAACTTGGCCATTAGGAAGTAGTGAGATAGTCGGCTTTGATGCATTCTGAAGTTGGTTGATACTCGATACTACACTCATTGAGATCAGACTTTCGGGATATTTCGATCGCCAAAATAGAGGATTGCACTGAAAGAATGCCCGATGAAGAAAGATCAATGATATTGAGATTCCCTAGAACCTGATTACTTTCTAGGACATGTTGAACCAACTAAACTTCAAGAGGGTACTTACCTATGAACTCCATGCAAGCTTAAACCTAAGGATTTGTTTGCTTTGCTTGTATATGTTTAATTTCACATAACATCATACCATATAATTTTCAATAACCATTTCAAGGATCTCAAGGGTTTGTGATGCAGGGTTATATTGAACTAGACGTCTATCAAGGGGAAAGAGGATTTATTTTCCTCTAGCCAAATGCTGTCAAAAATCCAAAGAATCAAGGGCTATGACCCACTTGACATGATGCACTAGATTCTCGTAGAAGGGCATTCAACGATATGAAGTTCTTCAATAAAAGTTGTAGTCAAAATTCAACTCTAACATCTTCTTGTGTTTACCCCGCGAGATCCTTGAAAACATTGCATCCACATACCATGCATCATATCATGACAGGTTTTCCCCACGCAAGTTTCCTCATCTTTCTACTATTTATTTCAGTATAATATGGTTCTCGGGAAGACTGTGAAAGACTTGCAGACACAAAATTCTCAATTTCAAGAAACCTTGCTCAACTTGGCCAAAGGGAAGGAAGAATTGATGTCACTTCTGGTTGCAAAGAAGAAGACCAATAAGAAGGCTTTGATCAACATGGGGAAGAGATTCAAGGGCCCCATCCGACAAGTCCAAGTGGAAGAAGACTCCTCCGAGGAGGATGAGAATCAGGATGAAGATGCAAGGAGCACCCGTGCTAGGATGAGGACTATTTTGACGAATAATATCCACCGACTGAAGACAAGTATAAACAACTAGAAGATAGATTGAAGGCCATGGAAATAAAGCTGTGCTTGGATTGGATTTTGGTGATTTGGGTTTGGTGCCTAGGGTAGTTATTCCCCACAAATTCAAGATTCCAATCTTTTCCAAGTACAACAACGTCTCGTGCCCAAAGCTTCACTTGAGATCTTATGTCCGTAAAATTCAACTGCATACCACTTATAAGAAGTTGTGGGTGCACTTATTTCAAGAGAATCTGTCTGGGACTCAATTGGAGTGGTTTTACCAGTTAGAAGGTTCCAACATCCATACCTGGGAGGACTTGGCCACCTCCTTCTATCGTCAAAATCAGTACATTGTCGATCTGGCGCCAACTAGAGTGCAATTACAAGGAATGACCATGGGTTCCAATGAGGGCTTCAAAGAATACACCCCAAAGTGGAGAGATCTGGCTGGTAGGGTGTAGCCACCCCTAACTGATAGAGAGCTTGTTGATATCTTTATAGGAACTTTGACAGGACCTTTCTTTAATCACCTAATCAGAAGCTCTTTGGCCGGGTTCACCGAGATGATTATAACTGCGGAACAAGTTGAAAATGGAATCAGAAGCGAAAAGATCCAAGTGGCTTCATTTTTCGATACTCAGAAGAATCCATACAATGGGAAGAAAGAGTCCAATGTTGTGTACAACCAAAAGGGTTGTAACAAGAGTAACCACGACCAATCTGTGGGGGCAGTCCTGATCTCTAATCCTGAATCAGTGCGACAACAACAACGGGGAAATCAGCGAAGGCAAGACGAGCCCAAGAGACAATTTGCCAAAATCAACATACCACTGTCTCAGGCATTGCAACACATGTTGAGGATGAATTTGATTACGTTGGTAGAACCTCATCCAAACCCCAAAACTTCTTCTCCTAACTACAATCCCGATGCAAAATGTGCCTATCATTTCGGCAGTCCCGGGCATGATACTAACGATTGTTGGGTGCTGAAATACAAGATTCAAAATATGATTCACGCCAAGGAGATTTAATTCGGCCCTCCTGAGACTCCCAATGTGATCACTGCTCCCATGACAAATCATTGAGAGTGTCTAATTCATTTTGAAATTTCAATTGTAATTTATTTTGTTTGTTCGAACACTTATCTATCATGTCAAACTTTGTTTTCATTAATGCATTGCATATGTTTGTCTTGAATTAATCCATTCGTTTTCACTATACTGAAATTATACTTTTACTCCTTTTTTGTATGACATTCAATTCTTGACTATAAGCCGTAAGCCTTTAGAGGGAGGATGATGAAACAATACCATAATCTCATACAATATGCTTTTGGACAGACCTTGCTGACGATGTACATGCGTTCTTTCAATTCACAAATAGTGGAGTTATGAGGAAGATAATTCCTAGTCAAGCCCTTTGAGCCAAAGAAGTATGAGTTTTCCTTTTCGCAAAAGTTTAAACTTTTAATCATAACCTATGGCAGGGTAGTTTCTCAGTTAATTCAAATGCACATTCAGTCGCAAGCTGTCACTTCACAACAAAAACATCCTTTTGAATCAAAAGACGGTGTTGGTTCCCCATAAAATAGGCAGTCTTTATCTCTCAAAAGAAAAGCCCACTGAGTCAAAACCTATTGTTATACCCCAAAATATGCCCTCTCATATTATCAAGATTTTCCTCACCAGACTGCTTGGACTCCAAACAGGATTAGGGTTTGCTCAGCTCAAGACCTCATCTTGCACTACTATCCTGAAATTAGGGTTTGAGTTTGCACAAGGATTTTTGGACCATCAATGCTTAATGTGACTTTTATACACCATCTTAGACCCCTAAGATTGCCCATACCAAGTTTCAAGCCCTGAATCACATTTTTTCCCAATCAATTGGATAATTGACCTAAATATCAACTGTATTGGGAAAAAAGTCAACCATGGCCAATTTACAGTCAAACTTCATAATTTTTGATCCACAAAAAATTTTAGGCTCCTATGAACCATTTGATCAAGTTTGGACCACAACTCCTCAAGAAATTTGATCAGATCATCAAAAGGGCAAAATGGTCAAAATAAAGGTTTTTGACTGAGAAAGGGAAATTTCTGATTTTTGACCTAGCCAATGACCAATTGGGTTCAAGCATGACTTCATGGACTCAATGGCATCATCTTTACCTAATCACATAGTTCAAAATATCTCAAATGCATAGGATTGACAGATGAATTTTGCAGTCAACTGATCAAAATCAACTGTACATTGAAAAGTCAAACTTTGACTTTTTGGTCAAAATCAAGTGCCAAGGGTCATAATTCATCAAGATATGCCAAAATATGAAACTTTTTGATCAAGAAAACCAAATTTTCAAATTAGGGTTTCAATTTGAAATTATTTCACAACTTAGAAATTTTCTAAGTTATGAAAATTTCTTATTTTCCCCCAACTTTCCACAGCTTTTTCACCATGATGCAATTGGATTCAAATAAAACTTCCAACATGAAAGTTGTAGTACTCCATGAAATCTACAATTTTGATTCATAAAGTTTTCCCAAAAGATTCTTGGATCTCAAGTTATGATTTTGTGAATAAGGGTCCATGAACTTTTTAACTTAGTGAAAATTTGCCCTAGTTTAGGCAGATTTTTGACCTAACTTCATGGCAACTTTTCACCTATTTACAAGAGGTATCTAAAGTTGAATTTCAAATATGGATTGTAGAGCATGTTACAAGCTTTCCAAAATGTCCAAGAACTCTCCAAGATCATTTATGGTTAGGGAGAATCGAAGAAAGGAAAAATGGCAATTTATCACTTTTGTTCAAGGCATTTTCACAATGGTTCAAGTTGCAAATCTGTCCTAGCATGCTTGTACTTGGCATTACAGGTCCTAATTCTTTCTACACTCCATAATTGAATGATAATTCAGTGGACAAATGGCTTTATTTTGATCTTGGGAGCATTGTACAATGAATTAATCCATTTATGGCATAAAGTTCATAATACTACTTTCATAAAGCTAGCTTTTTACAACTTTGCAAATATTGAGCCATGGACTTGATCTTTTGTTGCAAATAAGATCCACAAACATCAGGCAAAGTACACCAACCCTATGCAGCTAACAAGCAAGCCTGTACAGGCCTTTGGTATTGGTCATGTCAACTTTCTTCAAAAAGAAAGCAAACTTGCAAAAGTCAATACAACTTGTGTATCTGTTAAAGGCAAGACTTTGTAGCACTAATGGACTTCAGAACCTTGTAACAAGCCAGTACACGAATCCGTAGCATCCAAAACACAAAAAACCCAAGTTCTTGCCCAAACAGGGCATCTTCTGCAGAACCTTTGCCAAAACAATATTGGCTCGTGCGTTTTGCTTTGAAACACTTCAAACACATTCCATACATCCTACCTAAGTTGTCCAGACCCTTGTCTTGTAACTGTGTGCCCTGTTTCACACTTCACCATTTTCATTTTGAATGTTTGCAGGTTGACTTCTACAGGGAGATTCAAGCATCTACAAGGCAAGCTGAGCATTGGAAAAGCTTGAGGGAACTCCAAGGAAGCTCACACGACCTTCAGGCCTCACTCAAAGTTCCCACATTGCCATATCCAAACTCAACTGAACAAGGTATTTCTCAAGTTTCTATCTCCTTATTTAGGCATCCTTAAGCTTAGATTTGTGAAGCAAAAATGTAGTCCTTAACATGCTTAAGCTGTACATATGCATAGTTTCCATTTATATTAACTGAGCTAAGAGTATTTGGTTATTGAACATGCTGAAAAAACTAGGTCAGAAATTAGGGCCATTAAAATTCTCCCTGATCTTTGAGAGTTAGGTCATGAACTTTATATCATTAGAATCGTGAGACCATAAGCTACATTTTTTGTGTTATGAGTTTTTGATTTCATGCAAGCATGAGCAAGTTCCAGATTTGAAGGTAGAACGCGCGTAAACTGTTTGGCTGAAGGACATGGACGAAGCTAGCTTGGGCTTGGGCTTGCTGTCTCTACTTTTTGCACCCTCCATATTACTTTTGCACCCCCTGACTTATTATTTTATATTTTTGTATTTTCTTGCATATTTTTATTTTTTGTGCTTGCATTCATTTTTTCCAATGATAAAAAATACCCAAAAATATTTTCTTAATTTTTGGCATTTTATTTTATTTTTATCTTATTTTTTTGCATAAAATATTGATTAGTTTAAATAGAATAGGAATTATTTTCTTAAAATAAATTGTAAATACCTTAAAATATTATACATTTTTTTTTTACTATTTAACACATAAAATATTATTTTTACATATATTTGTAGTTTTTAATATTTGTAATTAATTTCATTTTTTTTTGTACATAAATGAATAAAATGAATGATATAAAACATATTTTCTTTTAAAACAAAATTAGGGTTTCCCCTTTCAAAAATAATAATATTATTTTTTCTTATTTTTAGAACTTAAATAATTTATTTTGTTTTCTCATACATAAAACAATTACAAAAATATTTTTTGCATATTTACATTTTATTGCATATTTAAATAATTGTTTATTTATTTATTGTACACAAATTTAATTGGGTTGTAATAGTAAATTAGGGTTTTATTTTGAGCAATATCCCCCATTTAAAACTTGTATTCCCCCTCCCATAATATTGTTGTAATAGCTTAGATTTACTTTACACAATTTATCGCATTATATGCATGTTTAGTAAAACTAGGGTTTTGTATGATAAGACAAAAATTAAACAAATAGCAAGACCTAATACAAGACAAACAAGATGCATGAAAAATTACAACACATTGCACACAAGCACCTCTAGGGTTTCACCCACTTGGTTGCCTTAAAAAACATGGCCATGGTATGCATGCTAGGTATCTTGGCAAAACAAAACAAAACAAAAGATCATAGTCCCTCGATGACGCTATCTTGGTGTTGGCTGAAGATTTTGATGATATTGTTCGAAGCGAAGCAAGTTGGATGTTTCGATTGGAATAAAGCAGGATGTCATGTTTCGAAATGGTAGAAGCAGTGCTTCGATTGGGCATGTCAAAACTCTGAGCTTCGAGTGACAGTTATGGGGATATATTCAAAGAAGTCTCGAAATGGTAACAAGGCTGTGTACAAGAAATGAGTTCGAAACGAAGAGTGCCAAAACATTTGAAATTCAAACGCAGGCGGGATGTTCGAAACTTAAAATATATGCTGGAGCATTCGAAGACGCGTGAAAGCTCGAGGAGGGCATTGCTTTGCATGTTCTGAACGTGGAAGAATCTTATAGCAAGACCGTTATGGTCGAAGTAGTATAAATAGAAGTCTTAGCATTAGGATTTCGTGTGTCATATCTATTGTACAAAAATTCAGTAAACATTCAAAATACCACATGGCTAGGGAAACGAATGCTCGAACAATGTACGTATGATAACACCAAATGTTTATGATTTAATAAAACTCTTTATCATTTCCAGTTCTTTCATCTATCTTCATGTCAATATCATTAAAAAGCCTTTA
This sequence comes from Vicia faba, assembly GCA_948472305.1. Classification (NCBI taxonomy): domain Eukaryota; kingdom Viridiplantae; phylum Streptophyta; class Magnoliopsida; order Fabales; family Fabaceae; genus Vicia; species Vicia faba. The sequence goes on along the minus strand of OX451740.1, from coordinate 1,313,733,086 downwards.
CATTAAAGTATTTTCATTCGAAGTCTTTTACTGATGTCTTGCATTTAAATGTTTTCTTTCCATTTCAAATCCTTTACTTTCAGAAACTTTTGTATATTCATGCCTTTATCTTCATGCTTTTATCTTTCGAATACCCTTTTCATCCAAAGTCATTTTACTGATTTCTTGCATTTAAACGCTTTCTTTATATTTCGAGTCTTTTACATTCCAGAGAATCTTTTACATTACATGCTTTTATACTTCGAAGTTATTCACTTGTCTCTTGCAGTTTTATATGTTTTTACAATTGAACCTTTATTCATGCAATTTAGTTTCGCACGCATTTACTTGATCATGTCATTAGATCTTTAATAGAGTAATCGAAGTAAGTTGAACACCTACACAACATTCTAAATACCAACCATGAATATCAGTTCTATAGTGAGAATTATCCAAATGACCAATACACCATAGGATCAATCTAGTCGATCCTGCAAGTTACCAGAGAGATTAAATAACAGTCATTAAGATTATTTGATAGTTTGGAGGACTAGCGGTTGTTTACCAGAAATAACTGTAAACACTTGGTTGCGTAAACAAAGATGATCTTAGTCCCTCAAAACTTGCTAAGATACTTGGCAATATTGTTATCATGGTCATACGATGATCCACACCCGTCCCGTTTAACATCCAAAGATAGGGTTATCTACCAAAATAATGGTAGGTTAACAATGTCAAAGGAATAAAAATGTACAAGAAAGACTTTTGAGTAGGTAGATAGCTTCTAGTTACTTGATCATTTGCAAACAATCCTTGCTATTTTCAAAACAAACACACACATTTCAAAACACTTTCCAAACAACTTTCAAAACATTGAAACATTTTTCAAAAGACAAACATCTTTGTATACATTCTTACAAACAAGAATCATTACAAAGATCGCCTAAACAATGGCCTCTTTTCAAAATACTTTCAAAACCACACAAAGCACCATTTCAAACAATTGTAAAGCAAAAGAAAGTGATCTAAAACAAGTAACTAAGAGCCCATGGAAAACCATGGATGAAAAGGGTGCTAGCACCTTCCCTTTTCATAATCTACCCCCCAAACTCAAGAAAACATCTCAAAGGTATTTCCTGTGCTTTTTTACCTTTCCTTTTGGATAAAAGAAAAGTCGGTGGCGACTCTTGCTAAACCGCAACATTTGCAAACACAAACGCAAAACCTCAAGTCAGTTCTCCGACCGCATCACAGAACTGGCGACTCTGCTGGGGAAAATTATAAAAGTGGGGTTAACTTAGGGTTTTAGATCACCTTTACATGCTTATCTTGCTTGACTTGTTTTCTTTACACTTTGGTTCTATTGTTTGGGTTTGAATCCTCTACCCGGATTTGGGAAACATTCATAGGTAAATTACAATACATTGTGGAAACTGTGCGGGGTATACCGACATGGTCTAAGCAATAGCTATATTAGTGCGACATATTTGTGGGTACTAGTACCCTTTGAGTTAATCAAAGAGAATACGGGGCCGCTGAGTGATGTCATGAAGCACTAATGGACTTTTAGAACCTTTACTTGACCAACTTGGCCTTTTAGGATGTAGTGAGTGAAGATGTGAAAAACACAAGAAGGGGGGGGGGGGGGGGGGGGTTGAATTGAAAAACTTAGATCAAAAGGCTTAATAACACAATATTTTTATCCTGGTTCGTTTGATCTCAAACTACTCCAGTCCACCCGTCAAGGTGATTTCGCCTCTCTCCAACGAGGTCTTAATCCACTAATCTCAAAGGATTACAACAACAACTTTAACAACTGTTAAAGTCTTGAGTACAACCACAAACCGGTTAATCTCAAGGAAATCTTTTACAAATAATTGAACACGAGTGTGTTGTTGTTTTCTAACAAAATAGTATATCACAACTGTGATAATTACATAGATTAAGCTTGGAATAGAATAAATTTGCTAGAGCTTGAATATGCGTGATTTAGAATTCTCTGCAAATTGATGTGTGCGTACGTACGTGCTTCTTTCACAAGCAGACTTGTTTATATAGGCAAGCAAGAGACGTTATCCATAAAGCAATTTTAATGTTAATAACACACTTTCCTTTAGTAGAAGATCTTGTCTGAAGAAAGCCGTTGGCATTTAATTCTGTCTTGAATAATTAATAACACTTCAGAGTCTTTTTTGCTTTAACCGCTGATAACGCTTTAGAGTGTTGATGACTTGGTTGAGATGTCTTTGTTCAGAGTCAGAGTGTATTTGTTTAAAGCGCATATTCTGGTCATCAAACTTCAGCGTAAAACCTGTTTTGCTTTCAGCGTGTAATACTTCAGCTTATCTTCTGATGCTGATCCCATCAGAACTTTTGCATATACGAAACATAATTTTAAGGAGCATATTTGTTCTTTGTATATATCTTTGTATTTATTTATTCTTTGTATTTTGTTATCATCAAAACTCTAATCCAGGGTTATAGAATCAAACTATGTTCTAACAATCTCCGCCTTTTTGATGATGACAAAAACCAGATTTTTCAATTAAGAATAAAGAATAAAAAGTATAGAATTAAGAAGAGAAACTCCCCCTGAGTTGATTACTCCCCTTTAATTCCATGAGTCTTTGCGCATCAGAATTTAATTGTGTCTTTCATCAGAGTTTTGTACCTGTTCAAGCTTTTCAGAGGAAAGAAATTAAGTAGATCAGAATGTTTGAGACTTATGTCTAAGTAGACCGTTATTGAAAATGTCTTATTCTTTCTCCCCCTTTTTGTTAGTTATCAAAAAGAACAAATAATCAGAGCTAAAAAGGATTTATATTAAAAACTAGGAAGCAATGATAAGAAGTTCAGAACAACAACAATGTAGAATAAATATTACAGATAAACAGATTTTAAAAGAGAAATCTAAGAGGGAGGAGGAAGGCGTGTGAACAAAGCTTCCAACAAACCCTTGATCTGGGTGTTGGTTTCCTCTTGTTTGCTTAACATGCTCTTGATTTCCTGAATTTTATCATCCTGTTTATCCATCCTTTCCTGAATAACAATATCCGCTCTCTTCAGTTCTTCTAGAGTCTGCCTGTCATAGGAGGAAGCTGGAGAATCTTCAGTAACTGGATGCTTCTCAGAGCATTCTGCAACGTGATCTTTTTGAACCAAATCCTCTGCAGGAATCATCTTATCTGAGGTAGCAGTCAGAGTGAAAGCTTCTGACACTGGTTGAACTTTGTCTGATGGACGATGTTCTGACCAGGGAGCATTGTCCAGAGGGAGAATTTATTCCTTGAGCAGTTGGCTCAGAAATTGGTCTTCAATTACCTTTAGCAGATTATTGAAATTCTGTTGAACTTGATCATAGCTCTGTTCTTGGAGCTTATGAGTTTCAGAGCATAGCCATTTTCTGAAACTTGTCCAAAGATAATCTGAAGCAGCAAGATTAATCATCTCTAAACTAGCTTGCTTCAAGGAGATTATCCATTTCTGCATTTCTGTTTCAAACGTCAATAAACTAGTACCAACATCTGGTGAGGGTTCAGATGGTTTTGGTTTTGGAATGGCCATTTTGTGAGTTATGGCAGCAAGACGTTCAAAAACAGTTAGATCAATGACCAATTTAGCGTTGTCATCTGGATTGATTTTTGGTGAGGGAGTGGGAGATTCTGGTATAATTATTGGACTAGTTGGGGAATTTGGTGGAGTTGATTCTAGTGAAGAGGGAATTTGGGGAATGTCTAGAATGGTGAGGGGCATACGGATGGCCATAGGTTCAGTGATTCCTGGAATGGGAATAGTATCTGAATCTGAAGTAGGTTCTTCAGATTGGTTGGATGTAAGGTGGGGAGGTTCTGTTTCACAAGTCTCAGAAGGTTGAATCTCATAAGTTTGAACTTCTGGTTGTGATTGTTCAGGTTGTGGAGATGGTGGATGAATATCTGGTTGAGGAGATGGAGGTAGTGGTATTTCTGGTTGAGGAGAGAGGGGAATATCTGGTTGTGGAGCTTCTGTAGTGGTTTCGGAGTTTGGATTTCTGGGATTAGAGGGTTTGGATTTTCTGGTGTGGGAGCAGAAATATTTTGGTCAAAAGTTTCAATATCTGACAAAACTTTTGCAAGTTCTGGTTGAGTTGATTTAGTATTTTGATTGATAGGTAGGGAGTGAGTTTCTCTAAGACTTAGAGTTTCTAAGGGGTCAAATCCTATGTCAAAATCATCAAAAGTTTGAGGGGTAGGAATTTCTGATTGGGTAGGTATTGGTTCAGATGTTGATATAGTAATTGATTCTAAAATAGTTACAGAAGAAGGATTACCTTTCCTTTTAGCATCTTTTGGAGTCCACTGGAATGATCCTTCTGCTGCTGCCTTTCTTTTCTTGTTCTTCTTCAGCATAACTTCTGGTGCCGCTTGTTGTAAGTCCTGAATATTTAAATCTGGTGCAGTGCCATCTGCCTTGCACGCATCCAAATATCCGACGATAATCTCAGGCTTGGAATCAATTTCTGAGAACATAGGAAAATCATCCAGAGGAATTCTTCCGGAGGTGATGGTTGCAAAATAAGTAACACTGGGTTCCTTCTTGATGTTCTCAATAATCTTCATCTTTTTCAGATTCTTTGCATTCAAAGGCTTCCCAGCAGTTGCCTCTAGAGAGCTGATTTCTTGTGCTTCTGTTAGATGCTCTATCAACCTATTCTCTATCAGAATATCTGATATGAGACTTCCAAGGGGTATCCAGTCCCTTTTGGTGCGCTCATCTTCTCTAGTCTCCTTAACACTGGTCCTCAGATGATTGAATAGCAAGTGAGCCAGATTCACCTTAGTCTTCTGGGAGATAAAGTAGATCAGAAACTGCTGATCAATGTTTATGTAGTCAAGAGAGCTGGTTGGCTTCCTGTGGTTTATGCATCCCAGAATTATCTTAGCCCATATTATGTAATGATCCTTCAGATCCCTTATCTTGCTGGAGGGAAGACCCAGAGTGAAAATTTCTCTTGCAATTGAAGCAACATCAGCACATCTTTCAGCCATGTCTATACACCTTACACCACCACCATTGTAACCTATCAGTCTTGCAATTAGGTCTTCAGTAATTACTATCTTCTTCCCATTACATAAGAAGTGAATTGATGGTTGGAGGATGAAGCATGAATCTAGAATTCCTTCACAAGGATTGGAAACGTTGGACCTAGAAGACGATCAAAATACCTGTTCCATCCTTGAGCCTTTACTTCTTTAGAAAGATTGAATCCATTTTCTCGAAGACTTTCAAAATCTACAATCAGTTCTGAAAGCACTTCTAGGTTGTCAATGGGCGTGAGGAGAGTTCTGAACGGTTCTTTATATTGTTCCATGGATTATGTTATGAGTACTGGTATTTGGGACGCTTTAGGAAGCCATGTTCACACAAGAAATTTGAGAAGAAAATGAAGGGGTTTTGAAAGTACAAGCAAAAAACAATTGTAATGAAGTAAAAGTGAAAGAGTGTAAAGAATGAAACTTGCGTTTAAATAGATTTTTGAAAACATAAACTGCAAGAGAGACAAATAATTAGTAATGATTATAAGCATTAATGACAACTGATTTTAGGGGATTCAGAAAGATATTTGGAATGGTTACCCATGACATGTGTCTCAATGCACCCAATCAGCGCTTTTGACCTTTCAGAAAAGTGAACGCGTGTTCAGCCTCAGAAGGTAGCTGATGAATGGATGACAACTGTTTACTTACGTGAACATCACACTTTTATCCTTGAAATGAAACGCTTAGATCTTTATGGATAGATTCTGATACAATATGTACTTCTAAAGATCTGAAGGCAGGTTGATCAGCAGTTCACAGAAAATAAACAAAATTCTGAAGGTTAAGATATGTAAATAAAACAGTTTATTCTGGGTAAAGCTTCATGGTGAGATGTTTCAGAATGAAGTTAAACCTATCTTCAGAAAGAGGTTTTGTAAAGACATCAACCCATTGATGGTCCGTGTCAATGAATTTTAAATTGAGAATCCCTTTTTGAATATAGTCCCTAATAAAATGATGTTTTATTTCTATATGCTTAGCCCTAGAATGCAAAATAGGATTTTTACTGAGACAAATAGCAGAAGTATTGTCACAGAGGATAGGGATGTTACTCTCAAATATATTGAAGTCTTCAAGTTGACTTTTCATCCAGAGCATTTGCATACTGCATCCAGCTACTGCTATGTATTCAGCTTCTGCTGTTGATAGAGCTATTATGGATTGTCTTTTGCTGGACCATGAGATCAGATTTTCTCCCAAAAACTGGCAGATTCCAGAAGTGCTTTTACGTTCTACTCTGTCTCCAGCAAAATCAGCATCACAGTATCCTACTAAGTTGTAATCACTTGATTTTCTATAAAACAAACCCATATTAGCAGTACCTTTCAGATACTTGAAAATTCGCTTAACTGCTGTTAAGTGAGATTCTCTAGGATCTGATTGGAATCTAGCACAAATGCAAACACTGAATAGAATGTCAGGCCTTGAAGCCGTCAGATAGAGAAGAGAACCAATCATACCTCTGTAGACCTTCTGTTCTACCTTTTTACTTACCTCTTCTTTTTCCAGAATGCACGTGGGATGCATTGGAATCCTTGATGGCTTACATTCTAAGAGATCAAATTTCTTCAGAAGTTCTCTGACATATTTGCTCTAACGAATGTAAGTTCCTTCTGGAGTTTGATTAATCTGAATGCCCAGAAAGAATTTTAGTTCCCCCATTAGGCTCATCTCAAACTCTGCCTGCATACATTTAGCAAACTCTCTTCCCAGAGAGGGTTTAGTGGATCTAAATATGATGTCATCAACATAAATATGACATACTAAAATGTCATTCTTAACTGTCTTACAGAACAAGGTTGTGTCCACTTTCCCTCTGGTGAATTCCTTTTCCAACAGGAAGTTACTTAGTCTTTCATACCAAGCTCTGGGAGCTTGTTTCAGACCATAGAGTGACTTCTTTAGTTTGAAAACATATTCTGGATTTTTGGAACTTTCAAAACCAGGGGGTTGGTGCACATATACCTCTTCTTCTATATAGCCATTTAAGAATGCACTCTTGACATCCATCTGATACAGAGTGATGCCTTTATTAACAACAAATGATATTAAAAGTCTGATAGATTCTAACCTGGCGACTGGAGCAAAGGTTTCTGTATAGTCTATCCCCTCTTGCTGACTATAACCTTGTGCTACCAGTCGTGCTTTGTTTATGATGACTTCACCTTGTTCGTTCAGTTTCTTTCTGAACACCCATTTTGTACCAATGACGTTTAATCCTTTTGGTTTGGGAACCAGATCCCATACGTCATTTCTTGTGAATTGATTTAGCTCCTCTTGCATTGCCAGAATCTAATCATTGTCCAGAAGTGCTTCATCAATTGTTGTTGGTTCAATAAGAGAAACCAGTCCCATGAGAGACTCTTCAGAATTTCTGAAAGTAGATCTTGTTCTGATTGGATCTTCCTTCCTTCCTAAAATTGTTTCTTCTGGGTGATCAATGCTACTTTTAGATGGTCTTTTCTGGAGTTAATCAACAGAAGGTGCTGGATTTCTTGTAGTGACTCTTTCTGATGTTGAGGGAGTGTCTCTGATGAGAGCCTCTGATGAGTTGTCTTTAGTACCTGTGAGTTCAACTTCCATACCTGCAAGGAATTCATTCTGCTTTGACTTTTGAGAGTCAAGCTTATCATCAAATCGAACACTGATTGACTCTTCAACAATCTGTGTTTCTGTATTGTATACTTTGTACCCTCTTGAGCATTCAGAGTATCCTAACATAATACACTTTTGTTCTTTAGAGTCAAACTTGTTCAGATAATTTTTTGTATTCAAAATAAAACATGTACATCCAAATGGATGAAAATAAGAAATGTTGGGCTTTCTGTTCTTCCACAATTCATATGGAGTCTTTTCCAGAATAGGTCTTATAGAGATTCTATTCTGAATATAACACGCTGTGTTTATTGCCTCTGCCCAGAAGATCTTAGAAACGTTAGTCTTGTTGATCATGGTTCTGGCCATTTCTTGCATTGTTCTATTCTTTCGTTCTACAACTCCATATTGCTGGGGAGTTCTAGGACAAGAGAAATCATGCAGAATGCCTTTTTCATTAAAGAATAATTCAAAATCTTTATTTTCAAATTCTCCACCATGATCACTTCCTACTTTGACGATTCTAAGATCCTTTTCATTCTGAACTTGGTTGCAGAAGGTAGCAAACACAGAGTGTGACTCGTCCTTGTGCCTTAAGAACTTTACCCATGTCCATCTGCTATAGTCATCTATGATTACTAACCCATACTTCTTGCCACTAACTGAAGCAGTTTTTACTGGTCCAAATAAGTCAATGTGCAGAATTTCTAATGGCTTAGAGGTGGAAACAACATTTTTGGATTTGAAAGCAGGTTTTGCAAACTTGCCTTTCTGACATGCTTCACACAGAGCATCTGAATTGAACTTCAAGTTAGGAAGTCCTCTGACCAGATTGAGTTTGTTAATCTGAGATATTCTTCTCATACTAACATGTCCCAATCTTCTATGCCAGATCCATTACTTGTTGTTAACAGACAGAAGACATTTTACATTCTGACTTTTAAGTTCAGAAAGTTTGATTTTATAAATGTTGTTTTTCCTCTTTCCATTAAATAGGATAGTCCCATCTTTCTGACTAACAGCTTTGCATGAATTTTGATTGAAGATTATATCATAACCGTTATCACTTAATTGACTTATGGATAACAGGTTATGCATTAATCCATCAACTAATAAAACATTACTTATAGAGGGAATATTTCCATTACCTACTGTTCCAGAGCCAATGATCTTTCCTCTCTGATTGCCTCCAAAGCCTACGTGGCCTCCGGGCTTAAGTTCCAGGCTTTGGAACATATGCCTTCTTCCCGTCATGTGTCGTGAGCAGCCAGAGTCCAGGTACTATGATTGGTGTCTTTGCTTTGCTGCTAAAGATATCTGCCACATGTATTATTTTATCCTTAGGTACCCATATTTTTTTGGGTCCTGATTTGTTAGTTTTACCAAAACTCTGGTTGAATTTTGGTTTGACAGAGTAATCACTACTTGTGTATTTTATGTCATGTGTGTGCCCATATATAAAGTGTGAATCAAGTGGAGTGCGTTTTATATTTAAGTCCATGGCATTTTTTGGTGTAGGAACCTTACCTTGATATCCTATCCCTTTTCTGCCATTTCTGCTAACTCCATAGATCATTGAAGCCATCTTGCTTCTGTTTATGTTTTTAGCAAGAAACTTCTGAAAGCTGTGATCATACTCTTTGATGATCTCATCAGCATTACTGGGAGTTTCAGAGATTATTTCCTTATGAGAGTTTTGCAACTGGTTTTCTAATTTTGAAATTTTTTCTTTTAACTCAGAATTCTCCAATCTGAGACTTTTAGTCTTATCAGAGTCAGAAGCAAGATTCCTTTTCAGGTTTCTGAATTTGACTCTGATCTGCTGATACCTTTCCAGAATTTCATTAAGGCTTTCAACTAGTTCAGGGAATACCTCTTCAGTATCTGATTCAGAGTCTGAACCAGAAGCTTCACTGTCTTCAGATACGTTTGCCATGAGGGCTATGTTTGCTCTTTCATCATCTGATTCTGAGTCAGCTTCAGATGTGTCAGAATCATCCCATGTAGCCATGAGACTTTTCTTCTTTTCCCTGCAAAACTTCTTTTTGGGCTTCTCCTTCTGAAGCTTTGGGCAATCACTTTTGTAGTGCCCTTGCTCGTTACATTCATAGCAGATGATGTCTTTGTTGTTTGGATTTTTGTATCCTGAAGAACCTTCAGATCTTCTGTGTCCAGAGGAGGATTCTGACCTTCTGTATCTGGAGGAAGATTCATTCTGATTTTCTGATCTTCTGGGATTCCTGAACTTCCTTTTCCTCTGATTCCACAATTGGTTCACCCTTTTGGAGAGGAGAGACATTTCATCTTCTTCTGATGAGGATCCATCAGAGGTTTCTTCCACAGCCTGCAAAACTTTGGAGTCAGATTTTCTGTTAGATTTTAAATCTAATGGCTTACCTTGCTTTTGAGGTTCATCTGCTTCTAGCTCTATCTCGTGACTTCTGAGGGAGCTGACAAGTTCCTCCAGAGAGATTTTGTTGAGATCCTTGGCTAGCTTAAGCGCTGTGACCATTGGCCTCCACTGTTTTGCAAGCTTCTGATGATCTTCTTAACGTGATCAGCAGTGGAATACCCTTTGTCAAGAACTTTTAGACCAGCAACAAGAATTTGGAATCTTGAAAACATAGTTTCTATTGATTCACTATCTTCCATCTTGAATGCCTCATATTTTTGAATGAGCGCAAGGGCTTTGGTTTCTTTGACTTGAATGTTGCCTTCACGCGTCATTCTCAGAGAATCAAACATATTCTTGGCAGTTTCTCTGTTTGATATTTTCTCATACTCTGAGTATGAGATGGCATTGAGAAGGATTGTTCTGGCCTTGTGATGATTTCTAAACTCACGCTTTTGCTGATCAGACATCATTTTCCTGTCAATATTTTGACCACGTCCATCCACTGGGTGCGTGTATCCATCAGTCACCATGTCCCACAGATCAGCATCAGGGGCCAGAAAGAAACTCTCAATTCTGTCTTTCCAGTAGTCAAAGTTCTCTCCATCAAATATTGGAGGTTTGCCACTGAATCTGTCCCTTTCTTCATTGTTGTCATTGTTGATGTTTTGACTTGGTCCTGCCATTGTGTTTTTCTGACGCTGGATCTTGTACTGACACAGTTAAATGTTTAAGCTCAGAACTAGGCGCTCTAATACCAATTGAAGATGTGAAAAACACAAGAAGGGGGGGGGGGGGTTGAATTGAAAAACTTAGATCAAAAGGCTTAATAACACAGTATTTTTATCCTGGTTCGTTTGATCTCAAACTACTCCAGTCCACCCGTCAAGGTGATTTCACCTCTCTCCAACGAGGTCTTAATCCACTAATCTCAAAGAATTACAACAGCAACTTTAACAACTGTTAAAGTCTTCTTGAGTACAACCACAAACCGGTTAATCTCAAGGAAATCTTTTACAAATAATTGAACACGAGTGTGTTGTTGTTTTCTAATAAAACAGTATATCACAATTGTGATAATTACACAGATTAAGCTTGGAATAGAATAAATTTGCTAGAGCTTGAATATGCGTGATTTTGAATTCTCTGCAAATTGATGTGTGCATACGTACATGCTTCTTTCACAAGCAGACTTGTTTATATAGGCAAGCAAGATACGTTGTCCATAAAGCAAGTTTAATGTTAATAACACACTTTCCTTTAGTAGAAGATCTTGGCTGAAGAAAGCCGTTGGCATTTAATTCTGTGTTGAATAATTAATAACGCTTCAGAGTCTTCTTTGCTTTAACCGCTGATAACACTTCAGAGTGTTGATGATTTGGTTGAGATGTCTTTGTTCAGAGTCAGAGTGTATTTGTTTAAAGCGCAGATTCTGGTCATCAAACTTCAGCGTAAAACCTATTTTGCTTTCAGCGTGTAATACTTCAGCTTATCTTCTGATGCTGATCCCATCAGAACTTCTGCATATACAAAACATAATTTTAAGGAGCATATTTGTTCTTTGTATATATCTTTGTATTTATTTATTCTTTGTATTTTGTTATCATCAAAACTCTAATCCAGGTTTGTAGAATCAAACTATGTTCTAACAGTGAGATGACCGGCTTTGGTGCAGTCCGAAGTTGGTAGATACTCGATACTACACTCATTGAGGGTTTGTTCCTTTGAATATTTTGGTCGCCAGTAAAGAGGCTGAATTGAAATAATGAACAAGGAAACAATCCAGTGATATTGAGCTCCTTAGAACCCGGTTACTATTTCTAGGACAGGTTGAGCCAACTAAACTTCAAGAGGGTACTTACCTATGAAACCCCATGCAAGCCTAAACTAGGAACTTGTGTGATTTGTTTGTACATATATACTTGTGCATAACATCATGGACATCATGAGCATCATATGCATCAACTAACCATTTCAAGGATTTTGGATATTCATCTTTGTTCCTGTTTTGTAGGTTATGGATTCACTTCGCAGGAAAACTATCCAAGTCAACCTTGTAAGAATTCCTCCACAACTAAAGGAGCTAGCTTCAAGGATTCCTGAGAATTCTCCATTCACCGAGAGGCATGGTCGTCTACTCAACCTGGTCACTTCCAACACTGAGGAGGATATGCTTAAAGTTCTCTTCCAGTTCTTTGACCCTTTGCATTATTGCTTTACATTTCCTGACTACCAACTTGTGCCCACTTTGGAGGAATTTTCTCAACTCTTGAGGATTCCTATTCTCCATCAACTACCCTTCAACGGTACAGAAAGAGATCCAAAGCCAGAAGAGATTGCTCAAGCCTTACACTTGCACTCCTCTGATGTCACAACACATTGGGAAACTAGAAGTGGTGTCAAAGGCTTCCTGTCAAAGTTTCTGTTTGAGAAGGCCCAAAGCTGTTGGAATTCTCTAGACTTGCAAGATTTTGAGGAGATTGTAGCTCTTCTCATCTATAGGATGGTCTTGTTCCCTAACCCTGACCAACTCATAGATGCGAGTGCTGTCAAAATCTTTATGACTCGCAACCCGATGCCTACATTGCTTGGGGATATCCTCCACTCTTTTCACACTCATACAATGAGGAAAAGATGTGTTCTCATGTGTTGTACTCCTCTACTGGCAAGATGGTTTATTTTTCATCTTCCCCAATCAGTTTTGAAGAATGAGCAAGGTTTGAGGTGGTCACAACGACTGATGACTCTTACACATTTAGATATTCATTGGTGTTCTCTATCAAAAGAGAATGTTATCATCATTGACCTTTGTGGGGAATTCCCTAACGTCCCTCTACTAGGCATTAGGGGAGGCATCACCTACAACCCTTGCTTGGCTCTGAGACAGTTTGGGTATGCCCGAAGGGATGGCCCACATGATATGCTGATTCAAGGATTAGTCTTCGAATTCGACAACGACAATCTAGGACTCCGATAAAGGTTCATCCGAGCTTGGAGGATGCCCAACAAGGTGGACAGTAAGACCTTGGGACATAATAATTACATCCCTCTTGAGCCTTACCTCAAGTGGGTACGCACCCGCGCCCAAAGTCTTATAATGCCTTACCCCTACATTCTCCCTGTGATTATAGAGCCTGTTATGGAAGGAGAGGTTCCATACACCCTCCTACATCCTGACATGCCAACATCACTCGAAGATCTACAAAGGAGTTGGATACAGCTCAAGGGAGAGCATGATACTTTCGAAGCCCAATTCTACGCAAGCGAGAAGAAGGTTTTGGAACTCACTCGTCTACTTCATAAAGAGCAGACTCTCAACACCTACATTGCACCAAAGAGGATGCGCAACATCTTTTTACCTTAGAATTTTGTATTATTTTGCACATGGGGCATCGATGTACTAACAAATTCTATCTTATTAATATGACGTGTGTTTCTTTTTGTTTAAAATGAATTTGAATTTCTGAATCCTTGAAATCATTACATGAATACATATCATTCATCATATGCATAAGCAGGTCTTCACACCAAGTTTCCTCATCTCTCTGCTGTTTATTTCAGCAAGATGGATATTGAACAAACGATCAAAGACTTACAAGCTCAGAATTCACAATTTCAACAACTACTCTTGAACTTAGCCAAGGGGCAGGAGGAGCTCAAGACTCTAATAGAGAAGGAAAAAGAGAGAAAGAAGAAGAAGAGATCTGGTGTGGCTATCTTGGGCAGAAGGTTTGAAGGACAAGCCAGACGGACTTTGGAATTCCCATCAACATCTGAAGAGGGGGAAGGAAAAGGAAAGGGAACTGCAGTGCCATCTGATTCTGAGGCAGAAGAAGAAGAGGATAAAGACTACTATGAACAACAGTACTCTCTAGCCGATGACAAATATAAGAACTTGGAAGAACGTCTAGCTGCTATGGAGATACAGAGAGTGCCTGGGCTAGACTTTGAGGAGTTATGGCTGGTATCAGGAATTATAATCCCTCCTAAGTTTAAAGTACCTCTGTTTGCTAAGTATGATGGGGTGTCTTGTCACAAGATGCACCTACGATCTTATGTCAGGAAAATTCAACCACATTCTTCTGACAAAGACCTGTGGGTCCACTTTTTCCAGGACAGTTTATCAGGGACGCAGCTGGATTGGTTCTACCAGTTGGAGAGGTCTGATGTGCATAATTGGGAAGATTTGGCAGCCGCCTTCTATAAACAGTATCAATACAACTCCGACTTGGCGCCAACCCGTACTCAGCTACAGAGTATGGCTATGGCTACCAATGAGGGCTTCAAAGACTATGCCCAGAAATGGAGGGATTTGGCCGGAAGGGTGCAACCACCTTTATCTGAAAGAGAGCTTGTGGACATGTTCTAGGGGACTCTGTCAGGTCCTTTCTTTAATCACCTGATTGGAAGCTCCTCTGCAGGTTTCACTGAGTTAATTCTAACTGGCGAAAGGGTGGAAGCCGGTATTAGAAGTGGGAAAATTCAGAAAGATGCGTCTACCTCTGCTGTTGCAAAAAATCCCTTCATGGGAAGAAGGAAGTGTCTGCTGTCTATTCCCAGAGAAATCAGGGAAGAATTGAAAGACGACCAACTGTGGGGGCCGTAATGATTCAAAAGTCTGCGTCAGACCAATCGAGAAACAATATGCCAAGAAATGATAAGCCGAGGAATAACCAGCAAAGGGTGGAAAGGCCTGTAAGGCAATTCACCAAGATAAACATGACTCCTGCTCAAGTATTACCACATCTCTTGAAGTTGATCCTGGCCATGTTAAAGGAGGCCCCTAAAAACCCTAACACTGCTTCTCCGCACTACCATCCCAATGCCAGATGTGCTTACCACTCAGAGAGTCCAGGGAACGACACCAACAACTGTTAGGCCTTGAAGAATAAGATTCAAGATCTAATTGACGCAAAGGAAGTTGAATTTGAAGCTCCTGAAAAGTCGAATGTTATCTCCGCCCCAATGCCGAGGCATGGGCACAATGCTAATGCTGTGGAAGAAGACCTGTTTGTTTCTACTGTGGATGAATTGTCAACTCCTCTCCTAACCATCAAGTTGAATTTGTTGAAGGTTAGGGTGTTCCCAAGATGTGACCAAGATTTCCATGCTTGCCTGTCCTCCCCATTTGACTGTCCTCTTTTGAAGAAAAGAATCCAACAATTGATTGATAACAAGGAAATTTTGTTTGAGAAAGCTCCTGTCTCACCCATTCCAGTTCCAGAAGTTTCAATAATAACCATATACGCCAATCCTTCCAGGGTTTCTAAAAAACCCGTTAGGATTGCATCTGCTCCAGTGACTACTCTGTTGAAGATAACAATGCCAGGTCCAACCCTTTACAAAACTGATAAAATGGTACCATGGAACTATGGTGGAGAAATCTACTACCATGGTATCAAACAGATTGAACAGACCATTGAAGAAGAAAGCTCTTAGGAAGATAACCCCGACACCAGTAACATTTCCGGAACAAGCAAAATTACTCGTAGTGGGAGAATCTTTTCTCCAGAGATTGCTCCTCCAACAGCAGTCTTTGGACCCGCGGCCACCCCGAAGATTACCCCTGTAATTGTACCTACAAGTGTACCCACCAACAATGACAATACAATTTTTATCCCTATTTTCGCTGCTGAGAAAAAAGGAGAGAATGTTTAAGAGGAGCCTGTCTTGACAAAGGCTCAGTCACTAGTCATCCCTGAAACCTCTCAAAAAGAAATGGAAGAAATTCTGAGAACAATCAAGAAAAGCGATTACAATATTGTTGAACAACTGGGGCAGGCCCCCTCCAAAATATATATGTTAGCCCTGTTGCTGTGCTCTGAGGCACATGCTAAAGCTTTGGTCAAGTTTTTGAAGACGACCCACGTGCCACAAGAAACCTCCACTGATCAATTCCAGGAATGTGTGTCCAGCTTAACAGCTGACAATGGCCTGGGATTTTCTGATGCAGACTTGACCTCTAAAGGGAGAAAGCATAACGACGCACTACATGTCTCGGTGGAGTGTAGCGGAACCACCCTAGCTCATGTTTTGGTTGATACTGGGTCGTCTTTAAATGTCTTTCCGAAGAAAGCCTTGGATAGACTGGATTGTGAAGGCTTAACCTTGAAACCCAGCAATATAATTGTCAGAGCCTTTGATGGTTCTAAGAGGATGGTCCATGGGGAGGTGGACATCCCGATCAAGGTGGGTACTCAGACGTTCAACTCCATATTCTACGTGATGGACATCCGTCCTTCCTACTCTTGCCTGTTGGGAAGACCTTGGATCCACCATGCTGGAGCTGTCACTTCTACTCTGCATCAAAAGCTCAAGTACCCTGTCCAGGGGAAAATCATAATTGTTCATGGCGAAGAGGAATACATGATCAGTCATCTTAATTCTTTCCGTTATGTAGAATTGGATGGCGAATTCATCGAGACCCATTTCCAACACTTTGAGGAGGTTTCCCAGGAAATAGCGGGGACTAAAGCGGTGTCCTCAACTCCTGTGATCACAAGACCACCACCTCGAATGTCGTCTCTCAAGGATGCTATGGCAGTTGTAGAAGAAGGTCGGTCCACAATCTGGGGGCAGCTTCCATATTTTCCTTTCAAAGCAGAAAAATTCGGCTTGGGATTTACTTCGACTGGTCAAAAGGCCGTGCGCCGCTCCCATGCCGGAGGGCCACCTGTGAAGATCATCCACCGAGGGGTTAATGCGCTAGAAGACAGTGAAGAAGAGGGCAACTTGGAAGACTGGATTTTCCCTACTGTTGATGGAGGACTGTGCAACTGGGAAGCAAAAGACTTTATTTCGATTACTTTCATACCGCAGTAATTTATCTTTTCCATTTATGTTGGATCTGTAATAATTCACAAACAATTCGTACTTTTTCAACCTTGTGTCTTACCCGAGGCACATAGGTCCATTTGTAAGGGTTCTTATTTCATTTCATATGTCATTTTAATGAATCATGGACGCTTTTCATATATAAACCTTTTTGCTCATGGTCTTTCTTTTACATTTTGTTTTTTTAAGATGGCTACGCCCTTACACACACCCACACTCACAAATTAGGTACCCTTCCATTCCAGAACCCATGGGTAACGATACTGCTATAGCCTTCAGTGACTCTGAAGATCTGATCAACCAAGTCGAATACGAAGGTGAGGAAGATTGTGAGGTGCCAGGGGAATTGGCCAGACTTCTACAACAAGAGGAAAGAGCAATTCAGCCTCATGAAGAGCAGTTGGATACAATCAACTTGGGAACTGAGGATGACAAAAAGGAAATCAAGATAGGTGCCAATCTAGAGCCGAGTGTCAAAGAGCGCCTAACCCAGCTACTACATGATTATGTTGAGATCTTCTCCTGGTCATACGAAGACATGCTGGGACTCGATACAGACATTGTGGTACACCGTCTCCCTACAAGAGAAGACTGTCCACCAGTGAAACAAAAGGTCCGCCGAATGAGACCTGACATGTCTGAAAAGATCAAAGCAGAAGTTATAAAGCAGTTCATTGCTGGATTTCTGGCTGTTACTTCCTATCCATAATGGGTTGCTAACATTGTGCCCGTGCCTAAGAAGGACGACAAAGTCAGAATGTGCGTGGATTATAGAGACTTAAACAGGGCCAGCCCTAAAGATGACTTTCCACTTCCGCACTGACATCTTGGTCGACAATACAGCTCAGCACAAAGTATTTTCTTTCATGGACGGATTCTCAGGCTATAACCAGATCAAAATGGCACCTGAGGACATGGAGAAAACTACTTTTGTTACACAATGGGGTACGTTCTGCTACAAAGTGATGCCATTCAGACTGAAGAATGCCGGGGCAACCTTTCAACGCGCCATGGTAGCTTTGTTTCATGATATGATACATCATGAGATAGAGGTCTACGTAGATGACATGATAGCCCGATCACAAACTGAAGAAGAACTCCTTGATCACTTGCGAAAGCTGTTTGTCAGGTTGAAGGAGTACAGGCTCAGACTGAATCCAAACAAGTGTACATTCGGAGTCTGGTCCAGTAAACTCTTAGGTTTCATTGTCAGCAACAAAGGCATCGAGGTTGATCTTGCCAAAGTCAAAGCTATACAAGAAATGCCTGCTCCTCGCACTGAGAAGGAGGTGAGAGGTTTCTTGGGACGCCTAAACTACATTGCTAGGTTCATCTCTCACCTAACATCTACCTGTGAACCAATCTTCAAGCTGTTGAAGAAAGATCAGGTAGTTAAATGGAATGATGACTGTCAATTTGCTTTCGATAAAATCAAGGAGTATTTGCTAGAACCTCCTATCTTGATGCCACCCGTCGAAGGAAGACCGCTAATCATGTATCTGACCGTCCTAGAGAATTCAATGGGGTGCGTACTGGGCCAACATGACGAGTCTGGCTGAAAAGAGCATGCCATTTATTACCTTAGCAAAAAGTTTACCGACTGTGAGACCCGATACTCACTGCTCGAGAAAACTTGCTATGCTTTGGTATGGTCTGCTCACCGGCTAAGGCAGTATATGTTGACTCATACCACTTTGCTGATGTCTAAGATGGATCTGATCAAATACATCTTTGAGAAGCCTGCTTTGTCCGGAAGAATAGCTAGATGGAAGATGATCTTAACGGAATACGATATACAGTACACGACCCAAAAAGCTATAAAGGGGAGTGTGCTAGCTGACCATCTGGCTCATCAAGTCGTCGAAGATTACCAATCCATGAGGTTTGACTTCCCTGAGGAAGACATCATGACATTGGACAACATTGAAGGTTTCAGACCATATGACGGACCTGAACAAGGATCCCGATAGACCCTGTACTTTGATGGGGCCTCCAATGCACTTGGAAAAGGTATTGGCGCGGTACTCATCTCCCCAGAAGGTTTCCATACACCTTTCACTGCTAGACTTTGCTTCAACTGTACGAACAACATGGCAGAGTATGAAGCTTGCATATTTGTACTCAAGGCCGCCATAGACTTGGGAATCAAATCCTTAGATGTGTTTGGGGACTCAGCTTTGGTCATCAGTCAGATCAAAGGAGAGTGGGATACTAAACATCCAAACCTCATCCCTTACAAATAACATGTCTTGACATTGTTACCAAATTTTGAGCAGATTACCTTCGAGCACTTCCCGCGAGAAGAAAATCAGCTGGCAGATGCTCTAGCTACAATGTCATCCATGTTTAAACTTAACTGGGATAATGAGGCTCCCCAAATCACCATTGAACGGATGGTCGAACCTGCACATTGTCACGAGATTAATACCGAGGAAGTAGTGGACCAGCCGTGGTTTCATGAAGTCAAAAGGTATCTCGAGGCTCAGGAATACCCTGAAGGAGCTTAAGTCAATGACAAAAATTTCTTAAGGAGATTCTCAACAAAGTTCTTCCTAAGTAATGGTATCCTATACAAGCGCAATCATGATTCTGTTCTGCTGCGTTGTGTGGACAAAGTTGAAGCTGAAAAGATCATGGCTGAATTGCATGAAGGTACCTTAGGCACTCACTCTAGCGGGCATACGATGGCTAAGAAGATTCTACGGGCAGGCTATTACTGGTTTACCATGGAAGCTGACTGTTATCAACACTCCCGCACTTGTCACAAATGTCAAATCTATGCAGACAAGGTACACGTGCCTCCAGTTCCTCTAAATGTCTTAATGGCTCCTTGGCCGTTCGCTATATGGGGAATCAAATTGATTGGAGAGATCAAGCCTACAGCATCCAATAGACAACATTTCATTCTGGTGGCCATTGACTACTTCACCAAGTGGGTCGAAGCAGCTTCCTTCGCATCCGTTACTAAGAATGTGGTTGCCTGCTTCATCAAGCAGAACCTTATTTGCCGGTATGGTATCCCTGAAAGGATCATCACTGGTAACGGTACAAACCTTAACAATACTATGATCACCGCCCTGTGCGAGCAGTTCAAAATTCAACATCACAATTCATCTCCCTATCGGCCAAAGATGAATGATGCTGTTGAAGCTGCGAACAAAAATATCAAGAAGATCATACAAAAGATGACAGTCACCTATAAGGACTGGCACAAGATGTTACCATTTGCTCTTCACGGGTACCGTACCACGGCACGCACATCAATTGGGGCAACACCCTACTCCTTGGTATATGGCATGGAGGCTGTTTTACCTATCGAGGTTCAGATTCCCTCCATGAGAATCATGAAGGATGTTGGTTTGAGTGAAGACGATTGGATTCAGACTTGGCTTGATCAACTTAACTTGATTGATGAAAAATGACTTACTACTGTTTTCCATAGTCAGACGTATCAAAAACGGATGATCAAGGCTTTCAACAAGAAAGTCAGACGCCAGACATATCAAGTCGGGGATTTTGTAATCAAGCGCATCATCTTGCCACAGAGTGATCCCAGGGGAAAATGGACTCCTACCTATGAAGGACCATTTGTAATCAAAAACATCTTTTCTGGTGGGGCATTGATTTTAACCACCATGGACGGCGACGACCTGCCGCACCCTGCAAACGCAGACATAGTCAAAAGATACTACGCATAAATGACCCGCTAGGTTGACACACCTAGGCAAAAAAAAGGGCATCCCGGTGAATCGAAAACCTGAAAGGGCGGTTCAGGAAAAAATTAGGGATAAACACAAAAAAATCTGTACACCTGGTAAGTTGAAAACCCGAAAGGGCGACTTGGGAAAAAAGGGTTTCCCGGTGGACTGAAAACCCGAAAGGGAGGTCCAGGCAAAAGTTAGGGAATTAAAGCGTATGACTATGTCTCGTCGGATCACTTTAAGGACAATCTCTTCACTGACAAACCTGGAACTTCTGATCAATCCAATCATCTTCGGACAAAGCAACGGATGTACAAGATATTCGGAGTTACGAAGGCTATAGCGGAATGGGAACCCCATGGGATTTTTACACACATAGCTATCTTTCTTTGTATAAAATTTTTCTTACTTTTATGACACCATCCTCTTACTAGGATGACTGTCTCCTTTGTACAAAACAATTATTCAAAGTAAATACAAAGATATCTCTTTCAAAGTAAATAAAACTATTTGCCTTTTTCTTTTATAGTTATGTTTTTAATCGCAAAAACGTCCAATGATTCATTAATAAACATATGCATTTGAAAATAATTACTGTTTACAAAATAAACAGGATGGAAAAGAACAATTACTGACAGACTGAAAGGATAGGAAAATGTCTTTAGGCTATTCCATGAACATTCCCTGCAGTACACCATCTGGATCCCTAGTAGAGCCAAAACCTTGAAATACATATCCCCAACGGAGCTAAATTTCAAACCCTTAATTCCCATCAGAGTAGAACTTCAAACTCCCAATCCCCAACAAAGCAAAAAATTTGGGTTACAGATCCCCAACAGAGCTGAAACCTTCATCCCCAGTCGAGTCAAGACTTCTAATCCCCAGCAGAAACCATCTAATTTTCCCGGCAAGTTATCTTGAAGCCTGGAAATCAACCAGATAACAGTTAAATTTTATCTTATCCCCAACCTAGGATAACTTCCCAGTAGAGTAGCAGACAGCCGAAAACTCCTGAACTTACTCCCAGCAGTAAACTCTTCCCCACAGAGTCTTCATTACTCCCCAGCAGTGAAGTCACTGGAGTTTTCATTTGCTCCTCAACAGAATAAAGATTCTCATTCTTATTTCCCCGCAGAGATCATCAAGGTTTCCTCTATTCCCCAGCCGAGTAAGGATTCCCATTGTGTAACCCCCAGTAGAAGTCATGAAATTCTCTGGATTTCCCAAGTAGATTTCTCAAGCAGTTTGGCATTACTCTCACAACAGATTTTGTCAATACTCCAACTTCAAGACGTGAAGGATCCTTATATCCCCACAGAAGTTGTCAAGGATTTTTTAATCTCCAACAGTCGCCCATGATTTTCTTATCCTCAACAGTCAAGGATTTATTTTCCCCAGCAATAGTCAAGGGTTTCATTATTCTCAGCAGTCAGGGATTTATTTTCCCCGACAGCAGTCATGGGTTTTATTATCCCCAACCTTCAAGGATACCATTTCCCTAAGCAATACATCAAATCAGCTTACACGTGCATACATTATATCCATATATCATAAACATTGATAAAACACATATATTGCATCATGCATTTCATGCAACATAACCTTGTGTTTCAGCTAACATTTTACCCTTTTCAGGATAAGTTTAACAACTACAATTTAACGGTATAAAATCATGATACAGTACAGATACACTCTAGACAAGGAAGTCATTCTGTTGCTCATTCAGATTCAGATGTCAAATACAGTTCAGATACGCTCCAGATACGGATGCCATCCTGATACTTATTCAGATTTCAACTATCAAATACAAATTAAATACGCTCCAGACACGGAAGCCATTCTATTTCTCATTCAGATTCAACTATCAATTTCAAGTTCAGATACACTCCAGACACGGAAGTCATTCTGTCACTCAATTCCAGATACAGTCCAGATACGCTCCCGACACGGTTGCCATTTTGTCCCTTATTCTGATTTTCCCCAGCTTAGAGATGCTCCAGACACAGATGATATTCTGTCGCTTATTCAGATTTCAGATTCAGATACAATACGTATACACTCCAAACACGGAAGTCATTCTGTTATTCATTCAGATTCAAATACAGATACAACTCGGATACGCCCCAGACACGGACGCCATTCCATTGCTCATTTAGATTCAGTCTCCAGATATAGTTCAGACACGTTCCAGATATGGACACCATTCTGATGCTCATTCTTTTGACTTACAATTCAACAAACATTCTTGGATGGCATATTTAAGCATATCTCCGACAAGATTCTATCATCTCCAAATGGCATCTTTAAGCCCATTTTCTCAACTACACTTTGACGAGTGCAAATTTACGGGCACTCTAGTGTCCAATCATCTTTTACCTTCGAGTCACGAACGGAAAAATTCGCCAATCTAACTCTTCAGGTTCAAGAAGATTGAACAGGGGCAGCTGTTGTACCCCAAAATTTTTCCTCTCATATTATCAAGATTTTCCTCACCAGACTGCTTGGACTCCAGACAAGATTAGGGTTTGCTCAGCTCAAGACCTCATCTTGCACTGCTAGCCTGAAATTAGGGTTTGAGTTTGCACAAGGATTTTTGGACCATCAATGCTTAATGTGACTTTCATACACCATCTTGGACCCCTAAGATTTCCCATACCAAGTTTCAAGCCTTGAATCACATTTTTGCCCAGTCAATTGGACAATTGACCTAAAAATCAGCTGTATTGGGGAAAAAGTCAACCATGGCCAATTTACAGTCAAACTTCATAATTTTTGATCCACAACAACATTTTAGTCTCCTATGAACTATTTGATCAAGTTTGGACCACAACTTCTCAAGAAATTTGATCAGATCATCAAAAGGGCAAAATGGTCAAAATTAGGGTTTTTGACTGAGAAAGGGCAATTTCTGATTTTTGACCTAGCCAATGACCAATTAGATTTAAGAATGACTTTTAGGACTCAATGGAATCATCTTGACCTAATCAGATAGTTCAAAAGATCTCAAATGCATAGGATTGACAGATGAATTTTGCAGTCAACTGATCAAAATCAACTATACACTGAAAAGTCAAACTTTGACTTTTTGGTCAAAATCAAGTGCCAAGGGTCATAATTCATCAAGATATGTCAAAATATGAAACTTGTTGATAAAGAAAACCAATTTTGCAAATTAGGGTTTCAATTTGAAAAATTTTCATAACTTAAAATTTTCTAAGTTATGAAAATTTCTTATTTTTTCCCAACTTTCCACAACTTTTTCACCATGATGCAATTGGATTCAAAGAAAACTTCCAATATGAAAGTTGTATTCCTCCATGAAATCCACAATTTTGAATCACAAAGTTTTCCCAAAAGATGCTTGGATCTCAAGTTATGATTTTGTGAATAAGGGTCCATGAACTGTTTAACTTAGTGAAAATTTGCCCTAGTTTAGGCAGATTTTTGACCTAACTTCATGGCAACTTTTCACCTAGTTCCAAGAGGTATCTCAAGTTGAATTTCAAAGATGTATTTTATAGAATGTTACAAGATTTCCAAAATTTCCAAGAACTCTCCAAGATCATTTATGGTTAGGGAGAATCGAAGAAAGGAAAATGGCAATTTATCACTTTTGTTCAAGGCATTTTCACAATGGTTCAAGTTGCAAATCTGTCCTAGCATGCTTGTACTTGGCATTACAGGTCCTAATCCTTTCTACACTCCATAATTGAATGCTAATTCAGTGGACAATGGCTTTATTTTGATCTTTGGAGCATTGTACAATGAATTAATCCATTTATGGCATAAAGTTCATAATACTACTTTCATAAAGCTAGCTTTTTACAACTTTGCAAATCTTGAGCCACGGACCTGATCTTTTATTGCAAACAAGATCCACAAACATCGGGCAAAGTACACCAACCCTATGCATCTAACAAGCAAGCCTGTACAGGCCTTTGGCATTGGTCATGCCAACTTTCTTCAAAAAGCAAGCAAACTTGCAAAAGTCAATACAACTTGTGTATCTGTTAAAGGCAAGACTTTGTAGCACTAATGGACTTTAGAACCTTGTAACAAGCTAGTACACGAATCCATAGCATCCAAAACACTCCAAAACACAAAAAACCCAAGTTCCTGCCCAAATAGGGCATCTTCTGCAGAACCTTTGTCAAAACAATATTGGTTCGTGCGTTTTGCTTTGAAACACTTCAAACACATTCCATACATCCTACCTAAGCTGTCCAGGCCCTTGTCTTGCAACTGTGTGCCCTGTTTCACACTTCACCATTTTCATTTTGAAGGTTTGCAGGTTGACTTCTATAGGGAGATTCAAGCATCTACAAGGCAAGCTAAGCATTGGAAAAGCTTGAGGGAACTCCAAGGAATCTCACACGACCTTCAGGCCTCACTCAAAGTTCCCACATTGCCATATCCAAACTCAACTGAACAAGGTATTTCTCAAGTTTCTATCTCCTTATTTAGGCATCCTTAAGCTTAGATTTGTGAAGCAAAAATGTAGTCCTTAACATGCTTAAGCTGTACATATGCATAGTTTCTATTTATATTAACTGAGCTAAGAGTATTTGGTTATTGAACATGCTGAAAAAATTAGGTCATAAATTAGGGCCATTAAAATTCTCCCTGATCTTTGAGAGTTAGGTCATGAACTTTATATCATTGGAATCGTGAGACCATAAGCTACATTTTTTGTGTTATGAGTTTTTGATTTCATGCAAGCATGAGCAAGTTCCAGATTTGAAGGCAGAACGCGCGTAAACTGTTTGGCTGAAGGACATGGACGAAGCTAGCTTGGGCTTGGGCTTGCTGTCTCTACTTTTTGCACCCTCCATATTACTTTTGCACCCCCTGACTTATTATTTTATATTTTTGTATTTTCTTGCATATTTTTATTTTTTGTGCTTGCATTCATTTTTTCTAATGATAAAAAATACCCAAAAATATTTTCTTAATTTTTGGCATTTTATTTTATTTTTATCTTATTTTTTTGCATAAAATATTGATTAGTTTAAATAGAATAGGAATTATTTTCTTAAAATAAATTGTAAATACCTTAAAATATTATACATTTTTACTTTTACTATTTAACACATAAAATATTATTTTTACATATATTTGTAATTTTTACTATTTGTAATTAATTTCATTTATTTTTTTTTGTACATAAATGAA
Organism: Vicia faba; assembly: GCA_948472305.1. Classification (NCBI taxonomy): domain Eukaryota; kingdom Viridiplantae; phylum Streptophyta; class Magnoliopsida; order Fabales; family Fabaceae; genus Vicia; species Vicia faba. Next base: position 1,313,707,335 of record OX451740.1, on the reverse strand, counting down.
TAAAATGAATGATATAAAACATATTTTATTTTAAAACAAAATTAGGGTTTCCCCTTTCAAAAATAATAATATTATTTTTTCTTATTTTTAGAACTTAAATAATTTTTTTTCTCATACATAAAACAATTAAAAAAACATTTTTTTGCATATTTACATTTTATTGCATATTTAAGTAATTGTTTATTTATTTATTGTACACAAATTCAATTGGGTTGTAATAGTAAATTAGGGTTTTATTTTGAGCAATATCCCCCATTCAAAACTTGTATTCCCCCTCCCATAATATTGTTGTAATAGCTTAGATTTACTTTACGAAATTTATCGCATTATATGCATGTTTAGTAAAACTAGGGTTTTGTATGATAAGACAAAAATCAAACAAATAGCAAGACCTAATACAAGACAAACAAGATGCATGAAAAATTACAACACATTGCACACAAGCACCTCTAGGGTTTCACCCACTTGGTTGCCTTAAAAAACATGGCCATGGTATGCATGCTAGGTATCTTGGCAAAACAAAACAAAACAAAACAAAAAATCATAGTCCCTCGATGATGCTATCTTGGTTGCCTAAACAAAGAATATCTTAGTCCCTCAAAACTTGCTAAGATACTTGGCAATATTGTTATCATGGTCATACGATGACCCACGCCCGTCCCGTTTAACATCTAAAGATAGGGTTATCTACCAAAACAATGGTAGGTTAACAATGTCAAAGGAATAAAAATGTACAAGAAAGACTTTTGAGTAGGTAGATAGCTTCTAGTTACTTGATCATTTGCAAACAATCCTTGCTATTTTCAAAACAAACACACACACATTTCAAAACACTTTCCAAATAACTTTCAAAACATTGAAACATTTTTCAAAAGACAAACATCTTTGTATACATTCTTACAAACAAGAATCATTACAAAGATCGCCTAAACAAAGGCCCCTTTTCAAAATACTTTCAAAACCACATAAAACACAATTTCAAACAATTGTAAAGCAAAAGCAAGTGATCTAAAACAAGCAACTAAGAGCCCATGGAAAACCATGGATGAAAAGGGTGCTAGCACCTTCCCTTTTCATAATCTACCCCCCGAATTCAAGAAAACATCTCAAAGGTCTTTCCTGTGCTTTTTTTTACCTTTCCTTTTGGATAAAAGAAAAGTCGATGGCGACTCTTGCTAAACCGCAACATTTGCAAACACAAACGAAAAACCTCAAGTCAGTTCTCCCACCGCATCACACCTATGAAGGAGACTTAAGAATAAAAAAATGGGGGCATCCTGCTGGCTGTAATCTCAAAACAAAAACAGTCAGGCAAGAATCATAAATCGAAACAAGAGAGTGTTACAAATCCTCAACAACAGAAAAATGTTGCAAAATTGACTGCCCTCTCAAATAAACTTTCGGTGACCAAACCATCACCTAAAAAAAGCATTCCAAACTCAATTGGAATCCAATCACACAATTAACTGAGTATAGGACTGAAGAAAATCATGAAGAACGGTTCGGGTACAAATAAAATTTGAGCCGTATCCTTTGTTTCTTAAACCGTGAACCAGGTCATGCTACAACCCTTTAAAAGTCCTAATTAAAGCATGGGTTAGTTCGAAAGCATACTATTACAAAAGTTATCCCGACTCCTGTAAGGCTTACTGTAAATCCTGAGTTGAATTCATATTTTTTTACAAAATTATTTGATTTGCTAAAAGTGCATTTTCAAAAACTTCAAGCCAAACATAAACTTTTCATTGTTTCAATACCACTGTTTGCATATGGCCAATTGGCCGAAAACAGAGAAATTCGCACGACGAATATCCAATGAACGAAAATTCTCTCAAGAAATAAAATCACTTCAAATGGGAAGACACTTCCAATTACAAATCTCCCATAATCAAGGGGGCATGACATGTGTAATTGTTTGTTGGCAACAATTTTGGTAAAATAATGACTTGTTAATATTTTACTAAATGTATTAACATTTGGAGCAAAACTATTTTGAATGATGTCAAAGCAAATGTCTTGACATCTTCCTACTGAACTGATCTCAGCCAAAATCAGTTAAGTATTTTGTTTCCTGATTTCCAGCATTCTATAATTCAGGATTTGTGATCTATAGGCTGCGAAAAATATGGAGGAATATTTTTCAAATTGCATAATTTTATCTTGGCTTATTTTTATGGAAATATTCAAAATATTTGAATATTTTCTTCAAGCCCAAGTCCAAAGCTACGCATATATAAGGACTTGCTTCCTAATTCAAAGACAAGTAATTTTTGAATAATAATACTTTATTTCTAATTAGATCTTAGGCTTTTTATTTGTAATACACTCTAAGTATTAGTTTAAGTACTTGAGTTATTATTTGGGTTGTTAATTATGTATCATTCATAAGCTTTTAAGCATTGAATGATTGAAGTGTTTCAAACTTATTAATTCTGTTAAGTTCTTCACTGTAAGTGATTGAAGGGATTTGAGGATGGCCTCATACCTAGGTGAGTCTTAGGTAGAAGTTTAGCTTGGGTAGTGATTAAGTGATTAGATCGTAAACTGGTTGTTTACTGAGGGTCTATGAATTGATACTATTTAGTGAACTTGTCCCTGGCTTGGTAGCCCCTAGAGTAGGTGTTTTTGTACACTGAACTGAGTGAACAATCTCTTGTGTTTTTACAGCTTTTGATTTTACTGCACCTTACTTGCAAACAGATATTTGTGTCGTGACATCTCTTTCGATATTACATATCCGATACCAGAATTTCAATTGGTATCAGAGCAGGCATCCTGCTCTTTATCTAGGTGAGATCCAGGGAAGATACTTTCTGGTGCTATGGACAAGGAAAGAGGATTTATGAACAAACCACCCATTCTGGATGGAAGCAATTATGACTACTGGAAACCACATATGGTTGCCTTTCTAAAGTCCTTAGGCAGCAGAGCTTGGAAATCTATTTTAAGAGGATGGAAACACCCTGTCAAATTAGGAGAAAATGGAGAACCTACTTCTGAATGGAAACCAGAAGAAGATTGGTCTAAGGAAGAAGATGAAATTGCTCTTGGAAATTCTAAAGCCTTGAATTCTATATTCAATGGAATTGACAAGAATATTTTCAGATTGGTGAATACTTATGAATTTGCTAAGGATGCATGGGAAATTATTCAATCTACTCATAAAGGCACGTCCAAAGTTAAGATGTTAATACTTCAACTGCTCACCACAAAATTTGAGAATTTAAGGATGCAAGATGATGAAAGTATAAATGACTTCCATATGAACATCCTTGATATTTCTAATGCCTCCAGTGCTTTAGGAGAGAAAATACCTGAAGACAAATTGGTGAAAAAGATGCTCAGGTCTCTTCCCAAGAGATTTGATATGAAGGTAACTGCTATAGAAGAAGCCCAAGACATTGACAAAATGAAAGTGGATGAACTTGTTGGATCCTTTCTAACATTTAAATTGAGCATAAATGAAAGATCTGAGAAGAAAAATAAAAGCATAGCCTTTGTATCTAATACTAAAAATGAAGAAGATGATTGTGATCTGGATATAGATGGAGGAATATCAAATTCCCTAGCTATGCTTGGAAGACAATCTAATAAAGTGATAAAAAGAATGGATAGGAACCAAAGGTCAAATGTCAAGAACATCCCATCTAACATGGGAAGAAAAAAGGATGAAGAAAAAAATTCTCAAGGAAAGGGAATACAATGTCATGAATGTGAAGGCTTTGGTCACATTAGAGCGGAATGTCCAACATATCTAAAGAAACAGAAGAAGAATCTATCTGTTACTTGGTCTGAAGAGGACTCAGAGAGTGATCTTGAAGAATCTGCCAAATATGTGAAAGCATTGACAGGGAAATATGTATCTGATGAAGAGTCTAGTGATGGGGAACTAACCTTTGATGAGTTAGCTGCTACATACAAAGAATTATGTCTCATAAGTGCAGAAGTATGTCTTGAAAGGGAGAAACAAAAAGCCCTTATAACTCAGTTGAAGGAGGAAAGGGAAGAGCATCTTAAAACTATTTCTGATCTTGAAAGTGAAGTGTCCTCTCTAAATTCAAATCTTGATAGAATGATCAAATCTCTCAAGATGCTGAACAATGGGTCTGACACATTAGATGAAATTCTCCAAGAAGGAAGAGTGACAGGAGATTAGAGTGGTTTAGGTTTCCATGAGAAAAAGGAATCTAAATCAGAAGAGACTTCATCTGTTTCTACTCATGCCAAGCCTAAACCAAAGATGTCGAATCAAATGTCTCAACATCATAGTAAGAAAGGACATCACGACAGACATCATATAAAGAATGAACATCATGGCAAACAACCTGCGTTTTCACACATGCCAAGGCTAAACCAAAGATGTTGAATCAGATGTCTCAACATGTGGGAAAACATCATGTGAAGAAAGGACATCATGGGAAGAAAAATCTTAATCACATTAGAGAGAATCCCCAACCCTGGAAATGTCATCACTGTGGAAGGCTTGGACATATAAGGCCCTTCTGTTTCAAGCTGTATGGGTATCCTAAAAATTCTCCCCCTTACAAAAATGATAAGATTCTCCAAAACAACAAAAAAAAGAAACAGTGGGTTCCCAAGTCCAATGTTAGAAGTCTCATTTCTCACACCTCTCTCAGAGTATCAACCAAAGATGACTGGTACTTTGACAGTGGCTGTTCTAAATACATGACAGGTGTCAAGAATCTATTGGTGGATGTCAAATCTCATTCCACCGGTTATGTAACTTTTAGTGATGGAGAAAAAGGAGAAATCAAAGGTGTTGGCAAGATTGACAGTTTAGGAGTTCCTAAGCTTGATAATGTGTTACTTGTAAAAGGGTTAACAACTAACTTGATAAGTATAAGCCAACTATGTGATCAAGGATTCAAATTTAACTTCTTCAAAGAAGAATGTCTTGTGTGCAATGAAAAAAATGAAGTTGTCATGAAAGGAATCAGATCTAAAGACAACTTTTATCTATGGGTTCCTCAAGAGTTAAACCTCTCTTCAACATATGTTTCAGCCAAAGAGAATGAGGTTAAACTATGGAATCAAAAATTGGGGAACTTGCATCTGAAAGGTACGAAGAGAATTATATCTGAAGAAGAAGTGAGAGGGATTGTTGTACCCCAAAATTTGCCCTCCCATATTTCTCAAAACATTTCAAGAAAGATCCTCAAGTTGCTCAAGGAAATCCAAGGGTTGACCAGACAAGCTCTCTCCTAAGGCAGTATACCTAAAATTAGGGTTTCATGTTGCATCAAGATACTTGAGTCCAAGGGATCCCAAATTCTCACCAATGTCCTAATATGTTCTCAAGATCATCCATGTCAAGTTTCAAGCCCTACAGAGAAAGTTTGCTCAGCCAATTCCTCAAAGGCCTGAAAATCGACTATGCTATGGCAAAAGTCAATTGTGACCCCCATACAGTCAAACTACATGATTTTTGGTCAACATCCTCATTTTGAAGTATATTTGATAATTTGATCAAGGGTTGATCATGATTAATCAAGGATTGCTCATAATTCATCAAGAACCAAAAGTTGCTAAATTAGGGTTTTGCAGGAAAAGTCAACTCAACTTTGACCAAGCATAACTTTCTCATACTTTATGAGAAATGACCCATCCAAAGTTAATTTTGAAGAGGATTCCATGCCCTAGAATCCATCTTCATCTCCCAAGTTCAAAATATTCACTCAGAAGAAGTTATGAATTTGGGTATTATAGGTCATTTTGAAAAGTCAACAAAAACACCTTTATTGTCAAAGCTTCATACATGAGCATGGAACACCAACTTGAGATGGGACCAAAAGGGTTGCTTAGAGGACATCTCAAGATTTATAAAAATTCCAAGAACACCTTTAAAGAGTCAGAATTGAGGAAGTTATGCATTGGTGAAGTTGACCCTTTTTGCAAAATTGTCAAAAGTCAACTATGCCTAAAATTGCAAATTTTCCTTAATGGGCCCAATCTTTTGCACTTGTTTTGAGTTGGCACCATGGTCCACGAACCATAGCCTTTTCCACTTGTCATTATCTTGTTTTTATTATTTATTTTGATTTTTATTTAAATCAAATCAATTTAAATCAAAACAAATCATAGAAAATCCAAAATATTGAAATCTCAAGATTTGATACATGTTTCAGGTCTTAAATTCCAGCTAGCATGAGATTGAATTCGTGTAAAGGCTTGGTGTGCACAAAAAGATTGAGTTTGCTCTATTTTTAGCAAGATTTTCAAGTGTATCAAATCAAAATCAAAAGCATTGATGGAGGAAGATTGTGATCATATTGGCAACCATAATTCATTCCTCAGTACATAAGGATCATTGGCAGACCTAAAGCAAGGCTAGAGAGAGGCGTGAGAACCAGAACCAAACTTGAAAAAAACAAGAAAAAGTTTTGAATCGAATTCCTAGTTGCAAGCAATTACAGGCCTTCCTGACCATCCCAATCACTTCCTGGGAGTGTAGACAAGCAAAACCAACCAAGAACAAGCATTTCCAAGCCCTGAAACCCACTGTAAGTCAGCCACGACTTTGATATATTTTGGAATTCAAATTTCATAATCCTGGCATCTATAGCATGAAATGATCATATATTCTTGATCCTTAGAACATTTGCAAGCTTTCTGTAATATTTAATTGCATTTTTATGGACTAAATCAAGAATTGCCATGGTTAGGGTTTGTGGTTTCGTTTTAGGTTTTTTGTGTGCAGGAAAAATTAGCCCCCATAAAGGGTACCATAATGTTCAGGATGACAAGACAGTTCGATCCATGGCATTAGATGTCATTTATATTGCTCATGGAGGATTTTGGAGCGAGCTCAGTTTGCAGTGACGGACAAACGTCCGTAGGTAAAAGTGTTTCACTTTTAGCAACGAACCAAGGACAGGGATAATGGCGTGGCATCACCTCACTCGTCCGTTTGAAAATTCACACGCATATTTCCTTATCTCGCTTGATTATTATATAATAATTATTATTTATGTTATATACAACAAAAACAGCTAGCGCGGTTGGTTACAGGGTGAAGGCAAAAGGCATCAGGACCTGGGTTCGAATCCCAGGTCCTCCCATTCTTCATATTATTTTCTTTCAGGTAATCTCATGCGTATACAAGCCAAAGGACCATCATGCATCCTTATCATCCAGCCTGCCAGATGGCCAGATGGCCAGATCCAAGGGCCATTAATGAAGGAGCACCAAAGGCATGGTTAAAGCAAATGCATGGGATCTCAGAAGGTCAACGTGGACCTTTGTTTCTTGGGCCCAAATTGTTGTTTACACCCCCAAATTACTCAGGCCCAATAACTCTTTCTCTTTTCTTTTTACATTTTGTTTTATTTAATTTATTTATTTTATTTACTAACACAAAATTAATTTTTCTTTTATAAAAAAATCACATAAAAATATTTTTCACCCAATTAGACTTAGGTTTTTTTAATCAATAAATTAATTAATTAAATTAGATTTTAATTTTAGGTAACTTTAATTTCTTTTTGTAAATAAATTAAAATTAATTAGAACAATTAGGGTTTTATTTCTAACTTAATTATATTTTATTTTTCTTAAAATAACCAAAAACACAAAAATAGGCCATTTAATTATTTTCTTTAATTAACTAATTAATTGTGTACTTAATTTTAAAACCTAATTCTTTTTCTTAAAAATATTTAAAAATAAACAAAAACAATTTTTTCTTTTAATTAGGTTAGAGGGGTCAAAACCCTAGTTCTCTCCCGATCTTAATTTCCTCGCGCGCGCTTTATCATTTATTTTATCCATATTAATGTAATTGCTCACAAGTTGTAATAGTTTAATTAGGACTTTTACTTTCATTTATCGCTTTATTGTTTAAGGGTTTGTTTTTTTCTATGTAAATACCCGAAGCCTTGTAATAGCTTAGTTTAAATTCTGCATTTTTATTTCCGCAAACTATTAATTGTTAGATGTATGATTAGGGTTGCATGACAAGAATGCATGATTAACTTTAAAACAGTTAGCAAACCCTAAATGTGCAAAGATAATAAACTTGAAACTGAATCACTCGCACACGCGCACTCCTAGGGTACACTCCCACTTGGTTGCCTTTGGTAAACGGTCATTAAGTATAGGATATTTTAGTGGTCGCTCTCTTGTCTAAACAAAGATCAAAGTCTCGTTCAGAAAAGTTGCCTCGGAATGGTTGCCTCGGATATTGTTGCCTCGAATAATTGATTTAAGACATTAGGGTTATTACTAAGACGTCCAAACATTGCTTTAGTGATCATACGTCCCTTTCGAATTGACCCTCAAAACTCCAACGACGGTGCTACCTACTCACTAATAGTAGGATAACGCTGTCTAAAGGAAACAAACATAGAACGATTCTTTTTTTCGAGTAGGTAGATTAGTTCTTAAGTACTTGCTCAATCCAAACAAACTTTTACACACTTACACTCCTCTTTTAAATAAAGCTTTCAAAAACACTTCGTAACACTCTTGAAGACAGAAGCAAGAGTTAAATCAAAGTAAAAAAACTTTTCAAATCAGACAAACACACAAAGAAGCAATTTTGAAAATTTTGAGCAAGTACCTAAGAGCCCGTAGATAACTACGGATAGAAAGGGTGCTAATACCTTCCTTTTCTATAATCTACCCCCCGTACTCAGAAAATCTCGAAAAAAGGAATTTTTCTGTGCATTTTTCCTTTCCTGTTGGATAAAATAAAAGTTGGTGGCGACTCTTGCTTACCGCGACATTTTGCAAACACAAACGCAAAACGCAAACCAGCAATTCCTAAAAAATAGTCCCGGTTCTGGCCACTGTATCACAGGGATTCCTAAGCTCAAGATATAAGAAGGAAGGGTATGTGGTGACTGTAAAATTGGAAAGCAGACTAAGATGTCACATCAGAAGATTCAACATCTTACTACATCAAAAATATTGGAACTTCTTCACACGGACTTGATGGGACCTATGCAGGTTGAAAGTCTTGGTGGTAAGAAGTATGCCTATGTTGTTGTAGATGACTTTTCTAGAGACATATGGATAAGCTTTATTAGAGAAAAATCAGAAACTTTTGAAGTGTTCAAAGATCTTTTCCAAAGACTTCAAAGGGAAAAGGAAAGTCATGTCATAAGAATCAGGAGTGATCATGGAAAAGAATTTGAGAACAATAAATTTATTGAGTTTTTCTCCTCTGAAGGAATCAACCATGAATTATCTTCTCCCACTACTCTTCAACATAATGGGATTGTAGAGCGCAAGAATAAAACTCTCCAAGAATCTTCCAGAGCCATGATTCATGCTAAGAAACTACCCTACCACTTTTGGGCTGAAGCTATGAACACTGCATGCTATATTCATAACAGAGTCACTCTAAGGAAAGGCACTTCATCCACTTTATATGAAATATGGAAGGGAAGAAAACCAACTGTAAAATACTTTCATGTTTTTGGAAGTAAATGTTACATCTTATCTGATTGTGAACAAAGGAGGAAGATGGATCCTAAGAGTGATGAAGGAATATTCATGTGATACTCTACAAACAACAGAGCATACAAAGTGTTTAACTCCAGAACCAAAGTAATGATGGAGTCAATAAATGTTACTATTGATGATAGAGGATGAAATGTCTCAGAAGATGTCTCAGAAGATGTTGGAACATCTTTGCACGATAGTCCAACTGAATCAAATGACACAAGTATTGATTCTAATCTTCCTCAAGAATATCCCCAACCTAGTTAGCTCAATAAATGACCTTCAACCAGAACTCAGAAAGATCATCCTAAGGAGCTCATCATAGGAGATCCAAACAAAGGAGTTACTACCAGATCAAGAGAAGGGATTTCAAACTCTAGCTTTGTATAAAAAATTGAGCCTAAGAACATCAAAGAGGCCCTAACTGATGAGTTCTGGATTAATGCCATGCAAGAGGATCTAAAACAATTCAGTAGGAATGAAGTTTGGGATCTGGTCCCAAGACGTGAAGGGATAAATATAATTGGCATTAAATGGGTATACAAGAATAAATCTAATGAAAAAGGGGTGGTCACTAGAAATAAGGCAAGGTTAGTTGCTCAAGGATACACTCAAATTGAATGAGTGGACTTTGATGAAATCTTTGCTCATGTGGTTAGAATTGAATCAATCAGACTACTGTTAGGAGTTGCATGCATTTTGAAATTTAAATTATTTCAAATGGATGTAAAAAGTGCCTTCTTGAATGGATACCTGAATGAAGAAGTTTTTGTTGAACAACCAAAAGGATTTGTTGATCCAAGTTTTCCTAAACATCTCTATAAATTGAAGAAATCTCTGTATGGATTAAAGCAAGCTCCAAGAGCTTAGTATGAGAGACCGACAGTATTCTTTGAGGAAAATGGATATAGGAAATATGGTATAGACAAGACTCTCTTTGTCAAAGAAGAAGGAGGGAAGATTATGATTGCTCAAATCTATGTTGATGATATTGTATTTGGTGGAATGTCAAATGAGATGGTTCAACATTTTGTCAAGCAGATGCAGTCTGAATTTGAGATGAGTCTTGTTGGTGAATTAACCTGTTTTCTTGGTCTGCAAGTTAAACAAATGGAAGACTCCATATTTTTATCTCAGAGCAAGTATGCCTGGAATATAGTAAAGAAGTTTGGGATGCAGAATGAAAGTCATAAAAGAACCCTTGCTCTAACACATATGAAGTTGACTAAAGATGAAAAAGGAGTAAGTGTAGATCAAAGTCTATACAGAAGCATGATAGGCAGTCTTCTATATCTCATAGCTAGTAGACCAGACATTTCTTTTACTGTAGGGGTATGTGCAAGATATCAAGTTGATCCCAAAGTTAGTCATTTAAACCATGTAAAGAGGATTCTTAAATATGTGAATGGGACAAGTGACTATGGTATGTTGTACTCTTATGGATCAAATTCTGCCTTAACTGGCTTTTGTGATGCTGATTGGGCAGGGAGTGCTGATGATAGAAAGAGTACATCAGGAGGATGCTTCTTTCTAGGAGATAACCTCATATCTTGGTTCAACAAGAAGCAAAATTATGTGTCTCTATCCACTACTGAGGCTGAGTATATTGTTGCAAGAAGAAATTGTTCTCAATTGGTATGGATGAAACAAATGTTAACAAAATACAATGTTAAACAAGATGTCATGACATTATTCTGTGACAATTTAAGCGCCATAAACATTTCAAAGAATACTATTCAACATATCAGGACCAAGCATATTGACATCCGTCATCACTTCATAAGAGAGCTTGTTGAAGAAAAGATTGTGGCCTTAGAACATGTAGCCACTGAATTGCAACTGGATGACATCGTCACAAAGGATTTGGATGCTAATCAATTTGAGAATTTAAGAGGAAAATTAGGGATATGTTTATATGAGGGTTTGTAGCAATTAAAAGTGTGTGGGAATATCATTAAAGTGATATTATATTGTTTGTGTTTCCAACAAATAAATTTTAGAAAACAATCATTACAAGACTGCCTAAAATTGTTTCCCACACGCTACTACATTTCTTCTCTCTATTTCCACAAACTCTTCATTCTCCTCAACAGAAGAAGGACTCTTGCCATTCCTCATCTCCTTGCCAGAAATTTTTCAAACATGTCTCAACATCACACATCGTCCTCCACAAAATCTGCCAAAGAGAATCTCTCCCTTGGCAGAGTGCTAGATGTTACTCCTCTATCAACGATTCCTCCACTTGAGAAAAAGGTCAAAAAACCTAGATCATCTCCAACTAAGAAATCTAAAGATGATAAAGGTAACTCCTCTTCTACTACTGACAATAGAACTGAAGAAGAAATTGTCAATGTTGATAGAAGCATCAGAAGGCTTGTGGATAGAGTTTTAAATGAAGGATTTGTTATGCCTGAGATTTCTACTCCCCTTGCTCGCATGTCTTCTCCTGCTGACAAAGGAAGTAATCCTAAAAATTATGCTGCTGAATCATCCAAGAAAGATGCTACTGATAGCAAACTTGAGAAGCTTGCTACCTCTTCCCTAAAAGAAGTGGAAGAAGATGTTGATCAAGATGTTGATCAAAATGTTGAAGAAAAATCTCCCTTTAAAGAAGACGCTGCTGCCTCTAAGGACAGAGAAGATCAAAATGCTGACAATGCAATCAATGTAGAAGAGCTCTCTAACAATAAGCTCATCACTAATGTTGTACCTGGTATTCTAAGAAGGCTAAAGTCCAGGAAAGTGAAAGATGCAAGTGTCACCCCTCCTCCCAAAACAGTCAAGAAGAAAATCATATATGGACCCCCAAAAGCAGGAAGTAAAGTGGTCCCTCCATCTAGCAAAAGAAAAGCTAGACCTTTTAACTCTACTGATGATGATGAGAATGTTGTAAAAAGGTCCAAGAGTAAGAAGAAATATTCCCTAGTTGAAGAGACAAACTCTGAGTATGATGTCGAGCAAGATATCCAGGACATGTCTCCTATCAAGAAATATTCAAGTAAGAAATTGTCTGTTAGGGTTCCTGATGGCCCACTTGACAACATATCCTTTCACTCTATTGGGAATGCTGGAAAGTAGAAGTGTGTGTATGAAAGAAGGATTTCTCTGGAGAGAGAACTAGGAGCTAGAGCTTTGGAATGTAAGGAAATTATGGAGCTGATCTCCTATGCTGGACCGATGAAAACAGTTACCAGGTTTGCCAATTGCTATGAAACTCTTGTTAAGGAGTTTATTGTTAATATTCCTATTAACTGTGCTGACCATAAGAGTAAGGATTATAGAAAGGTTTTTGTTAGAGGAAAGTGTGTAGAATTTTCTCTTGCCATTATAAACAAATTTCTAGATAGGTATGAAGATGTCTGTTGTGAGCTGGAAGTAACAGACAATCAAGTGTGTAAAGCCATTACAACTAATCAAGTAAGTGAGTGGCCAATGAAAAATAAGCTTCCTGTAAGAAAACTGAGTGTGAAATATGTTATTTTACATAGGATTGGAGCTACAAATTGGGTTCCCACAAATCACACTTCAACCATCTCCATTAGTTTAGGAAAGTTCATTTATGCTGTAGGAAACCAGAAACTTTTTGATTATGGAACTTATATCTTTGATCAGACCATCAAATATGCAAGAACTTGTGCCATTAAGATGCCAATTGCTTTTCCTTCTCTCCTCTGTGGAATTATCCTAAATCAGCATCCTGGAATCCTAAGTGGAAATGATGTTGTGTGCAAGAGGGAGTCTGCCTTGACCCTCCATTTTAAGCTCTTTTTAGGAAAACACGTCCCAGACATTGTTTTATAATCTGCTCCTGCTGAAAAGACCTCCATCAAGGATGATATGATCAATGAATTAAGGGAAGCTTGCAAGGAATTAGATGATGTGATAAGAGTGAGCTCATCAAGGAAGCTAATCTTTGAAAAGATGATCAAGGACCTGCAAAAGGATAGCAACCTTGATACTGCAGTGACCTCTGAAGGTGAAGACTCCAGTGAGAAAAGAAGTTCCGGTTCAACAAAGTTAACTGGTCAGGATGATAATTAGACTACTTTATGTTTATCTGAACACTTTGCCTCTTTTTTTGGCACTTGCATGTGCTTGACATTTGAATTTTATGGTTTGTACCCTAATACTGATATTCCTTTGAATGCATCCATTTATTTGGCATATTATGACTAAAAAGGGGGAGAGAAAGTGAGTGAGTGAGTGACTAACCTCTGACTGACCAAATACCATTGATTAAGGGGGAGCTCAATACTTGAGGGGGAGACTCATGTCTCATAAGATACTCATGTCTCAGAAGATGTTTTGACATCTTCATGTGCTAACAGCTAATTGATAACTAAATATATGTTTTGATTGCTTTGCTGCTGCCCTGTTAATGCTCTGATAATTATGCTGTTGTTATAATAATATGCTCTAATAATGTTTTAGCCAAAATTTGCCAAAGGGGGAGTTTGCAAGTATTTTTTGGCAGCAATTTTGGTAAAAAAATGTCTTGTTAATGTTTTGCTAAATGTCTTAACATTTGGAGCAAAACTATTTTGAATGATGTCAAAGCAGATGTCTTGACATCTGCCTACTGAACTAATCTCAGCCCAAAATCAGTTAATTATTTTGTTTCCTGATTTCCAGCATTCTATAATTCATGATTTGTGATCTACAGGCTGTGAAAAATATGGACGAATATTTTTCAAATTGCATAATTTTATCGTGGTCTGTTTTTATGGAAATATTCAAAAGATTTGAATATTTGTTTTCAAGCCCAAGCCCAAAGTTGTGCATATGTAAGGACTTGCTTCCTTATTCAAAGACAAGCAATTTTTGAAGAAGAATACTTTCTTTCTGATTAGGTTCTTAGGCTTTTATTTGTAATACACTCTAAGTATTAGTTTAAGTACTTTAGTTGTTATTTGGGTTGTTAATGGTGTATCATTCATAAGCTTTTAAGCATTGAATGATTGAAGTGTTTCAAACTTATTAATTCTGTTAAGGTCTTCACTGTAAGTGATTGAAGGGATTTTAGGATGGCCTCATACCTTGGTGAGTCTTAGGTAGAAGTTTATCTTGGGTAGTGATTAAGTGATTAGATCGTAAACTGGTTGTTTATTGAGGGTCTATGAATTGATACTATTTAGTGAACTTGTCCCTGGCTTGGTAGCCCTCAGAGTAGGTGTTGTTATACACTGAACTAGGTGAACAATCTCTTGTGTTTTTATTACTTTTGATTTTACTGCACCTTACTTTTCAAACAAATATTTGTGTCGTGACATCTCTTTCGACATCACATATCTGATACCAGAATTTCAACATGTTATTGTCCAACTCATTAGTGAAGCCTTAGTCTTTTTCTTGACTGCTGCACACCAGCTTCTACTGGGCATGCTTTCCCTTTAAAAAAGACTCCTTCGATCCAAAGGGGAAGGGCTTCTTGTCAGCGCTCCTTCGATTACACCTTTTTCTTCGCATGCTGGCTTGACTAACAAATGCAATGACTACCTGCATAAAAGCTGGATCCTTGGTTCGATTGGGCATTTGTTTTCCTTGGAGAAATCTTGTTTCCTGCTTCTACTAGGCAAATCATCTCTCTGGGCGTAACCTCAGCACACCAAGCAAGAACTTCTCCAAACTGGCCTTCGATTCACAAAGCTCCCACTGGGAAAAAGACCCCTCAGCGTGTCACCAGCTCAAGTATGCATCTTCAGCTTACCTTCAGCACACAAGGCCAAGACTTCTTCAAGGTTACCTTTGATCCACCAGGCAAAAAGCTTCTTTTGATGCGCCAGGGAAGAAAGTTGCCTTTG
The DNA here is from genome assembly GCA_948472305.1 of Vicia faba. Classification (NCBI taxonomy): domain Eukaryota; kingdom Viridiplantae; phylum Streptophyta; class Magnoliopsida; order Fabales; family Fabaceae; genus Vicia; species Vicia faba. The sequence continues at coordinate 1,313,692,069 of OX451740.1, read as the reverse complement.
ACCACAAGGCACTGACCACCATTGTGCAAGCTTCGCCTAGGCAATGGCCTACTTTATGCCTGCATTGACTTGTTCATGCTAGCATCCACAAGGCACAAGCTGCCTTTGTGCCAGTTTCAACTAGGCGCTGACCCACCTGTGAAACAATTGTACACACTTTAACATACCAAAGGCCCATTCGAAGTGTACACCAAAAGTACCATCTAAAGACCCATTTGAAGGAAGTAATACTAGAGCCAGTCAAAGGGTACACAAGAAGTACATTTGAAGAAGCATGCAGAAGGCCCAGTCGAAGGCTACACAAAAGGTCCAGTCGAAAGAAGCAACTTGAGCCCAGTCGAAGGCTACACAAGAGGTCTAGGCGAAAGAGGCAACTTGAGCCCAGTCAAAGGCTACACAAGAGGTCCAATTGAAAGAGGCAACTTGAGGCCAGTCGAAGAGTAACACTAGAGTGAATTCGAAGGAGCCAAAATGTCCACATACATTCAAATTTCAAAAAAGGACAAGATCCCATGCTTTTGGCCAACTTTACAAAACTTCATTCACGACCTTGAAAATATTTGTTTATGGAATTTTAAACTATTGTCTTCTTTTCCCCTCCCTTCTGCTCTATATAAGCAGAGTGCTTGCAAGCCAAAAGGACAGTTACACACACATTAGAGATACGCTGCCCCATAGACCCACCAAAGTTATCAAAAATTTCATAAGTGATCCAAATCAAAGCAACCCTTAAACAAAGGTGCCCATATCCAAAAGCCAAATCGAAGCAATCATCAAATAAGGGTACCTACACCCATCATCACATATTCATCCATAAACCATTAGTAAGAATTGGTAAAAATATCAATCTTTACATTTGCATGACATATTGGAATTTATAATTTTATTCGATCTATATTCAAGATTAAGGACCTGGGTTCGACACCCAGGTCTACATTTTCTTTATTGCTAACACTTGTTATAGATGTAGCCTGAATAGACCCAATGAGTGCAGAATTGAAAGACCTGGGTTTGGCACTCTGGTCATGCTTTTCGTTTTTGAAAACATGTTTGCAGATGTAATGCCCTCATAAGTGATTCATCAGGCAATTCCAGCAGCGCCTTCTGAATTGAAAGCCATATCCTGTCACTGGATCAAAGGGTAATCGAAAGACAATTTTCCATTCATAGAGTCGAAAGGAACCATCTCCCTGCAATCGAAGGATGCTTCCTTTTCTATTTTTATTTTCATTTCCATTTCTTTATTAACCCTCTTTTATTTAAATTGACCTTAAATCAAAAATCATGAAAAAATATTAGGCTAGTTGTTTATCTAATTAAATTAATTTTTTAAATAAATAAATAAATAATTTTAACCTATTTCTTGAAATTAAAACTAAATAGACTTAGGTTATATTTTCTTAAAATAAAAACAAAACAAAAAGATTTTTCACCTTAGGATTTTTCAGACATCTTTTCTACTTCGCGCGCATTTACTTATTTTCATATTTTTCCATATCATTCAATATGCCTACTGGATGTAATAGATTAAAACTAGGACATTTACTGCTTTATCCCCTTCATTCTTGTATAATGTAAATCCCCTCCCCAAAGCATTGTAATAGCGTAGATTTAAATTCCTGCACTTTAATATTATGCAATTTGTATTAACTGCTAGTAATTAGGCGTGTATGAAAAGACTGAAATCAAACATTAGCAAACTTAACAAAAGGATAAAATATCTGAATTGAATCAATTGCACATATACACCTCTTGGGTACCCCACTTTGGTTTCCTTCAGAAATAAAAGCAGTCATGAGGCAGGAACACTTTAGCAAAGACCCGTAAATAAAAAAGACCATAGTCCCTCGATGACCCTACAATTGCCTTCTCGGTAAATGATCTAGTCTCTAAACAAAATTGCTAAAGCGTCTCCACAAGTTGCCTTTGTGACTGTAACGTCCCTTTCGAATGTCCCTCATATATCCAATGATAGAGCTACCTACTCCCTAATAGTAGGATATCACTGTCTAAAGGATAGGAGGAAAAGAACTACCTTTTTGAGCATAAAAGTAGATAGCTGTTAGAAGTTTGCTCAAAACATTTTGCACTTACACAATTACTACTTTTCAAAAACCATTTTCAAAAACATTTGCCATGTTAACACTCTTGAGGACTGATACAAGAGTTAAACACAAAGCAAATCGCCGCACTAAGGCATTTCAAAATATTTTCAAACACACAAAGCACCAAGGTATTTCAAAATGAGAAAACCTCTAAGAGCCTGTAGATAACTACAGATGAAAAGGGTGCTAACACCTTCCCTTTCCATAATCTACCCCCTTACTCAGAAAATCTCGAAAAAGGTATTTTTCTGTTCTTTTCACCCTTTCCTTAATTTGGATAAAAGAAAAGTCAATGGTGACTCTTGCTTACCGTAACATTTGCGAATACAAAATGCAAAACCAATATTAAATAGTCGGTTCTGCCACTGTATCACAGAACTGGCGACTCTACTGGGGATAAGGCTTTATAAGTGGGGTTACCTTAGAGCTTAGTTCATCTTTAAAATTGCTTTGATTGTTTGTTTTTATGCTTTACTTTTGAGGGTTTGTTTGGGTTGTTACTATGGATCCTACACGCGGATCAAGGGCACCTTATCAGGTAAATTGCAATAAATCATGGAAGCTGTACGGCGTAGACCGATATGGACAAAGTGATAGCTATGTTAGCATGATACTTTGGTTTGTACTAATGTTCCTTGAGTCAGTCAAGGATAACATTAGGCTTCCTTAGTGTCATTAAGCGCTAACTGACATTTAGAACCTTTAATTGACTCATCCTAATCCATTAGAAAGTAGTGAGATGGTCGGATTTGGTTCCGACCGAAGATTGGTTGATACTAGATAATACACTCATTGAGACTAGACTTTTGGGATATTCTGGCTGCAATACTTCGGCGCTTGAGCTAGAACAATGCCTAAAATAAAGGTCAGTGATATGAGACTCCTTAGAACCCGGTTACTATTAATAGGACAAGTTGAGCCAACTGAAACTTCAAGAGGGTACTTACCTTTAAAACTCATGCAAGCCTTTAAACCTAAGGTCTCTGTGTGACTTGTTTGTGTTTGATATACTTGTGATTTCAAAGCATAATCATAACATGATAAACATCATAACATGTCACGGACACTAACCATTTCAAGGGCCTGTAGATTTATCTCTTATCTGTTCTGTAGGTCATGGATTCAACTCGCAGAAAAACCATCCGATTCAATTTTGTAGAGATCCCTCCCAAACTCAAAGAATTGGTTTCAAAGGTTCCTGAGAGTTCCTCATTCAACAAGAGATATGGCTACTTGCTCAGTTTGGTTGCTACCTATTTTGACAAAGGTTTGATGAGTGTCTTATTCCAATTCTTCGACCCTAAGCACCACTGCTTCACATTTCCAGACTATCAGTTGGTGCCTACGTTGGAAGAATTCTCCAAAATACTCAGTTTTCCTATATTGGAGCAGATACCCTTTACCGGTTTAGAACAACATCCAACTGCTGAAGATGTTTCCATAACTTTGCATTTGAAGCCATATGACATTGAGTCCAATTGGGAAAGAAGGAGTGGAGTTAAGGGCCTCCTCACAAGTTTTCTGATGAAGAAATCCCAGGTATTCCTAGAGGCTATGAGTTACCATGCCTTTGAAGATGTGTTAGCTCTTTTGATCTACGGGTTGGTTCTGTTCCCTAATTCAGACCAGTTTGTAGATGTCAGTGCCATTAACATTTTCCTTGCTCACAATCCAGTGCCTACATTGCTCGGGGATATTCTGCACTCACTTCATACACGCACCATGAAGAAGAGAGAGACTCTTATGTGTTGCATACCTCTACTCTATAGGTGGTTTATTTCGCACCTTCCTTGGTCAATAATGAAGAATGAATTAGGTTTAAGATGGAACCAAAGATTACGGTCTCTTTCTCACTCTGACATCTATTGGTGCCCTCGCTCCCAAGAATACATCTCTTTTATTGATCGCTGTGGAGAATTTCCTAATGTGCCACTCCTTAGCATTAAAGGAGGCATCACCTACAACCCCTCTTTAGCTTTACGTCAGTTCGGTTACGCTCGGAGGGATGGTCCTCATGATATGCTCATTCAGGGTATTGTGTTCGACTATTCAAATGATCTGCAAGGTTATCCTCAGAGGTTCATCCGCGCTTGGGGAATGGTTAAGAAGACTGATAGTAGGATTCTAGGGTACAAGAACTCCATCCCTTTGGAGACATAACTCAAATGGGTGCGAGCTCGTGCTCAAAATCTTATGATGCCATATGCTGTTATCCTACCAGTGATTTTAGAGCCTATTGTTCAAGGGGTCGAGTCTCGCATCATTCTTCATCCTGATATGCCAACAAAATTTGAAGAATTGCAAAAATCTTGGGTACAACTCAAAGAAGAACGAGATACCTTTAAGTCCCAATTCAATGCCAGTGAGAAGAAGGTGTTGGAACTGATAAAGCGGCCTCACGAAGAGCAGAATCTGAACGCCCACTTTAACACCAAAAGGAAGCGTTCCTTGGGAGACTTAGAAGTTTTCGAAGTTTCTTATTTGTTATTCCTTTGTAATCTTTGATTTCATTTAAGGTTACTAATAAAAAGTCTTTGTTTCTGTTTTGGTTAAAAGAGTTTAAATTCTATAAATCCCTTGAAAACATTGCATACATATATCATACATAACATTGCATAAACAGGTTTCAAGACATGTTTCTTATCTTCTTCGCTGCTTATTTCAGTAAGATGAAATGGCTCTTGAATAGAAAGTAAAGGATCTTCAAACTCAAGATGCTCAATTCAAAGAAATATTCCTGAGTCTAGCCAAGGGGCAAGAAATATTGAAAACAATCCTCGCCGAGAATCTGACCAAGAAACATCCTGACAATGACAAGGATGAACAATTGGAACAACTGCAAGCTGAGGTAGAAGCAATAAGAATCCAGATGCTGGGGAAAATGGCTCTTATCCAAGGCCTAGCCCGAGGACAAGAAGAACTAAGAGACATTGTCAACAAGCTTCATCAAGACGGATGCAACAGTAGGAGGCAAATAGTCGAGGCTAGGGACCAAGTCATTCATCAACCCCTACTTGGACAAAAAGTTAGCTTGGAGAGCGGGCCTTTCCAGACGGCTATTACGCCAAGGGTCCAACAACGACCTCGCCAACTACAACAGGGTAATCAGCAAAGGCAAGACAAGCCTAAGAGGAAATTCACCAAAATCAACATGTCCTTGACTCAAGCATTGCATCAGGTATTGGAGGCCAAGCTGATTACGTTAAAGGATCCCCCTCAGAATCCCAACACTGCCTCCCCAAGTTACAATCCAAATGCAAGGTGTGTGTACCACTCCAACAGTCCTGGACATGATACTAATAGCTGTTAGGCATTGAAGAACAAAATTCAAGACCTGATTGATGAAAGAGCGTTGGAGTTTACACAAGATGGTCAACTTGAATTTTTCTATCATCCCTCTAAGGCATATCATCTGAAGTGATAAAGTTTAGGAAGAGAAATTTTTGTTCATTCAAATTTTCAGTTGTAATTTCTTTGTTTGGTTTAAACACTTACCTTTATGTCAAACTTTGTCATTTCATCAATGCATTTCGTATGTTTTTCTTGAATTATTTCATTCGTATCCACTATATTCAAACCGTGTTTTACTTCCTTTCGTGATATTCGACTCTTGATTAAAAGTTGTAAGCCTTTAGAGGGAGGATGACGAAAATGATACCACAATCTCTACAATATGCTTTTGAATAGACCCCACTGATGATGTACAGGCGTTGTTTCAAATCCTAAACAGTAGAGTGATAAGGAAGATAATCCCTAGTCAACCCCTTTGAGCCTAAGAAGTAGGAGTTTTTAATTTCATACAAATTAAAAACCTTAATCATAACCTGGGGCAGGGTAGCTTTCTCAGTTAATTTAGAGGTGCATTCAGTCGCAAGCTCATTCTTCATACATGACAAATATTGTAGAAGATACCTTCCAAAAGATGGTGATGGTTCCACATAATCATCAAAGCATGCAGTCCTTGTCTCTCAAAAAGAAAATCCCGCTAAGTCAAAACCTATGAAGGAGACTTAAGAAGAAAAAACCGGAGCATCTCGCTAACTGTAATCGCAAAAGAAACAGTTCAGGAAAAAGTAAGGATAACGAAAACAAAAAAGAGGTTACTACAAATCCTCGACAAAAAGGTTACAAAAATGGCTGCCTTCTCAAACAAACGTTCAATTTCTGAACCATCACCAAGTATCAAAGCAAAGATTCCAGACTCAATTGGGATCTAAACGCACAATTAACTGAGTGTAGGACTGAAGAACATCATGAAGAGCGGGTTGGGTACAAATAAAATTTGAGCCTTTATCCTTTGTTTCTTAAATCGTGAACCAGGCCACGTTACAACCCTTAAAAGTCTAAGCTGAAGCATGGGTTAGTTCGAAATCATATTGTTGCAAAAGGTATCCTGAATCCTGTAGGACTTACTACAAATCCTGAGTTGATATCACACTCTTACAAAATTTGTTTGTTTTACTAAAAATGAATTTTCAAACTTCAAGACAGACATAAGCTTTGCATTCTTTAAATGACATTGTTTGCATATGGATAATTGTTTAAACAGCAGAGAAATTCACACAACGAATATTCAGTGAACAAAGATCCTCTCAGTGGACAAAATCACCTTGGATGGAAAAAACATTTCCAATAACAGGCCCTTCATAATCAAGGGGCACGACACGATATCCAGCTGATCTGGGGCAGTCAAGTCAAGATTCGAGGAATCTCTCAAAAATGCCAAATAGCCAGGGGCAGACCTCCGTCTAAATCACTTGGGGCATTATACATGAATTCCAGCAACGAATCATGTGCGATCAAGCAAACTTCTTCTAGCAGTATGGCAACACTTACTACTATGGACAGTGACAATTCTCTGCACCCGGTGAACACAATCATAGTCGGAAAATACGACGCATGAAAAAGACCCGCTAGGTTGACAGGCATGGGCAAAAATAAGGACATCCCGGCGAACACAAAATGGTTTGGGAAAAAATTAGGGACATATAAATAAAATTGTACACCCGGCAAGTCGAAAACCTGAAAAGACGGCTTGGGCGAAAAAGGGTATCCCGTTGTACTGAAAATATGAAAGGACAGTCCAAGAAAAAGTTAGGGATTTAAAGCGTACAACTATGTCCCATCATCTCATCACTTGTCTATTAGTTGAAGACTTATCGCCCCGATCAATCTACTCAAAACCCCAGGAGTTAGGATGATACTCCAACCATCCACAAAAACTCTGCAGATACTTTCTCCAGTAGGTACAGAGGCAGGGGCATCATACTAAAAGGTCACTGCCACATCCTCAACTTACAACCTTGTAAAGTCAAGTGTCCTTGCATCCCCGACAGGGCAAGAATCTCCAATCACTGCTCCGGTATCTTAAAGATTTCCCTAGCCAGGTTCGCAAACTTTTCATGTTCCCCAACGAATTTCTTCTCAAAAACAACAAAACAGGAATTCCCAGCGGGAACATTCTAAATAAAGCAGATTCTCTTCCAGATACAGTTCAGATATGCTCCAGATACGAATGCCATTCTGATACTCATTCAGATACAGTTCGGATACGCTCCAGATATAGATGCCATTCTGATACTCATTCATATTTAGCTTTCAGATACAGTTCAAATACGCTCCAGATATAGATGCCATTCTGATACTCATTCAGATACAGTTTAGATACGCTCCAGATACGGATTCCATTCTGATACTCATTCAGATTCAGCTTTCAGATACAGTTCAGATACACTCCATATACAGATGCCATTCTGATACTCATTGAGATTCATCTTTCAGATACAGTTCAGATATGCTCCAAATACAGATGCCATTCTGATGCTCATTCAATACAGCTTCCAGATACAATTCAGATATGGTTCAAATACGGATGCCATTCTGATACTCATTCAACACAACTTTCAGATATAGTTCACATATGCTCCAGATACATATGCCATTCTGATACTCGCTCAATACATCTTTCTGTTCAGATGCAATCACAACAAAGATTCATTTTGGCACTCCCTCACACAGCTGCTAGATACATTCATACACGAGTTCATTCTAGTATACTTCTCATTCCATGAGGTACAGAAATAGGGGCATCTTCCTATCACATCCTTAAGCAGAATTCAAAGATCCCCGACAGAGAAAGGGAATTCCCAGCAAAACTATCTCCATTCATTATCCCCAGCAGAAATTGAAGAATCACTTTCTTCACTCACCAACAGCGGTCCGAGATTCAACTTCCCAGTGCTCTTCAACAACAGTCAAGGATTTTATATACTTCGCAACAGCATTACATGTTCATACATCATGGCATGTGCATACAAATACATATATCATAATCTCCTTTATTTTGGGATCATTATGCAATTCATGCATCATGACATTGCATGAAACTGATTTCACCTTTTCAGGTTAAATTAGCAAACAGACAAATGCTATCAACTTTTATAGCAGGTCAAAGATTAATAGCCGAAACCAGAAGGGGAAACTATCTACATGACCAAGTGGTATGAACTTCCAAAACAAGACGGGTTTACCAACAAATACAGCAGGCCACAGATTAATGCCTGAAACCAGACGGGGAAACTATCTATGTAACCAGCAAAAACAAGTTCCAGATTAATACCTGTAACAAACCGGGACACTTATCTCTGGACGGTCGATTGTAGATTAATACCCATAACAAGCCAGGATACTATCTATATAAGGAGATTGAAGATCAATACCCAAAACCAGACGAGAAAACTATCTTTCTTTCTCGAGTCAGAGATTAATACCTGAAACCAGACAAGACAACTATCCCAGCAACCGACAACTTTCAAGCTCAAGATTAGTACCTGAATCCAGACGGGGAAACTATCTGTACAACCAAGTGGTATGAACTCCCTAAACAAGACGGGTTTACCAACAAATACAGCAGGCCACATATTAATGCCCGAAACCAGATGGGGAAACTATCTACGTGACCAGCAAAACAAGTTCCAGGTTAATACCTGTAACAAGCCAGGAAAACTATCTTTCTTTCTTAAGTCAGAGATTAATACCTGAAACCAGATAAGACAACTATCTCAATAACCAAACAAAACATAGTTCCAGATTAACACCTGTAACAAGCCATGACAACTATCCGTGGACGACCGAGAAATTTCCAAATTCCAGATTAATACCTGAAACCAGACAGGACAATTATCTTAGAACAAGTTGATTATAGATTAACACCTGAAACCAGACAGGAAAACTATCTACATGACCAGACGAAGCAATCTTACACGTGTTCCTTCTCACACAGTCTAACACAGGCTCATCTTGAAGCAGCCCTACATAGGCTCTTTCTAATACATCTCCAGGTAACGGTTAATTCCATTATCCCCAGCAAATCAATGGAAACCTGGGCTTCAACCAGAATACAACAACTTGTCATCTCTCAAGAGATAAATCCTCATTAGAGCCTGGGATAACTGAAGTTCCTAGACTCTATTCCTTTTCTAAAAAAGGAGAACAACAGAAACTCACATTCCCCATTAGACTCCTTATTAGACAGCATGAATAGGAACCCCAAAGGGACCATGTGTAAATCAACATCTATTTTGGATGGCATCTTTTAGCCCATCTCTGACGACTCTCTGTCATATCCTCCAAATGGCATATGTAAGCCCATTCCTTACATCATCCATCATCAGTGTTATTTCATGCGAGTGCAAATTTCTGGGCACTATAGTGTTAAATCATCTTCCACCTTCAGATCACGAAAGGCAGACAAGCCAATATAAATCCTCAAGTTTAAGAAGATTGAACAGGGGCAGCTGTTGTACCCCAAGATTTTCCCTCTCATGTTTTCCAAAATTTCTTCTTATATGGGTGGACACAAACATTTGATTAAAGGAAAGATAAACTTTTTGAAGAAAAAACAAGGAGCCTTCGATTGGCATTTTGACAAAATCCTTCGATTGGCATGTTAAAAGGCCTTTTGATTGGTATATGGACATTCTTCGTTTGAGCACCTAACCTCCTCCAAGTTTGCCTCAAATTTCCAAGCTTCGATTAAAGCCTTGGTCTTTTGCTTGTCTACTGCACACCAGCTTCGACTGGGCATGCTTTCCCTTTTAAAAAAGGCTCCTTCGATCCAAAGGGGAATGACTTCTTGTCAGTGCTCCTTCGATTGGACCTTTGTCTTCGCATGTTGGCTTGAATCACAAATGCAAGGGCTACCTGCATGCAAGCTGGATCCTTGCTTCGATTGGGCATTTGTTTTCCTTGGAGCAAGCTTGTTTCCTGCTTCTACTAGGCAAAGTATCTCTCTGGGCGTGCCTTCAGGGCACAAAGCAAGAACTTCCCCGAACTGGCCTATGATTCACAAAGCTCCCACTGGGCAAAAGACCCCTCAACGTGTCACCGATGCACATATGCCTCTTCAGCTTGCCTTCAGCACACATGCCAATACTCTTTCAGGGTTTCCTTCGATCCACCAGGAAAAAAGCTTCTTTTAATGTGCCAGGGAAGAAAGTTGCCTTCGACCACAAGGAACTGGCCACCATTGTGCCAACTTCTCCTAGGAAATGGCCTCCTTTATGTCTGCCTTGACTTGCTTCATGCTAGCATCCACAAGGCATAGGCTGCCTTTGTGCTAGTTTCGACTAGGCGCTGACGCCCCCTATGAAACAATTGTACACACTTGAACACACCAAAGGCCCATTCGAAGGGTACACCAAAAGGACCATCTAAAGACCCATTAGAAGGAGGTAATACTATAGCCAGTCAAAGGGTACACAAGAAGTACATTTGAAGAAACATGAAAAAGGCCCATTCGAAGGCAACATAAGAGGTCCAGTCGAAACAGGAAACTTGAGCCCAGTCGAAGGCTACACATAAGGTCTAGGCAAAAGAGGCAACTTGAGCCCAGTCGAAGGCTACACAAGAGGTCCATTCGAAAGAGGAAACTTAAGGCCAATCGAAGAGCAACACTAGAGGGCATTCGAAGGAGCCAAAATGTCCACATACATTCAAATTTCAAAAAATGACAAGATCCCATGCTTTTGGCCAACGTTACAAAACTTCATTCATGGCCTTGAAAATATTTGTTTATGGCAGTTTAAACTATTGTCTTCTTGTCCCCTCCCTTCTATTCTATATAAGCAGAGTGCTTACAAGCCAAATGGATAGTTACATACATATTGGAGATACGCTGCCCCATAAACCCACCAAAGTTATCAAAAATCTCATAAGTGATCCAAATCAAAGCAACCCTTAAACAAAGGTGCCCACGTCCAGAAGCCAAATTGAAGCAATCATCAAACAAGGGTACCTACACCCATCATCACATATTCATCCATCAGCCATTGGTAAGAGTAGGTAAAAATATCAATCTCTATATTTGCATGACATATTGGCATTTATAATTTTATTCGATCTATATTCAAGATTTAGGACCTGGGTTCGACACCCAAGTCTATATTTGCTTTGTTGCTAACACTTGCTGCAGATGTAGCCTGAATAGACCCAATGAGTGCAGAATTGAAAGACCTGGGTTTGGAACTCAGGTCATGCTTTTGATTTTGACAACATGTTTGCAGATGTAATGCCCTCATAAGTGATCCATCAGGCAATTCCAATAGCGCCTTCTGGATCGAAAGCCATATCCTGTCACTGGATCAAAGGGTAATCTAAAGACAGTTTTTCCTTCATAAAGTCGAAAGGAACCATCTCTCTGCAATCGAAGGATGCTTCCTTTTCTATTTTTATTTTCGTTTTCATTTCTTTATTAACCCTCTTTTATTTAAATTGATCTTAAATCAAAAATCACAAAAAAATATTAGGCTAGTTGTTTTTCTAATTAAATTAATTTTTTAACTAAATAAATAAATTATTTTAAACTCTTACTTGAAATTAAAACTAAATAGACTTAGGTTATATTTTCTTAAAATAAAAACAAAACAAAAAGATTTTTCACCTTAGGATTTTTCAGACATCTTTTCTACTTCACACACATTTACTTATTTGCATATTTTTTCATATAATTGTATATGCCTACTGGATGTAATAGATTAAAACTAGGACATTTACTGCTTTATCCCCCTCATTTTTGTATACTGTAAATCCCCTCCCCAAAGAATTGTAATAGCCTAGATTTAAATTCCTACACTTTAATATTCTGTAATATGTATTAACTACTTGTAATTAGGCGTATATGAAAAGACTGGAATTAAACGTTAGCAAACTTAACAAAAAGACAACATAATTGAATTAAATCAATTGCACATATACACCTCTTGGGTACCCCACTTTGGTTGCCTTCAGAAATAAAAGCAGTCATGAGGCAGAAACGCTTTAGCAAAGACCCGTAAAATAAAAAAGATCATAGTCCCTCGATGACCCTACAGTTGCCTTCTTGGTAAATGATCTAGTCCCTAAACAAAATTGCTAAAGCGTCTCCACAAGTTGCCTTTGTGACTGTAACGTCCCTTTCGAATGTCCCTCATACATCCAATGATAGAGCTACCTACTCCCTAATAGTAGGATAACACTATCTAAAGGATAGAAGGAAAAGAACTACCTTTTCGAGTATAAAAGTAGATAACTGTTAGAAGTTTGCTCAAAACATTTTGCACTTATACAAATACTACTTTTCAAAAACCATTTTCAAAAACATTTGTTTTGTTAACACTCTTGAGGACTGATACAAGAGTTAAACGCAAAGCAAATCTCCGCACTAAGGAATTTCAAAATATTTTCAAACACACAAAGCACCAAGGTATTTCAAAATGAGCAAACCTCTAAGAGCCCGTATATAACTACGGATGGAAAGGGTGCTAACACCTTCCCTTTCCATAATCTACCCCCTTAGTCATAAAATCTCGAAAAAGGTCTTTTTCTGTTCTTTTAACCCTTTCCTTAATTTGGATAAAAGAAAAGTCAGTGGCGACTCTTGCTTACGGTAACATTTGCGAATACAAAATGCAAAACCAGTATTAAACAATCGGTTTTTCCACTGTATCACAGGTACAAAATAGGTTATGAGTCAATACGAAACACGAATGAGTCAATGCAAAACAGAAATGAGTCGATGCAAACCATTATGTGCCGACTCATACTGAGTTGGTTTTGATTTCCAGGCGCAAGCAATGATATGTATCGATGCATAAGTGTATGTGTCGATGCTAAACAGATATGAGTTGATGCAAACCATTATGTATTAACTCATACTGAGTTGGTTTTGACTTTCAGTAGCAAGAAATGATATGTATCAATGCATAAGTGCATGCGGTAATGCATAAAGGTTTTCGTATCAATGCATACGTGCATGTGTCAATACATAAAAGTTTTTTTTAAACTAAATTTTTTTTTTACATTATCTTTATATTTCTTTATATTTTTATTGTTATTCAATATGGTTGTAATAATTATTAGGTTTTAATTGCTTTCGTTCCCCATTTGTAAATTTGTATCCCCTATCCCCTAAGATACTGTAATAGCGTAGGACATTTAATTTGCGCAATTTATCGCTTTCCATATTATTGTTAATAATTAGGGTGTGTATGTCAAGATAAAATCAATCTTAGAGAACCCTAATCTCAAGACAAAAAGGCATGAAAACAAACACTTTGCACACTTGCACCTCTAGGGTAACCCACACTTGTTGCCTCGGATAAAAAACAGTCATGTCCCTCGAACGTGGGATACTTTAGCAAAAACAATCAAATACAAGATCATAGTCCCTCGATGACCCTTCAAATGTTGCCTTCATAAATGATCTTAGACCCTTACAAAAATTGCTAAGGTATCCTACAATGTTTCCTTCTATGACTGTACGACGACCACGCCCGTCCCTTCACATCCAATGATAGGGCTTCTTATCAATCAATGGTAAGATAGAAATATCTAAAGGAGGAGGAAAAAAATAAAGACTTTTTTGAGTAGGTATAACGTTCATAGTTGCTTGCTCACAACCATCTTCATAACATCTTTTCAAACACACCAACACTTTCAAATGAAATATTTTCAAAAGTCAACACTTTGTATGCATACTTATAGAGACAAGAATCATTACAAAGTTCGCCTAAATGAAGGCACTTTTCAAAAATACTTTCAAAACAATCAAAAACACATTTCAAACAAAGCATTTCAAAAGTGATCTAGCAAATAAGATCCCGTAGATAACTACGAATGAAAAGGGTGCTAACACCTTCCCTTTTCATAACCTACCCCCCGAACTTAAGAAAATATCTCAAAAGGTCTTTCATGTTCTTTTCACCCTTTCCTTTATTGGATAAAAGAAAAGTTGGTGGCGACTCTTGCTATCCGCAACAATTGTGATAAAACGCAAAACACCCAAGTCAGTTCTCCCATAGTATTACAGAGGTATTCCTTATAACCCTTCTCTAGCTCTACAATAGTTTGGTTATGCTTGAAGGGATGGTCCTCATGACGCGCTTATCCAGGGTATCGTGTTCGACTACAAGAATGATGTTTAAGGTTATCATCAAAGGTTTATACGAGCTTGGGGCATGGTAAACAAGATTGATAGTAGGACTTTGGGACATAAGAACTCTATCCCTTTGGAGCCTTATCTTAAATGGGTGAGAGTTTGCACTCAAAACCTCATGATACCATATCCAACCATCCTACCAAGGATTATGGAGCCCATTGCCGAAGGAGACATTCCTTATAACATTCTCCATCCTGACATGCCTACCGATCTCGAAGAATTGCAGAAGTCCTGGGTTCAATTCAAGGGATAACAAGACACTTTTGAAGCTCGATTATACGCAAGCCAGAAGAAAGTGTTGGAACTCACAAAGCAAATTCACGAGGAGAAAAGCCTGAATGCCTACATCGACACGAAAAGGAAGCGTTCGTGGGAGACTTGAGTCTTAGGTTTTAGGATCTCATTTTGTTATCTCTTTAAGACCTTTTTTCTTTTCCATTGTAAGCCCAAGGGGCAATTGTAATTTTTTAACTTATTAATACAATTGTTGTTTCTTTTTCCTTTTTGGATAAGAAAAGTTAAATCTCTTGAGGTCCTTGAAAACATTGCATCCGCATATCATTCATGATGTCATAAGAAGGTTTTCCGATACAGGTTTCCTCATCTATGTACTGTTTATTCCAGTATAAGATGGATCTCGAGAAAACCATCAAAGATCTATAAACTCAACACGCACAGTTTCAAGAGACCCTCCTAAACCTAGCCAAAGGACAACAAGAGATGATGGAACTCATTTTCACCAAAAAGAAGACAAAGAAACGGGTTGTTATCAACATGAGAAGAAGGTTCAAAGGCCCTGTCCGACTGACTTAAGCTGAAGATGTTTCCTCTGAGGAGGACGAAAATCAAGACGAGGATGTTAGAAGCACCAGGGATGGGGGTGGAAATAACTAGATATCTGAGGATGAAGACTATTCTGACGAGCAGTATCCACTGGCGGGTGATAAATACAAACAACTGGAAGACCGACTCAAGGTTGTGGAGATCCAAACAGTGCCTGGTTTAGACTTTGGAGACTTAGGTCTAGTCTCTGGGGTGCTAATTCCTCACAAATTCAAGGTCCATGTCTTTGCCAAATATGATGGAATCTCTTGTCCAAAACTCCATTTAAGGTCATATGTCCGAAAGATTCAACCGCAAATCGCCGATAGGAAGCTATGCATTCATTTCTTCCAAGAAAGCTTATCTGGAACACAATTGGAGTGGTTCTATCAACTAGAAGGGACTAATATCCACACATGGGAGGATTTGACTGCTGCCTTCTACAGACAATACCAATACAATGCTAACCTTGCACCAACTCGCATGCAATTACAAAGTATGACTATAGGCTCGAACAAAGGCTTTAAGGAGTATGCCCAGAAATGGAGGGACCTGGATGAAAGGGTGCAACCCCATTTGACTGACTGAGAATTGGTGGACATGTTCATGGGCACTCTGACGGGTCCATTATTTAATTTTCTGATTGGGAGTTCTTCATCAGGGTTTACAAAGTTGATTTTGAGTGGCAAACAATTTAAAAGTGGAATTAAAAGTGGGAAGATCCCAACAACCTCAAACTCTAATGCAGTAAAGAAACCATTTATTGGTAAGAAGGAAACTAATGTTGTTTATGGACAAAGGAGACATATCAAGAATGATCGTCATTAGTCGATAGGAGCAGTATTGATTTCTAACGCGACCCCAGTTCAACGACCACAACAACAAAATAATCAGCAAAGGCCAGATGCCTCGAGAAGGTAGTTCACTAGGATAAACATGCCATTGTCTCAAGCTTTACAACATTTGTTGAAGGAAGATTTGGTAACGCTGCGAGATCCTCATCCTAATCCCAATACCGCCTCTCCCAAATATAATCCGAACGTGAAATGCGCCTAACAACGGTTAGGCATTGAAGAACAAGATCCAAGATTTGATTGACAACAAAGTGATTAAGTTTGACCCTCCATAGACCCCTAATGTGATTACTGCACCCATGCCCAGTCATAATAAAGGTGTCAATGCCATTAAAAATGTCTCCTTTGTGTCCACCATCAGTGATTTGACTACTCCCTCAATGACTGTTAAGAAGAATCTATTGAGAGCCGGCTTATTTTTCGGGCTGCCTTGAAAATTGTTTCCCAAACTAATGGCTGTATGTGGCTGAAGAAGGGTATTCAACGCCTGATTGATAGCCATGAAATTTTGTTCAAGAAAACCCCGTCCATGAAGAGTTTGCCTGAAAGTATACCTTAAGAACTGAGACTTGAATATGTTTCCATAATCACCATTTCCAATAATCCTATAAGGATCACCTCTAGAGGTCCTATAAGGATTTCTGCTGAGCCAAGAGTGGCTCCCCTGATCATCACCACACCGGGGCCAGTCCCTTATTCCTCTGACAAAGCTGTGCCTTAGAACTATGGGGAAGAAGTTTATTATCATGGTGTCAAGCAAGAGCCATGGATTACTGAAAATGAGGATCCTGAAGTTAAAAACATTGTCGGAACTAGTAAGGTCACTAGGACAGGAAGGATCTTCTCTCTGGAGATCTCTCCTCTAGCAACTACTACAACACCTATTCATATTCCTGCTGCTAGGTCAACTGCTGATGCCCGAGGTAAAGAGAAAGCAATTGAGCCTTCCCGGACGGAGGCACCCTCAAGAGATGTCACAATTGAAGACCCTTATAAATAAGAGATGGAAAATATTCTAACGATCATCTGTAAAAGTGACTACAAAATAGTTGAACAACTAAGGCAGACACCCTCAAAAATATCCATGCTGTCCTTGTTATTATGCTCCAAAGCACATGCCCAAGCTTTGTTGAAATTTATGAAGAATGCCCATGTACTACAAGAGACCACTACTGATAAATTTGAAAATTGTGTAGCAAGCCTAACCGCTGACAATGGTTTAGGCTTTTCTGATGCAGATTTAACTCCAGCGGGAAGAATCATAATAAAGCTCTGCACATATCTATTGAATGCAAAGGCACTACTTTAGCGCATGTGTTAATAGATACAGGGTCCTCCCTAAATGTTTTACCCAAAGGTGCTTTGGATAGACTGGATTATGATGGGCTGGTGCTGAAACCCATCGATATTGTGGTAAGAGCCTTTAATGGTTCAAAAAGGATGTTCCACAGAGAGGTTGATCTTCTGATCAAGGTGGGATCTCAAGTTTTCAATTCAACTTTTTATGTAATGGATATCTGCCCGACCTATTCTTTCTTGCTTGGATGCCCATGGATCCATGGGGCAGGTGCGGTTACCTCTACATTGCATCAAAAGCTGAAATACCCAGTGAAAGGGAAGATTGTCACAGTCTACAAAGAGGAAGAATATATGGTCAGTCATTTGAATTCAGTCAAATATGTTGAAAATGGATGGAGAATTCATTGAAACCCTTTGTCATACATTTGAGGTAATCCCTCCGACAATTGCTGTTGTTAAAGCTATTATTCTTGAGATCTCCAAAGACACACCAAGAATGGCTTCTCTGAAGGATGCTAGGGCTGTTGTCGAAGAAGGCAGTTGCACTATATGGGGAAAACTTACTGATATCCCCTACAAATCTAACAAATTTGGTTTAGGCTTCACCTCAAAGGCTCAAAAGGAGGCTCAACGTGTTCTTGCTGGGGGACCACCTTTCCGTATTA
Organism: Vicia faba; assembly: GCA_948472305.1. NCBI lineage: Eukaryota > Viridiplantae > Streptophyta > Magnoliopsida > Fabales > Fabaceae > Vicia > Vicia faba. Next base: position 1,313,673,849 of record OX451740.1, on the reverse strand, counting down.
GCAATAATAAAGTCAATTCTCTGAAAGACACTGACATTGATGGTGACTTAGACGACTGGATATTTCCTACCGTTGACGGTGGACTCAACAACTTATGGCCAAAGACTTTGTATCAATCTCCTTCATCCAGGAGTAATTGTTATTTCCTATTTTTATTGCTTTAAGAAGTTTTTCTATATAATTTCTTTTAAAACAATGACTTTAAACCTTGTGCCTTACCCGGGGAACAATGGTCCATTTGTTAAGGGTTGCCATTTCATATATCATATGCTCATTTAATGAAAACTTTGGACGATTTTGCATTCAAATTTTGTGCTCCTTGTCTTTCTTTTATTTTACTGCATTTTCAAATAGCCATGTGACCTTACACACACACACATTTGCAGATCCACATCCACTCCGGATCTCATTGACAACAATTCTACTACTGCCGTTTATGACTTCGAAAATCTAATCTATCAAGATGAAGACGAAGGTGAAGAAGATTGTGAGATACCTGGAGAACTCTCCAGACTCCTGATACAAGAGGAAAAGGCTATCTAATCGCATGAAGAGCCAATTGAGGTGATAAACTTGGGTACCGAGGCAAATAAGAAAGAAGTCAAGATTGGCGCCAACCTGGAAGACAGTGTCAAGAGCAGATGTGTTCAGATGTTGCACGACTATGTTAGGTATTCTCTTGGTCATACAAAGACATGCCAGGGCTCAATACTGATATCGTGGTTCATTGTCTGCCAATGAAAGAGGTTTTTTCTCTGATCAAACAAAAGGTTCGTCGCATGCATCCTGATATGTCAGAGAAAAACAAGGTTGAGGTAATGAAACAGTTCAATACAGGTTTCTTGGCAGTGGTGTCGTATCCCCAATGGGTTGCAATGTCATTCCAGTGCCGAAGAAAGACGGTAAGTTCTATATATATGTAGACTACATGGATTTAAATAGGGAGAGCCCCAAGGATGACTTCCTACTACCATATATTGATGTCTTGGTTGATAACATTGATCAACACAAGGTATTCTCCTTCATGGATGGCTTCTTAGGGTACAACCAAATTAAAATGGCGCCTAAAAACATGGAGAAAACTACCTTTATCACACAGTGGGGAACCTTCTGTTATAAGGTCATGCGTTTTAGGGTGAAGAACGCATGCACAACTTATCAACGGGTTATGGTAGCTTTATTACACGACATGATTCATCCTGAGATAGAAGTCTATGTTGATGACATGATAGAGAGATTAAAAATTGAGAAAGAACATCTTGATCATCTGTACAAGTTGTTTGAAAGGCTGAAGAAATAAAAGTTGAGGTTGAATCCCAACAAATGCACCTTCAGGGTAAGGTCTGGAAAGCTCCTAGGCTTCGTCGTCAGTGGTAAAGGTATTGAAGTCGATCCTGCAAAAGTCAAACCTATCCAAGAAATGCCAGCTCCCTGTATTGAGAAGGAGGTTAGACGTTTCTTAGGAAGAATAAACTACATTTCCTGATTCATCTCTCATTTAACCAATACTTGTGAGCCAATCTTCAAGCTACTGAAGAAATATCAAGTAGTCAAATGGAACGATGCCTGTCAAATAGATTTTGACAAAATTAAGGAATACTTACAAAAACCTCCAATTATGATGCCACCAGTTGAAGGAAGACCTCTGATCATGTACTTAACCGTGTTATAGAATTCAATGGGGTGTGTGCTGGGGCAGCATGACGAGTCTGGTCGAAAAGAGCATGTGATATACTACCTTAGCAAAAAGTTTACCGACTGTGAAACAAGATATTCACTGCTTGAAAGAACTTTCTGCACTTTGGCATGGGCTACTCGCCGATTAAGACAATATATATTGACTCATATTACTCTACTGATCTCTAAAATGGATCGCATCAAGTACATCTTCGAGAAACTAGCTCTCTCCAGAAGAATAGCCCGATGACAAATAATCTTAAATGAATACGATATCCAGTACACTAATAAAAAAGCAATAAAAGGAAGTGTGCTGGAAGATCATTTGGCGCATCAAGCTGTGGATGACTACCGGTCTATGAACTTTGAATTCCTGGATGAGAATATAATGCTAATAGCAGAGGGTGAAGAACCTGGACCGTATGAAGGACCTGAGCAAGGATTCCAATGGACTATGGTTTTTGATGGAGCTTCCAACACACTAGGAAACGAAATTGGTGCTATGATCCTTTCCCCCGAAGGTTGCCATGTACCTTTCACTGCCAGACTTTTCTTTGATTGTACCAACAACATGGATGAGTACGAAGTGTGCATCTTGGGTGTTAAAGTTGCTGTTGACTTGAGAATCAAATTCCTGAGTGTATACGGGGATTCAGCCTTGGTAATCAGTCAAGTCAAGGGAGAATGGGATACAAAACATCCAAATCTCATTCCATACCAAGAGCATGTACTGACCATGATCCCATACTTTGAAGAGATTACCTTTGAGCATATACCAAGGGAAGAGAATAAGTTGAAAGATGCCTTTTCTACCATGTCATCAATGTTCAAGGTCAAATGGGGAAATGAAGCTCCCATAATTACCGTCAAAAGATTTGATGAACTGACACACGACTATGAGATTGACACTGATGAAGTAGAATAGAAGCCTTGTGTGATACGGTGGCAGAACCGACTGTTATACTGGTTTTACGTTTGTGTTCGCAAATGTTGCGGTAAACAAGAGTCGCCACCGACTTTTCTTTTATCTAACAAAAGAAAGGGTGAAAAGAATATAAAAAGACCTTTCGAGAGTTTTTTGAGTAAGGGGTGTAGATTATGGAAAGGGAAGGTGTTAGCACCCTTTCCATCCGTAGTTACCTACGGGCTCTTAAATGCTTAGCTCATTTTGAAATACCTTGTGCTTTGTGTGTTTTGAAAAAGTTTTGAAACGCCAATAGTGCGATGATTTGCTTTATGATAACTCTTGTATCAGTCCTCAAGAGTGTTGATAAAGCGTTTTGAAAATGTTTTTGAAAATTGTTTTGTGTAAGTGTGAAAATTTGTTTTTAAGCAAGCATTTAGGAACTATCTACTTATACTCGAAAGGTTTGTTCTTTTCCTCCTTTCCTTTAGACAGTACTATCCTACTATTAGTGAGTAGGTAGCCCTATCATTGGATGTTTGAGGGACATTCGAAGGGACAATTTTATAGTCACAAAGGCAACTTGGCAAGAAGTTTTAGTAACTATCCTAGGGTTCTAAGATCATATTTTTACCAAGGCAACATCGAGAGGGTCATCGAGGGACTTATGATCTTTTGAACTGGAGGGTAGACACTAAAATCTCTCATGTTCGAGAGTTGTGACTATTTCCGAAGGCAACCGAAGTGGGAATACCCTAGAGGTGTATATGTGCAAATGTGTTGTATTCAACTATTTTGGTCTTTTGTGTTAGGTTTTCTAACGTTTGATTATTAGTCTTATCATGCAATCCTATTAACATACATCTAACAGTTAATATGTGTACATGAATTGAAAGTGCGGAAATGTAAATCCTATGCTATTACAAGGCTTTGGGGATTAATTACATGTCAAACAATGAGGAGATAAAAGCAGTAAATGTCCTAGTTATTCTATTACAACCCATGAGCAGTTACAATAATATAAAAAGTGCGAAAATAAATAAATGCGTGCAAATTGAAAATAACGTCTAAAAATCCTAAGGAAAAGGAAATCTTTTTGTTTGTTTTTATTTATAAAATAAAGCAAGGCCTAAGTCTACTTAATTTTAATTTAAAGAAAAGGTTAAAATAATTAATAATTAATTTATAAAATTAATTCAAATAAAAACCAAAATCTATATTTTTTGTGATTTTTATTTGATTGTTAATTTAAAAGGGGAAACTATTAAAAGAAATGAGTGACAAAAATAAAAATGTAAGAGGAAAGGTCTTTCGATCCAAAGAGAAGGTGTCTTTCGATCCAACGAAAGGTTGCCTTCGATCCAGTGAAGGATGATTGTTTTTCGATCCAGGGGGAAAGCTGCTTTTCAATCGTATCTGCAAGACAAGCATTAGAAAGAATAAAGATGCAAGACATGGGTGTCGAATCCAGGTCCTTCGACCCTGTGCGCGTTGGTCTATTCAGGCTTGATCTGCAGTACAAGCGTTAGGAAAAAAACAAATACAGACCTGGGTGTCGAACCCGGGTCCTTAGTCCTGAATACAAATCAAACTATAAGTGTTAATATGTCATGCAACAATAAAAAATAACTTAAGATCAAAGGTTTGTTACAAATGGGATGCTTTGTTTTGGATGGAGATGGCTTTCAAAGTGTGATTTGGTTTTGGCGGCATTGGTGTATTTCTTGCAGCCTTCATGTAGCTCGTATGGGGCAATGTGTGTGTACCTGGAGGCAAGGTTTTCTCTTGGATGTTGCGTGTATAGGCCAAAAACGTTTTTGTAGGCAGGGAGCCTGCAGCTTCGATTGGTAATAAGTATTGTGTGTGATGCAGCGTCTGGATGGTAATGTGAGTGTGGCAAGAGTGTTTCTTTCTTTTTTATGGTTTTTTTCTCCCCCTGACAATGTATCCTTAGGCCTGTATTTATAGGGATGTGATGTGCATGGAAATGGCAAAGGACAACCATTAACTAGGCTTTGAAGGAAAAATCATACACATTAAAATATTTCATTTTTGAGGGATTTCTACCCTTTTGGGTCTTGGGATGAACCTGGACATGTTTGGCTCTTTCGAATGCCCTCAAGCCTTGCTCTTCGATTGGCCCTGAGTTGCCTCCTTCGAATACCTCCAAGCCTCATCATGATGGCCTTTTCGATTGAGTCCCTATTTGCCTTGTTCTTCGATTGGCTCTGACACTACCCAACTAGCCCAATTAAAAGACTTCATTCTGGCCAGTCGAAGCTTCCTTTGGCATGAATATGCTTGCGCAAGAGGCTTGAGCCTGGTAGTATGTTGGATTTTAGGCCAGCAAGCATCTTTGAATATTTCTCTTTCATTTTGACCAACTAGATCCATCCTTCGACCAAACCCCTCTTCAGACAACAATATGTGTCCTTTGAATGGGCCCTTTGTGCATCCTTCGAAGGGGCCAAATGTGTATCCTTCGATTGGACTAAGTGTGTCCGTCGAAGGGATCACATGCAGTTCTTTGAATGGGCTAGTAAGGCATATCCATCTAATGGGACACCTGTGTGTTCCCTTCAAGTCCAGCAGTATATGTCCTTCGAAGGGGCCACCAATTATGTGTGTTGGAGGTTTTCAAGGGTTGAATTGAATCAATCATGAAGGGTGTTCATGAATTGTGAATTTGAAAGTAAACCAAGCAGGAGGCCAATGCCTTCTGAATCGAAGGAAAACTGTAGGAGGCCATTTCCTTGTGCCTGCTGGCATGAAGTAGCCAATACTTAGTCGAAGCTTGCGTGCAGGTAGCCCTTGTCCAATCGAAGCTTGCCTGCAGGAGGTCACTGCTTTTTAACTCAAGCAAGCATACAAGAGACCATTTCTAAAACGAAGGTTTGTATGAAGAGCCAATGTCCAATCGAAAGTTGCATGCAGGAGGCTCCTGCTTTGTGAATTGAAACATGCAGGAAAGAGATCATTTCTCAACCGAAAGCTGCATGCAGATAACCATTGCTCTGTGAATCAAAGCAGGCATGTTAGGGGCCAATGCTCAATCGAAGGATGTAAGCCAAGCTTGCATCGAAAGAGGCCAAAAGCCTAATCGAAGGATGTGAAATCGAAGCAGGCATGCTCTTCTTCGATTTGTTATTTGAAAACCCAATTGTACTTGTGCAAATTTGAACTTTTTGAGAAAATGTCTTGATAAATGAGAGGGAAAATTTTGGGGTACAACAACTTCCCCTGTTCAATCTTCTTAAACCCGAAGAGTTAGATTGGATTGTTTTCCTTTCGTGATCTGAAAGTGGAAGATGATTGAACACTAGACTGCCCAGAAATGTGCGCTCGCATGATGTGATGATTTACTGTGTGGGGAATGGGCTTAAAGATGCCATTTAGAAAAGATGGCTGGGAGTTGTCGGAGATGGGCTTAAAGATTCCATCTAACGTAGTTGTTGACTTCATAAGAGGTCCCTCTATGGGGAATTCCTGTCCCTGCTGTCTGAGGAGGAGTCCACTAGGGAAGGTTGATTTCCATTGTTCTTCTGCTTGAGAAAAACTCTATGGGAAATAGAGTCTAGGAACTTCAGTTGTCCAAGGCTCTACTTAGGAATTATCTCTGGAAAAGTTTGTTATTTTCTGGTTGAACTCCAGGCTTCATAGTAACTTGCTGGGGAGGATGAAATTAACTGTTGTCTAGAAATGTATTAGAAAGAGCCTGTGTAGGGATACTTCAGGATGATTCCGTGTTAGACACCATCTAGGAACTGCGAGAAGGAATCCATGTAATATTTCTTCAGGATGAGTCCATGTTATACTGCTGTGATACGGTGGGAGAACTGACTTGGGTGTTTTGCGTTTTATCACAAATGTTGCGGTTATAAAGATTCGCCACCAACTTTTCTTTTATCTAAAAGGAAAGGCTAAAAAGAACAAGAAAGAACTTTAAGATTATTTCTTGAGTTCAGGGGGGGGGGGGGGTAGATTATAAAAAGGGAAGGTATTAGCACCTTTTTCATCCATAGTCATCTATGGGCTCTTAGTTGCTTTCTAGATCACTTGCTTTTGTTTGAAAATGTGCTTTGTGTGGTTTTTGAAAGTATTTTGAAAAGGCGCCATCGTTTAGGCAAACTTTGTAATAGTTCTCATTCGTAAGAACGTATACAAAGTGTTGATCTTTTGAAAATGTTTCATGTTTGAAAAATGGTTTAAAAGTGTTTTGAAAGTGTTTTGAAAGTGTTGGTGTTTGTTTTGAAAATAAGCAAGGAATGTTTGATTTGAAATTGAGCAAGCAACTAGGAATAATCTACCTACTCAAAAGTCTTTGTTCATTTCTTCCTTCCTTTGATATTACTATCTTACCATTGATTGGTAAGAAGCCTTATCTTTGGATGTAAAGGAACGGGCGTGGGTTATCGTATAGCCATGATAGCAATGTTGTGAAATATCTTAGCAATTCTCTTTGAGGGACTAAGATCATTTTGAAAGGCAATATTTGATAGTGTTATCGAGGGACTATGATCTTGTATTTTGATTGCTTTTTGCTAAGATATCCCACATGCATAACATGGTAATTTTTGTAAGGCAACAAAGTGGAATTACCCTAAGGGTGCAAGTGTGCAAGTGTGTTGATTTACATGCATTGTTTTGTCTTGGATTAGGGTTTGCTAACTTGTTGATTTTATCTTTCCATACAAAACCCTAATTACTAGCATTTATATAAAGCGATAAATTGCAGAAAGTAAAAATACTAAGTTATTACATCATGAGGGGAGGGGGTGTACAAATGTACACATGGGGATTGCAAGAAATTAAACCTAATTATCTATTACAACCATATTGAATTTAATGGATAAATATAGAAAAGTCGTTCAAGGCATGAATGAAAAGAGAATGAATTTGTTTTAGTTTAAATTATTAAGAAAATAGATTTTGTTTTAACCTAATTAACTAAAATAAGAAAATTAAAATTAAGTTAGTAAAAGAAATTAATTTATTAAATAAAACAAGTTTTTTAGGGTTTTGTTTGTGAAGAGTTTTAATTAAATTAAATTAGTATAAAAATTAATTAACTAGAAGAAAACCTAAATTCTAAGCTAATTTTTAATTAAAAGAAAACAAATTAAACCTAAGTCTAATTACTAATTTATTTAAGAAAAGAATTAAATTTGTTTAAGAAAATATTTTGTGTCTTTTTTGGTTTAAAAAGAAATTTTTTACATAATAAAAGAGAATAATCAAAACCTAATTTCTAATTAATTTATAAACTAATTAATAAACAAATTAAAGGATGATTAAAATAAACTTATTTTTATGTCAAAAATTAATTTAATTAAATAAAAGCCTAAATCTATTTTTTAATGTTTTTTAATGATTTTTGTATTAAGTAAAATATATTAAAAGAAAAGAAATAAAATGAAGTAAGAAAAAAAGAAAATAAAATGGGCCAGTATTGCAGAAGTAAAATGTGGGTGAGAATTTAGCAAAAAATCCAAGCCCAAGACAAGGGGTCCAGCGCTTGCTGGAGGATCCAGTATGGAGATTAGTTGGGAGTCCATCATGGGGCGCTTGTGAGATGCATTTGATTGGTTGATGATAAGACCAGAGGGTGTTGATTGAGGGAGCATCACGCACGTGCTAGCTTGACATGTACCTAATTTGTGAAGAGAAAATATGAAAGGAAAACAAAAGGGTACCACTGGGGCTCGAACCCATGTCCCATAGGTTAACAGGCGCGCGCTTTACCACTAGGGTGACTATACATCCGTTTATTAATAAAAAACTATAAATATATATTGGAAAATAACTCTGTGGCTGCTATCTTCTTTTTCCTCGCGCCAGAAGTCATTGTCGTACTTTTAAATTTTCTAACTTCTTCATTTCTCAACCAAATTGAAAAATAAAAACATGAAACTTGCTTGAAATTTCAATACGAATTCAACCATGTAAATAACTAGAGCTATAAATCATAGATGAATGAGAATTTTGTTGGCCCTAAACTGAAACCTAATTTTTTCAGAAACTTTAAACTCAAAATTCTCCCTACTCAATCAATATAAATGAAAACTATGGACATGTACAGTTTCAGGGCAATGATATCTATATTTTATCTTTGAAAATGGAAGCCTAACAATGCCTAAATGAAGAGATGAAAGTTCAGAAAAATACCTCAAAAATTGGAAATCGTGAAAAGAGTTTGAGCTTATTTCAAGTGATGGTGATAATCAGGTTAGCTTCCTTGAACCTCTAGGAAGAAAATGCAATAGCTGGCTTAAACTGAGAGTAGCTGAAATGGCCTGGAGAAGTCAAGATGCAGACCTCTGTTTTTGGTTATGGAAGATGGTATAAATGGTGTTACAGTTTGCAAACAGGTATTGGTATAGTTTGTATATGATGCTAAGAAGTTTTTGGAAGTATTAAGCCAAGAAACGCATGAGTGGTTTTGAAGATTGAAGTTCAAAATCAGAAATGACACAAAAATGGAGGTTTTGTGCAATTTCTGGCTTGAGGGAATTTGGGAGTGCTTAAGAGCTTCTAATATCGTGTGTTTGCTTGCAAATAACTTGTATAATTATAAGCAAGAGGTCTTAGGGTTTGAAGTTGACAGATCTGTGAGATATAAAGTTATGGCTATGTTACTTGATTTTGAAGAAAAGTGGGAAAACAAGTTTTAATGTGTTGTAAAAGAAAGGTCTGAGTTGGTAGGAGTTTATATCCATGTTGCTTTTGGTTTTTAACTTTGCTTGTATTCAGATGAAACAAGTTAGGAGCTCTATGCATTGACTTTGTGATTAAAGTCACTTTTCCAAAATGGAAGTGTGAACTTTGTTCCATTAATGAAATAATCACTTGGACAATGACTCAAGCACTTAGATCATAGCTCAAATAGTTATGTAATCTTATGATTATGGATAGATTTAGAGGTTAGAAGCCTGCAAAGTAAGATTTATGCAGCATGGGTGTGGATTGGATCAAATGTTCATCATGAAAATGACTTGAAAAACAAGTTTGAAACTATAACTTCTTGGCTTCGATTCTCTTCGCTCAAGCATGATCTCAATGAGTTATTTGACATTTTGGAAAGCTTGTATCATCATCTACAACATCTATGTTGGACAGTTTTGAAGATTCATCTTGGAACTATGTGAAAATTTTCATGAAGTTAGGTCAAAATCCTGCCTAAACCAGGGCAAAATTTCACTAAGTTTCCAAGTTTCATGAACATGTATTCACAAAATCATAACTTTAAATCCATGAATTTCTAGGAGAAGTTATTTTCTATAATGTTTTAGATCTCATTGAGATCTACAACTTTCATGTTGGAAGTTTCCTTTGAATCATCTTGCATCATGGTGGAAAATTGGCTCAAAGTTGTGAAAAATATGAAAGTTTCAACACTTAGAAAAATTTCTAAGTTTTAGAAAATTTGACTTTTCAAAATGAAATGTTGACTTTTTGATTTCTTGATGAACAAGTTTCATATTTTGACATGTTTTGATGAATTGTGATCTTTGACACTTGATTTTGACCAAAAAGTCAAAGTTTGACTTTTAAGTGTACAATTGACTTTTGATCAGTTGACTGAAAATTCATTTGTCAATCAATTGATCTTGAGAAATGTTTTGAGCCATGCCATTAGGTTAAAATGATGCATTTTAACCCTTATTATCATGCCTTGAATCAATCAATCATTTGCTAGGTCAAAAGTCAGAAATTGCACCTTCTCAATCAAAACCCTAATTTTGACCATTTCGCCCTTTTGACGATTTGATCAAATTTCTTGAGGAATTAGGATCTAAACTTGATAAAATGACATATGTGAGTTCATATTATTGATATGGACCAAAAATTATGAAGTTTGACTATAAATTGACCACCGTTGACTTTTTCCCCAATACAACTGATTTTAGGTCAACTGATCAATTGACTGAGCAAAAATGTGATCCAAGACTTGAAACTTGACATGAGAAATCTTGATAGTCCAAAATGATCCATGAAAGTCATATGAGGCACTAAAAGTTCAATTGTCCTTGTGCAATCTCAAACCCTAATTTTCAGACATCAGTGCTAGAGGAGATGTCTTGAGCTGATCAAACCCTGTGCAGTCCTGAATCCAAGGAGATATTATGGGGAATTATTTAAGAAATGAGAGGGAAAATTTTGGGGTACCACAACTGCCCCTGTTCAATCTTCTTAAACCTGAAGAGTTATATTGGCAGATCCGCCATTTTTGACTTGAAGATGGAAGATGATTGAACACTAGAGTGCCCAAAAATTTGCACTTGAAGATGTATGGTGAATAGGCTTATAGATGCAATTTGGAGGAATGTTGGTGAACACTGGAAGAAGTATCAACACAAGTCTTTGGTAGATTTATACTAAAACTTGATGTTTTACCTCTGGGAAAAAAGGGTTAGTTAAATGCAGATGTATGCATGATGTTCATAAGATGAATGAAGTCATGCTAAATGCGTTTCGTATGTATGTGCTATGATGTATGAATGTGAGATGTATGTTTGTCCGTGAAAATAAATACCTGACCGATGCTAAGGAGTTATGAATCCCAGATTGCTGTTGGGGATTAAGAATATGCACATCTTCAAATTTGTTAAAAGAATGCCTCTCTTGGGGATTGTCTTTTGAATGTCAACTGTTATTTGGTCGGATCCAGGCTTCACAATTTGCTGAGGATGAGGAAGTCAACTGCTATCTGGTCGGGTCCAGGATTTACGGTAACTTACTAGGGAAGGATAAATTAACTGTTATCTGGTCAGATTCCAGGCTTCGCAGAAAATTTCTTGAAATTGAATTGTTATCTGGTCGGATTCAGGATTCACAACAACTTGCTAGGGATAAGGAAGTTTAAATGTTATCTGGTCAAATTCTAGGCTTTACAGTAACTTGCAATGGTAACTACTATCTGCTCGGGTCCAGGCTTCATGGTTTTGGAAAAATTATACTATTATCTGGTCGGGTCTAGGCTTCATAATGTCTTGCTAACATTGTAGCTAGTTGTTATCTGGTCGGGCTCCAGGCTTCACAATAACTTGCTTGAAAATTGATATCTGGTCGGATCCAGGCTTTGCAGATTTCTGAGGTGGATGAGGTTAATTGTTATCTGGTCGGGTCCAGGTTTCACAATAAACTGCTTTGGGATTTATTTGTTATCTAGTCAGATTCCAGGTTTCACAATGAATTTCTGAGGGTAATTGCTATCTGGTCAGATCCAGGCTTCACAATAAATTGTTAGGGTAGAGGTAAACTCTACCGGGGAAAAGAAGTTAAACCCTGGTCTAGTTATATCCAGGTTCTTCTATATCTTGAAGAGTTAAACTATTATCTGGTCAGATCCAGGTTTCATAGTATTTGAAAGGTTTTCACTATTATCTGGTTGGATCCAGGCTCTATAGTGACTTGAGAAGTTGACTATTATCTGGTCGGGCCCAGGCTTCATAGTATTTTTTAGAGATAGTAAAGGTTTTGTTGATGACTTTACTGTGGATTAGGGGTTGTGGCCCTATGATTTGCAATAGTCTGAAAGGAAAACTTAAGCTAGAAAATGTAGACTCAGTCGGGGAGGACAAACTCAGCTTGGGGAGGATACACTCAGCTTGGGGTGGATATACTCGGCTGGGGACACCAGGTTTAGATGGGGAAGATAGACTATGCCGGGGGAATACAAAATCGGCTAGGGAGGATAGACTAAGCTGGGGAATTTTGTGGTTCCTCGATTGTTGTATGTTGGGGAAATAAACCTCGTTGATGAATACTTGACGAACTGCTAACGAGACGAGTTCTTTGAGGAAGAGATCCATAAGGCTTCTACATGTAGGATCAACTTAGCTGGTGAAAGAACTGCCAAGAGATTGAGACTCTGGTTGGAGATTATCCCATGCAAAGAGACTTTGTGAGTAACTTGGTTGAGGATGAGGATGATGTTAATGAAATAACTTTGTGGGGATATTCCATATACATTAAAGAGGTGCTTGTTACTGCTTAGGTCATATATTCCAAACAGTTTTAATTATTTTCATATGTATATGTTCGTTCGATTTTAGTCATTGGACAAATTTGCATTCAAAACAAAGACATAAATTTTGCACTTCAAAGTATATTTGTATTGATATTTTTCCCATGAATAGGCATTTTTGTACAAAGAGACAAAGATCCTAGTAAGAGGAAATTGTAGATAGGAAAACAAAAATTGAAAACAAAAACAAATATCCATGTGAAATAATCTCATTGCCTTCCAACTATACTATTTCCCCAATGTCTTCGAATTCCCCTTGCCGTTGACAGAAGTTGATTGGATTGATTTTGGACTGTTTTAACTCGGACCTTGGTGATAAAGTTGACAATGGTGATTCCACGGGACATAGTCATACGCTTTCAATCCTTAACTTTTTCCTGGACCTCCCTTTTGGGTTTTCAGCCCACTAGGATACCCATTTTTGCCCAAGTCTCCCTTTCGGGTGTTCAATTTTCCGAGTGTACAATCTTTTGCATATATCCCTAATTTTGCCCAAACCTTTTGGTTTGCCGGGATGCCCTTATTTTGCCTAGGTGTGTCAACCTAGCGGGTCTTCTTATGCGTAGTATGTTTTAACTATGTCCATGTTTATAGGATGCGGTAAGTCTTCACCATCCATGGTAGTCAGCATCATGGCACCACCAGAGAAAACTCTCTTGACAACAAATGGCCCTTCTTAGGTGGGATGATGCGTTTATCACCAAGTCACCAGCTTGATATACCTGAGGCTTTATCTTTTTGTTGAAAGCTTTGATTATACATTTTTGGTACGCCTGACCATGAAAAACAGTATCTAGTCGCTTCTCGTTGATCAAATACAACTGATCCAATCTTATCTGAATCCACTCGTCTTCGCCCAAGCCTACTTCATTCATAATCCTTAGTGAGGGAATCTGAATTCCACTAGCAAAACAGCTTCCATGCCATAGTTTAAGGAAAAGAGAGTTTCCCCAGTTGATGTTCTAGCTGAAGTGCGATAGCCGTGTAATGAAAACGGTAACATCTCATTCCAATCCTTATATGTTACTACCATTTATGCACAATCTTCTTAATGTTTTTGTTGGCCGCTTCGACTGCGCCATTCATTTTAGGTCTACATGGAGAAGAATTGTGATGCTTGATCTTAAACTGAGTGCAAAGCTCAGTAATCATAGCATTTTTGAGGTTAGTCCCATTGTCTGTGATGATCCTTTCGGGGATATCATAGCGACAGATGAAATTGTGTTTGATGAATCTGGCTACCATATTCTTGGTGACTGAGGAAAACGAGGCGGCTTTAACCCATTTGGTGAAATAGTCGATAGCGATAAGAATGAAGTGATGTCCATTGGAAGCGGTTGGCTTGATCTCTCCAATCATGTCAATGCCCCACATTGCAAATGGCCAAGGAGCGGTCATGACGTTCAAAGGGATATGAGGTACATGGACCTTGTCAGCATAGATTTGGCATTTGTGACAAGTTCTTGAATGTTGATGGCAATCAGTCTCCATTGTTGACCAATAGTAGCCAGCTCTTAGGATCTTCTTAGCCATCGTATGTCCGCTTGAGTGAGTACAAAAGAGACCATCGTGCATGTCTTCCATAATTTCCTCTGCCTCCTTCTTGTCCATACATCGGAGTAGAGTAGAATCATGGTTGCACTTTGTTGTACCCCAAAATTTGCCCTCCCATATCCTTCAAGAAATTGCCAAGTCAAGCTTCAAAATTCCCCAAGGGTTGCACAGTGTAAGAGCCTCCTGAACAGTCAAAATTAGGGTTTTGGTTCTGATCAAGAAAATGAAGTTTCCAAAGGTCCAATCAAGTCCCACATGCCTATAAACATGGTCAAGCATCCTCATACCAAGTTTCAAGGCTTTCAGCACAAACTTGCACAGTCAAAAACCCTAATTGCACTACAGTCAACTGTAGGGGCAAAATGGTCATTTGACAGTCAAAAGTTCAAATTTTTGGTCAACATCTCATTTTGAAGCCACAAACATCATTTGATCAATGCTTGATCATGATTCTCAAAGCTTGGCTCAAAAATCATCAAGATGCAAAAGTTGCCTTATTTGGACAGTTGAAAAAGTCAACTGTAAATTGACCAGGGCATAACTTCCACATGGATTATCAGAAAAATTCCATCCAAAGCTCATTTTGAAGAGAAAGACATTTCCTACAACTCCTCTTCATACTTCAAGCCCAAGAAATGCTCTCACAAAAAGTTATCAATTTCAACATTATAGGTCATTTTCAAAAGTCAACAAAAAGGGACTTTAAGTCAAAGGCCATAACTTGAGATTGGTAAATCAAAATGACATGGGACCAAAGCCATTGGTTAGAGGACTCAAAGACCTTTCCAAAATGTCCAAGAACATGAGCAAAGCTTAAAATTTGAGCAAGTTATGCCTTGTGGAAGTTGGGAAATATTTGGATATTTTGAAAAGTCAACATTGATTCAAATGACCTAAAATTGCTAATGGGCCTCTTTTTCTTCCACAATTCATCATCCAAGGCATGTGCACGACCACTTGGCCCAAAGGGAAGTTTTTCTTCATTTTTTATTTATTTATTTGGATTTTTATTATTAATAATTCATTTAAATTAATTAAAATGCATGAAAAATATTAAACCTAATGTTTCAAATCTTTTTATGCATATAATATCTCCAAGATTTTGTGTAAGTCAGATTAGGAAAGAATTGAAGCTAATTGGACATGATTTGGTAGCAAAAGCATGTGAAAAAGATTTGAAAATCATGGTTTAAAAATCAAATATCATATTCATCAATTCATGGATTTTGGACCAATTTTACTTGACCTAATCATTCATACACATATAAGGATGCAAACCCTCATGCCTTTGACCCCGCAGCTGCGCATAAACTCCATTATCAAACTCACACTTTTGGCCAAAAAATTTCAAAACTGAAAACAAGTTTAGAGGTTGATTCAAGCAAAGAGACGTATTCCATCACCTTCCTGAGGCTTCAAGGAAGGTTTCCAAATCAAAAACCAACTATTCTAACACCAAGAAACGTAAGATTGATCGCACCCTGTCCAGAAAAAATTTCATGCTCTTGCATCTTGATTCATACACTTTTCATAATTTTTGATGCTTGATTTGTGTTCATTATAAGATTCTGAAGCTAACCATCTACTTTAATTGTGTTTTTGTGTATTATATACGATTCTACCATTGATACATATTAGGGTTCATGGAGGTCCAAATTGGGCGTTTTTAAAAGCTACAAAATTAGAACTTCATAATGCCATGAATGGATTCAGGGTGTTTGGACGAAAACAATGGCACCCTCGCGCCTAATTTATGAGGTCCCAGGGGCTAATCGCTATTTTTCAATAGGGTGCCTATAGGAACGTTTACAAAACCGTTGCCAATGTTTTGTGTTTCAGAAAAAAAATAAAGCAATGAAGAAGATGACCCCTGTGGCGCTCAATGATTGGCCTATTAGAATTTCGCGCTAATTCTCCACTAACGCGTTATTTTATTTTTAAATTTTGTTTGTTATTTAATCTACAAAGAAACAAAGTAGCTCCACTGGCAGGCATAAGCGTTGGTAACGTTCAGGACCTGGGTTCGATCCCAGGTCCCCACCCCTTTCCTATTATTTTTTCTTCAATTATCATCCTATGCAATTTCAGCATCAAGGACCACCATGCATCCACAATTTCTGGCGTGCCACTTGGCCAATAATGCCAATCCAAGGGATCAGATCTGATGGACACCATAGGCACTAGTCAACGGAGCTACACGCTAATCAGAAAGTCTACCAGGCCTGAAGTTCATTGGGCCCAGATTGCTAAAGTTTCACCTCCAAATTAGGGGCAGAACCCCCTAGGTTTGCTTTATTTCTTTTCCTTATTTTGATATTATTTTCAATTATTGTCTTTATTTTAATTAGTTTTTTTAATTCAATTATTTTCATAAAAAACATAAAAACATAAAAAATCAGAAAAGATAAAAAATAATAAATATTTTTTTAACTAGTATTTTTGTAAATAAATTCATTAATTCACTTAGTTTTAAATTTAGATTTTAATCTTAACATTTTTCACTAAAACTCAAAACTTATAGAATTAGGGTTTAATTAATTTTTATCTTTTTTCTTTTATTCCACAGTAATTAATTATTAAAATATTATTCATTTTTATTTTTATAAATTAAGAATTGCATGTAAATAATTAGGTTAATATTAGGTTAAAATTTGATCTTTTCTTAATAAACTAAAAACAACTAGAATTAGGGTTAGCATTTTATTTTAATTAATTCTTTTTTCATTAAAATCATAAAAATACAAAAATACCAAAAAGACAATTTCTTTTCCTTTTAACTTTAATTAATCATTTAATTTAATTCCATTAAAAAGGGTCCAACGCCCTCGTTTTTAATTCTTATTTAATTCGCATATTTATTTTATTTCTTATAATTTTGATGTATCTCTCCCAAGGCCATGTAACGTTTTAATTTCTCGCACTTTACTTTTCTTTACTTTCTTTATTTTCTGTCAAATCGGGTTCTGGAAATTTTGGCGATGTGGACCCGCGCCTTTTGTAATAGCTTTAGAATTTTACTTTTCTCGCACTTTTAACTGTTAATCAAGGCATGAAAGAATGTATGGCCTAAATTAAAAACAAGCGTAGATCACCACAAATGCATGATCAAAGATAATTGCTAAACTGAAAACAACACACAAATTCACACACCACTCTTAGGGTACGCCTCACTGTTGCCTTGCCTCGAAAGGTGATCGTCGAGTAGAGGATGTCTTAGTAAGTCCTCATGATCCGGGAACCTGGCATGAGGGTAGCTTCTAAGGTGTCTTCCTATTGCTCTGGTGATCACCATGTCCCGAACCTCGAATTGACCCGAACACCTCCAACGGTGGTGCTACCTACCTCTCAATGGTGGGATGGCACTACTTTAAAGGACATTTACACAGACGAATTCCTTAGGGTAGGTAGACGACTCTAGATACTTGCTCTAATTTCAAAACAAAACTTAAAAATACTTTTCACACCAACACATTTTCAAAAAGCTTTCGAAAGCATTTTTTCAAACACTCTTGAGGACCGATACAAGAGTCGAACTGGAATTTTCAAAGAAACTTTTTTTAAAACCCACAGTTGAAAAGCAAACAAACCATTTTGAAAACACAAGTGAGCAAGTATCTAAGAGCCCATGGATAACCATGGATAGAAAGGGTGCTAACACCTTCCCTTTCTATAATTTACCTCCCGAACCGAGAGCAATCTCTATAAGGAATTTTTCTGTGCTTTTGTCCTTTCCATTTGGAGAAAATAAAAGACGGTGGCGACTCTTGCTTCCGGGACATTTCGCGAACCAGCGTTAAACAGTCAGTTCCAGATCCACCGATCACAGAACTGGCGACTCTGCTGGGGATCAATCTTTATAAAGTGAGGTGTACCTTAGGATTAAGATCACTGTGTTTTCAATTGTATTGACTTGCTTGCTTTACTATTGTGGGTTGCATGGGAGTTACATAGATCCTAACCCGGATCTGGGGATACCCTGTTTAGGTAGCATAAGCTGTGAGGGACCTGTCCGGCGTAGACCGACACGGGTGAAACAGTGGCTACGTTGGTGTGGCACCTTGGTCTGTACCGATATCCCTTGTGTTGCAACGAGGAGAATATGGGTCTTCTGAGGAGTCGTTAAGCACCAACAACCTTAGAACCTTAAATGACACAACTTGGCCATTAGAACAGTAGCAGTATGCTACACCCATTGAGGCTAAACTCTCGTGATGGTTCTGGCCGCAAGAAAAGATTGCGATGCTGGAGTTATGACCGATTGAGGGTAGTTAATGATATTGGGATCCTCTAAGAACCCGATTACTTTGATAGGACAGGTATGAACCAACAAACTGAAAGAGGGTAGTACCTAGACCTCATGCTGGCCTAAACTTTAGGGGCTTGCCTTGTGTGACTTGTGTGCCTTACCATGTTTGCCTTTGTATCTATGTGTGGTGTGCTTTATCATAACATCATAACATCATGAGCATTGCATGCATCCTGCATAAGGACTGAACATTTCAAAGACAAGAGGGTTTCACCTTTGCTCTGTTTTGTAGGACATCATGATACCTGCGCGAAGGAATACTATCCGGTTCAGCTTTGTTCACTCACCTGAGTTGCTTGAAGAGTTGGTTAGCAGAATTCCAAATACCACTTCTTTCATTCAGAGGCATGGTTCTCTTCTCAGTTTAGTCACTACAAAGCGGGATCAACAGTTGATGAGTGTTCTGACCCAGTTCTATGACCCCCTGTACCAGTGCTTCACCTTTCAAGACTTCCAGCTGGTCCCTACCCTGGAAGAGTTCTCTGATTTGCTTGGTATCCCTATCTTGGATCAGACTCCCTTTACTGGTTGGGAAAAGACCCTCAGGCTTGAGGTTGTTGCTGCAGCTCTTCCCCTGACACATCAAGAGGTAATGGACAACTGGGTAACTAGAAGCGGAGTTAAGGGTTTCTTGGCCAAGTTTCTGATTGGTAAAGCTAACAGTTTCTGGAATGACCTGGACTTTAGGGCATATGAAGACATCTTGGCTCTCCTAATCTATGGGTTAGTCTTGTTTCCTAATCCTGACAACTTCATCAATGTCACTGCCATAAGGATCTTTATGTCTCAGAATCCGGTGCCCACTCTCTTGGGTGACATCTTACAACAACTTCATGCTCGTACTACCCGAAGACGAGGAACCCTATGGTGTTGTATCCCTTTGTTGGTGAGGTGGTTTATTTCGCACCTCCCCAAGTTCGTACTCAAGAACTAAGAAGGAAGAGGATGGGCTCATAGGTTAATGTCTCTCACCGACAAAGACATCATTTGGACTTGCAGAGGTTTGGATGAGATAGATATCATTGATCGATGCGGGGAATACCCCAATGTTCCTCTGATTGGTACCCAAGGAGGGATCTCTTACAATCCATGTCTAGCGCTCCGTCAGTTTGGAAGAGCAAGAAGAGCAGGTCCCCATGAGATGTTGGTGCCTCACATCAGTTTTGAGTTTCAGGTGGATAGTGACGAGCTGCGTCGTAGGTTCATCAAGGCTTGGGACAAAGTTCATAAAGCTGACTCACAGGAGTTAGGGCCAAAGACTTCTTTACCTATGGAAGCCTACTACAAATGGGTTCGCATCCGTGCTCAGAAGTTAGGTATGACGTATGAAGCTGTCAGACCCGTCATTCTTGAGTGTCCTGACAAAGATGGTGTTCCTCCAACTGTCCTTCCTCCTCAGATACCTACTGATTATGAGACATTAAAGAGATCTTGGTCGCAACTGCGAGAAGAGCGGGATTCTTACCGGGAAAAGTTCAACGAGCAGGAATTAAAGATCCAGAAGCTGACAAAGCAGTTGGAGAATGAGCGAGCTCTGAATGCCTACATCCGTACTGAGAAGAGGAGACCATGGGATCAATAAGGAGCTCTGGATGTTCTTTTACAGTTTTATTTCCCTTTTCAGTATTTCCTTCCATGTAACGCCTAAGGGCAACCTGTTGAATAATTTCAGTTTCAAAGTTGAATCTAATGAAGTGTGTTCCTTTTTGTTTACAAAGTTGATTCCCGATTGTCTTTGAAAACATAAATCATACGCATTCCATTCATCATGTGCATAGCAGGTTTTCTTCTTTTCAGGTTGCTTACCGTTCTTCGCTGTTTATTTCAGCATCATGAATCCTGACTCATCATCAACTGAGATGTCCATCAAGGCTCTTCAGGCGCAGAATGCGCAATTTCAGGAATTAATCATGGGTTTGGCTCAAGGCCAAGAAGAGCTGAAGGCTCTGCTCCTGAAGAAGGAAAAGAAGAAGAAGAGAAGGACTGTTTTGTTCAGCTCGGGCCGAAGGTTTGGCAATACTCTGCAGAATGAAGAGGCTGGTTCTTCTATTGGCAAGAGTACTCCTCAAGCAGAAAAAGGTCCTAGTCCGGTAGTCTCTGACAACGAGACTGATTTTGACGAAGAACAATATCCTCCTGCAGAATACCGTTACAAGCAGTTGGAAGACAGGTTGAATGCTATGGAGATACAACAGGTACTTGGGCTGGATTTCGGAGATTTGGGTTTGTCTACTGGTGTGATTATTCCTCGGAAGTTCAAAGCACCATCTTTCACTAAGTACGACGGGGCGTCTTGTCCCAAGCTACATCTCAGGTCCTATGTTCGGAAGATCCAACCGTACTCAGCGGATAAGAATTTGTGGATCCACTTCTTCCAGGAGAGTCTTTCAGGGACTCATCTCGAATGGTTCTATCAGCTGGATGGGACCAAGGTTCGTAACTGGGAGGAGTTGGCTACTGCTTTCTATAAGCAGTATCAATATAATGCCGACCTTGCCCCTACACGTACCCAACTCCAGGGTATGTCGTTAGGTTCAAGTGAAGGTTTTAAGGAGTACGCCCAGAAGTGGAGGGATCTGGCTGGCAGGGTGCAGCCTCCGTTGACTGATCGGGAGTTGGTAGACATGTTCTTGGGGACCCTATCTGGGCCATTTTTCAACCATCTTATCGGGAATTCGTCTGCAGGGTTCACTGATCTGATTCTGACTGGAGAGAGAATTGAGGCTGGGTTGAAGTCTGGTAAGATTCCAAAGGGTGCATCTACATGTTCTGAGAAGAAACCCTTCAAGAAAGAGGCCAGTGTGGTGTATGGGCCTAGAAGGCAAGACAAACCAGAGCACCGTCAATCTGTCAACGCGTTGGTGATTGCAAAGCCTGCCGCCGCTCCTCGGCAAGCTAACCAACCAAGGGCTGAGAGACCCAGAAGGGAATTCACCCGTTTGAGTATGACCTTGTCGCAGATCTTACCACAGTTGCTCTCAACCAACTTAGTAACCGTCAGAGAGGCTCCGAAGTTTGCAAATACTACATCTCCTAAATACAACCCAAATGCTCGTTGTGCTTATCACTCCGATAGCCTGGGGCATGGCACTGATGACTGTTGGGCATTAAGGAATAAGGTGCAAGACCTTATCGACGCGAAAGAGATACAGTTTGAAGCGCCTGAGAGGCCAAATGTGGTTACTACTCCTATGCCCCAGCATGGAGTAAATGCTGTTGACGAAGATGTTTACGCTGTTTCTGTGGATGATCTAGCTACTCCTTTGAAGACCGTCAAGAGGAACCTACTGTTGGCCGGTTTATTTCCGGGCTGCAGTGAGGGTTGCCTGTTCTGTGCTGTTTCCCTATCCGGTTGTCCCTTGCTGAAGTTAGGCATCCAAAGCCTAATGGATAGCAAGGAGATTCTGTTTAAGAAGTCTGCTGTTCAATTGGTTCCGGTAGAAGAAGTTTCCGTGGTTACCATCTTCAATAATCCAATCAAGGCTCTCCCGAAGAAGCCTGTTCAGATCATGACTGTTGCACCTGTGGTTATCACTGTTCCAGGGCCTCTTCCCTACGTATCTGATAAAGCTGTCCCCTGGCACTATGGGGCAGATGTGTATGTGAATGGGATCAAACAAGAATTCAACACTGGCGCCAGTATCTGTGATATCACTGGCCCAGCCAAGGTTACCCGCAGTGGCAGGCTCTTCTCGCCTGACATTGCACCGCCTGCTACCCGAAGACCCCTCCTTATAACACCTACAAATGTACCCGTTCCTGTTTCAGATCAAGTGGTTTCCCCTGCTGCCGAGTCATCCAATGCTCGGGGCAAGGGAGTTGAAGATGAGCCTGCCCGGATGGAGGCACCGATACCTGTAAATGCTGAGGCCTCCCAACAAGAGATGGAGGAAATCTTGAAAATTATAAAGAAGAGCGACTTCAACGTTGTGGAACAGCTGGGGCATACGCCCTCCAAAATCTCCATGCTCTCCTTATTGCTGTGTTCAGAGGCCCATGCTAAGGCCTTAATCTCATTTCTCAAGACGGCCCATGTGCCACAGGAGACATCTGCGGTCCAGTTCACTGATTGCGTAGCAAATCTGACAGCAGACAATGGTTTGGGTTTCTCAGATGCTGACCTGACTGCGAAGGGAAGAGACCACAATGATGCCCTGTATGTCTCTATCGAATGCAGGGGCACTACTCTGGCACATGTATTGGTGGACACTGGTTCTTCCTTGAATGTTCTACCAAAGAAGGCTTTAGATCGCTTGGATTGTGAAGGCCTGGAATTAAAACCCAGCAATATCATCGTCAGGGCCTTTGACGGTTCAAAAAGGATGGTTCATGGAAAGGTTGACATTCCTATTCGTGTGGGCCCTCAGGTGTTTGACTCTACTTTTTATGTGATGGATATCCGTCCATCATACTCTTGTCTACTGGGTCGGCCTTGGATCCATAAAGCTGGGGCAGTGACCTCTACCTTGCACCAGAAACTGAAATACCCTGTCAGAGGGAAGATCGTCACTGTGCAAGGGGAGGAGGAATATATGGTGAGCCACTTGAATTCCTTCAGATACATTGAGATGGATGGGGAGTTTATTGAAACCCCCTTTCAGCATTTCGAGGAGGTGCTTCCGATTTCAGCAGCAGCAGAAACAGCGGTCGAAGAGAATGTTCCTTTGAAGATGGCTTCCCTGAAGGACGCCCGGGCTGTGGTTCAAAAAGGTGAATGTGCTAACTGGGGCAGGCTTCCCGACTTCACACAGAAAACTGACAAATTTGGGCTGGGTTTTACTGCAGAGGGTCAGAAAGCTATGCGGAAGGCGAAGACCAGAAGACCTCCTGTGTTCATTACAAATCCAGGAGTGAATGCTGTTGGGGAAGACAATGAGGTGGATGAAGCAGAATTCAATAGCTGGATCTATCCAACGACTGAAGGCGGATTGACCAATTGGATTGCCAAAGACCATACTCCTGTTACTTTTGTTACGCAGTAATAAACTTCTTTGTTTTATTATTTGTAATAAACAATAAATTAAACTCTATGGCCCGGTGTCTTACCCGGGGCACCGTGGTTTCATTTGTGAGGGCATATAAATTGTCATTTCATATATCATAAATGAAAATCGTGGACGTTTTCTCGCATTTCAAATCTTGTGCTCCTTTTCTGTCTTTTCTTCCTTTACATATATTTCAAAAAACAGCTGTATTTACACACACTCACTCATACAGGTTTCAATCCACCCTGGATCTCACTGGTAACGACCCTACTACTGCCAGTTATGACTTCGAAAATCCGATCAACTTAGCTGAAGACGAAGGTGAAGATGATTGCGAAGTGCCTGGCGAGCTTGCAAGACTGTTACTTCAGGAAGAAAGGGCAATTCAACCCCATGAAGAGCCAGTGGAAACAATAAACATGGGTACTGAGGCAGACAGGAAAGAGGTAAAGATTGGTGCCAACCTAGAGCTCAGCGTGAAGCAACGATTGACTCAGATGCTGCATGATTATATGGAGATCTTTGCCTGGTCCTACGAAGACATGCCCGGGTTGGATACCGATATTGTGGTCCATCATTTACCAACTAAAGAAGACTGTCCTCCGGTTAAGCAAAAGGTCCTCCGTATGCGTCCAGAAATGTCTGAGAAGATTAAAGCCGAGGTTATGAAACAGTTTGATGCTGGGTTCCTTGCAGTAACTTCTTACCCTCAGTGGGTTGCTAATGTGGTGCCGGTACCAAAGAAAGACGGTAAGGTCAGAATGTGTGTCGACTATAGGGATCTGAACAGGGCCAGCCCCAAGGATGACTTCCCCCTACCTCACATTGATGTCCTTGTTGACAATACAGCTCAACATAAAGTGTTCTCTTTCATGGATGGCTTTTCAGGTTACAATCAGATCAAGATGGCACCTGAAGACATGGAGAAGACTACCTTTGTTACTCAGTGGGGCACCTTCTGCTACAAGGTCATTCCGTTTGGATTGAAGAACGCTGGGGTAACCTACCAACGTGCCATGGTTGCTTTATTTCATGATATGATCCATCATGAGATAGAAGTGTATGTCGACGACATGATCGCAAGGTCCCAGATTGAGGAAGAGCACCTAGATCATCTGCAAAAGTTGTTTGACCGGCTGAAACTATACAAGCTGAGGTTGAACCCGAACAAGTGCACCTTCGGGGTAAGATCTGGAAAGTTGCTAGGCTTCGTGGTAAGTGACAAGGGCATTCAAGTGGACCCTGCCAAGGTCAAAGCTATTCAAGAGATGCCAGTTCCTAAGACAGAGAAAGAGGTCAGAGGCTTTTTAGGACGCCTGAATTACATTGCTCGCTTCATCTCACACCTGACTGCTCCCTGTGAGCCAATCTTCAAGCTGCTGAAGAAAGATCAGGTAGTACGTTGGAATGATGAATGCCAGGCTGCTTTTGACAGAATCAAGGAGTATCTCCAAGAACCACCTATCCTTATGCCACCGATTGAAGGGAGACCTCTGATACTATATCTGACAGTGCTCGACAACTCAATGGGGTGTGTGCTGGGGCAGCATGACGAGTCTGGCCGAAAAGAGCATGCCATTTATTACCTTAGCAAAAAGTTTACCGACTGTGAGACCCGATACTCACTGCTTGAGAAAACTTGCTGTGCTTTGGTATGGGCTGCTCGCCGGCTGAGACAATATATGCTGACTCACACTACCTTGTTGATCTCAAAGATGGATCCGATAAAGTACATATTTGAAAAACCTGCTCTGTCTGGGAGAATAGCAAGATGGCAAATGATCTTGACGGAATACGACATTCAGTACACGACCCAGAAAGCCATCAAGGGAAGTGTATTGGCAGACCACTTGGCACATCAGGCCGTAGATGACTATCAGTCAATGAACTTTGAGTTTCCGGATGAAAGCATCATGATTGTGACTGATTGTGAAGTACCTGGACCGGATGAAGTACCTGAGGAAGGATCCCGATGGTCTATGCACTTTGACGGAGCCTCCAACGCTTTGGGAAACGGTATCGGCGCCATAATCATATCACCTCAAGGCACTCATACTCCATTCACTGCCCGACTATGTTTCAACTATACCAACAACATGGCGGAGTATGAGGCGTGCATCATGGGTCTTCAAGCTGCGATCGATCTAAGGATCAAGTTTCTGAGTGTCTTCGGAGATTCCGCTCTTGTGATCAATCAGATCAAAGGAGAGTGGGATATGAAACATCCGAATCTTATTCCTTATAGAGAATGTGTGTTGACTTTGATCCCCCACTTCACGAAGATAACCTTTGAACTCTTTCCAAGAGAGGAGAATCAGCTGGCGGACGCGTTAGCTACAATGTCTTCAATGTTCAAGGTCAAATGGGATAATGAGGCTCCCCGGATCATCATCTGGAAACTGGACGAACCGGCATACTGTTGCGATCTCAAGACTGAATTGGTGACTGAGAAGCCTTGGTACCATGAGGTGAAGAGATATCTAGAAGCTCAGGAATACCCTGAAGGTGCCTCTGTCAATGATAAGAAATTCCTGAGAAGGTTCGCGGCAAAGTTCTTCCTCAGCAACGAAATCTTATACAAGCGAAACCATGATTCAACCTTACTGCGTTGTGTGGATAAGACTGAAGCAGAAAGGATCATGGAAGAGCTACATGAAGGGATCTTTGGTACACATTCCAGTGGGCATACAATGGCAAAGAAGATCCTTCGGGCAGGGTATTACTGGTCCACAATGGAAGCTGACTGTTACCAACATTCCAGGACATGCCATAAGTGCCAGATTTATGCAGACAAAGTGCATGTTCCCCCAGTTCCCCTGAATGTTCTGACTGCGCCTTGGCCATTTGCAATGTGGGGCATAGACATGATCAGTGAGATTAAACCTACGGCATCTAATGGGCATCGCTTCATCCTAGTGGCGATTGATTATTTTACGAAGTGGGTCGAAGCAGCATCCTACGCTATGGTAACCAAGACTGTTGTGGCACGGTTCATTCGGCATAATCTGATCTGTCGGTACGGCGTTCCAGAGAGGATCATTACAGACAACGGTACCAATCTGAATAATAAGATGATCACTGAGCTCTGCGAGCAGTTCAAAATACAGCACCACAATTCTTCTCCTTACAGACCAAAGATGAATGGGGCTGTAGAAGCAGCAAATAAGAACATCAAGAAAATCGTGCAGAAGATGACAGTGACTTATAAAGATTGGCACGAGATGTTACCGTTCGCTCTACATGGGTACCGTACCTCAGCTAGGACGTCAACCAGGGCAACTCCTTTCTCCTTGGTTTATGGTATGGAGGCAGTCTTACCGATCGAAGTGCAAATACCCTCTCTCCGGATAATGAAGGATGCAAATCTGAACGAAGATGATTGGATCCAGACACGACTTGATCAACTAAACCTCATTGATGAAAAGAGACTTGCTGCTATCTGCCATGGTCAGACATACCAGAAACGAATGATCAGGGCATTTAACAAAAAGGTTAGACCACAGGAATATCAAGTTGGGGATCTGGTAATCAAGCGAATCATCCTTCCTCAGAGTGATCCCAGGGGCAAATGGACTCCTACATACGAAGGGCCATTTGTGGTTAAACATGTGTTCTCAGGAGGAGCCATGATTCTAACCAACATGGATGGTGACGACCTTCCTCACCCCGCCAATGCAGACATAGTAAAAAGATACTACGCATAAAAAGACCCGCTAGGCTGACATGCCTAGGCAAAAATTAGGGCTTCCTGGCGAACCAAAAGGGTTCGGGCAAAATGAAGGGATGAAATGAAAAAAATCTGTACACCCGGCAAGTCGAAAACCTGAAAAGGCGGCTTGGGCAAAAATGGGTATCCCGGTGGACTGAAAACCCGAAAGGGCGGTCCAGGCAAAAGTTAGGGATAAAAGCGTAATACTATGTCTCATTGGATCACTTTGCATCCAGAATCCGGTATCTACATCAAGTTCAGACGGCATCGATCAGTCAACTTCACCTTCAACCAAGGTCATCAAGTGATGAGACGCTCGGAGTTATAAAGGCAATAGCAGAGTTGAAACCCAGTGGGATCATTCATTTCACACAGCTGTTTTATTTTCTCTTGTACAAAAATTGTATAAACTCTTTTGTTCGGCGGCGTTCTCTTACTAGGACGTCAGCCTCTTGTACACAAAACGCCTATTTTCAGGCCATTCAAAAAATCAATACAAATATACTTTTCAGTTAAAAGTGCCAATTGTGTTTCTTTTTCTGTTTTGTTTTGCGAAGAACGTCCAAGGTTCAATTTGTGATATATGCATTGACAATAATTTGCTAACTCATGAATATTTGCATACGAAACAAAGGATTAATTACAGGTAACATTAGAAACAGGGGCAATAAAGAGTTGTCTGAGCAATCTAATTGTTCTGTCCTCCAAGGTACCAAGGTAGGTTCAGCTAAAAAACATAACCAGTACATCTTAATTCCCCAGAGAGTGAGCCAGCAAGTCAGTGCACTCTTCTCCAAGCAAAGTTATCAAATCTTAAGGAAGTTGGGTATCCTCCAGTGGATCTCAACATCTCCCCAGCAGCATATGTATTCTTAACAAGCATCCCCGGCAGTCTTGGTCTAAAGATTGTTCCCCGGCGGCATATCAACATTCAAAGGAATCACTTTCCCCGCAGCTCAAAACTTCCCCAAGAGAGTCTAATCTAGTTTCCCCAGGGAAGTTGGAATTCATCTCCCCAAGCAGCAAGCTCATCCCCAGTAGATTCTGGAAGCTTATCCCCGCAGAGCACGAGCGCGTCCCCCGACTTTATTTAAAGAGTTATTTCCTTACCAGGATATAACTGGGTTATCCTCAGCCAAAAGCCATGGGAAGATCGTTCTCGGCGAAGTTCTTTCTTATCCCCAGTGAAGTCTATCAGCACCTCCAACACAGCAAAGATATCCCCAGCAAGTTATCATCAACATTTCAGCAAAGCATCGCTCTCCCCACAGAGTATTGCTCCCCAGCAAGATTGCTAGAGTACTTTCCTCCCCGCAGAGTTATTCCATTCGCCAAGTTTATTCCCCAACGGAGTTATCTTCTCCCAACCGGTATCCTTGCAATTATCATCCCCGGCGGAGGCAAAATCTATTCTCCAACATCAGCCCATGAGTGACTTCCCGGCACCCGTCAAGGATTTACTTTCCTAGACGAAAAATACATTCATAAACATCTTCATACATTATAGCATGCATATACGCATCATGAACATACAATCTCACGTATTCAGAGAGCATCTCGCATGTCATACCACATGACATCGCATACAACTAACGCTTGTCTTTTCAGGACAAAAGTACAAAAATGATTACCATCAATGGTCGCAACTAAAGATCCGATTCCTGATTCTTGCCAGGGTGTATCCGTTGATGACCAATTACCAGATCCGATTCCTGTATCTTGCCAGGGTGTGTCTGAAGAGTTCGAGGATCCGATACCTGAATCTTGCCAGGGTGTATCCGTTGAAGACTAACATTACCAGATCCGATTCCTGTATCTTGCCAGGGTGTGTCTAAAGAGTTCGAGGATCCGATACTTGAATCTTGCCAGGGTGTATCCGTTGAAGACTAGCATTACCAGATCCGATTCCTGTATCTTGCCAGGGTGTGTCTGAAGAGTTCGAGGATCCGATACCTGAATCTTGCCAGGGTGTATTCGTTGAAGACTAACAATACCAGATCCGATTCCTGTATCTTGCCAGGGTGTGTCTGAAGAGTTCGAGGATCCGATACCTGAATCTTGCCAGGGTGTATCCGTTGAAGACTAACATTACCAGATCCGATTCCTGTATCTTTCCAGGGTGTGTCTGAAGAGAACGAGGGTCCGATGCCTGAATCTTGCCAGGGTGTATCCGTTGAAGACTAACATCACCAGATCCGATTCCTGTATCTTTCCAGGGTGTGTCTGAAGAGTTCGAGGGTCCGATACCTGAATCTTTCCAGGGTGTATCCGCTGAAGACTAACATTACCAGATCCGATTCCTGTATCTTGCCAGGGTGTGTCTGAAGAGTTCGAGGGTCCGATGCCTGAATCTTGCCAGGGTGTATCCGTTGAAGACTAACATTACCAGATCCGATTCCTGTATCTTGCCAGGGTGTGTCTGAAGAGTTCGAGGGTCCGATGCCTGAATTTTGCCAGGGTGTATCCGTTGGAGACTAACATTACCAAACTGGATTCCTGTATCTCGCCAGGGCACGTCTGAAGAATTCGAAGATCCGATTCCTGTAACCAGTCAGGACATATCTACACAAAGCATCTGAAGACCAGCTCCTGCAACATGTCAGGTACTCATTTTTCTTTTGCAGGTACGCAAGTTCTCGCTAAGGAATCTCTTACGCGATCAACATCCATATGGCATCTATAAGCCCATCATCCTATTCATCAACCTCTAAATGGCATCTATAAGCCCATTCCATCATCACACTGCTACTATGTGAGCGCAAATTTCTGGGCACTCTAGTGTTCAATCATCTTCCACCTTCGGATTACGAAAGGCACGTCAGCCAATCTGCATCCTCAGGTCTAAGAAGATTGAACAGGGGCAACTGTTGTACCCCAAAATTTGCCCTCCCATATCCTTCAAGAAATTGCCAAGTCAAGCTTCAAAATTCCCCAAGGGTTGCACAGTGTAAGAGCCTCCTGAACAATCAAAATTAGGGTTTTGGTTCTGATCAAGAAAATGAAGTTTCCAAAGGTCCAATCAAGTCCCACATGCCTATAAACATGGTCAAGCATCCTCATACCAAGTTTCAAGGCTTTCAGCACAAACTTGCACAGTCAAAAACCCTAATTGCACTACAGTCAACTGTAGGGGCAAAATGGTCATTTGACAGTCAAAAGTTCAAATTTTTGGTCAACATCTCATTTTTAAGCCACAAACATCATTTGATCAATGCTTGATCATGATTCTCAAAGCTTGGCTCAAAAATCATCAAGATGCAAAAGTTGCCTTATTTGGACAGTTGAAAAAGTCAACTGTAAATTGACCAGGGCATAACTTCCACATGGATTATCAGAAAAATTCCATCCAAAGCTCATTTTGAAGAGAAAGACATTTCCTACAACTCCTCTTCATACTTCAAGCCCAAGAAATGCTCTCACAAAAAGTTATCAATTTCAACATTATAGGTCATTTTCAAAAGTCAACAAAAAGGGACTTTAAGTCAAAGGCCATAACTTGAGATTGGTAAATCAAAATGACATGGGACCAAATCCATTGGTTAGAGGACTCAAAGACCTTTCCAAAATGTCCAAGAACATGAGCAAAGCTTAACATTTGAGCAAGTTATGCCTTGTGGAAGTTGGAAATTTTTTGGATATTTTGAAAAGTCAACATTGATTCAAATGACCTAAAATTGCTAATGGGCCTCTTTTTCTTCCACAATTCATCATCCAAGGCATGTGCACGACCACTTGGCCCAAAGGGAAGTTTTTCTTCATTTTTTATTTATTTATTTGGATTTTTATTATTAATAATTCATTTAAATTAATTAAAATGCATGAAAAATATTAAACCGAATGTTTCAAATCTTTTTATGCATATAATATCTCCAAGATTTTGTGTAAGTCAGATTAGGAAAGAATTGAAGCTAATTGGACATGATTTGGTAGCAAAAGCATGTGAAAAAGATTTGAAAATCATGGTTTAAAAATCAAATATCATATTCATCAATTCATGGATTTTGGACCAATTTTATTTGACCTAATCATTCATACACATATAAGGATGCAAACCCTCATGCCTTTGACCCCGCAGCTGCGCATAAACTCCATTATCAAACTCACACTTTTGGCCAAAAAATTTCAAAACTGAAAACAAGGTTAGAGGTTGATTCAAGCAAAGAGACGTATTCCATCACCTTCCTGAGGCTTCAAGGAAGGTTTCCAAATAAAAAACCAACTATTCTAACACCAAGAAACGTAAGATTGATCGCACCCTGTCCAGAAAAAATTTCATGCTCTTGCATCTCGATTCATACACTTTTCATAATTTTTGATGCTTGATTTGTGTTCATTATAAGATTCTGAAGCTAACCATCTACTTTAATTGTGTTTTTGTGTATTATATACGATTCTACCATTGATACATATTAGGGTTCATGGAGGTCCAAATTGGGCGTTTTTAAAAGCTACAAAATTAGAACTTCATAATGCCATGAATGGATTCAGGGTGTTTGGACGAAAACAATGGCACCCTCGCGCCTAATTTATGAGGTCCCAGGGGATAATCGCTATTTTTCAATAGGGTGCCTATAGGAACGTTTACAAAACCGTTGCCAATGTTTTTTGTTTCAGAAAAAAAATAAAGCAACGAAGAAGATGACCCCTGTGGCGCTCAATGATTGGCCTATTTGAATTTCACGCTAATTCTCCACTAACGCGTTATTTTATTTTTATAAATTTTGTTTGTTATTTAATCTACAAAGAAACAAAGTAGCTCCACTGGCAGGCATAAGCGTTGGTAACGTTCAGGACCTGGGTTCGATCCCAGGTCCCCACCCCTTACCTATTATTTTTTCTTCAATTATCATCCTATGCAATTTCAGCATCAAGGACCACCATGCGTCCATAATTTCTGGCGTGCCACTTGGCTAATAATGCCAATCCAAGGGATCAGATCTGATGGACACCATATGCACTAGTCAACGGAGCTACACGCTAATCAGAAAGTCTACCAGGCCTGAAGATCATTGGGCCCAAATTGCTAAAGTTTCACCTCCAAATTAGGGGCAGAACCCCCTAGGTTTGCTTTATTTCTTTTCCTTATTTTGATATTATTTTCAATTATTGTCTTTATTTTAATTAGTTTTTTTAATTCAATTATTTTCATAAAAAACATAAAAAATCAGAAAAGATAAAAAATAATAAATATTTTTTTAACTAGTATTTTTGTAAATAAATTCATTAATTCACTTAGTTTTAAATTTAGGTTTTAATCTTAACATTTTTCACTAAAATTCAAAACTTATAGAATTAGGGTTTAATTAATTTTTATCTTTTTTCTTTTATTCCACAGTAATTAATTATTAAAATATTATTCATTTTTATTTTTATAAATTAAGAATTGCATGTAAATAATTAGGTTAATATTAGGTTAAATTTGATCTTTTCTTAATAAACTAAAAACAACTAGAATTAGGGTTAGCATTTTATTTTAATTAATTCTTTTTTCATTAAAATCATAAAAATACAAAAATACCAAAAAGACAATTTCTTTTCCTTTTAACTTTAATTAATCATTTAATTTAATTCTATTAAAAAGGGTCCAACGCCCTCGTTTTTAATTCTTATTTAATTCGCATATTTATTTTATTTCTTATAATTTTGATGTATCTCTCCCAAGGCCATGTAACATTTTAATTTCTCGCACTTTACTTTTCTTTACTTTCTTTATTTTCTGTCAAATCGGGTTCTGGAAATTTTGGCGATGTGGACCCGCGCCTTTTGTAATAGCTTTAGAATTTTACTTTTCTCGCACTTTTAACTGTTAATCAAGGCATGAAAGAATGTATGGCCTAAATTAAAAACAAGCGTAGATCACCACAAATGCATGATCAAAGATAATTGCTAAACTGAAAACAACACACAAATTCACACACCACTCTTAGGGTACGCCTCACTGTTGCCTTGCCTCGAAAGGTGATCGTCGAGTAGAGGATGTCTTAGTAAGTCCTCATGATCCGGGAACCTGGCATGAGGGTAGCTTCTAAGGTGTCTTCCTATTGCTCTGGTGATCACCATGTCCCGAACCTCGAATTGACCCGAACACCTCCAACGGTGGTGCTACCTACCTCTCAATGGTGGGATGGCACTACTTTAAAGGACATTTACACAGACGAATTCCTTAGGGAAGGTAGACGACTCTAGATACTTGCTCTAATTTCAAAACAAAACTTAAAAATACTTTTCACACCAACACATTTTCAAAAAGCTTTCGAAAGCATTTTTTCAAACACTCTTGAGGACCGATACAAGAGTCGAACTAGAATTTTCAAAGAAACTTTTTTTAAAACCCACAGTTGAAAAGCAAACAAACCATTTTGAAAACACAAGTGAGCAAGTATCTAAGAGCCCATGGATAACCATGGATAGAAAGGGTGTTAACACCTTCCCTTTCTATAACTTACCTCCCGAACCGAGAGCAATCTCTATAAGGAATTTTTCTGTGCTTTTGTCCTTTCCATTTGGAGAAAATAAAAGACGGTGGCGACTCTTGCTTCCGCGACATTTCGCGAACCAGCGTTAAACAGTCAGTTCCAGATCCACCGATCACACACTTGTACAATATTCCATTACTTAGGAAGAATTTGGCTGCAAATCTTCGTAAGAACTTTCTGTCATTGATGGATGCTCCCTTGGGATACTCTTGTGCTTCAAGATATTTCATCACCTCATGGTACCGTGGCTTTTCCGTGTCAATGTCAAGCTCATAGCAATGTGCAGGCTCGTCGAATAGCTCAATTGTAATCATAGGGGCTTCGTTGTTCCATCTGACTTTGAACATTGAAGACATGGTTGCCAAGGCGTCAGCCAACTGATTTTCTTCCCTAGGGGAGTGCTCAAAGTTGATATCTTCAAAGTGAGGGATCAAGGATAGCACAAGTTCCTTGTAAGGGATGAGATTAGGGTGCTTAGTGTCCTAATCTCCTTTTACTTGGATAATCACTAGAGCAGAATCCCCAAACACGTTCAAATGCTTGATCCTAAAATCAATGGCAGCTTTCCGACCCAAAATGCATGCTTCGTACTCGGCCATATTGTTCGTGCAATCGAAGTATATTCTGGAAGTGAATGGAGTGTGGCAACCTTTAGGAGATATGATTACAGCACCAATTCCGTTACCTAAAGCGTTGGAAGCCCCATCGAAGACCATAGTCCATCAGGATCCTTGTTCAGGTTTGTCATACGGTCCAGGTTTCGCGTAATCAGCTACAAACATGATGTTCTCATCAAGGAAGTCGAAGTTCATAAACTGATAATCATCCATAGCTTGATGGGCCAAATGATCTGCTAGTATGCTTCCTTTGATGGCTTTTTGTGTTGTGTATTGAATGTCGTACTCAGTCAAGATCATTTTCCATCTTGCTATTCATCCAGAAAGAGCGGGTTTCTCGAAGATGTACTTGATTGGGTCCATATTAGAAATCAACAGAGTGGTATGAGTCAACATATACTGTCTTAGCCGGCATGCAGCCCATGCCAGAGCGCAACAAGTTTTCTCAAGTAGTGAATATCTGGTTTCACAGTCGGTAAACTTTTTACTCAGGTAATAAATAACATGCTCTTTTCGGCCAAACTCGTCATGATGTCCCAAAACACACCCCATAGAGTTCTCTAGTAATGTCAAGTACATGATCAAGGGTCTTCCTTCAACTGGAGGCATGAGAATAGGAGGCTCTTGTAGATATTCTTTGATTTTGTTGAAGGCAGCTTGGCATTCATCATTCCATCTGACTACCTGATCTTTCTTCAAGAGTTTGAAGATTGGCTCACAAGTAGCAGTCAAGTGTGATATGAAGCGGGCGATGTAATTGAGACGACCCAAGAATCCTCTTACTTCCTTTTCAGAGTAAGGGACTGACATTTCTTGGATGGCCTTTACCTTGGCATGATCAACTTCAATGCCTTTATTGCTGACGACAAAACCTAGAAGCTTTCCAGATCGTACTCCAAATGTGCACTTGTTAGGATTTAACCTCAACTTGTACTTTTTCAGCCTCTCGAATAGTTTGTACAGGTGATCGAGATGTTCCTCTTCAATTTGTGATATGGCAATCATATCATCCACATAGACCTCTATTTCATGATGAATCATGTCATGAAATAAAACTACCATAACTCTTTGATATGTTGCCCCTGC
This sequence comes from Vicia faba, assembly GCA_948472305.1. NCBI lineage: Eukaryota > Viridiplantae > Streptophyta > Magnoliopsida > Fabales > Fabaceae > Vicia > Vicia faba. Next base: position 1,313,638,508 of record OX451740.1, on the reverse strand, counting down.
ATTCTTCAGTCTGAACGACATGACCTTGTAGCAAAAGGTGCCCCATTGCGTAACGAAAGTTGTCTTCTCCATGTCTTCGAGATCCATCCTTATTTGATTATAGCATGAGAAGCCATACATGAAAGAGAAGACTTTATGCTGAGCATTGTTATCAACCAAGACGTCAATGTGTGGTAGAGGGAAATCATCCTTAGGGCTTGCCCTATTCAGATCCCTATAGTCTACGCACATGCGAACTTTTCCGTCCTTTTTCGGCACTGGCACCACATTGGTAACCCATTGGGGATAGGATGTCACAGCTAGGAACCCTGCATCAAATTGTTTCATTACTTCAGCTTTGATCTTCTCAGACATATAAGGCCTCATGCGACGAACCTTTTGATGGGAAGACAGTCTTCTTTTTTCGGCAGACGATGAACTATGATGTCGGTATCCAACCCTGGAATATCTTCATAAGACCAAGTAAATACTTCCGCATAATCATGCAACATCTAAACCAACCTGCTCTTGACACTATCTTCTAAGTTAGCACCAATCTTGACTTCCTTCTTGTATGTCTCAGTACCCAGATTGATGACTTCAACTAACTCTTTGTGCGGCTGAATAGCTTTTTCCTCTTGTAATAGAAGTCTGGCTAGTTCTCCCAGTATTTCACAATCTTCCTCGCCTTCGTCTTCGGCTTGGTTAATTATACATTCAAAGTCATAGTCAACAATAGTAGACTCATTAGCAATAAGATCCCGAGTGTATGAGGACCTGTAAGAGTGTGTGTGTGTGTGTGTGTGTGTGTGTGTGTGTGTGTGTGTGCATGTAAGATACATGGCTATTTTGAAAAATATAAGAAAAGAAAGACAATGAACACAAAGATTTGAATGCAAAAGAGTCCAATGATTTGTATTGAATGATCATATGATTAGATGAACATAAATAAAACCCTTGACAAATTGACCAAAGTGCCCCGGGCCAGGCACATGGCTTAAAAGTCATTGTTAAATATTACAGACAAAATGTTCTTGAATTTGAAAGAAAAGCAATAACAAGTAGATAACTCCTCAATGAAGGAGATATGCATGAAGTCCTTTGCATGCCAATTCTTCAGCTCCATTGTGGTAGGATACACCCAATCTTCAAATGCAGCTTCATCATCAGAATCACCCACAGTATTAACTTCATGGCTTCCAATGCGGAGAGGTGGCTTTCCTGCACGAGCACGCCTCACTTCCTTCTGAGCTTTGACGGTGAATCCCAATCCAAACATGTCCGCTTTGAATGGGATATCGAGGATTTTCCCCCAATTATCACAGATTCCTTCTTCAATCGCAGCACGAACAATCTTTGACTGAAACCATCTTCGATAAAACTTTAACAGTTTTCGATTCATCAGAGGAACATTTGGTAGTAGTAACCATTGGTGGCACGACTTCAAAGGCTTGACACGGGGTCTCAATTAATTCTCCATATATCTCTACATACTTGAATGAGTTGAGGTGACTTACCATAAACTCTTCTTCTCCACAGACGGTGACAATTCTTCCCTTGACTGGATATTTGAGTTTCTGATGGAGAGTTGAGGTTACTGCCCCAACTTTATGGATCCATGGGCGACCCAACGGACAAGAATAGGCAGGACGAATATCCATAATGTAGAAGGTGGAGTTGAAAATTTGGGAGCCCACTTTGATTGAAAGATCTACCTCCCCATGAAATGTCCTTTTTGATCCATCGAAGGCTCTTACAATGATATCACTTGGCTTTAAGACTAAACCTTCACAGTCTAGACTGTCTAACGCCCCCTTGGGTAGTACGTTTAGAGAAGAACCAGTGTCGACCAAAACATGTGCTAAGGTGGTACCCTTGCACTCGACAAAAACATGTAGAGCTTTATTGTGATTCTTCCCAATCGGTGTTAGGTCAGCATCTGAAAATCCCAAGCCATTATCAGCCCTTAAGCTAGCCACGCAATTCTAAAATTGGTCTGTTGTTGTCTCATGGGGGACATGAGATTTTTTCAAGAATTTGATTAACGTCTGAGCATGGGCATCAGAAAAGAGTAGCAATGACAGCATATAAATCTTAGAAGGGGTTTTCCCCAACTGTTCCACAATCTTGAAGTCACTCTTTTTTGTTATCTTCAAGATCTCATCCATCTCACGAGCGGAAGGTTCTCCATCAGCAACGTCCTTTGTGGGTATTTCTGTCACGACCGACTCAACAACCTTCTCATTCCCTCTTGTATCAGTACTTGGCTTGGCAGCGGTAATGCAGACGGGTGCCTTTGTAACAATTGGTGGCGAGATATTGGGTGAAAATATTTTCCCAGTTCGAGTTACTTTACTTGAGTCAGTTATGTTACCAACATCATCAACTTTTTCTTCTTCGACCCAAGCGTCTTGTTTAATCCCATGGTAAAATACCTTAGCACCATAGTTCCAAGGCACTTCCTTGTTTGAAGAGTAGGGGATTGATCCGGGATTGGTAATTATTAAGGGAGCAACAATGGGTTCATTTGAAATCCTAATAGGACCTTTCGAGGTGATCCTAAGAGGCTTGTTTGAGATGGTAATAATGGAGAGGTCTTCACATTTATTAGTCAGGCTTTTGGCAAGCGGAGTCTTCTCAAATAGAATTTTATGGCTATCCATCAGGCGTTGTATGCCTTCCTTCAACCCTTCGCATCCATTAAGTTGTTTGGTACAACACACACAGTCCTTTACACAACCATGGAAATCCCTACTTTCAACAGATTCTTTTTGACGATATTCAACGGAGTAGTCAAGTCTTCAACAGAGGCAACAAAAATTGTATCTTCAGCAACATTGACACCCTTGCCATGATTTGGCATATGCGTGGCGATTACATTCGGAGTTGGAGGAGGATCAAACTCAATAGTCTTGTTATCAATTAAATCCTGGATTTTATTCTTCAAGGCCCATCATTGGTCAGCCTCATGCCACAAGATGCTTGAGTGATAAGCACATTTAGCATTCAGATTATACTTTGGTGAAGAGGTATCAGGGTTGGCAGGAGGATCTCACAATGTTACTAAATTAGCCTTTAGCAAATGTTGAAGGGCTTGAGATAATGACATGCCTAACCTCATAAATTGTCTTCTCGGAGTTTCAAAATGTTGATGATTTACATATGGTCTTGGAGTAGGAGTTGGATTGGAGATTCGAATAACGTTAACAGACGGATGATCATTCTTCTTGGTATGGGCCCTTTCCCCGTACACAACATTGATTTCCTTTTTTTGCAGCAAAAGGTTTCTTGTCAGGATTAGAAGTGGAAGCAGATGCCATAAAGATCTTTCCACTTTTGATGCCGCTTTCAACTCTTTCACCAGTTAAGATTAACTCGGTGAATCCGGAGGAGGAACAACCTACCAACAAGTTAAAGAATGGATCAGATAAAGTGCCCATAAATATTTCAATGTTCTCTCTATCAGTCAAAGGTGGTTGAACCCTACTTGCAAGGTATATCCACTTTTGTGCATATTCCTTAAATCCTTCATTCTTCCCCATGGCCATATCTTGCAACTGGATTCTTGTTGGCGCCAAGTCAGTGTTATACTGGTACTAATGGTAGAATGCGGTAGCTAAATCTTCCCAAGTATTGATACAGGAACCATATAACTGATAAAACCATTCAATTTGCATTCTGGCCAAGCTCTCTTGGAAAAATTGAACCCAGAGTTTCTTATCAGCAGTGTGCGGCTGTATCTTGCGCACATAGGATTTCAGGTGAAGTTTTAGACAAGAGACTCCAACATATTTTGCAAAGACTGGTATTTTGAATTTGTGGGGAATAGCAACCCCAGAGATCAATCCCAAATCATTAAAATCTAAATCGGGGACGACTTAGATCTCGATGGCCTTCAATCTGTCTTCTAACTACTTATACCTAACATCAACGGGTGGATACTGCCCGTCAAAATAATCATCATCAGACGCTTGATCATTAACGCAGTTATCCTGGGTACTCTAAACCTCACCAATCTAATTCTTGTCATCTTTAAATTAGTCTTCCACTACCGGGATCTGACGAACCGACTCTTTGAACCTTCTACCCATGTTGAGCAGAACATTCTTCTTGGGCTTCTTCTTAACTGCCATCAATGCCATCATATCTTGCTGCCCCTTGGTTAGGGCCAGTAGCGTCTCTTGGAATTGAGAGTTTTGTGCCTGAAGATCCTTCACAGTTTTCTCTAGATCCATCTTGCTGAAATAAACAACAGAAAGATAAGGAAACCTATTATGTAAAAACCTGTCATATTATGATGCATTGAAGATGTATATGCAATTGATTTCAAGGGTTTATTGAAATTTAAATTTGTATAGACAAAATAGTGAACAAACATCAATTTTTGTTAATTAGTTTGAAAAGATTACAACATGCCTCTTGGGCTTACAAAATAACTCTCTAAGATAAAAAGACTGAACGCATCCTCTTTGGTGCAAGGCAGGCGTTCACACTTTGCTCTTCTTGTAGGTGCTTCGTAAGCTCCAAGACTCTCTTATCACTAGCATATAATTGAGCTTGGAAAGTATCTTGTTCTTCCTTAAGATGAATCCAACCCTTTTGCAAGTCTTCGAGAGAAGTAGGCATGTCGGGATGGAGGACAGTGTATGGGACATCTCCTTCAACTACAGGTTCCATGATAACTGGTAAGATAGAGGGATAAGGCATCACAAGTTTCTGGGCACGAGCTCGTACCCACTTAAGGTAAGGATCAAGGGGAATGGAATTCTTGTGTCCTAGCGTCTTACTATCCTCCTTGCTCACCATCCTCCAAGCTCGGATAAACCTCTGGAAGTAGCTTTGATCGTCGCTTTCATAGTCGAATACCACTCCTTGAATGAGCATCTCATGTGTGCCATCCCTTCGGGCATAACCAAACTATCGTAAGGCTAAGCAGGGGTTGTAAGTGATACCTCCCCTAATGCCAAGTAATGGAACATTAGGGAATTCACCACAACGGTCGATGATAGTAACATTCTCCAAGGATCGGGAACACCAATGAACATCTGAATGTTTGAGCGTAATCAACCTATGGGACCATCTTGAACCTTACTCGTTCTTTAACACATATCGGGGAAGATGAGAAATAAACCATATTTCTAAGAGAGGAGTGCAACACATGAGGATCCATCTCTTCCTCATAGTGCAATAGTGAAAAGAATGTAGGATATCTCCCAATAAGGTAGGCACCGGGTTACGAGACATGAAGAATTTGACAGCGTTTACATCTATGAGTTGGTCAGGGTTTGGAAATAAAACCATCCCATAGATGAGAAGGGCCAAGATTTCTTCAAAAGCTTGTAAGTCCAAAGAGTTCCAACAATCTTGAGCTTTCTCGAACAAGAACTTGGCTAAGAAACCTTTGACACCACTACTTATTTCCCAATTAGTTGTGATATCAGATTGTTGTAAGTGTAGTGCTTGGACAATCTCTTCAGGTTTTGGATCTCTTTCCGTGCCGTTGAAGGGTAGTTGATTGAGAATGGAAATCCTCAAGAGTTGTGAAAATTCTTCTAGAGTAGGCACAAGTTAATAATCGGGAAAAGTGAAGCAATGGTGTAGAGGATCAAAGAATTGGAAGAGCACCTTCATCATATCTTCATCAGTGTTAGAGGTAACCAAGCTTAGGAGGCGACCATGTCTTTCAGTAAATGGAGAATTCTCAGGAACCCTTGATGCTAACTCTTTGATTTGAGGAGGAATCCTTACGAGATTGACTTGGATAGTATTCCTGCGGATAGAAGCCATGTCCTATAAAACAGAACAAAGATAAATCCCAATAATCCTTGAAATGGTTAGTGAGTATGAATATGATGTTTATGATGTCATGTACAAGTAAATATATACAAACAAGGCAAACAAGTCTTTAGGTTCAGGCTTGCATGGAGTCTCATAGGTAAGTACCCTCTTGAAGTTTAGTTGGCTCAAACCTGTCCTATAAATAGTAACTGAGTTCTAAGGGATCTCAATATCACTGATTTGTCTTCTCGGGCATTTTTTTAGCGCAAGCCTCTTTCACGGTGACTGAAATATCCTAAAAATAAAACCTCAATGAGTGTAGTATCGAGTATCTACCAACTTCGGACAACACCAAAGCCGGTCATCTCACTACGTCCTAATGGCCAAGTTAGTCAAGTAAAGGTTCTAAAAGTCAGCTAGTGCTTCATGACATCACTCAGCGGCCCCGTATTCTCCTTGACTACTCAAGGGCTACCAGTACCCACAAATATGTCACACTAACATAGCTATTGCTTAGACCATGTCGGTATACCCCACATAGTTCCCACAAAGTATTGCTACTTACCTATAAGGTATCCCAAATCCGGGTAGAGGATTAAAACAAGCACAAACAAGGAACCAAAATGTAAAGCAAACAAGTCAAACAATGAAAGCAAATAAAGGTGATCTAGACCTAAGGTAACTCCAATTTTAAGTTTATCCCCAGCAAAGTCGCCAGTTGTGTGATACGGTGGGAGAACTAACTTGGGTGTTTTGCGTTTTATCGCAAATGTTGCGGTTAGAAAGAGTCGCCACCGACTTTTCTTTTATCCAAAAGGAAAGGCTGAAAAGAACAGGAAAGGCCTTTGAGATTATTTCTTGACTTCGGGGGTAGATTATGAAAAGGGAAGGTATTAGCACCCTTTTCATCCATAGTTATCTATGGCTCTTGGTTACTTGCTAGATCACTTGCTTTTGTTTGAAAATGTGCTTTGTGTGGTTTTTGAAAGTATTTTGAAAAGGCGCCATCGTTTAGGCAAACTTTGTAATCGTTCTCGTTCGTAAGAGCATATGCAAAGTGTTGATCTTTTGAAAATGTTTCATGTTTGGAAATTTTTTTAAAAGTGTTTTGAAAGTGTTGGTGTTTGTTTTGAAAATAAGCAATGAATGTTTGATTTGAAATTGAGCAAGCAACTAGGAACAATCTACCTACTCAAAAGTATTTGTTCATTTCTTCCTTCCTTTGATATTGCTATCTTACTATTGATTGGTAAGAAGCCTTATCTTTGGATGTAAATAGACGGGCGTGGGTTATCGTATAGCCATGATAGCAATGTTGTGAAATATCTTAGCAATTCTCTTTGAGGGACTAAGATCATTTTGAAAGGAATTATTTGATAGCATCATCGAGGGACTATGATCTTGTATTTTGACTTCTTTTTGCTAACATATCCCACATGCATAACATGGCCATTTTTGTAAGGCAACAAAGGGGAATTATCCTAAGGGTGCAAGTGTGCAAGTGTGTTGATTTACATGCATTGTTTTGTCTTGAATTAGGGTTTTCTAACTTTTTGATTTTATCTTTCCATACAAAACCCTAATTACTAGCATTTATATAAAGCGATAAATTGTGAAAAGTGAAAATACTAAGCTATTACATCATGAGGGGAGGGGGTGTACAAATGTACAAATGAGGATTGCAAGAAATTAAACCTAATTATCTATTACAACCATATTGAATTTAATGGATAAATATACAAAATCCGTTCAAGGCATGAATGAAAAGAGAATGAATTTGTTTTAGTTTGAATTATTAAGAAAATAGGTTTTGTTTTAACCTAATTAACTAAAAGAAATAATTAACTAAAATAAGAAAATTAAAATTAAGTTAGTAAAAGAAATTAATTTATTAAAGAAAAAAAGTTTTTTAGGGTTTTGTTTGTGAAGAGTTTTAATTAAATTAAATTATTATAAAAATTAATTAACTAGAAGAAAACCTAATTTCTAAGCTAATTTTTAATTAAAAGAAAACAAATTAAACCTAAGTCTAATTACTAATTTATTTAAGAAAAGAATTAAATTTGTTTAAGAAAATAATTTTGTGTCTTTTTTGGTTTAAAAAGAATTTTTTTACATAATAAAAGAAAATAATCAAAACCTAATTTCTAATTAATTTATAAACTAATTAATAAACAAAATAAAGGATGATTAAAATAAACTTATTTTTATGTCAAAAATTAATTTAATTAAACAAAAGCCTAAAAATATTTTTTAATGATTTTTTAGTATTTTTGTATGAAGTAAAATATGTTAAAAGAAAATAAATAAAAAGAAGTAAGAAAAAAAGGAAATAAAATGGGCCAGTATTGCAGAAGTAAAATGGGGGTGAGAATTTAGCAAAAAATCCAAGCCCAAGACAAGGGATCCAACGCTTGCTGGAGGATCCAGTATGGAGTCCATCATGGGGCGCTTGTGAGATGCATTTGATTGGTTGATCATAAGATAAGAGGGTGTTGATTGAGGGAGCATCACGCATGTGTTTATCTTGACATGTACCTAAACTAAAACCTAATTTTTTCAGAAACTTTAACCTCAAAATTATCCCTACTCAATCAATATAAATGAAAACTATGGACATGTACAGTTTCAGGGTAATGATATCTATATTTTATCTTTGAAAATGGAAGCCTAACAATGCCTAAATGAAGAGATGAAAGTTCATAAAAATACCTCAAAAACTAGAAATCGTGAAATGAGTTTGAGCTTGTTTCAAGTGATGGTGATGATCAGGTTATCTTCCTTGAACCTCTACGAAGCTAATGCAATATCTCGCTTGAACTGAGAGTAGCTGAAATGGCCTGGAGAAGTCAAGATGCAGACCTTTGTTTTTGGTTATGGAGGATGGTATAAATGGTGTTATAGTTAGCAAACATGTATTGGTATGGTTTGTGTATGATGCTAAGAAGCTTCTGGAAGTATTAATCCAAGAAACGCACAAGTGGTTTTGAAGATTGAAGTTCAAAATCAGAAATGACACAAAAATGGAGGTTTTGTGCAATTTCTGGCTTGAGGGAATTTTGGAGTGCTTAAGGGCTTCTAATCTCGTGTGTTTTCTTGCAAATAACTTGCATAGTTTGAGCAAGAGGTCTTAGGGTTTGAAGTTGACAGATCTGTGAGATATAAAGTTATGGCTATGTTACTTGATTTTGAAGAAAAGTGGGAAAACAAGTTTCAATGTGTTGTACATGCATGGTATGAGTTGGTAGGAGTTTCTAGCCATGTTTCTTTTGGTTTTTGACTTTGCTTGTGTTCACATGAAACAAGTTAGGAGCTCTATGCATTGACTTTGTGATTAAAGTCACTTTTCTAAAAATGGAAGTGTGAACTTTGTTCCATTAATGGAATAATCACTTGGACAATGACTCAAGCACTTGGATCATAACTCAAATAGTTGTGTAATCTTATGATTATGGATAGAATTAGAGGTTAGAAGCCTGCAAAGTAAGATTTATGCAACAAGGGTGTGGATTGGATCAAATGTTCATCATGAAAATGACTTGAAAAACAAGTTTGAAACCTTAACTTCTTGCCTTCGATTCTCTTAGCTCAAGCATTATCTCAATGAGTTCTTGGACATTTTGGAAATATTGTAACATCCTCTACAACCTATATGTTGTAAATTTATGAATATTCATCTTGGAACTATGTGAAAAATTTCCATGAAGTTAGGTTAAAATCCTGCCTAAACTAGGGCAAAATTTCACTAAGTTTCCAAGTTTCATGAACATGTATTCACAAAATCATAACTTGAAATAAATGAATTTTTAGAAGAAGTTGTGTTCTACAATCTTTTAGATCTCATTGAGATCTACAACTTTTATGTTGGAAGTTTCCTTTGAATCATCTTGCATCATGGTGGAAAATTGGCTCAAATTTGTGAAAAATATGAAAGTTTCAACACTTAGAAATTTTTTCTATGTTTTAGAAATTTTGACTTTTGAAAATGAAATCTTGACTTTTTGATTTCTTGATGAACAAGTTTCATATCTTGACATGTTTTGATGAATTATGATCTTTGACACTTGATTTTAACCAAAAAGTCAAAGTTTGACTTTTCAGTGTACAATTGACTTTTGATCAGTTGACTGAAAATTCATCTGTCAATCAATTGATCTTGAGCAATGTTTTGAGCCATGCCATTAGGTAAAAATTATTCATTTGAACCCTTGAGATCATGCCTTGAATCAATCAATCATTTGCTAGGTCAAAAATCAGAAATTGCACCTTCTCAGTCAAAACCCTAATTTTGACCATTTTGCCCTTTTGATGATCTGATCAAATTTCTTAAGGAATTGGTATCCAAACTTGATCAAATGACATATGTGAGTTCACATTGTTGATATGGACCAAAAATTATGAAGTTTGACTATAAATTGACAACAATTGACTTTTTCCCAAATACAACCGATTTTAGGTCAACTGATCAATTGACTGAGCAAAAATGTGATCCAAGACTTGAAACTTGACATGAGAAATCTTGAGAGTACAAAATGATCCATGAAAGTCATATTAGGTACTAAAAGTTCAATTGTCCTTATGCAATCTCAAACCCTAATTTTCAGTCATCGGTACTAGAGGAGATGTCTTGAGCTGATCAAACCCTGTGCAGTCCTGAATCCAATGAGATCTTATGGGGAATTATTTGAGAAATGAGAGGGAAAATTTTGGGGTACAACAACTGCATCTGGAGTTTATGAGAAGAAACCTGTGTAAGATTGCTTCAGGAGGAGTCCGTGTTAGACTGCAACTGGAGATCATGAGAAGAAACCCGTGTAAGATTGCTTCAAGATGAGTCTGTGTTAGACTGCATCTGGATGAGAAGAAACCCGTGTAAGATTGCTTCAGGATGAGTCTGTATTAGACTGCAACTGGAGATCATGAGAAGAAACCCGTGTAAGATTTCTTTAGGATGAGTCCGTGTTAGACTGCATCTAGAGATCATGAGAAGAAACCCGTGTAAGATTGCTTCATCTGGTCAGGTAGATAGTTTTCCTATCTAGTTTTAGGTATTAATCTAAAATTAGTCATCCACAGATAGTTGTCCTGTCTGGTTTCAGGTATTAATCAGGAACTTTCCTTTATGGGTCGTTGAGATAGTTGTCCTGGCTGGTTTCAGGTATTAATCTCTGACCTGAGAAAGAAAGATAGTTTTCTCGTCTGGTTTCAGGTATTAATATTCAATCTGCTCATGTAGATAGTTTTCATGTCTGGTTTCAGGTATTAATCTACAATCAGTCGTCCACAGATAGTTGTCCTGGCTTGTTTCTGGTATTAATCTGGAACTTGAAAATGTTGGTCACATAGACAGTTTCCCCGTCTGGTTTCTGGTATTAATCCGTGGCCTGCTATATTTGTTGATAGTATTCGTTTGTCTGCTAATTTCACCTGAAAAGGTAAAATCAGTTTCATGCGATGTCATGATGTATTAATTGCATGATGCTCTCAAAATGAATGAGATTGTGATATATGCATTTGTGCTGCACGTGTTATGATGTTTGTAGAATGATTTATGATTGTAATGTATGAACGTGTCATCTGTTCCAATGTAGTGTTGTTGAATTAGGGAAAATAAATCCCTGATTGTTACTAGGGAGATGAAGTTAAATGTTGGGAGATGATCTTTCGTTGTTAGAGAAATAAACTCTGTTGGGGAAGGAAAACTCCATGAACCCCTTGGGGATTGTTAGAGTGAATTTATGTCATGATTGTATCTGGAGCCGTGTTGAATAAGTGTCAGAATAATATCTGTCTCTGGATCGTACCTGAACTGTATTTTGGAATAATCTGGAATAAGTATCAGAATGACATCCGTATCTAGGTCGTATCTGAATCGTATTTAGAGGAGAACCTGGAATAAATATCTGGATGAAATCTATCTCTGGCTCGTACCTGAACCGTTTCTAGAGGAGAAGCTGGAATAAGTTTCAGGATGACATCCTTCTCTGGATCATCCAGAACCGTTTCAAGAGGAGAATCTGGAATAAGTGTCAAGATGACATCTCTCTCTGGATTGTACCTGAACCATTTCTAGAATGAATATGGAATAAGTGTCAGGATGACATCCGTCTCTGGTCGTACTTGAACCGTTTCTAGAATGAATCTGAAATAAGTGTCAGGATTACATCTGTCTCTGGATCGAACCTGAACCGTTTCTAGAATGAATATGGAATAAGTGTCAGGATGACATCCGTCTCCAGATCGTACCTGAACTGTTTCTAGAGGAGAATCTGGAATAAGTGTCAGGATGACATTCGTAACCGGATCGTACCTAAACCGTTTCTAGAGTGAATATGGAATAAGTGTCAGGATGACATCTGTCTCTGGATCGTACCTGAACCATTTCTAATAAGTGTCAGGATGACATCCGTCTCCGGATCGTACCTAAAACGTTGCTAGAGGAGAATCTAGAATAAGTGTTAGGATGACATCCGTCTATAGATCGTACCTGAACCGTTTCTAGAGGAGAGTCTTCTTTATTTAGAATGTTTCCATTGAGAATTCCTTATTTGTTGTTTTGAGAAGAAATCCGTTGGGGAACATTGATCTTGTTTGATTGTAAGTGCTCTTTTAATGGAAATCACATTTGATGCCCCAAGTGATGGAGATCTGCCCCGGCTATTCAGGACATTATGAGAGATTTCTTGGAATTTTGACTTGACTGCCCTAGATGTGTTAGGCACCATGTCATGCCCCCTAATTATGGAAGGCTTGTTACTGGAAATGTTTTTCCATCTGAGGTGATTCTGTCCATCGAGAAGATTTTCGTTCATTGAATATTCGTCTACGACTTTCTCTGCTGTTGAACAAATAGTCATATGCAAGAGATGGTATTTTAAAAATTAAAAGCTTATGTCTGTCTTGAAGTTTGAAAAAAAGTTTTTTTTAGTAAAACAAACAAATTTTTTAGGAGTGTCATATCAACTCAGGATTTAATAGCAAACCTTACAGGAGTCAAGATACCTTTTGTAACAGTATGATTTCGAACTAACCCATGCTTCAATTAAGACTTTTAAGGGTTGTAACATGGCCTGGTTCATGGTTTAAGAAATAAAGGGTAAAGGCTCAAATTTCATTTGTACCCAACCCGTTCTTCGTGATGTTCTTCAATCCTATGCTCAGCTAATTGTGCATTTAGATCCCAATTGAGTCTAGAATCTTTGCTTTGACACTTGGTGATGGTTCAGAAATCGAACCTTTGTTTGAGAAGGAAGTCATTTTAGTAACCCCTTTTTTTGTTGACGATTTGTAGAACCCCTTTTTTTAATTTTGTTATCCCTACTTTTTCCTGAACTGTTTCTTTTGCAATTACAGTCAACGAGATGCCCCAATTTTTCTTAAGTCTCCTTTATAGGTATTTGACTTAACAAGCTTTTATTTTGAGAGATAATGACCGCCTGTCTTGACGATTATGTGGAACCATCACCATCTTTTGGAGGGCATCTTCTACACTATTAATTGTGTATGAAGGTAGAGCTTGCGACAGAATGCACATCTGAATTAACTGAGAAAACTACCCTGCTCCAGGTTATGATTAAGGGTTTTAATTTGTGTGAAAAGAAAAAACTCCTACTTCCTAGGCTCAAAGGGGTTGACTAGGGATTATCTTCCTTATAACTCCACTATTTAGGATTTTGAAACAACCCCTGTACATCATCAGCGAGGTCTTTTCAAAAGCATACTGTAGAGATTATGGTATCATTTTTGTCATCCTCCCTCTAAAGGCTTAGAGCTTTTGATCAGGAGTTGAATATCATAAAAGAAGTAAAAACACATTTTGAATATAGTGGATACGAATGAAATAATTCAAGACAAACATATGCAATGTATTGATGAAAGTAACCAATGCCTGACATAGAGATAAGTGTTTAAACAAAACAAAGAAATTACAAATGATAGTTCGAATGAACAAAAATTTCTCTGCCTAAACTTCGTCACTTCAGATGATGTGCCTTTGAGGGATGGTAGAAGAATTCAGCTTAACCATCTTGTGTAAACTCCAGCACTCCTTCGTCGATCAAGTCTTGAATATTATTTCTCAATGTCCAACATCTATTAGTGTCATATGCAGGACTGTTGGAGTGGTACACACACCTTGCATTTGGATTGTATATTGGGGAAGTAGTGTTGGGATTCTGAGGAGGATCCTTCAACGTAATTATCTTGGCCTCCAACACGTGTTGTAATGCTTGAGCAAGTGACATGTTGATTTTGGTAAAGCGTATTTTAGATGTATTCCGCTTATGCTAATTACCATGTTGTTATTGGCAAGTTCATGGCGTAACAACAATTTGGAAAGGTCTACTCTCCACCAAGCCAACTTCTTGTCTCATCAGGGGCTGATTAATGACTTGGTCCCCAGCCTCGACTGTTTTCTTCATACGGTTACATCTGTCTTGATGAAGCTTACTGATGTGAATCCTCAACTCTTACTGTCCCCAAGCTAAGTTTTGGATAAGAGCCATTTGATTACTCATATGGATTTTCATCCTTTCCATCTCAGTCTGCAGTTGTTCTAACTGGTCATCCTTGTTGTTGTTAGGATGTTTCTTGGTCAAATTCCGGTTGAGGAGTGCTTTCAACTCTTCTTGCCCCTTGGATAGGTTCAGGAACATTTCCTTGAATTGAGAATCTTGAGTTTGCAGATCTCTGTTATTATGCTTGAGAGCCATTTTCCCTTGATGAAATAAACAACGAGGACATGAGAAATCTACACTGGAAGACCTCTTAAGAAATAACATGCATGATGTGTGGATGCAATATTTTCAAGGATCTCGCAGGGTAAACCTAAGAAATGTCAGAAGTTGGATTTTGACTGCAGCTTTGACGGAAGAATTTTGTATTGTTGAATGTCCTTCTGTGAGAAACAAACTCACCATGTCAAGTGGGTCATAGCCCCTAAATCAAGTTATTATGTTATGGTCTTTTGACAGCATTGGCTAGAGGAAAATAAATCCCCTTTCCCCTTTCTTGACGTCTAATTTGCATCACAGGACCTTGAGATCCTTGAAATGGTTAAGGAAATACTATGGTATGATGCTATGATGTTTATGTTATGCATCAAGCATAATGTAGGGTGATAAAGACAAGTATGTCTTACAGGAAATCCAAGTTTTTGGATGATGACTACGAAGAAGTCCTGCAAGGAGTACAAATAAGGCCATGCAATGAGTTCAAACTGTTAGGCAATGAAAGCAAACAAGTCACACAAGTAACCTTAGGTTTAGGCTTGCATGGATTCCATAGGCAAGTAGCCTCTTGAAGTTTATTTGGTTCAACTTGTCCTATTAATAGTAACCGGGTTCTAGGGGATCTCAATATCATTGATCTTCCTTCACCGGGCATTGTTTCAGCGTAAGCCACTTTATTGGTGACCAAAATATCCCAGAAGTCAGATCTCAATGAGTGTAGTATCGAGTATCAACCAACTTAGGAATGCACCAAAGTCAGCTATCTCACTACTTCCTAATGGCCAAGTTGGTTCAATTAAAAGTTCTAAGGTTAGTTGATGCTTCATGACACCACACAGCGGCCCCGTGTTCTCCTTGACTACTCAAAGGCTACCGGTACCAACACATTTATCACATCAATGTAGCTATCCTTTCAACCGTGTCGGTATACCCCACACAGTCCTCACGATCTATTGTTACTTACCTAAAAGGTGCCCCAGATCTGGGTGTAGGATCTTTACAAGTAAACCCAAACAAACCCTCTAAAGTAAAGCAAGCAAAAACACACAATGAAAGCAAATATAGAATGAACTAAACTCTAAGGTAACCCCACTTTTTTTATTTCCCCAGCAGAGTCGCCAGTTCTATGATAGGGTGGCAGAACTGACAGTTATACTGGTTTTGCGTTTGTGTTTGCAAATTTTGCGGTAAGTAAGAGTTGCCACCGACTTTTCTTTTATCCAACAAAGGAAAGGGTGAAAAGAAAAAAAAAAGACCTTTTGAGAGTTTCATGAGTAAGGGGGTAGATTATTGAAAGGGTAGGTGTTAGCACCCTTTCCATCTGTAGTTATCTACGGGCTCTTAGGTGCTTAGCTCATTTTTAAATACTTTGTGCTTTGTGTGTTTTGAAAAACTTTTGAAACGCCAATAGTGCAACGATTTGCATTTATGATAACTCTTGTATCATTCCTCAAGAGTGTTGATAAAGCGTTTTGAAAATGTTTTTGCAAATTGTTTTGTGTAAGTGTGAAAAATTGTTTTTGAGAAAGCATCTAGGAACTATCTACTTATACTCGAAAGGTTTGTTCTTTTCCTCCTTTCCTTTAGCCAGTGCTATCCTACTATTAGTGAGTAGGTAGCCCTATCATTGGATGTTTGAGGGACATTCAAAGGGACAATTTTATAATCACAAAGGCAACTTGGAAAGAAGTTTTAGTAACTACCCTAGGGTTCTAAGATCATATTTTTACCGAGGCAACGTCGAGAGGGTCATCGAGGGACTTATGATCTTTTGAACCGGAGGGTAGCCACTAAAATCTCTCACGTTTCGAGAGTTGTGACTATTTCCGAAGGCAACCAAAGTGGGAAGACCCTAGAGGTGTATATGTGCAAATGTGTTGTATTAAGTTATTTTTGTCTTTTGTGTTAGGTTTGCTAACGTTTGATTATTAGTCTTATCATGCAATCCTATTAACATACATCTAATAGTTAATATGTGTACATGAATTTAAAGTGCGGAAATATAAATCCGACGCTATTACATGTCTTTAGAGATTAATTACATGTCCAAGAATGAGGAGATAAAAGCAGTAAATGTCCTAGTTATTCTATTACAACCCATGAGCAGTTACTATAATATGAAAAGTGAGAAAATAAATAAATGCGCGCGAATTGAAAATAGCGTCTAAAAATCCTAAGGGATAAAGATCTTTTTGTTTGTTTTTATTTATAAAATAAAGCAAAGCCTAAGTCTACTTAATTTTAATTTAAATAAAAGGTTAAAATAATTAATAATTAATTTATAAAATTAATTAAAATAAAAACCTAAAACTATACTTTTTGTGATTTTTATTTGATTGTTAATTTAAAAAGGGAAACTATTAAAAGAAATGAGTGACAAAAATAAAAATGCAAGAGGAAAGGTCTTTCGATCCAAAGAGAAGGTGTCTTTCGATCTAACGAAAGGTTGCCTTCGATCTAGTGAAGGATGATTATTTGTCGATCCAGGGGGAAAGATGCTTTTCAATCCGTATCTGCAAGACAAGCATTAGAAAGAATAGATGTAGGACCTGGGTGTCGAACCAAGGCCCTTCGACCTTGTGCGTGTTGGTCTGTTCATGCTTGATCTGTAGTACAAGCGTTAGGAAAAAAAAATACAGACATGGGTGTCAAACCCAGGTCCTTATCCTGAATACAAATCAAACTATAAGTTTTAATATGTCATGCAACAATCAAAATTAACTTAAGATCGAAGGTTTGTTACCAATGGGATGCTTTGTTTTGGATGAAGATGGCTTGCAAAGTGTGCTTTGGTTTTGGCAACTTTGGTGTATTTCTTGCAGACTTCGTGTAGCTCGTATGGGGTAATGTGTGTGTACCTGGAGGCAAGGTTTTCACTTCGCTGATGCGTGTATAGGCCAAAAACGTTTCTGTGGGCAGGCATCCTGCAACTTTGATTGGTAATAAGTATTGTGTGTGATGCAGGGTCTGGCTGGTAGTGTGAGTGTGGCAAGAGTGTTTCTTTCTTTTTAATGATTTTTTTCTCCCCCTGATAATGTATCCTTAGGCCTGTATTTATAGGGATATGATGTGCATGGAAATGGAAAAGGACAACCATTAACTAGGCTTTGAAGGCAAAATCAGACACATTAAAATATTGCCTTTTTTGAGGGATTCCCACCCTTTTGGGTCTTGGGATGAACCTGGACATGTTTGGCTCTTTCGAATGCCCTCAAGCCTTGCTCTTCGATTGGTCCTGAGTTGCCTCCTTCGAATGCCTCCAAGCTTCATCATGATGGCCTTTTTGATTGAGTCCTTATTTGCCTTTTTCTTCGATTGGCTCGACACTACCCAACTATCCCAATCGAAAGACTTCATTCTGGCCAGTCGAAGTTTTCTTTGGCATGAATATGCTTGTTCAGGAGGCTTGAGCCTGGCAGTATGTTGGATTTTGGGCCAGCAAGCATCTTTGAATATTTCTCTTTCATTTTGACCAACTAGATCCATACTTCGACCAAACCCCTCTTCATACAATAATATGTGTCCTTCGAATGGGTCCTTTATGCATCCTTTGAAGGGGCCAAATGCGTATCCTTCAATTGGAATAAGTGTGTCCTTCGAAGGGATCACATGCAGTTCTTTGAATGGGCTAGTAAGGCATATCCTTCGAATGGGACACCTGTGTGTGCCCTTCAAGTCCACCAGTATATGTACTTTGAAGGGGCCATCAACTATGTGTGTTGGAGGTTTTAAAGGGTGGAATCGAATTAATCATGAAGGGAGTTCCTGCTTTGTGAATTTGAAATTAAACCAAACAGGAAGCCAATGCCTTATGAATCAAAGGAAAATTATAGGAGGCCATTGCCTTGTGCCTGCTGGCATGAAGCAACCAATACTCAGTCGAAGCTTGCGTGCAGGTAGCCCTTGTCCAATCGAAGCTTGCCTGCAGGAGGTCACTGCTTTGTGACTCCAAGCAAGCATATAAGAGACCATTTCTCAAATAAATGTTTTCATGAAGAGCCAATGTCCAATCGAAAGTTGCATGTATGAGCATCTTGTTTTGTGAATTGAAACATGCAGGAAAGAGATCATTGCTCAATCGAAGGCTGCATGCAGATAACCATTGCTTTGTGAATCAAAGTTGGCATGTCAGGGGCCAATTCTCAATCGAAGGATGTAAGCCAAGCTTGCGTTGAAAGAGGCCAAAAGCCCAATCGAAGGATGTGAAATCGAAGCAAGCATGCTCTTTTTCGATTTGATGTTTGAAAACCCAATTGTACTTGTGCAAATTTGAACTTTTTCGAGAAAATGTCTTGAGAAATGAGAGAGAAAATTTTGGGGTTCAGCACCTTGGTTTCACAAAGTGAAAAGGTATCTTGAAGCTCATGAATACCCTGAAAGGGCGTCAGTCAACAACAAGAAATTCCTACAGAGGTTCTCTGCTAAGTTCTTCCTGATAAATGGAATTCTGTACAAATGTAACCATGATTCAACCCTGCTCTGTTGTGTGGACAAGAAGGAAGTAGAGAAAATTATGGAAGATATGCACAAAGGTATCTTTGGTACTCATTCTAGTGGAAATACTATGACCAAGAAGATTCTGAGAGATGGTTCCTATTGGTCGACTATGGAAACTGATTGTCACCACCACTCGAGGACTTGTCATAAGTGCCAGATTTATGCTGATAAAGTTCATGTGCCTCCAATACCTTTGACTGTTATGACTGCTCCTTGGCCATTTGCAAGGTGGGGCATCGATATGATTGGAGAAGTCAAGCCTACTTCTTCTAATGGACATCGCTTCATTCTCGTCGTCATTGACTACTTCACAAAATGGGTTGAAGCAGCTTCGTTCGCCTCGGTTACCAAGAATGTGGTTACCCGTTTCATCAAGCCTAATCTCATCTGTCAATATAGCATACCTGAGAGGATCATCACTGAAAATGGTACCAACCTCAACAATGCCATGATCACTAAACTCTGTATGCAGTTCAAGATCAAACACCACAACTCTTCTCCATACAGACCGAAGATGAATGGCCAGTGGAAGATGCCAACAAGAATATAAAGAAGATTGTGTAAAAGATGGTTGTGACCTGCAAAGATTGGCATGAGATGTTACCATTTTCTCTTCATGGCTATTGTACTTCAATGCAGACATCAACTAGGGCAACCTCATTCTCTTTGGTCTATGGCATGGAAGCTGTCCTGCCTGTCGAAGTTCAAATTCCTTCTCTAATGATTATGAAAGATGCAGATTTATGCGAAGACGAGTGGATTTAGACTAGGTTGGATCAGTTGAATTTGATTTACGAAAAGAGGCTTGCGGCTGTCTATCACAGCCAGATGTACCAGAAACGTATGATCAAAGCCTTTAACAAAAAGATCAAGCATCAGGTATATCAGGCTAGTGATTTGTTGATAAAGCGCATCATTCTACCACAAGGTGATCCCAGGGGCAAATGGACTCCCACCTACAAAGGACCATTTGTTGTCAAGAAAGTATTTTCGGGAGGTGCTATGATACTAACCAGCTTAGACGGTGAAGATTTCCCGCACCCTGTAAACACTGACATAGTAAAAAAATACTACGTATAAAAACGACCCGCTACGTTGACGGGCCTAGGTAAAATAAGGACATCCCAGCGAACCAAAAGGGTTCGGGAAAAAATTAGGGATATATACACAATATTGTAAACCCGCAAGTCGAAAAACTGAAAAGGTGGCTTGGGAAAAAAAGGGTATCCTGGTGGACTGAAAACCTGAAGGGGCGGTCCAGGAAAAAATTAGGGATTAAAGCGTACGACTATGTCCCATTGGATCACTTACAGGCAGCTTTATTACCAATGGTCAAAAGTTCAAATGGTACAAGATCAATTCAATCAACTTCCACCGACAGCAAGAGATGAGATGTTCGAAGACATAGGGGAAATAATAGCATTGGAACCCAATGAGATCATTTCCACATGGCTATATATATTTTTTTTCACTTTGTATTCTTTTCATTTCACAACAACTTCCTCTTACTAGGATTTCCGTCTCTTTGTACAAAATCGCCTGTTTATAGGCAAATTATCAATACAAATACACTTTAAAGTTCAAACTTTTTGTTTTTTTTATTTTGTTTGCAAAAAACGTCCAATGATTAAAATTAAATGAACATATACATATGAACGTGATTAGCTGTTAACAAATATATGCATAAGAACATGAATAAGCATTTACCCAAGATTTTAAGAGCTGGGATGACATTCAAGCTGTCCATAAATCCCCACAGAGTAATCTTCACAAATTTATCTCCAATAAAGGATACATTCCCTGCAATTTCCCTATGGAATTCGAGTCAACACAGTTCATGAAAATTCTCTTCCCCAACTGAATTTGAAAACTGTAAAACCCCTACAGAGTTCTTCTCTTTAGCAAAATTCAATTTACCCAGGAAAGTTTGTTTCCTCAATAGAGAACTTCTCTGCCAACATGGTTTATTTCCCTAACATATTACAGTCTCCCCAACTGGAGTCTATTCCTCAGACTACTACAAATCACTGATAAAATTCCTCTTCCCAAGTGAAGTTACCACTATCCCCAGAAAGTTACTACAAAACCTAGAATCAGACCAGATACCAAGTTAACTTTATCATCCCCAGACGAGTTAGAAGGTTACCTATCTCTTTTATCCCCAGTCAGGGCATCTACGAATTATCCTCCCTAAACGAGTCCGAAGGTTATCCATCTCTTTTATCCCTAGTCAGGGTATACAAGATTTATCCTCCCCAGACGAGTTAGAGGTTTATCCATCTCTTTTATCCCCAGTTAGGGTATATAAGAAATAAACTCCTTAGTAGAGAAACAGACGACCAAGGATCCTAAACTCTACTCCCCAAGCAGGAAGTCAATATTCCCCAGCGGAGTTTCCTCAAAAAAGTAAGCAGGAATCCCTAGAAGAAGCATTCTAGACAAGATTGAAGATACACATACTCTTCATCCCCAACAATAGTCAGGGATTTATTTTCCCAGATGAAGATACTGCACGTGTTTACGTATACACTTTAACAACATTTCACATTCATACATCATAGCATATGCATACGAAACACATATAGCACAATCTCATTTATTTTGAGAACATAATTACGCAATGCATTTCATACATCATGAAATTGCATACATCTAACTCTTTACCTTTTCAGGAAAGATTAATCAACAAACAAATATCAGCAACAATTCTCAATTAGGTCTAAGATTAATTCTCAAAATAAGACGGGGCAACTATCTCTACGGCCAACAAAAATCAAGTTCCAGATTAATTCTCGAAACAAGATAGGGAAACTATCTGAATAACCAGCCACATATTAATTCCTGAAACAAGACAGGGCAACTATCTGTAAAAGACATATTGTAGATCAATTCCAAAAAAAAGACGGGGCGACTATCTACATTAACAAATTGAATATTAACTCCCGAAATAGGACAGGGTAACTATCTTTCTTTCTCTATTGTCAGATAAAGATCAATTCCCGAAACAGGATGGGCAACTATCTACATGACAGTTGTACCCCAAAATTTTCCCTCTCATTTTTCAAGGAATTTCTCACAAGGATTCTCAAGGTTCAAGCTTGTACAAGTACATTGGGATTTTCAGTACCAAGATTAAAAGGAAACTGTCAAAAAGGAAGAAAACAGATAAAAATAATCTTTTGACGAAATTGTAGAAAAATAAGTCATTCGATTCAGCTCCTTCGATTGGCCTTTTGGCCTCTTTCGATGCAAGCTTGGCTTGCATCCTTCGACTGAGCATGGGTCTCTAGAACATTGGTTTTGGTTCACAAGGCAGGAGCTTCCTGCATGCCACCTTCGATTGTACCTTTGGCCTTAAAAAGTTCACAATGTAATCGCTACATATGTGCCTGTTTCGTTTGGATACGTGCATGCCTATCTTGACTGGACAAACATTCCCCCCATACTAAGCATACACAAGGTACAAATCCTCCTATAGCTTCCTTCGATTCCAAGGCAAAATAATCCCATTTGGCATCCTTCTATTTGCAATTTTTGCCTCCTGTATGCCTCTTTCGAGTCTGGACATTTTGGCTTCCTGCATGCACCTTTCGTTTGGGGATGTGGTTCCTTACATACACTCCTTCGTTTGGCCACATGGACCTTTGGCAGGCAAGCCTTAGAATGGACAGAACCACCTTCATAAGGTTTCATTGTAACTTTGATTCCCTTCAAATCAACATCTTTAGAACCCAACTCTAGCATTCGAAGGATTTACAAAGCCCACTTTAAGGCATGTTTTGGTGACCCATCCAAGGGTCACACTTTTGGCTCCTTCAAAGGATGCACAAAAGTATCCCATTCGAAGGACACTTGTTAGAGGAAAATCAAATAATATTGTTGGGAGAAGAATCTGGTCGAAGAAGGTTCAAAATGAAAGGGTGAAATATTCAAAGATGCTTGCTTCTTAGTTCAAGCCTGGTAAACTGGCCAGAAATGCTGCACACCAGTCATGAAACACTGCCCCATTCTTGCACCAAAATAGCATACAAGGCACTGTCTCTCGAAATCTACAAAGAGAAGGTTACTCAAATTGTTCAAACCTTTTGTTTTCCCTCCAAAAGCTCCAGGCAGCTTTGCCTATAAATAAAAGGCTTCACAACATGTTTAAAGAGGACTTTTTGGCCAGAGGAACGAATCTTCAAAAAAATTCTCAAACACTATAAACTCTCAAACACTTAAACACTTATTAAATCCAAACCCATAATCCAAACACTTTTCCCCTTCGAATCTGAAACACCCCTACACCCTTTTACCCTTCGAATCCAGTAAGAAAGACATTTCACTTGTTATTCTCTTTCGAATCCAGCAGTAGAGACGCTACCCTCGCTCCTTCCCTTCGAATCCAGGGACACTAAGGGCAACCTGTTGTACCCCAAAATTTTCCCTCTCATATTTCTCAACACATGGCAAGTGAGCTCCCCAAATTGCTTAAAGAAGCCCAAGAGTTAACCAGACAAACTCTCTCCTAAGGCAGTATACCTCAAATTAGGGTTTCATTTTTCATCAAGATGCTTGAGTCCAAAGGATCCAAAATTCTCACCATTGTCCTAATATGTTCTCAAGATCATCCATGTCAAGTTTCAAGCCTTGCAGAAGAAGTTTGTTCAGTCAATTGCTCAAATGCCTGAAAATCAACTATACTAGGTCAAAAGTCAACTGTGGCCCACATACAGTCAAACTTTAAGATTTTTGGTCAACATCCTCATTTTGAATTATTATTCATCATTTGATTAAGGGTTTATCATGATTACCTAAGGATTGCTCACAATTCATCAAAACCCAAAAGTTGCTAAATTAGGGTTTTGTAGGAAAAGTCAACTCAAATTTTGACTAAGCACAACTTTCTCATACTTTATCAGAAATGACCCATCCAAATCACATTCTGAAGAGGATGCAATTACCTACAATTCATCCTCATCTCCTAAGTCCAAGTTTTGCACTCACAAAAAGATATGAATTTTGACATTATAGGTCCTTTTGAAAAGTCAACAAAAACACCTTTCGGGTCAAAGCTTCATACATGAACATGGATGATTCAATTGAGATGAAACCAAAAGATTTGCTTAGAGGACATCCTAAGCTTTCTAAAAAGTCCAAGAACACCTCTCTAGGGTCAAAATTGAGAGAGTTATGCATTGGCCAAGTTGACCATTTTTGTAAAATTGCCAAAAGTCAAATGTGCTCAAATTTGTATTTTTTGCTAAATGGGCCCAACTTTTTATGCTTGCACCTCAATTATAATGTGGTCCACGACTCAAATGATCACTCACCTATATTGTGCTTCATTTTTCAATTTATTTTGATTTTTTATTAATTAAAAAGTGAATTAAATCAAATAAATGATGAAAATTATCAAAGATGTGATTTGATTAGTTTTTTTACAGATTGGCAATCAAAATATGCTGAGCTTGCATGACCAAATCGAATCATGGGCAATTGGTACAAAAAGAGCATGATTGGCATGAAAATAGAAAGATATCATATGGCTTAAAAATCAAATATTCCATTCATGAATTCTGAAGATTGGATCCAAGTTTGTTAACCTAATTCATTCTAGGTTATATAATGAAGCTTTCCAGATCAAAAAAACAAGGTGAGAGGTCGTGAGAAGTGCAGAACAAAACTGAAAAATTCCAAGAAAAGTGTGAGATGAATCTCCTTCCCCAGGCCAATTCAAGGTGTGTTGAGGTTCCCAATCGCTTGCTAGACATCCCAGGAACCTATTCTAATCACTCCCGGGTCTTGAAATGCCCAGAATCGCACCCTACAGGCACCACGGTTTGCCTAAAAACTTGATTATGATTTCATTGATTTACTCATCATAAGCATGTTTTAATTATATATTCTTGTTTATCATCATGTTTGCAAGCTAGCCATGCCATTTAATTGCATTTTTGATGCCTGTACGTGATATTGCCATGGTTAGGGTTTTGTGTTCTTGTTTAGGGGTTTTTTGTACAGGCAAAATTAGGCCTTGGTTCTGGTACCATGATGCTCGTGAGGATAAGACGACTTGATTGGTACCAGTACTTGTCATTTATCTTGATCATATGCAATTTTGGAGATGAACAGGGTTATACCTACAGTAAACTTATGTAGGTAAAAGTCTTTTTTTCTAAAATGATGGTTCAAGGAAGGAGACGATGGCGTGGCAGCGTGTGACTCATCCGTTTGAATTTCGCATGTTTTGAAATCAGATCTTTTGCTTTCCTCATATTATATTGTCTTATTGTTATAATCACAACTAAACATCACAGCTCAGCTGGCAGCATGGTATTGGAAGCAAGCATAAGGACCTGGGTTCGATCCCCAGGTCCCAGCGTTCGTTTATTTTATTTTCAGATAAGTGATCCAGCACATCTTTCATCATGAGGCTCACCATGCTCCATCAACATCCAACCATCAGATTCATCAGCAAGCCAGATCCAACGTGCCAGCATTGAAGGTCCGCCATAGTCCTCAAGTCAACCCCCACACCAAGTCAAGCATGGTCAAACAGGCCTTGGAGTATTTGGGCCAAGAAAATCATATTTGCACCCCCCAGCGTGCTATTCACCACAGGCCCATCTCTTTACTTTTTTTATTTCTTCTTTCTTTTAATTCTTTTACTATGTTATTTTAATTAACAAAATTAATCACTTTTTTTATAAAATCATAAAATCAAGAATTCACAAAAATTAGAATTAGGTTTTTTTATCAAATTTTATTTAAATTAGTTTAATTTAATTTAGGGAAATTTTAACTTGTTTTTTATAATTAAAATCAATTAGAAAATTAGGTTTAAGTTCTTGATTTAATTATTTTCTTTTCAAACAAAAATCAAAAATAGGTTATTTAGAATTAATTAATTTATTCCATTATTTATTTTTCAAATAACAAAACACGACAAAAAAAATGATTTTTCTTTAATCAATTACAATTAAGGTTTAGTCAAGGGTCAAAACCCTAATCATCTCGTATTTAATTAGTCGCGCGTTTGTTGGTTATTTTGCCATTATTTTTATAACTGCTCACTGGTTTGTAATAGTTAATTTAGGGTTTTCATTTACTGTTCAAATCCCCGATTTTTTTGGCTATGTAATTAATCCCCCTCCCTGAAGCCTTGTAATAGCTAGGTTTATTTTCTCTCATTTTTAATTCCCGCAAATATTTAACCGTCTAGATGTATGCTAATAGGATTGTATGGCAAGAATGCATGACAAAATTAAAACGGTTAGAAAACCATAATGTGCAAAGATAAATAACTGAAACAAATCACTCGCACATATCACTCTTAGGGTATACTCTCACTTCGGTTGCCTTCGGTAAATGATTATTATGTATAGGGTGTCTTAGTGGTTTCCCTCCTATCTAAAAAGATCAAATGTCCCATTAGAATGTTGCCTCGGAAATGTTGCCACGAATAAGATCTTAAGACTCCAGGGTTACTAATAAGGTGTCCTAATATTGCTTTAGTGATTGTACTTCCCTTTTGAATTAACCCTTACAACTCCAAGGATGGTGCTACCTACTCCTTAATAGTAGGATAGCGCTGTCTAAGGGAAACGAGAATAGAAACAATCTTTTTTCGAGTAGGTAGATGCTAATAGGTACTTGCTCAAATCAAAACTTTTCACACTAAACACTTTTCAAAACCAATTTTCAAAACAACTTCGCCACACTCTTGAGGACTGATACAAGGGTTATCACGAAGTAAAACATTTTCAAAACAAAGCCATACACAAGCAATTTAAAAATGAGAAAGTACCTAAGAGCTCATGGAAAACCATGGATAAAAAGGGTGCTAACACCTTCCCTTTCTATAATCTACCCCCCGTACTCAGAAACATCTCGAAAAAGGTTTTTTCTGTTCTTTTTCCTTTTCCATGATTGGATGAAATAAAATTCGGTGGCAACTCTTGCTTACCACGACATTTTGCGAACAAAAAATGCAAACCAGTATAACAGTTGGTTCTGCCACCGTATTATAGAACTGGAGACTCTGCTGGGGATAATAAGTGGGGTATACCTTAGGATCTAGGTCATTTAAATTGCTTCTCTTGATTGCTTTGTTTGCTTTATTTTTAAGGGTTTTATTTGGGGTTACTATAGATCCTACACCCGGATTTGGGGAACACCTTATAGGTAAGTAGCAATAGACTGTGAGGGAACTGTACGGCGTAGACCGATACGGTTGAAGCAGTAGCTATGTTGGTTTGGCACTTTGGTTGGTACTGATATCCCTTGTGGTGAAACAAGGAGAATACGGGGCCGCTGCATGGTATCGTGAAGCATCAACTAACCTTAGAACCTTTAATCGCCCAACTTGGCCATTAGAAAGTAGCGAGATAGCCGGCCTCGGTGTAGAGCTGAGAATTGGTTGATACTCGATGCTACACTCATTGAGATCATACTCTCGAATTATTTCGGCCGCAAGAAAAGATTGCGTGAGCTGAAACCATGACCGATGGAGGATGGTCAGTGATATTGAGATCCCCTAGAACCCGGTTAATTTTCTAGGACAGGTTGAACCAACTTAACTTCAAGAGGGTATTACCTTTGACCTCATGTAAGCCTTAAACCTAAGGGTTTTGTGTGATTTGACTGTGTTTGCAATACTAGTGTTTGCTATACCTGTGGTTTATCATGACATCATGCATCATAACATGGAATTCATGCTTCATTACACTAACCATTTCAAAGACTAAAAGAGTTTATCTTTGTTCTGTTTTGCAGATCATGGCTTCCATGCGTAGGAATACTATCCGAATCAGCTTTGTGCAGATACCTGCCCAACTCAAAGAGCTAGTATCAAGAGTTTCTGAAACTTCTATGTTCATTAAGAGACACAGTCAACTTCTCATCCTGGTTACTTCAAACCCTGATGAACAGATGATGAGCGTACTTTTTCAGTTCTTCGATCCCAAGCATCACTGCTTCACCTTTCCAGATTAGCAGTTGGTACCCACCTTGGAAGAATTCTCTCAGCTATTGGGCATATCCATTCTTGAACAGGTACCCTTCACAGGTATGGAAGAAGTTCCTAAGACAGAAGTCATTGCCTCAGCTTTGCATTTGAAACGGGTCGATGTGGTATCCAATTGGGAAACTCGAAGCGGAGTTGAGGGTTTTCTAGCCAAATTTCTGATAGACCAGGCTCAGCTATTTTGGAATGATATGGATTTTCAAGCTTTTGAGGATGTCTTGGATCTTCTTATCTATGGTTTGGTTCTCTTCCTTAATCCGGACTCCTTCGTAGATGTGAATGCTATCAAGATTTTCCTTTCTCACAACCCTGTGCCTACCTTGCTTGGAGATATTTTGCACGCTCTCCACACTCGTACTATGAAGAGAAGAGGGACTCTTATGTGCTGCATGTCGTTGTTGTCGAGGTAGTTTATTTCTCACCTCCCTAGGTTTGTACTGAAGAACGAAGAAGGTTTGGGTTGGTCGCACAGAATAATGTCACTCGCTTATACAGATATTCTTTGGTGTTCCCGAGCTATGGAAGACATTGCAATTACTGACCATTGTGGGGAGTACCCTAATGTCCCACTACTTGGTATCAAAGGGGGTATAATTTACAATCCTTTTCTAGCTTTGTGACAATTTGGTCGTGCTCGAAGGGATGGTCCCCATGAGTTACTTAATGAGGACATTGTATTCGACTATGAGGATGATGTTAAAGAATATCACCGGAGATTCATACAAGCTTGGGGCATGGTAAACAGATCTGACCCCAAAGAGTTGGGACCAAAGACTTCCATTCCTATGCAGCCTTACCTCCAATGGGTCTGAGCTTGCTCCCAGAAGCTTATTATGCCTTATGTGGCCATATTACCAGTGATTGTGGAGCCCACTAATGAAGAAGGCATTCCTTACACGGTTCTCTATCCCTACATGGCCATTGATCTTGGGGAGTTACAGAGGTCTTGGATTCAGCTGAAGAATGAGCGAGATACTTACAGGGAGCAGTTCCATGAGCAAGAGAGGAAGTTTTTGAAGCTCACCAGGCAGCTCGAGGAAGAAAGAGTACTCAATGATTATATCAGCACAAATAGAAAGCATCCATGGGACTTTTGATTTTTCTTTTCTAGTTTTAGATTTGTTTTATTTACTTATTTTGTAACGCCTTAAAGGCATGTTGAACCTTCAAATTTAAGCTAATAAAGTTTTTGTTTATTTTGGTTCGCAAATTTAAATTTCCCGAAGTCTTTGAAATCATTACATGCGCATCCCATTATCATACACATCATTACAGGTACCACTACAGGTTTCTCATCTTCTTCGCTGTTTATTTCAGCAGAAATGTCTTTCGATCAAGTCATCAATGATCTTCAGGCACAGAATGGCCAGTTCCTGAAGATGTTCATCAATCTGGAAAAGGGACAAGAGGATCTGAAAGCCCTCATTCTAAAAGAGAAGAAGAAGAAAAAGAAGACTGGTATTCTGAATATGGGCAGAAGATTTGGAGAAAGGTTGAAGCATCAAACTGATCTGACCTCTTCATCCAAGGAAGGGGAGAACCGAGAAGGGGAAAAGGACCCTAGTCCTGTAATTTCTAACAACGATATGGATTACAACGATGAGCAATATCCTCCTATTGAGGATAGATACAAACAACTAGAAGACCTTCTAAGTACCATGGAAGTTTAGAGGATACCTGGACTAGAATTTGAATAACTGGGATTGGTGTCGGGAGTAGTCATCCCGCAGAAGTTCAAAGCTCCAATTTTTGCCAAGTATGATGGGGTGTCCTGCCCAAAACTCCATCTCCGCTCGTATGTTAGGAAAATTCAGCCCCACACCGCCGATAGAAATTTGTGGGTGCATTTCTTTCAAGATAGTCTGTCAGGGACTCAGCTTGAATGGTTCTACCAGTTGGAGGGAGCCAGTGTCCGAAACTGGGAAGATCTTGCTGCTGCTTTCTATAAGCAGTATCAGTACAATGCCGACCTTGCTCCCACTTGTACTCAACTCCAGAGTATGTCCATGGGTGCAGGTGAAGGTTTTAAAGATTATGATAAAAAATGGAGAGACTTGGCTGGGAGAGTTCAACCCCCTTTGTTTGATAGGGAGTTGGTGGATATGTTCCTTGGTACGCTGTCTAGTCCGTTTTTCAATCACTTAATCGACAACTCGTCATCTGGTTTCACCGAGCTTATTTTAACTGGAGAAAGAGTAGAAGCTAGAATTCGGAGTGGTAAAATACAGAAGGATGCCTCCTCGAGTTCAACTAAGAAGCCCTTCGCTGGTAAGAAGGAAGCCAGTGCTGTCTATAGCCAAAGGGGCCAAAGTAAATCTGAACACTATCAAACGGTAAATGATGTAGTGATACCAAGACCCGCAGTTACTCCACAATGCAACAATCAACAAAGGGTGGAAAGATCACAACGGCAGTTTACCCATATCAACATGACTTTGGCTGAAGTTCTACCTCACTTATTAAAATCCAACTTGGAAACTTTGAGAGAGGCTCCCAAGAATCCAAATACTACCTCTCCTAGATACAATCCCAACGCGTGGTGCACCTACCATTCTGAGAGTCCTGGCCACGATACAAAAGATTTCTGGGCTCTGAGAAATAAAGTATAAGACTTGCTCGAAGCCAAGGAGATAGAGTTTGATGCCCCAGAAAAGCCGAATGTTATAACTGCTCCCATGCCCAAACATGGTCGTGGAGTTAATGTTGTTGACACTAACTTGTTTGTGACCTCTGTTGAAGAAATTTCCACTCCTCTTATGACTATTAAGAAGAATTTGCTGTTGGCCGTTTATTTCCGGGTTTTGGTGAAGGTTGCCACATGTGTTCGATTTTACCTTGTGGTTGTCGTTTATTGAAGTCAAGTGTTCAGCACCTGATGGATAATAAACAGATTTTGTTTGAGAATACTGTGATCCATGTTGTTCCTGTTGAAGACATTGCTATTATAACCATTTCCGCCAATCCTTCCAAGGTTTCCTCGAGAAGACTTGTTAGGATTACACCTGTTCAAAGAATTGCCCCGCTAATAATCACTGTTCCTGGTCCCATCCCGTACACCTCAGACAAGGCTGTCCTGTGGCACTATGGTGCTGATGTGTACTATCATGGCATTAAGTAAGATATGAAGAATGAAGAAGATGATACTGATGTTAGTAATATTGTCGGGACTAGTAAGGTTACCCGAAGTGGAAGGGTTTTCTCTCTTGAGATTTCTCTGAAGATCATTAAGCCTACTGTTATTCCAACTGCTGCTCCAACCAGCACTCCTGACATTTCTCCTGTTCCTACTCTAGTTATTACCCCTGCTGCTGAGCCATCTGGGACTCGGGGCAAGGAAATTATAGGTGAGCCTGCTCGGACGGAGGCACCTAAGAAAATCATTGTGGAAGCTTCTAAACAAGAAATAGAGGAAATGCTAAAAATCATTAAGAAGAGAGACTACAATATGGTCGGGCAGCTAGGGCAGACCCCATCAAAGATATCCATGTTGTCTCTGATGTTGTGTTCTGAAGCCAATGTGAAGGCTTTGATTGCATTTCTCAAGACTGCACATTTGCCACAGGAAACTTCAGCAGATCAGTTTAAAGATTTTGTGGCCAGCCTGACTGCTGACAATGGGCTGGGTTTTTCAGATACGGATCTGACACCGAAAGGAAGGAAGCATAATGATGCTCTGCATGTCTCAATTGAGTGTAGGGGCACAACTATGGCTCATGTGCTGGTAGATACCGGGTCTTCACTGAATGTTCTGCCGAAGAAAGTGTTGGACCGTTTGGATTGTGAGGGTTTGACTCTAAAGCGTAGTAACATTGTGGTAAGGGCTTTCAACGGGTCGAAGAGAATGGTGCATGGGGAGGTAGACATCCCTGTCAAAGTGGGTTCTCAGACTTTTGGGTCCACCTTCTACGTAATTGATATCAGGCCGTCTTATTCTTGCTTGTTGGGTCGTCCTTGGATCCATGAGGTTGGGGCAATTACTTCCACACTCCATCAAATGCTGAAGTATCTGGTGAAGGGGAAGATCGTCATAGTGCAAGGTGAAGAAGAATATATGGTGAGTCACCTCAATTCCTTCCTCTACATAGAGATGGACGGGGAATTCATAGAAACTCCTTGTCAGAATTTCGAAGAGGTCCCTCAGATCCTGGCCTCAACTGAAGTTACTACCGGTAAACCTCCGTTGAAGATGGCTTCTCTCAAGGACGCTAGGGATGTGGTTGAAAAAGGTGGGTCTACCAATTGGGGTCAGCTCCCTGATTTCACTCACAAAATTGACAAATTTGGTTTGGGCTTTACTACAGGGGCTCAAAGGGCTGTTAGGCATGCTCGGGCTGGAAGACCTCCTTTACACATCAGCAATCAGAGAATTAATGCAATTGAAGACAGTGAAGAGGATTCAGACATCGACAGCTGGATCTACCCAACAACCAACGGTGGACCGAATAACTGGATGGCCAGGGACTTCATACCTGTTTATTTTATTCCACAGTAATTGACTTATTTGTTTTAAGATTTGTAATAAACAGTTTGAAACTTTATGGCCCGGTGCCTTGCCCGAGGCACCTTGGCTTCATTTGTGAGGGCTATTATTTTTCATTTCATATATCATTAATAAAGCATTGGACGTTTCTTGCGTACAAATTTTACGCTCCTTGTTTTTCTTTTTTGTCTCTCACCTTATCAAAACAGATATTTTCTTACACACACTCACGTATAATACTGCAGATCCATATCCACTATGGATCCCATTGATAACAACTCTGCTACTGCCAGTTATAACTTCAAAAATCCGATCAACCAAGCCGAGGACGAAGGTGAGGATGATTGTGAGGTGCCTGGAGAACTTGCTAGACTATTACAGCAGGAAGAAAGGGCCATACAGCCTCATGAAGATCCAGTTGATTCAGTAAATTTGGGTACAGAGGAAGATATGAAAGAGGTTAAAATAGGTGTGCATCTGGAGCCTAGTGTCAAAAAATGGTTAATACAAATGCTACACGACTATGTTGAGATCTTCGCCTGGTCCTATGAAGACATGCCTGGTTTGGACACTGATATTATGGTACATCGCCCGCCAACTAAAGAAGACTACCCTCCGGTAAAGCAGAAGGTCCGCCGTATGCGCCCTGAAATGTCAGAGAAAATCAAGGCAGAAGTCATGAAACAGTTCGACGCGGGATTCCTAGCTGTCACTTCTTATCCGTAGTGGGTTACCAACGTTGTTTCGGTACCTAAGAAGGACGGTAAGGTACGGATGTGTGACTATAGAGATATGAACAGGGTAAGCCCCAAGGATGACTTCCCACTTCCTCACATTGATGTTCTGGTCGACAACACCGTGCAGCACAAGATCTTCTCCTTTATGGATGGGTTTTCTGGCTACAATCAGATCAAGATGGCTCCCGAGGACATGGAGAAGACAACCATCGTTACACAGTGGGGCACCTTCTGTTACAAGGTAATTCCTTTTGGGTTGAATAATGCTGGGGTAACTTATCAGCGCGCCATGGTCGCTTTATTCCATGATATGATTCACCACGAGATCGAGGTTTATGTTGATGACATGATAGCCAGGTCCCAGACTGAGGAAGAGCACCTTGATCATCTCCAGAAGCTGTTTGACAGGTTGAAGACGTACAAGCTGAGGTTGAATCTGAACAAGTGTACCTTCGAGGTAAGGTCTGGTAAGCTTATGGGTTTCATCATCAGTGACAAGGGTATTCAGGTGGACCCTGCAAAGGTAAAGGCCATACAGGAGATGCCGGCTCCCCGCACAGAGAAGGAAGTTATAGGTTTCTTGGGACGTCTAAATTACATCGCCGGGTTCATTTCGCATCTGACTGCTACTTATGAGCCAATCTTCAAGCTGCTGAAGAAAGATTAAATGGTAAAGTGGAATGATGAATGCCAGACTGCTTTTGAAAGAATCAAGGAATACCTTCAAGAACCATCAATTCGGATGCCTCCAGTTGAAGGAAGACCTTTGATATTATACCTGACAGTGCTAGACAATTCAATGGGGTGTGTGCTGGGGCAGCATGACGAGTCTGGTCGAAAAGAGCATGCAATATACTACCTTAACAAAAAGTTTACTGACTGTGAGAACCGATACTCATTGCTCAAGAAAACTTGCTGCGCTTTGGCATGGGCTGCTCTCCGACTGAGACAGTATATGCTGACTCACACTACCTTGTTAATATCAAAGATGGATCCGATCAAGTATATTTTCGAGAAGCCCGCTCTCTTCGGAAGGATAGCAAGATGGCAGATGATCTTAACCGAGTACGACATTCAATACACAACCCAAAAGGCAATCAAGGGGAGTGTATTGGCGGATTATTTGGCGCATTAGGCCGTGGATGACTACCAGTCCATGAATTTCGCGTTCCCGAATGAGAATGTCATATTGGTAACCGACTGCGAAGAACCTGGACGGATGAAGGACCCGAGGAGGGATCCCGATGGTCTATGTATTTTGATGGAGCCTCAAATGCATTGGGTAACGGCATTGGCACTGTAATTATATCTCCTGAGGGCTGTCATACTCCATTCACCGCCCGATTATGTTTCAACTGCACCAACAATATGGTGGAGTATGAAGCGTGTATCATGGCTCTTCGAACTTCTATTGACCTGAGGATTAAGTTTTTGAGTGTATTCGGAGATTCCGCTCTGTTATTAAGTCAGATCAAAGGCGAGTGGGATACGAAGCACCCGAATCTTATTCCTTACAAAGAGTATGTACTGACATTGCTCCCACACTTTGAGGATATAACCTTTAAACATTTCCCACGAGAAGAGAACCAGTTGGCGGACGCGCTAGCTACCATGTCTTATATGTTCAAAGTTAGATGGGACAATGAAGCTCACCAGATTACCATTGAGAGGTCGGATGAACCCGCACATTGCTGTGACATTGAGACTGAAGAGGTAGCAGATAAACCCTAGTTTCACGAGGTAAAGAGGTATCTTGAGGCTCAAGAATACCCCAAGTGGGCATCTGTTAACGACAAGAAGTTTCTGAGAAGGTTCTTTGCGAAGTTCTTCATCAGTAATGAAATCCTCTATAAGCATAACCATGATTCAACCTTATTGTGGTGTGTAGACAAGAGCGAGGCGGAAAGGATCATGGCAGATTTACATGAAGGTACCTTCGAACTCATTCTAGTGGAGTTACCATGGCGAAGAAAATCCTACGGGCATGATATTACTGGTCCACTATGGAAGCTGATTGTTACCAGCACTCTCGAACTTGTCATAAGTGCCAAGTCTATGCTGATAAGGTGCATGTACCTCCAGTTCCCCTGAATGTTTTGACAGCTCCTTGGCCCTTTGCAATGTGGGGCATCGACATCATTGGCGAAATCAGACCTACCGCGTCTAAAGGGCATCGCTTTATTCTGGTAGCTATTGATTACTTCACGAAGTGGGTTGAGGAAGCTTCCTTTGCTACAGTAACCAAGAACGTCGTGGCGCGGTTTATCCGACACAATCTGATCTGTCAATATGAGGTACCCGAGAGGATTATTACTGACAATGGTACAAATCTCAACAACACGATGATCACCGAGCTCTGTAAACAGTTAAAGATTCAACATCATAACTCTTCTCCCTACCGACCGAAGATGAATGGGGTTGTTGAAGAAGCTAACAAGAACATCAAGAAGATTATACAGAAGATGACGGTAACATACAAAGACTGGCATGAGATGTTACCATTCGCTCTTCATGGGTATCGTACCTCAGCACAGACGTCGACAGGGGAAACACCCTATTCTTTGGTGTATAGCATGGAGCCAGTCCTACCCATCTAGGTCTATATACCTTCTCTCAGGATTATGACAGATGCGGGATTGAACGAAGACGACTGGATCCAAACCCAACTCGATCAGCTGAATCTAATCGATGAAAAGAGACTTACTGCTATCTATCATGGTCATACGTATCAAAAGCGAATGGTCAAGGCTTTTAAAAAGAAAGTCAGATGTCAAGAATATCAAGTCAGGGATCTAGTGATCAAACTCATCATACTACCGCAAGGTGATCCCAGGGGTAAATGGACCCCCACATACAAAGGGCCATTTGTGGTTAAGAACATTTTCTCGGGAGGAGCTATGATTCTAACCACCATGGATGGTGACGACCTTTCTCACCCCGTCAATGCATACATAGTGAAAAGATACTACACATAATCAAAGACCCTCTAGGTTGACTGGCCTAGGCAAAAATAAGGGCTTCCCAGCGAACCAAAAGGGTTCGGGCAAAAGTAAGGGATGAAAATGAAAAAATTATACACCCGACAAGTCGAAAACCTGAAAAGGAGGCTTGGGAAAAAAGGGGTATCCCGGTGGACTGAAAACCCGAAAGGACGGTCCAGGAAAAAGTTAGGGAACAAAGCGTAACACTATGTCTCATTGGATCATCTTGCAACCAAACTCTGGTATCGACTATCAAGCTCAGACGGCGCCAATCAATCTGATCAACCCACGACCAAGTAGCAAAGTGATGAGACGCTTGATGATATAAAGGCAATAGTAGAGTTGGAACCCTATGGGGTCGTTTCACATAGCTGTTTTTCTTTCTTCTACATAAATTGATAATTTCTGTCTTTCGGCGACGTTCTCTTACTAGAGCATCAACTTTCTTGTACAAAATGCCTATTATAGGCCAACTTCAAAAATCAATGCAATTCATCGTCACAAGAAATTTCAATTTGTTTTTCTTTTTCTGTTTTGTTTTGCAAGAACGTCCAATGATTCATTTTTGACATATGCCTTTGAAAATGATTGCTGCTCATAAATGTTTACATAAGAAACAAAAGACGACTACTCGTTGTTGTACCCCAAAATTTTCCCTCCCATATTTCTCAAAACATTTCAAGAAAGATCCCCAAGTTGCTCAAGGTAGTCCAAGGGTTGGCCAGAAAGCTCTCTCCCAAGGCAGTCTACCTCAAATTAGGGTTTTATGTTGCATCAAGATACTTGAGTCCAAGGGACCCCAAATGCTCAATATTGTCCTAATATGTTCTCAAGATCATCCATTTCAAGTTTCAAGCCTTGCAGAGGAAGTTTGCTCAGTCAATTGCTCAAAGGCCTGAAAATCGACTATGCTAGGGCAAAAGTCAACTGTGGCCCACATACAGTCAAACTTCAAGATTTTTGGTAAACATCCTCATTTTGAAGTATATTTCATCATTTTATCAAGGGTTGATCATGATTCATCAAGGATTGCTCATAATTCATCAAGACTCAAAAGTTGCTAAATTAGGGTTTTATAGGAAAAGTCAACTCAACTTTGACCAAGCATAACTTTCTCATACTTTATTAGAAATGACCCATCCAAAGCTCATTTTGAAGATGATTCAACTCCCTACAATCCATCTTCATCTCTCAAGTTTAAAATATGCACTCACAAGAAGTTATGAATTTTGACATTATAGGTCATTTTGGAAAGTAAACAAAAACACCTTTTGGGTCAAAGATTCTTACATGAACATGGAAGATCCAATTTAGATGAAACAAAAGAGGTCTCTTAGGGGACATCCTAAGCTTTCTAAAAAGTCTAAGAACACCCTCATAAGGTTAAAATTGAGATAGATATGCATTGTCAAAGTTGGACAATTTTTGAAAAAATGCATGAAGCAAATATTGAACAAACTTGGATTTTTTCCAAATGGGCCTATCTTTTCAAGCTTGAAACTCATTC
Source organism: Vicia faba (assembly GCA_948472305.1). Taxonomy (NCBI): domain Eukaryota; kingdom Viridiplantae; phylum Streptophyta; class Magnoliopsida; order Fabales; family Fabaceae; genus Vicia; species Vicia faba. Next base: position 1,313,600,813 of record OX451740.1, on the reverse strand, counting down.
CTAACATGGTACACGACCTCTAAGCCCACCCATACATTTTTCTACTATTTATGCTATTTATTTTGATATTTTATTCATTAAAATTCAGAATTAAATAAATAAATAATATAAATAATATAAATTTTGATGTGAATCCATTTTGGGTAGGTTTTATACTGGTTTATGTCAATTTATTTCATGCAATAACTCTTAAAATATGTCCAGGTTCATCCACATGTGAAAATGGCATAAAATCATCAAATATGGCATTTTTTTCAAATTTTGATCATGGTCTTAAAACACAACATTATGAGGGAGATTCTTTCCATGCTTTCTTGTCTCCTCATTCTCCTCTATAAATATAGAGCCATACAAGCTTGAAAGGGACGAAAATCCTCTCTAAAAAGCTCTCAAAAAGCTCTTCAAAAAGCTCTCTAAAAGCTCTTCAAAAAGCTCTCCAGAAATCAAAGAATTGGTGCAAGTCATATCTCGAGGTTCTGGTCTCTCTCAATTGACATAAAGCCTCAAACCATCCTCTTGAAGTCCTCAAGAGTCTTACAAGGCCCAAGATCAATCCATCACACGCCTAGCACGCCCCCCAATTGACAACACCGATTTGGTAAAATTTTAAACTTTGAATCTCTTATTTTTAATCACATTTTATGGTATGCTAACGTTTGCTTGAGTTTATATAGAACAGTTATAGATGGTTGAATCATAGGTTCCACACAAGAATCAAAAAACACCATAGTTAGAGCATGAAGCTTTCGAAGATCCGGGCATAGGGATTTATGATGATTGCACCCCCTGTTTACTTTTGCTACTAGGCCCATCTTTATTTTTATGTTTTATTTTAATCCCTTTTATTTTTTTTATCAATAAACAAATATAAAAATCACATAAAAATATATTTAGGATTTTTTCTTAATTAAATTTTAATTTTAGGTAAAACTTTAATTCCTTTTTGTAAATAACTTAAAAATAATTAGAATAAATAGGTTTTATCACTAACTTAATTATATTTTATTTTTTCCTAAAATAACCAAAGAAACCAAAATAGGTCATGTAATTATTTTTATTAATTAAGTTAATTAACTAATTAATTGCATATTTAATTTAGAAAACTTATTTCTTTTATTAAAAACAACAAAAAAACAATTTTTCTTTTAATTAGGTTAGAAGGGTCAAAACCTTAAATTCTCGTCGATCTTAATTCTTCTCGCGCGCTTTATTTTTATTATTTACCATATTGATGTAACTGCCTACAGTTTGTAATAGTTTAATTAGGATGTTTATTTATATTTATCGCTTTATTTTCAAAGGGTTTGTTTTTGGCTATGTAAATACCCGAAGCCTTGTAATAGCGTAGTTTAAATTCCGCAAATTATTAACTGTTAGATGTATGATATAGGGATGCATGAAAATAATGTATGATTAATTTTAAAACAGTTAGATCACCCTAAATGTGTAAAGATAAATAAACTGAAATTGAATCATTCGCACATGCGCTCCTAGGGTACACTCCCACTTGGTTGCCTTTCGATAAATGGTCATTGAGTATAGGATGCTTTAGTGGTCGTCCTTTTGTCTAAACAAAGATCAAAGTCCCGATTCGGAAAAGTTGCCTCAAAATGGTTGCCTCGGAATTGTTGCCTCGAATAATTGATCTAAGACATTAGGGTTATTACTAAGACATCCTAACATTGCTTTAGTGACCGTGCGTCCCTTTCGAATTGACCCTCAAACACCAACGACGGTGCTACCTACTCATTAATAGCGGGATAGCATTGTCTAAAGGAAACGAACATAGAACGGTTCTTTTTTCGAGTAGGTAGATTAGTTCTTAAGTACTTGCTCAATCCAAACGAATTTTTCACACTTACACTCCTTTACAAACAAAGTTTTCAAAAACACTTCATTACACTCTTGAAGACAGAAGCAAGAGTTAAATCGAAGTCAAAACAAAAACTTTTCAAAGCCCGCAAACACAAAGAAAACAATTTTGAAAATGATGAGCAAGTACCTAAGAGCCCGTAGATAACTACGGATAGAAAGGGTGCTAATACCTTCCTTTTCTATAATCTACCCCCCGTACTCAGAAATATCTTGAAAAAGGAATATTTCTGTGCTTTTTTCCTTTCCTTGTTGGATAAAATAAAATTTGGTGGCGACTCTTGCTTACCGCGACATTTGGCGAACACAAACGCAAAACGCAAACCAGCAAAATTTCCTTAACGAAATAGGGAATCCACATCCCGGTTCTGGCCAGCGTATCACAGAACTGGCGACTCTGCTGGGGATTTAATAAGTGGGGTGTAACTTAGGAATAGTTCATCATATTGTTTTCAATTGTTTGATTTGTTTGCTTTATTTTTTGGGCTTTGTATCGGAGTTACTATATATCCTAACCCGGATCCGGGGGATACCTTTTAGGTAAGTAGCAATAGATTGTGAGGGAACTGTACGGCGTAGACCGATACGGTTGAAGCAGTAGCTATGTTGGTGTGACACATTAGTTGGTACCGATAACCCTTGTGGAGGAACAAGGAGAGTATGAGGCTGCTAATGGGTCATTAAGCATCAACTGACCTTAGAACCTATAATTGACCAACTTGGCCATAGAAAAGTAGCAGTATGCTACACTCATTGAGACCATACTCTCGCGATGATTCCAGCCGCAAGAAAAGGTTGCTAAACTGGAATTATTACCGATTGAGGATGGTCAGTGATATTGAGAACCTCTAGAACCCGATTACTATTACTAGGACAGGTTGAACCAACTAAACTGAAAGAGGGTAATACCTAGACCCCATGCAAGCCTAAACTTATGGATGTTTGTGTGACTTGTGTGCTTTCAACTTGAACTACTTGCACATGTTTGTTATCTAACAACTTGAGTTCCTTGCAGGTTTTGTTTATTGTCCTTATCCAATACCTTAGATTTCTTGCCTGATTTGCTTGTTTACATTACCTCGTACTTTTGCTTAAACGCATAACATACACATCATAACATCATGCCTTAACATTTCCTTAACCATTTCAAGGATCTCAAAGGTTTGTGATGCAGGTTATGGTAAATCAAATGTCTAGCAAGGGGAAAAGGGGATTTATTTTACTCTATCCAATGTCATCTAGAGATCAAAACACGATAATTTGAGTCGGTGGCTATGACCCACTCGATATGGTGAGCTTGACTCTTGAAGAAGGACTCTCAACAAACGTGAAGTTTCTTCAATCAAATTCTAACAGTTTCTTGTTTACCCCGCGAGATCCTTGAAAACATTGCATACATATATCATACATATCATTGCATTACAGGTACCATTACAAGTTTCTCATCTTCTTTGCTGTTTATTTCAGCAATCATGTCTTCTGAAACACCTACTGATCAAGCCATCAAGGCTCTTCAAGCTCAGAATGCTCAGTTTCAAGAAATGTTCTTGAGCTTGGCCAAGAGTCAACAAGATTTGAAGACTCTTATCTTGAAGGAAAAGAAGAAGAAGAAGAAGAAGAAGAAGAAGGTGGTCCCCTTGAATATGGGTCGCAGATTCGGGAACAATTTGTGACAGGAGACTGATTTGTCCCATTCATCTGGAGGGGGAGAGAATCAAGAGGAAAGAAAGGGTCCTAGCCATGTGGTTTCTGACAATGACACAGACTTTGATGAAGACTAGTATCCTCCTGTTGAGGATAAATATAAGCAATTTGAAGACCGACTCAGTGCAATGGAAATTCAGAAGATACCTGGGTTGGACTTTGGAGATCTGGGATTGACATCTGGGGTGGTGATCCCTAACAAGTTTATAGCTCCTGTCTTTGCTCAGTATGATAGGGTATCATTCCCAAAGCTACACCTCCGCTCATATGTCAGAAAGATTCAACCCTATACTGCTGATAGAAATCTCTGGGTTCATTTCTTTCAAGATAGTCTGTCAGGGACTCAACTTGAATGGTTCTGTCAACTGGAAGGAGCTAACGTCCGCAACTGGGAGGACCTTGCTGCTGCTTTTTACAAGCAATACCAGTATAATGCCGACCTTGCTCCTACGCGTACTCAGCTTCAGGGTATGTCTATGGGTACAGGCGAAGGCTTTAAGGACTACGCTCAGAAGTGGAGAGATCTTGCTGGAAGAGTACAACCCCCTTTGTCTGATAGGGAGTTGGTGGATATGTTTCTTAGGACTTTGTCTGGTCCCTATTTCAATCATTTGATCGACAACTCGTCAGTGGGTTTCACCGAACTGATTCTGACTGGAGAAAGAGTAGAAGCTGGGATCCTGAGTGGTAAGATCGAGAAAGATACCTCTTCGAGTACAGAGAAGAAGTCATTTGGTGGCAAGAGGGAAGCCAATGTTGTGCACGGTCAGAAGAGGCGTAGCCAGGCAAACTACCACCAATCTATGGGGGCAGTGTTGATCTCTAATTCGGCACGCACACAACGACCATAACAACGAAATAATCAGCCAAAGGGGGAAAGACTTCAAAGGCAGTTCACCCAAATCAACATTCCATTGCCACAAGCATTGCAGCACATGTTGAAGATGAATCTGATTACGGTGATAAACCCTCATCCGAACCCTAAGACTTCTTATCCTAACTACAACCCAGATGTAAGGTGTGCTTATCATTCCGGTAGCCCGGGGCACGATACTAACGATTGTTGGGCGCTGAAATACAAGATTCAGAATATGATTGATGCTAAGAAGATCGAATTCGACCCTCCTGAGACTCCCAATGTGATCACTGCTCCCTTGCCAAAATATGGCTAGGATTGAAAGCACTTTTGTTCATTTGAATTTTGAAGTTGTATTTTTCTTTGCTTATTCAAACAATTATTGTCATGTCAAACTTTTTTATTTCATTAATGCATTACACATGTCTGTTTTGAATTAATTGTTTTCACTATGCTTAAATGGATTCATATTTCCTTTTTGTGATGTTCAACTCTCGATTAAAAAACTCTAAGCCTTTAGAAGGAGGATGACGAAAATGATATTAAAATCTCTACAGTATGATTTTGAACAGACCCTGCTGACGATGTACAAGTGTTGTTTCAAATCCTAAACAATGGAGTTATAAGGAAGATAATCCCTAGTCAACCCCTTTGAGCCAAAGAAGTTGGAGTTTTTCTTTTTACATAAATTAAAACCCTTAATACCAACCTGGGGCAGGTTAGTTTCTCAGTTAATTCGGGTGCACAATGAATGGCATCAAAGAGGTCATTCCAAAATAAAAGATGGTGATGGTTCCTTATAATCGTCAAGACAGGCAGTCATTATCTCTAAGAAATAAAAGCCCATTAAGTCAAAACCTATGAAGGAGACTTACAAAACTGGGGCATCCCGCTGACTGTAATCACAAAAGAAACAGTTCAGGCAAAAGACGGGGATAATAAAATAAATAAGAAAGAGATCCTACAAACTCTCAACAAAAATGACTGTCGGTTCAAAATAAACTGTCAGTATCCAAACCATCACTGGAATATCAGAGCAAAGACTCAAACAGGATCTAAATACACAATTAGCTGAGTTTATGATCGAAGAACATCACGAAGAATGGGTGGGTACAAATAAAATTTGAGCCTTTATCCTTTGTTTTTTGAACTGTGAACCAGGCGACATCAATTTCTAGCAGGTCCATGATCAACACTCGAAGCTAAACAGAGTAATCATCGGTGCGACAAATGCAACCTTACCCAGGTTCCTTATCAAGCCCTATTATCCCGACTTTCATATCGAAGTAACCCTACCATCCAGGTTCCTTCTCACAGCCCTACTATCCAGGCTTTCATATCGAAGTAACCCTACCATCCAGGTTCCTTCTCACAGCCCTACCATCCAGGCTTTCATATCGAAGTAACCCTACTACCCAGGTTCCTTCTCACAGCCCTACCATCCAGGCTTTCATATCGAAGTAACCCTACCATCTAGGTTCCTTCTCACAACCCTACCATCCAGGCTTTCATATCGAAGTAACCCTACTACCCAGGTTCCTTCTCACAACCCTACTATCCAGGCTTTCATATCGAAGTAACCCTACTATCCAGGGTCCTTCTCACATCCCTACTATCCAGGCTTTCATATCGAAGTAACCCTAATATCCAGGTTCCTTCTCACAGCCCTACCATCCAGGCTTTTATATCGGAGTAACCCTACTACCCAGGTAACTTCTCACAGCCCTACCATCCAGGCTTTCATATCGAAGTAACCCTACTACCCAGGTTCCTTCTCACAGCCCTACCATCTAGGCTTTCATATCGAAGTAACCCTACTACCCAGGTTCCTTCTCACAGCCCTACTATCCAGGCTTTCATATCGAAGTAACCCTACTATCCAGGCTCCTTCTCACAACCCTATTATCCAAGTTTTCATCTCGAAGTAACCCTACTATCCAGGTTCCTTCTCATAACCTTACTATCCTGGTTCTTCCTCTTTTATCCCCAGACAGCAGTCCACAACACTAAGACCGGGACCCGATCAAACACGATTGATTTCACCTTTCTCCAGAAAGTCGTGGTGCAGCATATACCCCAACCAGATACGCAGTTCACTTTCGCTTCCCAAACCGGAATTATTCCCCAGTAGAGTAACGAACAACTAAAGCTCCTAAAATCTATTTCTCCCAAGACAGAGACCAACATTCCCCAGCGGAGTCCTCCTCAACAGCAGGTATGCGGATTCTCGCAAAGGAATCTCTTATGCGATCGACACCTCTTCAGATGGCATATTTAAGCCCATCTCCAAAAATTATCTAGCAACTTCCGAAATGCATATGTAAGCCCATTCCCGATATCACAAATCGAGTATCACTACATGCGAGTGCAAATTTCTGGGCGCTCTAGTGTTCAATCATCTTCCACCTTCAGATCACGAAAGGCAAAGCAGCCAATCTACATATGTAGGTTTAAGAAGATTGATCAGGGGCAGCTGTTGTACCCAAAAGTTTTCCCTCTCATATTTCTCAACACATGGCAAGTGAGGTCCCCAAATTGGTCAAAGAAGCCCAAGAGTTGACCAGACAAACTCTCTCCTAAGGCAGTATACCTCAAATTAGGGTTTCATTTTTCATCAAGATGCTTGAGTCCAAAGGATCCCAAATTATCACCATTGTCTTAATATGTTCTCAAGATCATCCATGTCAAGTTTCAAGCCTTGTAGAAGAATTTTGCTCAGTCAATTGCTCAAATGCCTGAAAATCAACTGTACTAGGTCAAAAGTCAACTATGGCCCACATACAGTCAAACTTCAAGATTTTTGGTCAACATCCTCATTTTGAAGTATTATTCATCATTTGATCAAGGGTTGATCATTATTCCCTAAGGATTGCTCACAATTCATCAAAACCCAAAAGTTGCTAAATTAGGGTTTTGTAGGAAAAGTCAACTCAACTTTGACTAAGCATAACTTTCTCATACTTTATCAGAAATGACCCATCCAAAGCTCATTTTGAATAGCATACAATTCCCTACAATTCATATTCATCTCCCAAGTCCAAAATTTGCACTCACAAAAAGATATGAATTTTGACATTTTAGGTCCTTTTGAAAAGTCAACAAAAACACCTTTTGGGTCAAAGCTTCATACATGAACATGGAATACTCAATTAAGATGATACCAAAAGGGTTGCTTAGAGTACATCCTAATATTTCTAAAAAGTCCAAGAACACATCTCTAGGGTCAAAATTGAGAGAGTTATGCATTGGCCAAGTTGACCATTTTTGCAAAATTGCCAAAAGTCAAATGTGCTCAAATTTGCATTTTTTGCTAAATGGGCCCAAGTTTTTATGCCTGCACCTCAATTATAATGTGGTCCACGACTCAAATGATCACTCAACCATATTGTGCTTCATTTTTCAATTTATTTTGATTTTTTATTAATTAAAAAGTGAATTAAATCAAATAAATGATGAAAATTATCAAAGATGTGATTTGATTAGTTTTTTTACAGATTGGCAATCAAAATATGCTGAGCTTGCATGACCAAATCGAATCATGGGCAATTGGTACAAAAAGAGCATGATTGGCATGAAAATAGAAAGATATCATATGGCTTAAAAATCAAATATTCCATTCATGAATTCTGAAGATTGGATCCAAGTTTGTTAACCTAATTCATTCTAGGTTATATAATGAAGCTTTCCAGATCAAAAAAACAAGGTGAGAGGTCGCGAGAAGTGCAGAACAAAACTGAAAAATTCCAAGAAAAGTGTGAGACAAATCTCCTTCCCAAGGCCAATTCAAGGTGTGTTGAGGTTCCCAATCGCTTGCTAGACATCCCAGGAAGCTATTCTAATCACTCACAGGTCTTGAAATGCCCAGAATCGCACCCTACAGGCACCACAGTTTTCCTAAAAACTTGATTATGATTTCATTGATTTACTCATCATAAGCATGTTTTAATTATATATTCTTGTTTATCATCATGTTTGCAAGCTAGCCATGCAATTTAATTACATTTTTGATGCCTGTACGTGATATTGCCATGATTAGGGTTTTGTGTTCTTGTTTAGGGGTTTTTTGTACAGGAAAAATTAGGCCTTGATTCTGGTACCATGATGCTCGTGAGGATGAGACGAGTTGATTGGTACCAGTACTTGTCATTTATCTTGATCATATGCAATTTTGGAGATGAACAGGGTTATACCTACAGTAAACTTCAGTAGGTAAAAGTCTTTTTTTCTAAAATGATGGTTCAAGGAAGGAGACGATGGCGTGGCAGCGTGTGACTCGTCCGTTTGAATTTCGCATGTTTTGAAATCAGATCTTTTGCTTTCCTCATATTATATTGTGTTATTGTTATAATCACAACTAAAAATCACAGCTCAGCTGGCAACATGGTATTGGAAGCAAGCATAAGGACCTGGGTTCGATCCCCAGGTCCCAGCGTTCGTTTATTTTATTTTCAGATAAGTGATCCAGCACATCTTTCATCATGAGGCTCACCATGCTCCATCAACATCCAACCATCAGATTCATCAGCAAGCCAGATCCAACGTACCAGCATTGAAGGTCCGCCATAGTCCTCAAGTCAACCCCCACACTAAGTCAAGCATGGTCAAACAGGCCTTGGAGTATTTGGGCCAAGAAAATCATATTTGCACCCCCAGCGCGCTATTCACCACAGGCCCATCTCTTTACTTTTTTTATTTCTTCTTTCTTTTAATTCTTTTACTATGTTCTTTTAATTAACAAAATTAATCACTTTTTTTATAAAATCATAAAATTAAGAATTCACAAAAATTAGAATTAGGTTTTTTATCAAATTTAATTTAATTTAGTTTAATTTAATTTAGGGAAATTTTAACTTGTTTTTTATAATTAAAATCAATTAGAAAATTAGGTTTAAGTTCTTGATTTAATTATTTTCTTTTCAAACAAAAATGCAAAAATTGGTCGTTTAGAATTAATTAATTAATTTTCAAAAATTAACATTAATTAGAACTTAGGATTTTCTCTTAATTCAATTATTCCATTATTTATTTTTCAAATAACAAAACACGACAAAAAAATGATTTTTCTTTAATCAATTACAATTAGGTTTAGTCAAGGGTCAAAACCCTAATCGTCTCGTATTTAATTAGCCGCGCGTTTGTTGATTATTTTGCCATTATTTTTATAACTTCTCACTGGTTTGTAATAGTTAATTTAGGGTTTTCATTTACTGTTTAAATCCCTGATTTTTGGCTATGTAATTAATCCCCCTCCCCGAAGCCTTGTAATAGCTAGGTTTATTTTCTCGCATTTTTTATGGCAAGAATGCATGACAAAATTAAAACGGTTAGAAAACCCTAATGTGCAAAGATAAATAACTGAAACAAATCACTCGCACATATCACTCTTAGGGTATACTCTCACTTCGGTTGCCTTCGGTAAACGATCATTAAGTATAAGGTGTCTTAGTGGTTGCCCTCCTGTCTAAAAAGATCAAATGTCCCATTCGAATGTTGCCTCGGAAATGTTGCCTCGGAAATGTTGCCGCGAATAAGATCTTAAGACTCTAGGGTTACTACTAAGGTGTCCTAATATTTCTTTAGTGATCGTACGTCCCTTTCGAATTGACCCTTACAACTCCAAGGACGGTGCTACCTACTCCTTAATAGTAGGATAATGATGTCTAAGGGAAATGAGAATAGAAACAATCTTTTTTCGAGTAGGTAGATGCTAGTAGCTACTTGCTCAAATAGAAACTTTTCACACTAAACACTTTTCAAAACCAATTTTTAAATCAACTTTGCCACACTCTTGAGGACTGATACAAGGGTTATCACGAAGTAAAACATTTTCAAAATAAAGCACATACACAAGAAATTTAAAAATGAGCAAGTACCTAAGAGCCCATGGAAAACCATGGATAGAAAGGGTGCTACCTTCCCTTTCTATAATCTACCCCCCGTACTCAGAAACATCTCGAAAAAGGTTTTTTCTGTTCTTTTTCCTTTTCCATGATTGGATGAAATAAAAGTCGGTGGCGACTCTTGCTTACCGTGACATTTTGCAAATAAAAAACACAAACCAGTATAACAGTCGGTTCTGCCACCGTATCACACAACCACTCAAAGTCCAACACACGCTCTAACCTCAAGCAAGGTAAGTTTCTCCAAGCGTTAAACTTTTTGTTTCTTGCATAACATGTAAATAAACTTTATTTTCGTTTCAAACATGTACATACCATTGTTCTTCTTTTCGTTTCCACCCTTTTAATATGTTTTTAGAGCTGATCCTTTTGTTTTTGCTTCTTGTTTATCTAAACATGATTTAAGTACTAACCTGACCATAAGGTAATGCTAGAATGGCCTTAGGCCATGTTGCTATTCAAGAGTTCAAACGAAAGAAACAGGAAACAGGAAGTAGGAAACAAAGCTTTTGGCTTCCATACTAACCTCCAGGTCAAAATAAAAGAAGCATCCAGAAGGCACACCATGCTGACTTTCAGGCCCAGTCGAAAGGCACTCCCTCACTTATTTCAACCCCCAGTCGAAGGAGGCAGAAAGGCAGATTAAATCTTGCACTGATTCCAGGCCCAGTCGAAAGGCACAACATGCTAGACTCCAAGCCCCAGTCGAAAGTCATGCTTTCACCCCTTTCAGGCCAAATCGAAGGAAGCCAAAAAATGCAGAATCGAAGGGTGTTTCTACCTAAATCGAAAGACCCATTTTTCTTGCTTTTATTTTATTTTTACCTTTATATTTTCATGCAATTCAATATGGTTGTAATAGTGTAGGATTTTATCTTTATGCATTTTATTACTTTTGTATGATTGCTAGTAAAATAGAATATGTATGGTAAGATAAAAACAATAAGTAGACAACCCCTAATCAAAGACTAAATACATGCAAATCAAACACATTATTCACACGTGCACCCTTAGTGTAATCTCACTTGTTGCCTCAGAAAAATAGTCATGTCCCTCGAATATGGGCATTTTAGCAAAGACCCTCGATAAAATATCGTAGTCCCTCGATGACCCTCAATGTTTCCTTCGGTAAATTATCTAGTTCTTAAACGACATTACTAAAATGTCTCATAGGTTTCTTCCTATGACTATAAAAACGTCCCACGCCCGTCCCTTCACATGAAACGATGGGGCTTCTTACCAAATCAATGGTAAGATAACAATATCTAAAGGAGGAGGAAAAGAACATTAGACATTTTGAGTAGGTAGGATGCTCCTAGTTGCTCGCTTTCTCACAACAAAAACATTTTATACACCAACACTTTCATTTTGAAACATTTTCAAAAGTTAAAACACTTTGTACGGGTTCTTAAAGAAACGAGAACCATTACAAAGACACCTTTTCAAAATCACTTTCAAAAACACATTCCACAAACACCTCTTTAAACTATTTTCAAAATAACACATTGTACGCGTTCTTATAGAAACGAGAACCATTACAAAGACGTCTTCAAAATACTTTCAAAACCCACACCATAAGCATATTTTCAAACAAAAGCAAGTGATATAGAAAGCAACTAAGAGTTTGTATATAACTACGAATGAAAAGGGTGCTAATACCTTCCCTTTTTATAACCTACCCCCCGAACTCAAGAAATAATCTCGAAAGGTCTTTCCTGTTCTTTTCAACCTTTCCTTTTGGATAAAATAAAAGTTGGTGGCAACTCTTGCTATCTGCAACAATTGCAATCAAACACAAAACACCCAAGTCAATTCTACCACCGTGTTACTGAACTGGCGACTCTGCTGGGGACCTACTTAAAAGTGGGGTTACCTTAGGGCTAGATCATCTTTACTTGCTTTCCTTGTTTGACTTGCTTGCTTTAAATTTTGGGTCCTTGTTTGTGTTTCTGTTAAAGATCCTACACCTGGACCTGGGGCACCTTTTTAGGTAAGTAGAAATAAATCATGGAAGTTGTACGACGTAGACTGATATAGACGAAGTGATAACTATGCTAGTGTGATACTCTGGTTTGTACTAATGTTCCTTGAGTCATTTAAGGATAACATTAGGCTTCCTTATAGTATCATTAAGTTCTAACTGACCTTAGAACCTTTAATTGACTCATCCTTGGCCATTAGGAAGTAGTTAGATAGCCGACTTTGGTTTCGACCGAAGATTGGTTGATACTCGATGCTACGCTCATTGAGATTAGACTTTTAGGATATCTCAGTCGCAAGAGAAGATTGATTGAGCTGAGATAATGCCTAAAAGAAAGGTCGGTGATATTGAGATCCCTTAGAACCCGATTACTATTACTAGGACAAGTTGAGCCAACTAAAACTCAAAAGGGTACCTACCTATCAAACTCCATGCAAGCCTAAACCTAAGGACTTGTCTGCTTTGTATGTATATGACTATTTGTATATAAACAACTTGCTCACTTTGCATACTTGTACTTAACATCATGACATAGCATTTTCAATAGTCATTTCAAGGATCTCCAGGGCCTTTGATGCAGGGTTACATTGAACCAGACATTTATCAAGGGGCAAGAGGATTTATTTTCCTCTAGTCAAATGCCGTCAAGACTAAAGCATGGTAACTTGAGTCAAGGGATACGACCCACTTGACATGGTGAGCTTAATTCTCGTGGAAGGACATCCACAGATACGAAGTTCTCCAATCAAAGTTATAAGTAACTTCTAGCATCTTCTTGTGTGTCTACCCTGTGAGATCCTTGGAAACATGCATCCACATATCATACATCATATCATGACAGGTTTCTCCTATACAACTCTCCTTATCTTCCTACTATTTATTTCAGTAAGATGATTATGGAACAAACGATGAAGGATCTCAAAGCACAAAATTCCCAATTCCAACAAATGTTCCTGGCTATGGCTAAGGGGAAAGAGGACTTGAAGACTCTTCTTCTCAAAGACAAGAAGAAAAAGTCAAAAAAGTTAGTAGACGTCCTGAACTTAGGAAAAAGACTTAGAGGACCAGTCAAGAGAACTCTAGATCTCTCAACTCCATCAACCGAAGGGGACAATCAGACAAAAGAAGGAGATAATAGCCTTGGGATTGATGAAGATGAAGCTGACTACACTGAAGAGCAGTATTCTCTCGCTGATGATAAATACAAACAACTGGAGGATCGCCTCAATGCTATGGAGATTCAGCAGATACATGGCTTAGACTTTGAAGAGTTAGGTTTGGTTTCCGGAGTGGTCATCCCACCAAAGTTCAAAATCCATACCTTTTCCACATATGATGAGGTCTCTTGTCCTAAAATGCATCTGAGGTCATATGTCCGTAAGATTTAGCCTCACACCGCTGAACGGAAGCTATGGCTCCATTTCTTCCAAGAAAGTTTGGCTGACACTCAACTGGAATGGTTCTATCAGTTAAAAGGAACCGACATGCATACCTGTAAGGACTTGGCTGCTTCTTTCTACAAGTAGTATCGATACAACGCTGATCTTGCACCAACTCGTGTGCAATTTCAAAATATGACCATGCGTTCCAACGAGGGCTTGAAAGAGTACACCCAAAAATGGAGAGATTTGGCTGGCAGAGTGCAGCCACCCTTAATTGATAGGGAGCTGATTGACATCTTTATAGGAACCTTGACGCGACCTTTCTTTAATCACCTAATCGAAAGCCCTTGGCCAGATTCACTGAGCTAATACTGACTGGCAAAAGGGTCAAAGCTGGCATCAAAAGAGGAAATATCCAAGGAGTTACATCCTCTGATGCCCATAAAAAGCCATACAATGGAAAGAAAGAGTCCAATGCTGTTTACGGCCAAAAGGGTCATAACAAGAGCAACCGCGATCAACATGTGGAGGCAGTCCTGATCTCCGGTCCGGCATCAGTGCAACAACGTCAACAAGGAAATCAGCTTAAGGAGGCTGTGCCTAAAAGATAATTCAATAAAATCAACATACCTCTTGGCTCAAGCATTACAACACATGTTGAAAGCAGAGCTGATTACGTTAAAGACTCCTCTCCGGAATCCTAATATTTCTGCTCCTACTTATCATCCCAATGAAAGTTGTGCATACCATTCCCATAGTCCTGGACACGACACGAACAATTGTTCGACTCTGAAGAACAAGATCCAAGACATGATTGATCCCAAGGAAATTGAGTTCGACCCTCCCGAGGCTCCGAACGTGATCACTACGCCTATGCCAAATCATTGAGAGTATCTTGTTCATTTTGAATTTTCAATTGTAATCTCATTTGTTATTCAAACACTTATCTATTAATGCCAAACTGTGTTTCATTAATTCATTGCATATGTTTGTATTGAATTAATCCATTCATTTTCACTCTATTTAGACTATGCTATTTTACTCCCTTTATGATATTCAACTCTTGTTTTAAAAGTTGCAAGCCTTTAGAGGGAGGATGACGAAAACAATGCCATAATCTCATACCGTATGCTTTTGGACAGACCTTGCTGATGATGTACATGCGTTATTTCAATTCCTAAACACTGGAGTTATAAGGAGGATAATACCTAGTCAAACCATTTGATCCAAAGAAGTAGGAGTTTCCTTTTTTACACAAACTGAAACCTTTAATCAAAACCCGGGGCAGGGTAGTCTCTTAGTTAATTCAAATGCCCGTTCAGTCGCCAACTTTCACTTCGTATACAACGAATGAAATCAAAAACATTCCTCTGGAATCAAAAGACGGTGATGGTTCCCTACCAAATAGGCAGTCATTATCTCTTAAAAGAAAAGCCCACTAAGCCAAAACCTACGAAGGAGACTTAAGAAAAATGGGGGCATCCTGCTGATTGTAATCTCAACACAAGAACAGTCAGGTAAAATCAGGGATAATAAATCAAAAAGAGGTCACTACAAATCCTCAACAATATGGAAAATATGGCAAAAAATGATTGTCTTCCAACAAACTTAACTTGTCTAAACCATCACCAAAACGTCATTCTAGACTCAATTGGAGTCTAAACGCACAATTAACTGAGTTTAGGACTGAAGGACATCACGAAGAACGAGCGGGTACAAATACACTTTGAGCCTTATCCTTTGTTTCTTAAACCGTGAAGCAAGCCACGTTACAATCTTCAGAAGTCCTAATTGAAGCATGGGTTAGTTCGAAAGCATACTGTTACAAAAGATATCCTGACTCCTTTAAGGCTTACTCTAAATCCTGGTTTGAATTCACATACTTTCAAAATTCTTTTATCTTCTAAAACAAATTTTTAAAACTTCAAGACAAGCATAAACTTTGCATTATTTGGAATACCACTGTTTGCATATAGCTATTTGTTTAATAACAGAGAAATTCACATGACGAATATCCAGTGAACAAAAACTCTCTCAAGCAACAAAATCACTTCAAATGGGAAGACACTTCCAATGAAGAATCTCCTATAAACAAGGGGGCATGGCATGTCATTTTCCAAACTCAACTGGGGTAGTCCAATCAAGATTCTAAGAAATCTCTCAAGAAATGCTGAATATATCAGGGGCAGGTCTGTATCTGAATCACTGGGGGCATTAAACATGAGTTCCAACAAAGTATTTTGTACGGTTAAGCGAATATTTCCTGGCAATACTACAAACACTTGCTACGATGGGCAGTGACAAATCTCCCACAAAGTCCTTTTCATAGGGTGATCCCTAGTCAAGTCCCCACAAAGTCATCTCTAGAAGGTTATCCCCATGGAATAATCTTCACGGATAAGGGTACAAACCCCTCAAGGCTAAATTCATGGATATCCCCATAAGGTTGGATCCATGAAATCCCTAGCCAAAGTTTCAGTCTCTAGAAAAACCTTTTTCCCAGCTGAATTGGTCTCAAGAAAAATCCTCGAGGAGTTCTGCCAAGAGAAAACACCTCTCCAACAGATGGGTGACAAGGTTTATTTCCCCAACAAATGACAAGATTCCCCAACTTGAATTTGCCTCTCAGACTATCACACATTAAGGGACCACAACTCCTCTTCCCCAGTAGACTTTCCTACAATCCCCAGTAGCTCCCCAGTAGAGCAACAGACAACGAAGACTCCTGGTTTCCTTTCCCCAAGCAGGAACAAAAACACTCTCTACAGAGCTTTCTTCTCAAAACATAATCAACTTTCCCTAACGGAGTTCTCCTCAAATGAAAAAAGCAGGAATCCCTAGTGGAAACATTCTAAGCAAAGTTTGAATATGGGCATACTCTTCATCCCCAACGGCCGTCCGAGATTCAGCTTCCCAAAACTCCCCTGCACTTGTCAAGGATTTATTTTCCAAGACAAAATTACATTCCGACAATATTTCATGCATCATATTTACATACATGATAAATGCATACAACATAATCTCATTTATTTTGATAACATCATTACGCCATGCACTTCATACATCATGACATTGCATGCAACTAACTCTTTACCTCTTCAGGAAAGATCAGACAACAGATGGCTATCATCAAAAAATTTCAGAAGGTCAGAGATTAATACCTGAAACAAGCCAGGACAACTATCTACACGACCAACTGAAGCAATCCTACACGGGCTCCTTCTCATACACTCTTCTAGAAATAATTCAGATGCAATCCAAATACGAATGACATTCTGATACTTATTCCAGATTCTCTTCTAGAAACAGTTCAGATGCGATCCAGATATGGCTGGCATTCTGATACTTATTCCAGTTTCTCTTCTAGAAATAATTCAGATGCGATCCAGATACGGCTGACATTCTGATACCTATTCCAAATTCTCTTCTAGAAACAGTTCAGATGCGATCCAGATACGGCTGACATTCTGACACTTATTCCAGATTCCTTTCAAATACAGTCCAGATATGTTCCAGATACGGATGTCATTATGACACTCATTCAACACACCTTTCAAATACAGTCCAGATACGATCCAAATACGAATGTCATTCTAACACTCATTCAACTCACCTTTCAAATACAGTCCAGATACGGATTTCATTCTGAAACTCATTCAACATATTTGTCAAATATAGTCCAGATACGATCTAGATCCAAATGCCATTCTGATTCTCATTCAGCATATTTCTTAAATACGGTCCAGATACGATCCAGATACGAATGTCATTCTGACGCGCCTTCAGTTCGTTTTTCAAATGCGAGTCAGATACAATCCATTTATGGATATTATGCTGGTACTCATCCCAATACATCTACTATTTAAGTATAAATCAACCAGAGATTTATTCTAACATTTCTTCCATTTCTGCCAACAATCACTTTTGGGTGGCATCTATAAGCCCATCTCCAACAACTCTCCTTCATCTTTCCAAATGACATCTTTAAGGCCATTTCACACACAATTAACCACCACATTATCAAGTGCAAATTTCTGGGCACTCTAGCATTCAATCATCTTCCACCTTCAAGTCATGAATGGCAGATTCTCCAATCTAACTCTTCAGGTTTAAGAAGATTGAACAGGGGAAGCTGTTGTACCCCAAAATCTACCCTCTAATTTTTCAAGGAATTTCTAACAAGGATTCTCAAGGTTCAAGCTTGCACAAGTACATTGGGATTTTCAATACCAATATTAAAAGGAAACTGTCAAAAAGGAAGAAAACAGATAAAAATAATCTTTTGACAAAATTGGAGAAAAAACTGTAAAATCAAGCTTCTCAAATGCACTTTTGTTTTGATGAACACAAACCATGTTGATAGGAAGGCAAATATTATTGGTCAAGCTAAAAGCATATGTGGATGAAGTCTTTGGTTCAATCACTTAGAAAAGTTCAAGGTATAATGATAATACTTACTTTGAACTTAAGACATAGATACTCAATGGTCAAAAGAAATATTTTATATTGTCCAAACCTTTACTCAAGTTTTTCTAAGAAAAAATTCAATTTTTACTTAGGTGCAATCGATTTGCATATTGGTGCAATCGATTGCATGCTTCAAATTTTCAAAACATTTGCTATTGTTTCTAAGTTCAATTGATTTACATGTTTGTGCAATCGATTGCTCTCAATAAATTTTTTATACTGACTTCAAGTGCAATAGATTTAAACACTTGTGCAATCAATTGCACACTCAAAATATTTGAATTTCTAGCTGTTGAAACCCTGTTCAATCGATTGACACAAGGGTGAAATCCATTGCATGTTGAACAATTTTGAAAAATAGCATCTTTACTCATGCATGTTCATAACACCAGTTCATGAAAACCTTTCACTCAATCTTGGCAATTATTCATAATTCATTTGCAGAATTTTATGCTGTTTCAAAAGGGTGCTATGAACATATAAATACTCATTTTCAAAATCATTTTAAGTATCTCTTCCAATCATATTTTCTGAAGTTTCAAAAATCAAACTCAAGCAGTTATACATTTTCATACACAAGTTTTCTGTAAACTTTCACATATTGTCAACCAGAAAACTTTGAACATTATATATATTGAGTCACTGTATACTTTTATCATTGGAAGAGAAGACCAATTCATTGATTAAATCACTCAAAGTGATCATTTCTACTCAACCTCACACAAATAAAATATTGCTATATACTTGCTTATTTTTCAGAATTGTTGAAAATAAGTTCAAGTGGTTTTGTAAATCTTGTTTTTCCAGGATTGTTGGATACGAGTAAAGTCACATTGAGAGGATTGTTCTCATTGTTGACATAGTGAAAATCCAAGAGGATTGTTCTTGGTCCAAGAGGATTGTTCTTGGTTTTGGGTAGTTCTTGTTTAAGTTTGCCACAATAAGGAAATCTCTTTCATGTTGAAAGGGGACCGGAGTACTCTCAGACTGTGAGGGGAACTAGGATATATCGCTTGTGTCTCTTTATTTTTCTGCACTTTAATCTTTCAAAAACTCACCATAAACCAGAAAAATAATATCGATCATCACTAAAACCAAAAAAATTTTAAAGAACCTAATTCACCCCCACTCTTAGGCGCACTTCGTACTTACAAAAACAAGTCTTTCGATTCAACTCATTCGATTGGCCTTTTGGCCTCTTTCGATGCAAGCTTGGCTTGCATCCTTCGACTAGGCATGGGTCTCTGGCGCATGGTTTTGGTTCACAAGGCAGGAGCTTCATGCATGCCACCTTCGATTTCACCTTTGGCCTCACAAAGTTCATAATGCAATGGCTACCTATGTGCCTATTTCATTTGGATGCGTGCATGCCTATGTTGCCTGGACAAACATTCCCCCCATGCTAAGCATACACAAGATACAAAGCCTCCTATAGCTTCCTTCGATTCCAAGGCAAAATACTCCCATTTGGCATCCTTCGATTTGCACTTTTTGCCTCATGTATTCCTCTTTTGAATCTGGACATTTTGACCTCCTGCATGCACCTTTCGTTTGGGCATGTGGTTCCCTATGTACACTCCTTCGTTTGGCCACATGGACCTTTGGCAGGCAAGCCTTTAACGGGACAGAACCACCTTCACAAGGTTTCGATTGTAACTTTGATTCCCTTCGAATCAACATCTTTTGAACCCAACTCTAGGCATCCCATTCGAAGGACATGCTTGATAGTCCATTTGAAGGATTTACAAAGCCCACTTTAAGGAATGTTTTGGTGACCCATCTAAGGGTCACACTTTTGGCTCCTTCGAAGGATGCACAAAAGTAGCCCATTCGAAGGACACTCGTTGGAGGAAAATCAAATAATATTGTTGGGAGAAGAATCTGGTCGAAGAAGGTTCAAAATGAAAGGGTGAAAAATTAAAAGATGCTTGCTGCTAAGTTCAGGCCTGGTACACTGGCCAAAACTGTTGCGCAGCAGTCCTAAAACACTGCCCCATTCTTGCACCAAAATAGAATACAAGGCATTGTCTCTCGAAATCTACAAAGAGAAGATTACTAAAATTGTTCAAACCTTTTGTTTTCCCTCCAAAAGCTTCAGGCAACTTTTCCTATCAATAAAAGGCTCATAACATGTTTAAAGAGGACTTTTTGGCCAGAGGAATGAATCTTCAAAAAAATTCTCAAACACCATAAATTTCTCAAACACTTAAACACTTATCAAATACAAACCCAGAATCTAAACACTTGTCCCCTTTGAATATGAAACATCCCTACACCTTGTTACCCTTCTAATCCAGTAAGAAATACATTTTACTTGTTCTTCTTTTTCGAATCCAGCAGTAGAGACGCTACCCTCACTCCTTCCCTTTGAATCTAGGGACACTTAGGGCAACCACTCAAAGTCCAACACACGCTCCAGCCTCAAGCAAGGTAAGTTTCTCCAAGCCTTAAAATTTTTGTTTCTTTCATAACATGTAAATAAACTTTCTTTTTGTTTCAAACATGTACATACCATTGTTCTTCTTTTCGTTTCCACCCTTTTAATATGTTTTCAGAGTTGATCCTTTTGTTTTTGCTTCTTGTTTACCTAAACATGTTTTAAGTACTAACCTGACCATAAGGTAATGCTAGCATGGCCTTAGGCCATGTTTCTATTCAAGAGTTCAAATGAAAGAAACATGAAACAGGAACTAGGAAACAAAGCTTTTGGCTTTCATACTAACCTCCAGGTCAAAACGAAAGAGGAAGCTAGAAGGCACACCATGCTGAATTCCAGGCCCAGTCGAAAGGCATTCTCTCACTGCTTTCAACCCCCAGCCAAAGGAGGCAGAAAGGCAGAATAAATCTTGCACCGATTCCAGGCCCAGTCGAAAGGCACAACATGCTGGCCTCCAAGCCCCAGTCAAAAGTCACGCTTTCACCCCTTTCAGGCTAAATCGAAGGAAGCCATAAAATGCAGAATCGAAGGGTGTTTCTGCCTAAATTGGAAGACCCATTTTTCTTGATTTTATTTTATTTTTGCCTTTATATTTTCATGCAATTCAATATGGTTGTAATAGTGTAGGATTTTATCTTTATGCATTTTATTACTTTTGTATGATTGCTAGTAAAACA
This sequence comes from Vicia faba, assembly GCA_948472305.1. Taxonomy (NCBI): domain Eukaryota; kingdom Viridiplantae; phylum Streptophyta; class Magnoliopsida; order Fabales; family Fabaceae; genus Vicia; species Vicia faba. The sequence continues at coordinate 1,313,579,537 of OX451740.1, read as the reverse complement.
GGATATGTATGGCAAGATAAAAACAATAAGTAGACAACCCCTAATCAAAGACTAAATGCATGCAAATCAAACACATTATTCACACATGCACCCTTAGGGTAATCTCACTTGTTGCCTCGGAAAAATAGTCATGTCCCTCGAATATGGTCGTTTTAGCAAAGACCCTCGATAAAAGATCGAAGTCCCTCGATGACTCTCAATGTTTCCTTCATTAAACAATCTAGTCCCTAAATGCCATTGTTAAAACGTCTCATAGGTTGCCTTCTATGACTATAAAAACATCCCACGCTCGTCCCTTCACATCCAATGACGGGGATTCTTACCAAATCAATGGTAATATAGCAACATCTAAAGGAGGAGGAAAAGAACATTAGACCTTTTGAGTAGGTAGGAGGCTCCTAGTTGCTCGCTTGCTCACAACAAAAACATTTTATACACCAACTCTTTCATTTTAAAACATTTTCAAAAGTTAAAACACTTTGTACACATTCTTATAGAAACGAGAACCATTACAAAGACACCTTTTCAAAATCACTTTCAAAAACACATTCCACAAACAACTCTTTGAACTATTTTCAAAACAACACTTTGTACGCGTTCTTATAGAATCGAGAACCATTACAAAGACGTCTTCAAAATACTTTCAAAACCTATACCACAAGCACATTTTCAAACAAAAGCAAGTGATCTAGCAAGCAACTAAGAGTCCATAGATAACTACTGATGAAAAGGGTGCTAATACCTTCCCTTTTCATAACCTACCCCCCGAACTCAAGAAATAATCTCGAAAGGTATTTCCTGTTATTTTCAACCATTCCTTTTGGATAAAAGAAAAGTCGGTGGCGACTCTTGCTATCCGCAACAATTGCGATCAAATGCAAAACACCCAAGTCAGCTCTCTCACCGTGTTACAATGACAAACATTTATTTCAAGCTTCTGTTGGATCAAATTAAATCTACTAAAGATTTATTCTAATAGTTCTTCCAATAGACATTTTTCTGGCTCAGATTAAATCGACCAAAGATTTTTCTAATACTTCTTCCAACAGTTGCTTTGGATGGAATCTATAAGTCCATCTCCGATGATTTTTCATTACCTTAACAAATGGAATCTCTAAGCACATTCCCGATATAATCAACAAACAATTTTACTTCATGCACAAGCGAGTGCAAATTTCAGGGCACTTAAGTGTTTAATCATCTTCTACCTTAAAGTCACAAATGACGGACATGCCAATCTAACTCTTAAGGTTTAAGAAGATTGAATAGTGGCAGTTGTTGTACCCTAAAATTTGCCTCCCTTTTCTTCAAGACATTCCTCACAAAAGATCCCAAATGCTCAATGGTTCTCAAGATTTTGATTAGACAAGCTCACCTCCTAAGCACTGAGTCCTCAAATTAGGGTTTTGGTTTTCTCAAGGAAAATTGGATTTCTAATTCCTCAAGTGACTTTCATGGTTCATTATAGGTCTCCAATAATGTTCATACTAAGTTTGAAGTCTTACATCACACATTTGCTCAGTCAATTGCTTAGATGACTAAAAATCAGCTGTATTAGGTAAAAAGTCAACTGTGGTCAACATAGAGTCAAACTCAAGATTTTTGGCCAACATCAATTTTTTGAAGCCATATTCATCAATTTATCAAGGTTTGATCATAATTCCCCAAGGAAAGCACTCAAATCATCCAAGGGGAAAAATTGTCAAAATTGAGGTTTTGATTGAGAATGACTGATCATTAACTTTTGACCTATTACATGATCTAATGACTTGAAGCATGACCCTCAAGGACTCAAACACAATATCTTGACCTAATTTCATGGCTCAAATCATTTCTAAAGATCAAGAATGATCAAGACATTAAAAAATATCATACTTGATCATTAAGAATCAACAAAGTAAACAAAAAGTCAAAATTTTCAGTACATGGAAAAATTTCTAAGTGTTTTGACCTTGATAAATTCCCTATTTCATGACCATTTTTCACTAAGATGCAAGATGATTCAAGGAAAACTTTCAAAATGAAAGTTGTAGAGCATGATAAATTCTAAAACTTTGTCCTTGAGTGTTTATGTCCAAAAATTTCTTGGATTAGAAGATATATGCCCATGAAGTCATGACATTTTTATCAAAATACTTAGTGAAATTTTAAACAAGTTTGGTCAGATTTTTGTCCCAACTTCTTGGACAATTTTCACCAAGTTCCAATTTGATTTAGCCAAAATGGTAAACATGAAGGTTGTAGACAATGTTTCAAGCTTTCCAAAATGTTCAATAACACAAAATTATCATTCTTGAGCTAGAATTTTCGAAGAGATGAAGTTGGCATGATAAACTTGAATTGTAGATCATTTTAATTAAGAACACATGATCAAATCTCAAGCCATGCTGCATAAATCTTGCCTTGCAGGATTCTAACTTTAAAATCATTCCATAATTAATTTTTTACACAATTTATTGATCTATGATCCAAGTGCTTGAGCCATTGTCCAAGTGATTATTCCATTTTTTCCATAAAGTTAACATTGCCATTCTTGAAAAGTTGATTTATACACAATGGCAAATCTCCTTGAGCCCATACATCGTTGCTTCTAATTTCAAAATGTATCATCACCAAGAAGCAACCATCTACAGCCTATTAACCACCCTATGAGCCTTTGTACCACTGCATTGGAACAATGTATTTCAAGTTGCTTCAAAACAAAGTCTCAAAACCATAACATGTGATCTTTTGATTCTGATTACTTGAGCCTTCAAAACCTTTCCTCTATAAATGCAAAGGTTATTTGTAAGCCATAGCACGAGTTTATAAGCCCTCTAACCCTCTCAAACTCCCTCAAATTAGAACTTGCATAAAAATTCCATTACTTGTGATTTCTGACCTTGCACATCAAACACCAAATCCCTTCGTGCGTTTTCATTTTTAATCAATCACAAAGCTTCTATAACTCATATATAAGCTATCTAAACACTTGATACACCACTGTAACATCATCTTCATCATCCCCCATTTCCAAAAACTCAGCTTTGCAACTTCATTTCTCCAGAAGAATCCAGCTACTCTCAATCCAAAGTAAGCATTGTGATAGCTTCCTGGGAGTTCAGTGAAGCTATCCAGATCATCAAAACATCTCCAAGAGTGCTCCAACTTCAAACACGATTTCATGTTTTGAGGTAAGTTCTCTCAACTTTGAACTTCCTATACAAGCATCATTAATGGTTACTTTGTGAATGAAAAATGTAGACATCATTTCCCTGAAGCTAACCATGCCTTTAGTTTTCATTTATGTTAACTGTACATGGAGAATTTTGAAGTTGAAATTTCTGAAAAAATTAGGTTTCAATTTGGTACTAAAAAAAATTGATCTTAGTTTTTGATCTTTAGATTTTAAAAGTTATATGGTTGAATCCGTGGTGAAAAATCAAGCAACTTTCATGTTTACATTTTTGAAAATGGTTGAGAAATGAAGGAGTTACAGATTTAACAATGGTGTTGTTTATCTCTGCGCGCGAAAGAAGAAGATAAAGTCATTTTCAAATTTTTGGAAATGAGTTTATTTTAAGTTTAATGCAACCTGTGTTATGAACAGATGAAACAACCACCCTAGTGGCAGAACATGCGCGTGCTAAGTCAGTTGTTACTAGGGACCTGGGTTCGAGCCCCAGTGGTACCCTTTTATTTCTTTCATATTTTTTGCTTGCAGATTCAATGCTTACAAGTTCCACAAGTGCATGGTACAACCCATTGCCTCACCATCTGATCATCACAAGGTCTCATCCAACAGTCAAGACTGCAAGCCCATGATGCAGCCTCAAGGAGCCATCCCCACTGTATCCACCCAACGCCTAGACACTCTGTTTTTGCTATTCTTCACCCCCAAATTTCTCATAACACAGGCCCATTTCCTTTTTTTATTTTATTTCTGATTTTAACAAAAACTATGTTGGGCCTAACAAAATGGATTCTCACGCCCTTTTTTAATTCTGACTCATGGCCAATTATTTTTATTTCTTTTTATATTTTCCTTATTTTTATTTATTTATTTATTTTATTTAACCAAAAATACAGAAAAAATATATATTTTCTTAAATAATTAGATTAATTTTAATTCAATCATTTTTTATTATTTTATTTCATCCTTCCAAACAAATAAAGTCTCAAAAGTATTTTCTAATAATTATTTCCTAAACAATTAAAAATAATAGACTTAGGTTTTATTTTATGTTATTTAACTTAGATTTTTAGGTTTCATTTAAAATATTAGTTAATTTCTTTTTTTCCAAATTAATTATTTTAATTAGGGTAATTATCAAACCTTTTCCATCAAAAATCACCAAAACAATCTCTTCCCTCTATTTTATATTCTTGCGCATTTTATTATTTTCGCATTATGAACTATTCAATGGTCTGTAATAGATAATTAGCCTTTATTTCTCTCCCCCCCATTCACAAACTTGTACCCCCCATTCCCACAACGTTGTAATAGCGTAGGACATTTAAATTCCGTAATTTATCGCTTTCCTTATTATTGTTAGTAATTAGGGTTTGCATGACATGATTTAAAATCAAACATTAGACAACCCTAAATCCAAGATAAATAATTGAAATCAAACATGCTTGGCACACATGCACCTCTAGGATAACCCACACTCGTTGCCTCGGATAAAAAATAGTCATGTCCCTCGAACGTCCCTTGATTAAAAGATCGTAGTCCCTCGATGACCCTTCGATGTTACCGTTGATATACGATCTTAGTCTCTTAAGACAATTGCTAAAATATCTTGCAAGTTTCCTTCTATGACTGTACGATGACCCATGCCTGTCCCTCACATCCAATGATAGGACTTCCTACTAACTCATGGTAGAATATCACTATCTAAAGGAGGAGGAAAAGAACAACGACTTTTTGAGTAGGTAGATCGCTCGTAATCGCTTGCTCACAAACTAAAACAATCTTTACACTTCACATTTTCAAAACAACTATTTTCAAAACACTTTTCAAAATAAACATTTTGTATACATTCTCAACGATATGAGAATCATTACAAAAGTGCCTTACATTGGCATTTTCAAACACTCCTTTTTTTAACAAATATTTTCAAAGCAAACATTTTGTATACATTCTCAATAATACGAGAATTATTACAAAATTGCGGCACTTACGCATTTTAAAAACATTTTCAAACATACACAAACGCAAAGCATTTCAAAGTGAGCTAGCAATTAAGAGCCCGTAGATAACTGCAAATGAAAAGGGTGCTAACACCTTCCCATTTCATAACCTACCCCCCGAACTCAGAAAATTCTAAAAAGGTCTTTCTTGTTCTTTTCACCCTTTCCTATATTGGATAACAGAAAAGTCGGTAGCGACTCTTGCTATATGCAACATTTGCAATAAAAATGCAAATACCCAAGTCAATTCTCCCACCGTATTACAGTCACATTTCTTCATATTTAGAGCGTTACACTCAAAGTACCCACATCTAAGAGAGAAACGAGTTTCAGGCTTAACAATGTATGGATTCTTTCACCTTTAAATTCATAGAAATTTCCAATTTTCACTTTAAATTACAAGTCTTGTCTTTAATTTCTTTAGTTTGCAATTGTCTTTTACTTTTGCCCTTTTATTCAATATCAACCAGTTTCAACCCGAAAACACTCAAAACACTAAGTCTAGGATTATTGTAGCCGATCCTTCAAGTAACCTTTAATAAGAGGATAGTGATTGTTTTACGAAGAAACTAATTGGCACACTCGATGGGACACATTTGTGTTTGAGTCTTCTTGTTTCGTGCATGAAATTAAGAAGTGGTAGAAAAATGGTAGATCCTAGAACTCCTGAAAGGGATCAAAATATGGGAGGAAATACCCGCGCGGTGGCGAGTATATGTTCCAGTCCGATGGTCGTGTCTTTGACTTCAGCAAGCATAGTTACCACAACACAAACAATAACTACAAGACCACTGATGGTCACAAATTTTGGACAGTATGTTCCTAGTTTTGTAAGGGACACACACGAATGTTTGATCCCAACTACTGGGTATGTGCCTAGTTTTGCAAGAGAGACACACGATGGTGTGATTCTAACTTCTGGGCAGTATGTGCATAGTTTTTCAAGAAATGCGCATGAATATGGAATGCCAACAAAGATGATGACTGGACTGCATAACAATAGTCTGACATTTGGTGAAAATTCCACGCTGGTGTTTTCACTATATCATGCTTCAGGGCCGTTGGGTAATCAATTTGGTTGTTTGATTGGATTTGGATTTTCCCACCAAATTATGCTTACTTTCACCCCAGGTATTGTTGCTATGAAGAGGCAATAAATGGATGAAAGTAACCATGACATGGTCAATATGCTTCCTCAACAAATGAGTCTCATATTAAGACCTTTGATCAAGAATTTGGTGCAGAGTTATCAGACTTTAACAACTTAAATGACTCGCATCAGATATTTTCTTGGTGCCCCAAGAGCGCCAGTTTGACAAGTTACGCCTCCACCACGTGAGGAACCAGTGCAGTATGAGGAGGTGGTCGATGAAATAGTCAAACAAGATCCACTGACTCCTCAGTGTGTCGATCCTATACTTAGGGTAGTACAACAAGTAGAAATAGAAAATCGAAACCAGAATGCTAGCCAACTGGTCAGACAAGTTCGACATGAAGCAGTGGCTGGGGAACAAAACCTAGAAGGCATTGTCGAATGAATAATGGTTAGAAGTGGAATGAATATTGGCTATCAGAGGACTATGTATGTCTCACCATTGCCAGATTTCATGTTACAAACGAGGTTACCAAGAGGTTGGAAACTCCAAAAATTCACTAAGTTTGCAGGGGATGCCGAAGAATCCATTGTCGAACATGTTTCCAGATACAAAAAAAAGCTTGGCAATTTAGTTGTGAATAAGGATTTGAGGATGAAGTATTTTCCCAACTCCCTCACAAAGAATGCGTTTACGTGGTTTACAACGCTTCCCCCACAGTCAGTCGAAACATGAATTCAGTTAGAGAAATTGTTCCACGAACAATTTCACATGGGGCAGTCCAAAATAAGCCTAACATAATTGTCCAGTGTTAAATGAAAGAGCACCGAGTGAATTGACCAATACCTTAACATGTTTGGACTTTTGAAAGCGCGATTCATTACACAAGTCCCTGAGCACGAGTTGTTCGAAATGGCTGCAAATGAGTTAGAGTATTCTATTAGGAAGAAATTACTAGATACTCAGTCCTTGAAGGATATGGCTCAGTTAGCTATCAAAGTTTGACTGATCGAATGTATGAAAGCTAAAGAAACCAAGCCAAACAAGTACCACAAAAAAGGAAGGTTGCTTACATAGCAACTGATGAGTGTTCGTCTGACGAAGACGAATTAGGGGAAGAAACAGAGGTTAAGGTTGCTGAACTCTAACCTAGACCTCCTTATGCGTGTAAACTTTTGAAACCATCGAACGGGAAAAACCCCGTCGAAACTGAAAAGAATGGCAAAGCCATCACCAAGACCTATACTTTTGGCATAACCAAATGCGATGAAATGTTTGATTTATTAGTAGTTGATGGTCAAATTATGGTCCCTCCGGGCCTGAAGATCCCCCACTTGAACAAAATAAGAAAAGGGGATTCTAAAAATTTCATAATTTTCTTGGTCATAAAACTTCTCAATGTGTTCTTTTCAGGGATTTGGTGCAGAAAGCTTTGAAAGAAGGCAGACTTCAATTTGGCGAGAAGCCAAAAATGCAGGTTGAAACTGATCCTTTGAAGGTGGATGAGGCTTTATATTCAGATCTTATGGATTGCATGATGGTCAAAGATACTAAGAGCCTCGATAGATAATTCAGAATGATTGGTGACATATAAGTTATGATGGTTGGAACCTGTGATACAGTGGCAGAACCGACTGTTTATACTGGTTTTACATTTGTGTTCACAAATGTTGCGATAAGCAAGAGTCGCCACCGAATTTTCTTTTATCTAACAAAGGAAAGGGTGAAAAGAACATAAAAAGACCTTTCGAGATTATTTCCGAGTAAGGGGGTAGATTACGGAAAGGGAAGGTGTTAGTACCCTTTCCATCCGTAGCTATCTACGGGCTCTTAGATGCTTAGCTCTTTTTGAAATACCTTGTGCTTTGTGTGTTTTTGAAAAGTATTTTGAAAACACCTTAGTGCGATGAACTTTGTAATGTTTCTCGAAATGATAGAGAACGTATACAAAGTGTTTGAAAATGTTTTTGAAAGAAGTTTTGTGTAAGTGTAAAAATTGTTTGAGCAAGCATCTAACAACTATCTACTTTACTCGAAAGGTTGTTCTTTTCCTATTTTCCTTTAGATAGTGCTATCCTAGCATTAGTTAGTAGGTAACCATATCATTGGATGTTTGAGGGACATTCGAAGGAACGTTTATACAATCACAAAGGTAACTGGGAAAGAAACTTTAGTAACTACCCTAGGGTTTTTAAGATCATACCGAGGCAACATTGAGAGGGTCATCGAGGGACTTATGATCCTCAAATCGGAGGGTAACCACTAAAATCTCTCACGTTTCAAGAGATATGATTGTTTTTTTGAAGGAAACCAAAGTGGGGGTACCCTAGAGGTGCACATGTGAAAGTGTGTTGTATTCAGTTATTTATCTTGGCCTTTAGGTTTGCTAGCGTTTTGATTATTAAGCCCTTGTCATGAAATCCTATTACAATACATCTAAATAGTTAATATATGTACAGGAAATATAAAATTAGGAAATTAAATCATACGCTATTACATGGCTTCAGGGAGGGGGATTAATTACATATCCAAAATTGGGGAAAAGCAGTAAAGTAGAAAGTCCTAATTATTCTATTACAAACCGGGAAGCAAATACAATAATAATAATACAAAAGTAAATAAATGCGCGTGAATTGAAGATAACGTCTAAAACTAAAAGGAAAAAAATCTTTTTGTTTGTTTTTTTTGTTTAATAAAAGAGAATAAAAATCTGAGTCTAAACTTAATTTTAATTTTAAGAAAGTGTTAAAGTCATTAATTAATTAATTAATTAATTTGAGAAAATGCTAACCTAATATTTTTTTGTGATGTATTTGATTTAATGTTGGTTAAAAAAAAGAGTAAAGCCATTAAAAGAAATAAACAAAACAAAATAAAAGTACAAATGGGCCAGGACAACAAATAGAAACAGTGGGGGTGTAAGTTTAAAAACGCAGGCCCAGATTAGGAAAGAGGCCCAGATTGCCTTCTGATCCAATGAGGAAGGATGCCTTTCAATCCTAGGAGGGAGGTTGCCTTTCGATCCAAGGAAGGAGGTTGTCCTTAGATCCAAGGAGGGGGCTAACTTTCGATCTAACAAGAGAGGTTGTTGGTAGTGTAAGATGGATTTCTTGTGGAGGGTACTGGATATGAATTCCTTGTCATCCATTAGCTGGAGCTTGAAGGCGCATGGGAAGTGTTTGAAACGCAGCACACTGGATTTTCAAGATAATTGTTAGAAAAAAACATAATATACGACCTGGGTATCGAACCCAGATCCTTTCCACTGCACACGTTCCCCTTTACCATCTGAGTTGTTTGTTCATTCGTTGATCCAAACACAAAACAATGATTATATGATAAACTACAATTAAATATTGAATGCAAATCCTCCTCCTTTAGTCAAGAATAAATATGCATGAACATGGTAATTCATGGTTCAGGAAGTATGAGGGTTCATCTAATGGCTCGAACCTGTATATTTGGATCTCAACAACACAATAATATGGATAATATGCACTGAAACACATAAAATTACAAATACTAATTCACATGATTATTGGAACCGGTGATGCATATGCGTGCGTTTTTAATGGCTTTGCTGTCAATAATGACCCATTCTTACCCTATGAACCTTACCGAGATGATTGCAACCCTTGGTTTGGATGGAAATGGGTTGAATCAAGCTGTAGGCGCATGCACTGAGTTCAGAAAATTTGAAACAACTTCAAGGTTTTGTGGAGTTTTTAGTGAGGCAATTTGTATGTGTAGGAAATTCGTTGTGTATAGGAAATATGTGTCTGTCCTCTTTTTCTTGCGCTTTAGCTCTGTATTTATAAGGGTGCAGTGATGAACGAAAATGGCAAGAATCGGCCATTAACCATGGCTTTGAAGGCAGAATCGAAAGTTTTAAAAGGTTGCCATTGTTGATGATTTTCTACCATTTTGGGTTTTTGAGTGAACCTGGAAAGGTTTCACTCCCACATCTTGACTTTTAGAATGCTCCAAAGTTTTGTTCTTTGATGGTTCTGAGTTCCAATTCGAATGGTCTAAGGCCTCATCATTGTGGCTTCTTCGATTGAGCCATTATCCGCCTTAGTTGCTTGATCTGAAAACAATCCAATTAGCCCAATCGAACAATTCTTGTTCCTTTCGATTTCCTTTCCTTCAATTTGATCACATCTTCCTCTTGGTCTGTCGAAGCTTCATTTTGTCATCTCCTTCAAATGTAGTTGTGCAGGTGGCTCTTTAATTCCAACTCCCACCCTTTCCCTATGTCTACAAAAATATCTTTCTTGCTGATCACAAGTTAACCTTCAATTGGTGAATATAGCTTATATGCGCCAATCGAAGGATGACTTATGAGCACCAAGTCTTTACTTTTATTACCCAACACCTTCCTTTCCTGTTCAGGAACATTCCTGAAACACATTGATCCTCAAAACTTTAAGATGACACATATTTGGCTGATTCATCTCTAACTATCCTTCGATCATGTCATGCTTGAAGATGGCATGTCCTTCGAACCAATAGTTTTCCATGTATTTCTTTGGATAAGATAATAACTTTTTAAATTCCAAATATTCTTCTTTTTAAAGCACCCATTCAGGAAAAATGTCAATCGAAAGGTGTCTTCCTTGTAACTTATCGAATGACTTACTTCTCCATGTTCAAAAACGAACCTTTCGATGGCACTCATTACCATCTCTCCTAATCAAAGGCTTCATAAAATCCTTCTCACACTTTATTTTGAACTATCCCTCCTTCAATCCTAGTGTTTCATTGGGCATTATATTAGCCTGCATACTGCTGTCGAAGTTGCTTCGACCCAAAATCCCTTAGGCATATTTTCAGCCTTCGACCTACACTTTGTCATGTACACTTCTTTTCTTTATTTCAGCTGTTCCATTATGCTGAGGCATATAGGGTGTCATAGAAATCATTTGAAGCTCTGGAACACACACATCTTGGTGAAAAAGGAAATTAGTTGAAAGGCCATTGCTTAGGAGGAGAATTCATCTGATCAATTCTTGGTCAACTTTGAGCAATTGGGGACCTTAATGAGTATGCCTTGAATAAAAATAGGAGGGAAAATTTTGGGGTACAACAGCTTCCCCTGTTCAATCTTCTTAAACCTGAAGATGTAGATTGGTTTGTATACCTTTCGTGATCTGAAGGTGGAAGATGATTGAACATTAGAGTGCCCAGAAATTGGCACTTGCATGAAGTAACGCCGTTGATTGATGATGTCAGGAATGGGATTAAATATGCCATTTGGAGAATATGACTGAGTTGTCGGATATGGGCTTAAAGATGCCATCTAGAGTAGATGCTGACTTCATAAGAGGTCTCTTTATGGGGATTCTTGTTCCTGTTGTTTGAGGAGGACTCGACTGGGGAATGTTGGTTTCTGTTGTTCTCCCGCTTGAGGAAAACTCCGTGGGGGGAATAGAGTCAATGAGCTTTAGCTGTCCATGGCTCTACTAAGGAGTTATCTCTGGACTGGAGAGATGAACGTTAGCTGTTTTCTGGCTGAAATCCAGGCTTCACAGTAACTTGCTGGGAAGAATGAAGTTAACTATTATTTGGAAATGTATTAGAAGGATCCTGTGTAGAGATGCTTCAGGATGAATCCGTGTTAGACTACATTTGGAGATATATGAGAAGGAGCCTGTGTAGGGCTGCTTCAGGATGAGTCTGTGTGAAACTGCAACCGAAAATATATGAGAAGGAACCTATGTAGTGTTGCTTCAGGATGAGCCCGTGTGAAGCTGCATCTGAAAATATATGAGAAGGAACCTGTGTAAGAAAGCTTCGTCTGGTCGTGTAGATAATCACCCCATCTTGTTTCGAAAATTGATCCACAGTCAGCTGTTCACAGATAGTTGTCCTGTCTTATTTCAGGTATTAATCTGGAACTTTCTTTTATTGGTCGTTGAGATAGTTTCCCTGTCTTGTTTCAGGAATTAATCTTTGACCTATTTGAGAAAGAAAGATAGTTTCCCCGTCTTGTTTCGGGAGTTAATCTTCAATCTGCTGATATAGATAGTTGTCATGTCTGGTTCCAGGTATTAATCTATAATCAGTCGTTCACAAATAGTTGTCTTGTCTTGTTTCAGGTATTAATCTGGAATTTATTTTGTGTTGGTCGTTTAGATAGCTGCCCTATCTGGTTTCAGGAATTGATCTCTGACCTTAGAGAAAGAAAGATAGTTTCCCCGTCTTGTTTTGGGAGTTAATCTTTAATCTGCTCATGTAGATAGTTGTCCTGTCGTGTTTCACGTATTAATCTACAATCAGTTGTTCGCAGATAGTTGTCTTGTCTTGTTTCAGGTATTAATATGGAACTTGTTTTTTGCTGGTCATAGAGATAGTTGCCCTGGCTGGTTTCAGGAATTAATCTCTGACCTAAGAGAAAGAAAGATAGTTTCCCTGACTTATTTCGGGAGTTAATATTCAATCTACTCATGTAGATAGTTGTTCTGTCTTGTTTCAAGTATTAATCTACAAAATCAGTTGTTCACAGATAGTTGTCCTGTCTTGTTTTAGGTATTAATTTGAAACTTGTTTTTTGTTGGTCGTAGATATAGTTGCCCTGGCTGGTTTCAGGAATTAATCTCTAACCTAAGAGAAAGAAAGATAGTTTCCCCGGCTTGTTTCAGGATTTAATCTTCAATCTGCTCATGTAGATAGTTGTCCTGTCTTATTTCAGGTATTAATCTACAATCAGTTGTTCACAGATAGTTGTCATGTCTTGTTTTAGGTATTAATCTGGAACTAGTCTTTTGTTGGTCGTAGAGATAGTTTCCCTGGATGGTTTCAGGAATTAATCTCTGACCTAAGAGAAAGAAAGATAGTTTCCCCGGCTTATTTTGGGAGTTAATCTTCAATCTGCTCATGTAGATAGTCGTCATGTCTTGTTTCAAGTACTAATCTACAATCAGTTGTTCACAGATAGTTGTCCAGTCTTGTTTCAGGTATTAATCTGGAACTTTTGAAAATTGTCTATGATATTCGCCTGTTGATCTTACTTGAAAAGGTAAAGAATAGTTGTATGTAATGTCATGATGCATGAAGTGCATCGGGTAATGATGTTCTCAAAATAAATGAGATTTGTGATATATGCATTTGTGCTGCATATGCTATGACATTTGTAAAATGATGTATTGTTGTACCCCAAAATTTTCCCTCCCATTTTCACACAAAACATACTCCTAGAGGTTCTCAATTGCTCAAGTTGATTAAGGATTGACCAGACAAATCCTCCTTCTAAGACAATGAGCCTCAAACTAGGGTTTCACTCCTCATCAAGATGTTTGAGTTCCAAGGTTCCTAAATGGTTTCCATTGCCCTAATATGTCCCCAAGAACATCCATGCCAATTTTTATGCCTTGCACAAGAAGTTTGCTCAGTCAACTGCTCAGATGCCATAAAATCAACTATGACCCCACATACAGTCAAACTTCAAGATTTTTGGTCAACATCAACATTTTGAGGTGATATCCATAATTTGATCAAGGGTTGATCATTATTCCTCAAGGAATGCTCCTAATTCATCAAAACTCAAAATTTGCTAAATTAGAGTTTCTATAGGAAAAGTTAACCAAACTTTGACAAAGCATAACTTTCTCATACTTTATCAGAAATTTATCATCCAAGGCTCATTTTGAAGAGAATCCAATTCCCTAAAACTCATCTTCAGCTCTCAAGTTCAAAAAATGCACTCATGAAAAGATATAAATTCAGACATTATAGGTCATTTCAAAAAGTCAACAAAAACACCTTTTGGGTCAAAGCTTCTTACATAAACATGGAAGAACCAATTGAGATGATATTAAAAGGGTTGTTTAGAGGACATCCTAAGCTTTCTAAAAAGTCCAATAACACACTCTTAGGGTCAAAATTGAGAGAGATATATGCATTATCAAAGTTGGCCATTTTTGGAAATTTGCACAAAGTCAACAATGCCCAAAATTGCATTTTTTCCAGATGGGTCCATCTTTTCAAGATTGAATCTCAGTCCTAGAATGGTCCACGACCTATGTGACCCTCCATGCATGATTAACTCATTTATTTAATTTATTTTGAATTTTATTCATTTAAAAATAAAATAAAATAAAATAAATCCAAATAAATAATATAATTTGTTTTAAGATTGATTTTTGCATTGAAGGGAGATCTTATATGCTGTCAAATAGCCATGAAATTGTGCAAGGCCAAATAGGACACAAAATCTTCATACATGGAAATTTTTCAAAATTTGATTTTCTTCTAAAACCATGCAATTATATCTTTGATTCTTTCAAATTACAATGACCTAATCTGATTCGCTACTTATAGCAAAGCATTGTGAACCCTAAGGACAAGAATTCATGCGCAACCTACCTCCCTTAGAGCAAGAACAAAGTTAAACTTTTTGTCCAAAAAATGCAGAACTCATATTCCTTTAAAGGCCAATTCAGAGCATTCTAAGGACACCACAATACTCCTGGACATTCATTGAAGCCTTTGCAAGCATTCCCAGGGCTTGAAGCTTGCAAAATCGTGCACAACCCTCATCAAGGTTTGCATATGTTCTTGCTTTTGATTCCTTTAATTCTGGTATCATAAATGTATTATAGCTATATATTCATGTTCATCGTCATATTTTCAATGATTCTAGTTGGTTTAATTGGAGTTTAAGCGCAAGAATCGTATTCGCCATAGTTAAGGTTCCGAAGGTCCCAAATTAGGGAATCCATGTACATGTTAAATTAGGCCGAATCAAGGGTCAATTCGTGTTCAGGAAATCACGAGCAATTGATCCATTGCCTTATATGAGATTTATATTGCTTGTGCTGAATTTTTGAAAATGCAGGGGTTATATCTATGGAAGTTGTCTGTAGGTAAAAGCTTTATGCCTAAAATGACGGTTCTTTGGAGAAGACGACTAGGTGGAAGCCCTTCACTGGCCAGTTTGAATCTGACGCATGTCTTTTTAACTTCCAGATATTAACCTTGTTTTCATATATAATATTATTGTGTTGTTATTTATACAACTAAGCTTGGTAGCGCAGATGGCCAGGGGACGAGTGTGCAAAGTCAAAGACCTGGGTTCGATCCTGGAAAACCAATTTCTCATTTTCTAACATTTCTATGCTGGATCTAATGCATCACTAGTCAACTTTTCCATCATGCAGTTCAGGATCTGATCATCAGATCCATCTCCATCCCGGATCTAACGCCTCAAGCATGTAGGTGCATGGTGGACTTTCTTGGCCAGCTTTTCACTGGATCAGGCGCATCAATTGAGCCATCAACAATATGGGCCTAACACAAATTCAACATACACCCCCTAGAATCATTTCTCATGCTAGGGCCACTTTATTTATTTTTAGTTTTCTTTATTTAATTTTTTAGTTTTAATTACTTTACAAAAAATCATTGTTTTTTTTAAATTAAAAAATCACAAAAAATCATAAAAAAATAGAATTGGGTTCTTTTTTATATAAAATATTTAATTTCATTAATTAATTAAGTTAATTAGGATAACTTAAATTTTTTTTCTCATAATTAAAATCAATTAGAAATTAGGTTAAATTTGCAAAATTAATTAATTTTCCTCAAAAAATCCAAAAAATATTTTCTCTTTATACACTAATTAAATTTTTTTGAATTTAATTTTAACTCCTCGTTTAATTTATTCTCGCGCGTATTTATTTCATTATTTTTCCAATTAATGTAATTGCTCCGAGTTTGTAATAGTTAATTAGGTTTATTACTGCTTTTATTTACTGTTTTTCCCAACGTTTTTTACTATGTAATCCCCTCCCCAAAGCCTTGTAATAGCTAGGTTTAAATTTCTCGCACTTTTCCTTTTCATCATTATAAACTGTTATGATTAATAATAGGATTGTATGCAAAAGATCAATAATTTAAAACGGTAGAAAACCCTAAATGTGCAAAGATTAAATAAAATGAAAAACAAATACCTGCACATGCTCACTCCTACGGCTTGCCCCACTTCAGTTGCCTTCGGTAAACGGTCATGAAGTATAGGGAGTTATTGTGGTTGTCCTCTAGTCCCAAAAGATAACAAATGACACATTGGAATGTTGCCTCGGAAAGATCTTTAAGGCTCTAGGGTAACTACTAAGGTTTCCTAATCATTGCTTTAGTGATCGTACTCGTCCCTTTCGATTGTCCCTCAAACTCCAATGATGGAGCTACCTACTACTTAATAGTAGGATTGCGTTGTCTAAAGGACAAAGGAAAAAAGAATAATCTTTTTCAAGTAGGTAGAAACTTTCAGGTACTTGCTCAAAACAAAAAAAAATTTACACATACACTTTCAAACAGACTTTTCAAACTAAAGTTTTCAAAACACTTTATCACACCCTTGAGGACTGATACAAGGGTTACCATAAAGTGAAACGCCTCACTAAGGCAAATTTCAAAACTTTTTCAAACACACAAACACACAAAAGCAATTTAAGAATAAGCAAGTACCTAAGAGCCCATGGAAAACCATGGATAGAAAGGGTGATAACACCTTCCCTTTCTATAATCTACCCCCCGTACTCAGAAACATCTCGAAAAAGATTTTTTCTATTCTTTTTCCTTTTCCTTTGTTGGATGAAATAAAATTCGGTGGCGACTCTTGCTTACAGTACATTTGCAAACAAAAAAACGCAAAACCAGTAGTAACAAAAATAGTCTGTTCTGCCACCGTATCACAGAACTGGCGACTCTGCTGGGGAATTATAAAAAGTTGGGTTTACTTTAGGATCTAGGTCATTTTAATTGCTTCTTTGGCTTGTCTTGTTTGATTTACTTTTAAGGGTATCTGTTTGGGTTGTTTGGATCCTAAACCCGGAGTGGGGAATTCCTTTTAGGTAAGTAGTAATAAACTGTGAGGGAGCTGTGCGGGGTATACCGACACAGTTGAAACAATAGCTATATTGATGTGATACTTTGGTGTGTATCGGTAGCCCTTGAGTAATTAAGGAGAATACGGGGACTCTATGTGGTATCATAAAGCGTCAACTGACCTTAGCACCTTAATTGACCAACTTGGCTTTTAGGACGTAGTGAGATAGTCGTCTTTGGTGTAAACCCAAAGTCAGTTGATACTCGATGCTACACTCATTGAGGTTTGACTCTTGAGTTTTGTTTGGTGGCAAGTCAATTGTCTATAGGAATGAAATTTGGGGGAAAGATCGGTGATACTGAGATCCCTTAGAACCCAGTTACTATATTTAGGACAGGTTGAACCAATCCAACTTCAAGAGGGTATACCTTAAAACCCATGCAAGCCTTAAACTTAAGGTCTTTGTGTGATTTGCTTATGTTTTCTATATCTTTTATATCTGAGCATAATCATGACATCACAACATAGCATATTATACTAACCATTTTAAGGATTCTTAGGGTTTCTTTTTGTCTTGTTTTGTAGGACATGGCCCTTGCCCGCAAATTCACTATCCAAGTCAGTCTGGTAAAGGTACCTCCTCAGCTTAAGGAATTGGTATCAAGGGTTCCTGAAAGCCCTCCCTTCATTGAAAGACATGGTCAACTTCTCAGCTTGGTCACCTCAAATCCTGATGAATAAATGTTAAAAGTACTCTTCCAATTTTTTGACCCACTACATCACTGCTTCACTTTTCCGGATTACCAGTTAGTGCCTACTATGGAGGAGTTTTCTCTATTACTGGGGGTGCCTATCCTTAACAAGGTACCTTTCAATGGCATGGAAAGAGACCCTAAACCTGAAGATATTGCTAAAGCTCTGGTTTTACAACGATCTGACATAGTGCAAATTGGGAAACCAGGAGAGGTGTCAAGGGTTTTTTGGCTAAGTTCTTGTTTGAGAAAGCTCATCATTTTTGGGATACCCTGGGCTTACAAGCTTTTGAAGAGGTGTTACCCCTTCTCATCTATGGGTTGGTACTGTTTCCTAATCCGGACCAACTCATAGACGTGAATACGGTTAAGGTTTTCCTGTCACGCAATCCTGTACCTACTTTGCTTGGAGATATCCTACATTCTCTGCATACTCGCACTATAAAGAGAAGAGGGACACTTTTGTGTTGCACTCCTCTTTTGGATAGGTGGTTTATTTTGCACCTACCCCGATCCGTCTTGAAGAATGAACAGGGTTTGAGATGGTCTCATAGGCTAATGACTCTTACACATTCAGGTATTTATTGGCGTCCTCGATCCTCGGAGAATGTTACCATCATTGATCGGTGTGGAGAATTCCCTAATGTCCCTCTCTTAGGAATTAGAGGAGGAATCACTTACAATCCTTGCTTGGCACTGCGATAGTTTGGATATGCAAGAAGGGATGGTCCTCATGATACACTTATCCAAGGAATAGTCTTCGTCTATGAGAATGATGCTCAGGGTTACCGTAAAAGGTTGATGCGAGCTTGGGGCATGGTACATAGGGTTGATAGAAAGACACTGGGGCACAAGAATTCCATCCCTCTTGAGCCTTATCTCAAATGGGTACGAGCCTGTGCCCAAAGTCTTATGATGTCTTACCATGCCATCCTACCTATGATTATGGAACTGGTTGCTGAAGGAGACACTACTTATCTTGTTCTTCATCCTGACATGCCAACTGATCATGAGGAGTTACAAAAATCCTGGGTCCAACTTAAGAAAGAACGGGATACGTTTGAAGCCCAATTCTATGCCAGCGAGAAGAGAGTCTTGGAACTCACTTGGCTACTTCATGAAGAGAAGAATATAAACGCCTACATTGCACCAAAGAGGATACGCTCATGGGAAACCTAATTTTCTTTTTTGAGTTTTATTTTGTTTGATTGTAAGCCTAAAAGGCACTCTTTGTAACAATTTGAACTTATTAATATAATTAACGTGTGTTTCTTTTGGTTAAGAAAATTTGAGCCTTTAATAATCCTTGAAATCATTGCATACACATATCATCCATGACATTGCATAAACAGGTCTCATAACAGGTTTCTCATCATCTTCACTGTTTATTTCATCAATAATGACTTCTGAACAAAGTATCAAAGATCTCCATGCACAAAATGCCCAATTTTAGCAAATGTTTATAGCTTTGGCTAAAGGGCAGGAAGATCTGAAGGTCCTTATTCTGAAAGATAGAAATAAGAAGGCAAAGAAGGCCGCTGGTGTCCTGAATCTGGGTAGAAGATTCAGGGGACCGTTGAAGCAACCGGTTGATCTGACCTCTTCATCCAAAGAAGGGGAGAACCAAGAGGGTGAAACAAGGGAGGAAGACCCTAGTCCAAGGGTTTCTGAGGATGATTTTGATTACATTGATGAACAATATCCTCCCGCTAAGGATAGATACAAACAGTTAGAGGATCACTTGATCACAATGGAAATCCAAAGAGTACCAGGGCTGGATTTTGAAGAGCTGGGTTTGGCATCTGGGGTTTTCATCCCACCGAAGTTCAAGGCTCCGATATTTGCAAAGTATGATGGGGTGTCTTGTCCCAAGCTTCATCTCCGTTCTTATGTGAGGAAGATTCAGCCTCACACTATTGCTAGGAACTTGTGGGTCCATTTCTTTCAAGATAGTCTTCCCGGGACTCAGCTTGAGTGGTTCTATCAGCTGGAGGGAACCAATGTCCACAACTAGGAAGATCTGGTTGCTGATTTTTATAAGCAGTATCAATATAACACTGACCTTGCTCCTACCCGTACTCAACTCCAGAGTATGTCCGTGGGTGCAAGCAAAGGTTTTAAGGACTATGCGCAGAAGTGGAGAGATTTGGTAGGGAGAGTCCAACCCCCTTTGTTTGATAGGGAATTGGTGGACATGTTTCTTGGTATGCTACCTGGTCCGTTCTTCAATCACTTGATTGGTAGCTCCTCAACTAGTTTCACTGAGCTGATATTGACTGGAGAAAGGGTAGAAGCTGGGATCCGAAGTGGCAAAATCCAGAAATACACCTCTTCGAGTACAGTGAAGAAGGAATTCATGGGTAAGAAGGAGGTCAATGCTATTTATAACCCAAGAGATCAGAGCAGAACCGAGCGCCGTCCAACGGTAGGGGCTGTGATGATACCTAGGCCCGCAGCTACTCAACAACGAAACAATCAGCAAGGGTAAAAAGACCTCCAAGGCAGTTCACCTGAATCAATATGATGTTGTGTGAGGTTTTATCCCATCTGTTAAAATCTAACTTGGCAACCTTGAAGGAGGTTCCCAATAATTCCAACACCACATCTCCTCGTTACAATCCAAACACCCGGTGTGCTTACGATTCTGAGAGTCCAGGCCACGATACAAACGGCTGTTGGGCTCTCAGGAATAAGATACATGATCTGATCGAAGCAAAGGAGATTGAGTTTGATGCTCCTGAGAATCCTAATGTCATAACTGCTCCCATGCCCAAGCACAATTCTGGTGTTAATGTCGTTGATACTGATCTATTTGTTACCTTTGTTGATGAAGTTTCCACTCCTCTCACGACTGTCAAGAAGACTTTGTTACAATTCGGTTTATTTCCGAGCTGTGGTGAAAGTTGCCACATGTGTCTATCTCTGCTTTCTGGTTGTTATTGGCTGAAAGCAGGTGTTCAACGCCTGCTGGATAACAAAGAGATTTTATTCGAAAGGACTCTGTTTCTAACTAATTTACATGAAGATGTTTCTATCACAACCATTTCCGCCAATCCTTCCAAGGTCTCCTCCAAAAGACCTGTTAGGATTACACCTGCTCCAAGAATTGCTCCATTGATAATCACTTTTCCGGGCCCTGTACTGTACTCCTCGGACAAAGCTGTTCCTTGGAATTATGGTGTTGACGTTTATTACCATGGCGTCAAGCAATATTTGAAGACTAAAGAAGCTGATCTCGATATCAGTAACATTGTCGGGACTAGTAAAATTACTCGAAGTGGAAGGGTTTTCTCTCCCGAGATCTCCCTGAAGACTGTTGCTAAGCTTGTTGTTATTCCATCTGTTGTTCCTGCTAGTCCTTCTTCTACTACTCCCATCCTTACTCCAGTTGTTATCCCTTCCGATGAGTCATCTGGGACTCGGGGTAAAAAATTTATGGGTGAGCCTTCCCGGACGGAGGCACCTACAAAAGTTATTTTGCAATCCTCTAAACAAGAAATGGAGGAAATTTTAAAAATGATCAAGAAGAGCGACTACAATGTGGTCAAGCAGCTGGGACATACCCCTTCGAAGATATCAATGTTGTCTATGCTATTATGTTCTGAGGCCCATGCGAAGGATTTGATTACATTTCTCAAGACTGCGCATGTGCCGCAAGAAACCTTCGCTGACCAATTCAAAGACTGTGTGGCCAGTTTGACTGCAAATAATGGGTTGGGTTTTTCAGATGCTGATTTAACACAAAAGGGGAGAAATCATAATGATTCTCTGCATGTATCGATCGAATGCAGGGGCACTACCATGGCCCATGTGCTAGTGGACACTGGATCGTCACTGAATGTTCTGCCCAAGAAGGCTCTTAATCGACTAGATTGTGAAGGTTTGACCTTAAAGCCCAGTAACATTGTGTTGAGGGCTTTCAATGGTACAAAAAGAATGATGCATGGGGAGGTGGACATCCCAGTCAAAGTGGGTTCCCAGAGCTTTGGATCCACCTTCTACGTGATGGATATCAGGCCATCTTATTCTTGTTTGTTGGGTTGTCCCTGGATCCATGAAGCTGGAGCCGTTACTTCTACGTTGCACCAAATGTTGAAGTATCCATTGAAGCGAAAGATTGTCATCGTGCACGGGGAAGAAGAGTATATGGTAAGCTACCTGAACTCTTTCAGGTATGTGGAGATGGACGGGGATTTCATAGAGACCCCTTGTCAAAATTTTGAAGAGGTTCCCCAGATTATGGCATCAACTGAGACTATCACCAGTGCGTCGAAGGTCACCAAACCTCCTTTGAATATGGCTTCTCTCAAGGATGCCAGAGCGGTAGTTGAAGAAGGTGGGAATACCATTTGGGGACAGCTCCCTGATTTTCCTCATAAAATTGACAAATTTGGTTTGGGCTTTACTTCAGGAGCTCAAAAAGCTGTTCGACATGCTCGGGCTAGAGGACCTCCCCTACGCATCAACAATCGTGGGGTCAATGCTATAAAAGACGATGATGAGGATTTTGATATTGACAGTTGGATATACCCTACTATGAACGGTGGACCTAGTAATTGGATGGCCAAATATTTTGTGCCGATTTCTTTTGTTCAGCAGTAATTGTCTTACTTTTTTTTCCAGATTTGTAATAAACAATATAAAATCTATGGCCTTGTGTCTTACCCGAGGCACAATGGTTTATTTGTGAGGGTTATTATATGTCATTATCATATGTCATCAATAAAACATTGGACGTTTCTTGCATAAAAATTTTGCGCTCTCTATTTTTCTTTTCTGCTTTTCACTTTATCAATACAGCTATGCTCTTACACACACTCACATAATCAAACTGCAGATCCATATCCACTCTGGATCCCATTGATAACAGTTCTGCTATTTCTAGTTATAACTTCAAAAATCCGATCAACCAAGCCGAGGACGAAGGCGAGGAAGATTGCGAGGTACCTGGAAAACTTGCTAGACTGTTACAGCAGGAAGAGAGGGATATACAACCTCATGAAGAGCCAGTTGATACGATAAACTTGGGCACAGAGGTAGACAGAAAATAAGTCAAGATCGGAGTGAATCTGGAGATTAATGTCAAACAGCGATTGGTGTAGATGTTGCACGACTATGTTGAGATCTTCACCTGGTCATATGAAGACATACCTGGTTTAGACACTGATATTGTGGTACATCGTCTGCCGACTAAAGAAGATTGTCCTGCGGTTAAGCAAAAGGTCCACCGTATGCGCCCTGAAATTTCATAGAAGATCAAAGTAGAGGTTATGAAACAGTTCAAAGTTGGGTTGCTAATGTTGTTCCAGTACCAAAGAAAGATGGCAAGGTACAGATGT
Source organism: Vicia faba (assembly GCA_948472305.1). Classification (NCBI taxonomy): domain Eukaryota; kingdom Viridiplantae; phylum Streptophyta; class Magnoliopsida; order Fabales; family Fabaceae; genus Vicia; species Vicia faba. The sequence goes on along the minus strand of OX451740.1, from coordinate 1,313,556,352 downwards.
GTGTGGACTACAGAGATATGAACAGGGCAAGCCCCAAGGATGACTCCCCCCTTACCCATATCGATGTTCTGGTTGACAACACCGCATATCACAAAATAGTTTCCTTCATGGATGGTTTCTCTGGCTACAACCAGATCAAGATGGTACCCGAAGACATGGAGAAGACAACCTTCGTCACACAGTGGGGAAACTTATCAGCGAGCCGTGGTAGCTTTGTTCCATGATATGATTCACCATGAGATAGAGGTTTATGTTGATGACATGATAGCCAGGTCTCAAACCAATGAAGAACACCTTGATCATCTACAAAAGTTGTTTGACAAGTTGAAGACATACAAGCTAAGACTGAATTCGAACAAGTGCACCTTCGGGGTAAGGTCTGGTAAACTTCTGGGGTTCATCGTCAATGATAAGGGTATTCAGGTAGACCCTGCAAAGGTGAAGGCCATACAAGAGATGTCGGCTCCCCGTACTGAGAAGGAAGTTAGAGGTTTCTTGGGATGCCTAAATTATATCTCTAGGTTTATTTCACATTTGACTACTACTTGTGAGACAATCTTCAAGTTCTTGATGAAATATCAAGTAGTAAAATGGAATGACGAATGCCAGACCGCTTTCGAAAGAATCAAGGAATACCTTCAAGAACAACAAATTATGATGCCTCTGATTGAAGAAAGACCTTGGATAATGTACTTAACAGTATTAGATAATTCGATGGGGTACGTGATGGGGCAGCATGACGAGTCTGGTCGAAAAGAGCATGCAATATACTACTTTAGAAAAATGTTTACCAACTGTGAAACACGATACTCACTGCTCGAAAAAACTTGCTGCGCTTTGGCATGGGCTACTTACCGACTAAGACAATATATGTTGACCTACACCACTTTGATGTTATCTAAGATGGATCCGATCAAGTACATCTTTGAGAAGCCCGCGATCTTCGGAAGAATAGCAAGATGGCAGATGATCTTAACCGAATATTATATCCAATATACAACCCAAAAAGCAATCAAGGGAAGTGTATTGGCCGATCATTTGGCTCATCAGGTCGTGGATGACTACCAGTCCATGAATTTTGAGTTCCCGGACGAGAATATTATACTAGTGATCGACTATGAAGAACCTAGACTGGATGAAGGACCTGAAGAAAGATCCCGATGGACTATGGTTTTTGACGGAGCTTCGAACGCACTCGGCAATGGCATTGCTTCTGTAATCATATCTCTCGAGGGCTGTCATACTCCTTTCACCGCCCGACTATGCTTCAACTGTACTAACAACATGGAGGAGTATAAAGCCTGTATCATGGGTCTCAAAGTTGCTATTGACCTGAGGATCAAGTTCTTAAACGTTTTCGGGGATTCAGCCTTGGTGATAAGTCAGATCAAAGGAGAATGGGATAAAAAGCACCCAAATCTCATCCCGTACAAAGAGCATGTGCTGACATTGCTCCCACACTTTGAGAAGGTAACCTTTGAACATTTCCCACGAGAGGAGAATCAGTTAGAGGATGCGCTAGCCACCATGTCTTCTATGTTCAAGGTCAGGTGGGACAATGAACTCCCTGAATCACTAATGAGAGGTTGGATGAACCAGCGTACTGCTGTGAGATTGATACTAAAGAGGTAGCAGAAAAACCTTGGTTTCACGAAGTAAAGAGGTATCTCGAGGATCAAGAGTATCCTGAGGGGGCATCTGTCAATGATAAGAAGTTTCTGAGAAGGTTCGCCGCAAAATTCTTCCTCAGTAATGGAATCCTCTACAAGCGCAACCATGACTCTACTATGCTTCGGTGCATAGACAAGAGCGAAGCAGAGAGGATTATGGCAGATCTACATGAAGGTACCTTTAGAACCCATTCAAGTGGACATACCACGGCTAAGAAGATCCTACGGGCAGGATACTATTGGTCCACTATGGAAGCAGATTGTTATCAGCACTCCCGAACTTGCCACAAGTGCCAAATCTACACTAATAAGGTGCATGTACCTCTGGTTCCCTTGAATGTCTTGACGGCTCCTTGGCCCTTTGCAATGTGGGGAATTGACATGATCAGAGAAATTAGACCTATTGTTTCCAATGGGCATCAATTCATCCTGGTGGCTATTGATTACTCCACGAAGTGGGTTGAAGTTGCCTCTTTTGCTACCGTTACCAAGAATGTTGTGGCGCGGTTTATCAAGCATAACCTGGTTTTTCAATACGGTGTCCCCAAAAGAATCATCACTAAAAATGGTACGAATCTCAACAACACAATGATCATTGAAATCTGTAAGCAGTTCAAGATCCAGCATCATAACTCTTCTCCCTACCGGTCGAAGATGAATGGAGTTGTCGAAGTTGCTAACAAGAACATCAAAAAGATTATACAGAAGATGACAATGACATACACAGACTGGAATGAGATGCTACCATTTTCTCTTCATGGGTACCGCACCTCCGTGCGAACATCGACAGGGGCAACATCCTACTCTCTGGTATACGACATGGAGGTTGTCCTGCCTACTGAGGTACAGATCCATTCTCTGAGGATTATGAAGGATGCGACTTTGAACGAAGACGACTGGATCCAGACTCGACTTGATCAACTGAATCTGATCGATGAGAATAGACTTACTGCAGTCTGTCATGGTCAAATATATCAAAAACGAATGATCAATGCTTTTAACAAAAAGTCAGACGCCAAGAATATCAAGCCGAGGATCTAGTGATCAAGCGCATCATACTGCCGCAAGGTGATCCCAGGGGAAAATGGACTCCCACATACGAAGGGCAATTTGTGATCAAAAACATTTTCTCGGGTGGAGCCATGATTCTTACCACCATGGACAGTGACGACCTCCCTCACCCTGTCAATGGAGACATAGTGAAAAGATACTACGCATGATTAAAGACCCGCTAGGTTGACTAACCTAGGAAAAAATAAGGGCTTCCCGGCGAACCAAAATGGTTCGGGCAAAAGTTAGGGATGAAAAAAAAATTTGTACACCCGGCAAGTCAAAAACCTGAAAAGGCGGCTTGGGCAAAAAAGGGTATCGTGGTGGACTGAAAACCCTAAAGGGAGGTCCAGGAAAAAGTTAGGGATGTAAAGCGTATCACTATGTCCCATTGGATCACCTTGCGACCAGACCTCAATATCAACTATCAAGTTCGAACGACACCAATTAATCTAATCAGTTCGAACAAGCAGCGAAGTGATGAGACGCTCGAGGACATAGCGGCAATAGTAGAATTGAAACTCAATGGGATTTTCACGGCGGCGTTCTCTTACTATAGCGTCAGCTTCCTTGTACAAAAATGTTTGTTATAGGCCAACTTCGAAAATTAATACAAGTCATTTTTTACAAAACCATTTGTTTTTCTTTTTTCTGTTTTGTTTTGCAAAAACGTCCAATGATTTATTCTTGACATATGCATTTTAATATGATTGCTATTCACAACACTACAACATTTGTTGTCTCTGGCAACACTTTTTTAGGTAACATGTAGAAATTGTTGCCTTAAATTCATATAGGCAACGATTTACGATTGTTGTCAAAAATATGTTTGCAACCCTTGATAATCGTCGCCTAAAATACTTTTGCGGACGTTTATGGAGAGATACTCTTTTATTTTTTTGCCAACGGTTGTTAATTGTGCCCTTAACTGCTTTTGGGGACGATTTTAGAGCGTTAAAATATTATTTCTTTAGCAATGTTTGACAATTGTCCCATAAAATATTTTTGGGGACATTTTTAGATTGTTACATTAGTTCTAATAAAAGGCTACATTTCTGAAATGTTGTATAAATTTTTTTAGAATTATCAAATTTTTGGTGGCAATCTTCCCTCCAAAACTTATACACTAAAAAACAAATATTTTTCTCTAAACATTATTAATATATATATAAAAAAATATTTTTCTAACACAGAAATTTAAAAATAAAAAATTTCAATTAAACAAAAAATAAAAAATTATATATATATATATATATATATATATATATATATATATATATATATATATATATATATATATATATATATATATATATATATATATATATATATATATATATATATATATATATATATATATATATATATATATATATATATTAAAAAAAATTTCATTAAACAGAAAATAAAAAATTTTCTAACACAAGAATTTAAAATATTTTTCATTACTAGTCCTCTCAATTATTGCCACGTCTTATTAAAAAGAATAGAAAATAAAAAAAAGAAAAAGAAACAGATAAGGAAAACAAAAGCAGCAACTTTCGATTCTCATTCTTTTTCGTTCACACATTTCGCCGAACCTAGTCGCGCTCTCAGACGCTCCGTCCTTCATCCGCTTCGAGTCAAACCTCTTTCGTTCACACCCTCTTCCGTGTTCTTCGTCACTCCGTCCAACTGCCACGCTGTGTTCGTCGTCCACGTCATCGTCCGTTCGTCGTTCGCTGTCCAACTGCCGTTCGTTGTTGTATATTCAGAGAACTCTTCAAAAAGTAATAATTTGCTTCGAGGTATGTTCTCGGTTCTTCCTTTGGTTTGATTATTTTTGTTAGAAAGAGTAAAGAAACAATAAACGGAAATAATGAACAACCGATGAGCCATACTCGATAATTTTCCCCTACCATTTTCTTTTGGGGTTCTGTTTGTTGCTTTTTAATTACTATCTATTCTAATTGTTTGGTTGACCCAGATTTGTACTTTGTGAAAATAGAGGAACGTGTAGTATCCAGGGTATTGTCAGCTACGAATGAGGAAGGTCGAGTTAAAGGGGATAACTCCATCGAACATGTCACATATGAGGAAGATGCTATTGATGTTGACGACAATGATGAGAGACTTACTAAATCATCTAATGCTTCTGATAAAGCATTTGAGGTCTTAGTAAGTGACATATTTACCTCGTGTTTTGCTTGTGATTTGTAGTACTTTGTTCATTAAGGGTACAAAAGTTTTCTCAGGTTTCTGATCATGCTAGGAAAGTTATGCATGTTTATTTATACGAGTGGGCTGTGCATCATTTATCAAATACATTATTTAGTATACTTTCTTTGATTGGTTTTCCTATTATGAGTTTAAAATCTTGCAGTGTAAATAAATACAACACATGCATGCTTCAATCTTTCCTTCCATCTCCTTCTTTGTTTTGACTTTGATAAATATGTATTTTATATTGTCTCAAGTTAGAATTTGAGTTTGAAACAATAAAAAAGAATAGAAGTTATATCTAGCTATCAATTAATAAATTATATATTTTCTTTTATTGGAACTCTATCTATGGTCACAGTTTTAGGACCGTACATGTATTAACTTCAATCATTTCCTTCCATACCTGGCCAGCTCCGTTAATTTGAAAAAAAAAAACAAATGAGTGTTGCAATCAACACTCACTTTTTTCCATATATGTCTGAAAATTACATTAATGCAATGAAGAAAAACCAACCATAGTGCTTACTGAAATTTTTTTCTTTAAATTTGGTGTATCTTCTTTCAGCTTACTATGCAAGGGAAACAACATATTGAATCTTCTAGCAAAGTAAACAATATCAAGCATCGTGACGAAACACCGCCTGATGTTCGAGTACGGAAACTAAAGGATCAGCTCATCCAAGCTAAAGTTTATCTTTCCCTTCAGGCAGCTAGGAACATTCCCCATCTCACTCGGGAACTTCGGCTACGGGTAAAGGAAGTTTCACGAACAATTGGAGAGGCAAGCAAAGATTCTGACTTGCCAAGGAAGTAAGTGAGTTTTTAAGAATGTATTTTTTGTACTTGTCACCAGTTTTTCCTATTTTTATATAGCTATTACGTTAGTTATTTCATATTTAGCTTTATTGGGAAGTAGCATACAAATATGTTGAATACTTCAGGTCTTCATGATCTACATTTTATTCAGTTTGAACTTATATTTGTAATTCTACTAATGCAGCGCAAATGAGAGAATGAAGGCAATAGAGCAATCATTGATGAAAGCAAGGCAAATTCAAGATGATTGTGCCACATCCGTGAAGAATCTTAGGGCTATGCTCCACTCATCAGAGGACCAGCTTCGTGTGCACAAGAAACAAACCTTATTCTTAACACAGTTGACAGCTAAAACACTGCCTAAAGGTCTCCATTGTCTTCCGTTGCGCCTTACAACTGAATACTATAACTTGAACTCTTCTCAGCAACAATTCCCCAATCAAGAGAAGTTAGAAGACCCTGGACTATACCATTATGCAATATTCTCAGATAACATATTGGCCACAGCTGTTGTTGTGAATTCTACTGCTGCCCATGCTAAGGTAAGTTATTTTCACGTGGAGATTTCCTGAGTTGTTTTTATTCGCCAGGATTATGAAACTGAACACCAAATAAAATAATCTGTTATAGTATCTCTCTGCAGTTAAATTACTATTCTCTCAATGTTTTAACAAACTAATATGTTTTCATTTTATTTGTGCCTAGAGGTAGTGATGGATAAAAAATGAAAACAAAAACCTTATCTGTTACAATATAATGGTGGTATTTTTCTTTCTGATCAGCATAATAATAATGTAGTTTTAATAAATTTTCAGGATTCCTCCAAACATGTTTTCCACATTGTAACTGATAGGCTCAATTATGCGGCAATGAGGATGTGGTTTTTGGCCAATCCACCTGGAAAGGCGGCAATTCAAGTTCAAAACATTGAAGATTTTGCAAGGTTGAACTCGAGTTACAGTCCAGTTCTTAAGCAGCTAAGTTCTCCTTCAATGATAGATTATTACTTTAAGGCTCACCGTGCTTCTTCTGATTCGAACCTCAAGTTTAGGAATCCTAAGTATTTATCTATGTTGAACCATCTCCGCTTCTACTTGCCCGAAATATTTCCAAACCTCAAGAAAGTGCTGTTTTTGGATGACGATGTAATTGTGCAGAAGGATCTTACTGGTCTTTGGTCAATTAACTTGAAGGGAAATGTAAATGGTGCTGTCAAAACTTGTACAGAAAGTTTTCATCAGTTTGATCGTTACCTCAACTTCTCAAATCCTCTTATTGCAAAGAATTTCGACCCCCGTGCTTGTGGATGGGCATATGGTATGAATGTTTTTGATCTGGTCGAATGGAAGAAACAAAACATCACAGAGGTGTACCATAACTGGCAGAAGCTGGTAAGCACACTTCAGTTTACTTTTCAATAACATCACAAAATTGAATGAAATGCATATACTGTAAACTTATCTCATTTCTTTCCAAGCTAAACAGGGTGCCAAAATGCCCATCAATGTTGATTGATGATTATGTAGATCTTCACAAGTCAAAGGAAATGGATGCAACCAAGTCAAACAATGGTGAAAAACCGGGCAGCAGCGTTAACCGTAAAGGATATAAGACCGCAAATGCATTCATCTACATCAACTCATGCTCCATGTCATGGAAAGGTAACCATATATACCAGTATTATTGATTTATATTTTTCTAATTATGTTATAGTATCAAAATGGTTGTTAATGTATGCAAAAATTTGCAAGTAGTGACAACACCTAGAATAAAGTAAGTGGTTGAAATTGTTTAAGTAGTGACAACACCTAGAAGTGGCTGAAACTGTTTTATTTGTGCGAGCTTTCATTGATATTTCACAAACATACTTGCCTGGGATAAGATTATGGGACCCCCTTGTTTGATAACACTCACTATGTATGCTGTAAATTTATCCATATGATACTGAACACCAAAGAAGATACAACAAGTAAGAGTGTTCATCAGAGTTCATTTACTCCAAAAAATAAACATAAAAGGATAGAACAAGTTATACATACATACATACATACATACAGTTAAAGGCTATTGTAAGTCCTGAATAGTGAGCCAAAAACAGAATGGTTTTCATAATTGATTTATTTGCTAGTAAGCTCATGTCACCTATTACAGTTTAGAACGAAAATTCACATCCATTAAAAACCTTCATAATTAATTCACATCCATGAGATGTGAAGAATATAAACAATGTGTTTTGCTCATTGGTTTAGTTTTTATTTGTGCGAGGTTTAATTCTTGTTGATGTCTTAATTGTCCTTTGGACCAAAAACACTTATGGTTAATGTGTTTTATTTTATTTTCTTATGCAGCAATGTATCAATAAAGATGTTGAAAAGGACGATATAAATGATGAAATTCAAGAGGACGACATAAATGATAAAATTCAAGAGGACGACCTAAATGATAAAATTCAAGAGGACGACGTAGATGACGAATTTCAAGAGGATGACATAGATCTAGATGATGAATTTCAAGAGGAGGATATAGATGGTGAATTTCAAGAGGACGACGTAGATGAAGAATTTATGGAGGATAACATATCTAACGAATTTCAAGAGGACGATCTGGATGCTTTACTCCTAGAAGACAAACTTGAATGAGTTGGATGATGTCTTTTTTTTGGCTTGTAGTTGAAAGCATTAAACTTGAAATATGATTTTTGTTCTTTTGCTGAACTATGTTTTTAGTTATTTTACTAGGGTCATACTTCAAAGTATTAAAAGTAATATTATTACGTTAGGCATTTTGTGTACTCTATATACTATATCTTGAATTAAAGTTTGAACTCAATTTTATTATATTACAACTTTTATGGATGTATGGTTTAAGTTATATAATCAATATTATTTTTGAAGCCAATTATTATTGACTATATTATTTTGATAATAATTGCAAAATTGTATATTTTATGTGGACACTATAAAACAACAACCTATAAGCTATGGCTACACTTCAAAAACGATCTTCCTGATTCAGGTTTAAGGCAACGATTGTTAATTGTAGCCGAATTTGGCAACGCATCGCTTAAAAAACGTTGTCTCAGAGGCCATAAATAATCGTCCCCTATTCCTTTACTATAGGCGACATTTTTCAAAAGCGTTCCCAAAAAACATAAAAAAACGTCGCCTCAAACAATAGGCAACGCTCGCACAGGGGACGCCTAGAAAACGTCCCCTATTGTTTTAGGCAACGATTTTCAGAGTTCTGGCAAAGTTTTTCAATTGTTGCTGGAGAGCCTAAATGTTGTAGTGCAAATGTTTGCATAAAAAACGGAAAGACAATTGTTGGTAAGTTAAGGAACATGGGCAAAAACTATAAAAAAAACATGTCGAGCCCGACAGTTACTCCTTCCAGCAGGTACAGGGGCAGAGATAGTTTTGAAACGAAGTCACTATCACATGCGACCCCGTGACAACTACACTCACCATAGATTAGAGGAAACCAAAGCTTTGACATCGGCTTCCCCCAAACAGGAGTTACTTTACCCAGCAAAGTTCCTTCAGAGAGCCGACATCTATTTCCCCAGCCGAATTTTATAATCGCAAGCGGTTCATAAAGTTTTCTCCCGAGCAGAGTTTATTTCTCTGAATACAAAAGCTCAATCCCCAACAGAATTTATTCCTCCAGCTACGGAAGTTCCTCCCACAACGGAGTTTATCTCTCAGAATCGGCAAAATCTTCCAGCAAAGCATCTCTCTCTCAAACAGAGTTATTCCCCCGCAGAGTTATTCTTAAGCAGAGTCTCTCCTCGGCAGAATATTCACGAATAGAAAGGAGTAAATCCACGGTATAGTCATCTCCGTTCACCATCCCCAATGGAAGTAGAAGAACCACTTTTTCTACAACAGTCAAGAATTCAATTTCCAATACTCTTCAACAGTAGTCAAGGATTTATTTTCCCAGACTCAGATATGTCACAATAGCATTTATTGTTAATACATCATGACATGCACATACATATGGCATAAAACATAATCTCATTTATTTTGAGAACATCATCACACAATGAATTTCATGCATCACATATAATTAATCCTGTACTTTTTCAGGAAAGATGATTATCATTGAAAATTCCAACATGTCAAGATTAAATCCATGAAGTTATACATGTCAGACAACTAATGGAAAGTAAGTTCCCGAAACCAAACGGGTCAACTAATCTACGTGATCAAATGAAGAAGCCCTATTATCCAGGCTTTTATTCCGAAGTAACCCTACTACCCAGGTTCCTTCTTATAGCCCTACTATCCAGGCTTTCATTTCGAAGTAACCCTACTATCCAGGTTCCTTCTCATAGCCCTACTATCCAGGATTTCATTTCGAAGTAACCCTACTATCTAGGTTCCTTATCATAGCCCTACTATCCAGGATTTTATTCCGAAGTAACCCTACTATCCAGGTTCCTTCTCATATCCCTACTATCCAGGCTTTCATTTCGAAGTAACCCTACTATCCAGGTTCCTTCTTATAGCCCTATTATCCAGGTTTTCATTTCGAAGTAACTCTACTATACAAGTTCCTTCTCACAGCCCTACTATCCAGAATTTCATTTCGATGTAACCCTACTATCCAGGTTCCTTCTTGCAACCCTACTATCCAGGCTTTCATTTCGAAGTGACTCTACTATCCAGGTTCCTTCTCATAGCCCTACTATCCAGGCTTTCATTTTGAAGTAAACCTACTATCCAGGTTCCTTCTCATAGCCCTACTATCTAGGTTTTCATTTCGAAGTAACCCTACTATCCAGGTTCCTTCTCACAGCCCTACTATCCAGGCTTTCATTTCGATGTAACCCTACTATCCAGGTTCCTTCTTGCAGCCCTACTATCCAGGCTTTCATTTCGAAGTAACCCTACTATCCAGGTTCCTTCTCATAGCCCTACTATCCAGACTTTCATTTCGAAGTAACCCTACTATCCAGGTTCCTTCTCATAGCCCTACTATCCAGGCTTTCACTTTGAAGTAACCCTACTATCCAGGCTCCTTCTCACAGCCATACTATCCAGGCTTTCATTTTGAAGTAACCCTACTATCCAGGTTCCTTCTCATAGCCCTAATATTCAGGCTTTCATTTCGACGTAACCCTACTATCCAGGTTTCTTCTCACAACCCTACTATCCAGGTTCCTTCTCATAGCCCTACTATACAGGCTTTCATTTCGAAGTAACCCTACTATCCAGGTTCCTTCTCATAGCCCTATTATCCAGGCTTTCATTTCGAAGTAACCCTACTATCAAGGTTCCTTCTCACAACACTACTATCCAGGGTTTCATTTCGAAGTAACCGTACTATCTAGGTTCCTTCTTGCAGCCCTACTATCCAGACTTTTCTTTCGAAGTAACCCTACTATCCAGGTTCCTTCTCTTTTTAGCTCCGGACAATAGTTTACAACACTGTAACCCCTGGACCCGACCAGATACGGTCAATTTCACATTCCCCAATAGAGTAATGGACAACCGAAGCTCCTAAACTCTATTTCCCAGGACATAAATCAACATTCCCCGATGAAGTCCTCCTCAACAGCAGGTACAAGAATTCTCGCAAAGGAATCTCTTACGCAACCAATATCTTTTCTGGATGGCATCTTTAAGCCCATCTCCGACGATTCTCTGTTGCCTTTCAAATGGAATCTGTAATCCCATTCCCAATAGTATCGATCGACATTTACTTCATGCGAGTGCAAATTTCTGGGCACTCTAGTGTTCAGTCATCTTCCACCTTTAGATCACGAAAGGAAGACCAGCCAATCTACATCCTCAGGTTTAAGAAGATTGAACATGGGCAGCTGGGTACCCCAAAATTTTCCCTCCCATTTTCATACAAAACATACTCCTAGAGGTTCTCAATTGCTCAAGTTGACTAAGGATTAACCAGACAAATCCTCCTCCTAAGACAATGAGCCTCAAACTAGGGTTTCACTCCTCATCAAGATTTTTGAGTTACAAGGGTCCTAAATGGTTTCCATTTCCCTAATATGTCCTCAAGATCATCCATGCCAAGTTTCATGCCTTGCACAAGAAGTTTGCTCAGTCAACTGCTCAGATGCCTGCAAATCAACTGTACTAGGTCAAAAGTCAACTGTGACCCACATAGAGTTAAACTTCAAGATTTTTGGTCAACATCAACATTTTGAGGTGATATCCATCATTTGGTCAAGGGTTGATCATGATTCCACAAGGAATGCTCCTAATTAATCAAAACTCAAAAGTTGCTAAATTAGGGTTTCTATAGGAAAAGTCAACTAAACTTTGACAAGGCATAACTTTCTCATACTTTATTAGAAATTTCTCATCCAAGGCTAAGATTGAAGAGAATCCAATTCCATACAACCTATCTTCAGCCCTTAAGTTCAAAAAATGCACTCATGAAAAGATATAAATTCAAACATTATAGGTCATTTCAAAAAGTCAACAAAAACACCATTTGGGTCAAAGCTTCTTACATGAACATGGAAGATCCAATTGAGATGAAACCAAAAGGGTTGTTTAGAGGACATCCTAAACTTTCTAAAAAGTCAAAGAACACACTCTTAGGGTCAAAATTGAGAGATATGCATTGTCAAAGTTGGCCATTTTTGGAAATTTGCACAAAGTCAACAATGCCCAAAATTGCATTTTTTTTCCACATGAGCCCATCTTTTCAAGATTGAATCTCAGTCTTAGCATGGCCCACGACCTATGGGACCCTCCATGCCTTATACACTCATTTATTTAATTTATTTTGATTTTTATTCATTTAAAAATCAAATAAAATCAAATAAATCCAAATAAATCATATAATTTGTTTTAAGATTGATTTTTGCATTGAAGGGAAATCTTATATGCTGTCAAATAACCATGAAATAGTGCAAGGAAAAATAGGACACAATCTTCCTATATGGCAATTTTTCAAGATTTGATTTTCTTCTAAAACCATGCAATTATATCTTTGATTCTTTCCAATTACAATGACCTAATCTGATTCACTACTTATAACAAAGCATTGTGAACCCTAAGGACAAGAATTCATGAGCAACCTGCCTTGCTAAGAGCAAGAACAAAGTTCAACTTTTTGTCAAAAAAGTGCAGACCTCATATTCCTCTAGAGGCCAATTCAGAGCATTCTAATGAAACCACAACACTCCTGAACATTCATTGAAGCCTTTGCAATCATTCCTAGGGCTTGAAGCTTGCAGAATAATGCACAACCCTCATTAAGGTTTGCATATGTTCTTACTTTTGATTCCTTTAATTCTGGTATCATAAACACATTCTATCTATATATTCATATTCATCGTCATATTTTCAATGATTCTGGTTGGTTTAATTGGAGTTTAAGCGCAAGAATTGTATTCGCCATAGCGAGGGTTCCGAAGGTCCCAAATTGGGGAATCCATGTACATGTTAAATTAGGTCGAATCAAGGGTCAATTCGTGTTCAAGAAATCACGAGCGATCGATCCATTGCCTTATATGAGATTTATATTGCTTGTGCTGAATTTTTGAAAATGCAGGGGTTATATCTATGGAAGTTGTCTGTAGGTAAAAGCTTTATGCCTAAAACAACGGTTCTTTGGAGAAGACGACTAGGTGGCAGCCCATCACTGGCCAGTTTGAATCTGGCGCGCGTTTTTTTAATTTCCAGATATTAATCTTGTTTTCATATATAATATTATTGTGTTGTTATTTGTACAACTTAGCTTGGTAGCGCAGATGGCCAGGGGACGAGTGTGCAAAGTCAAGGACCTGGGTTTGATCCTGGAAAACCAATTTTGCATTTTCTAACATTTTTATGCAGGATCTAATGTACCACTAGTCAACGAGTCCATCATGCAGCTCATGATGTGACTATTAGATCCATCTCCATCCCAGATATAACGCCTCAAGCATGCATGCGTATGGTGGACTTTCTTGGCCAACTTCTCACTGGATCAGGCGCAACAATTAGGCCATCAACAAGATGGGCCTAACACAAATTCAGCATACACCCCCTAGAATCACTTCTCATGTAAGGCCCACTTTATTTCTTTTTAGTTTTCTTTATTTAATTTTTAGTTTTAATTACTTTACAAAAAATCATTATTTTTTTAAATAAAAAAATCACAAAAAATTAGAATTAGGTTCTTTTTTATATAAAATATTTAATTTCATTAATTAAGTTAATTAGGATAACTTAAATTCTTTTTCTCATAATTAAAATCAATTAGAAATTAGGTTAACTTGCAAAATTAATTATTTTTCCTCAAAAAATCCAAAAAATATTTTCTATTTATTCACTAATTAAATGTTTTTGAATTTAATTTTAATTCCTCGTTTAATTTATTCTCGCGCGTATTTATTTCATTATTTTTCCAATTAATGTAATTGCTCTGAGTTTGTAATAGTTAATTAGGTTTATTACTGCTTTTATTTACCGTTTCCCCAAAGTTTTTGACTATTTAATCCCCTCCCCAAAGCCTTGTAATAGCTAGGTTTAAATTTCTCGAACTTTTCCTTTCCGTCATTATAAACTGTTAGATGATTGATAATAGGATTGTATGTAAAAGATCAATCATTTAAAACGGTAGAAAACCCTAAATATGCAAAGATTAAATAAACTAAAAAACAAACACTTGCACATGCTCACTCCTAGGGTTTGGCCCAACTTCGGTTGCCTTCGGTAAACGGGCATGAAGTATAGGGAGTTTTAGTGGTTGTCCTCTAGTCCCAAAAGATAAAAAATGACCCATTCGAATGTTGCCTCAGAAATATCTTTAAGGCTCTAGGGTAACTACTAAGGTTTCCTAATCATTGCTTTAGTGATCATACTCGTCCCTTTCGATTGTCCTTCAAACTCCAACGATGGAGCTACCTACTCCTTAATAGTAGGATAGTGTTGTCTAAAGGAAATAGGAAAAACGAACAGTCTTTTTCGAGTAGGTAGAAAATTTCAGGTACTTGCTCAAAACAATAAATTTTTACACATACACCTTCAAACAGACTTTTCAAAATAAAATTTTCAAAATACTTTATCACACCCTTGAGGACTGATACAAGGGTTACCATAAAGTGAAACGCCGCACTAAGGCAAATTTCAAAACTTTTTCAAACACACAAACACACAAAAGCAATTTAAGAATGAGCAAGTACCTAAGAGCCCATGGAAAACCATGGATAGAAAGGGTGCTAATACCTTCCCTTTCTAAAATCTACCCCCCCGTACTAAAAAACATCTCGAAAAAGGTTTTTTCTGTTCTTTTTCCTTTTCCTTTGTTGGATGAAATAAAAGTCGGTGGCGACTCTTGCTTATCGTACATTTGAAAACAAAAAAAATGCAAAACCAGTAGTAACAAAAATAGTTGTTTCTGCCACCGTATCACATGTATGAATGCAATGTATGAATGTATCAGTTGTTATATTGCAGTGTTGTTGAATTGGGGAAAATAAATCCCTGATTATTGTTGGGGATGAAGAATGTAAGTCTTCAAATTTTGTTAAAGTTGAACTATTGGGAGATCGATTTCCGTTGTTAGATAAATAAACTCTGTTGGGGAAAGGAAACTTCATAATCTGCTTGGGGATTTTTATGAAACCTTTTTAGGAAACCCAAGAAGCTTTTGAACCAGGCTAGGAAATTATTTAAGGTGCTGGGGAAATATTTAGAGATTCTTACTCTGCCGGGGATATCAGAAACTTTGACATCATTAGGCTGTATGTTGAAAATGTAGCAATGACATTGTAGGAGGGTGTCATTGCTTCTGCACCTGCTGGAGAAAGTATCTCAGCTTCTAGAGCCCGTGGTGAATGCTGATCAGGGCGATAAGTCTTCTACTGATAGACAAGTGACGAGATGATGGGTTATAGTCGTACGCTTTAATCCCTAACTTTTGCCTGGATTGTCCTTTCAGATTTTCAGTCCACCGAGATACCCTTTTTTTACCCAAGCCGCCCTTTCAGGTTTTCGACTTGAAGGGTGTACAATTCTAATCATATGTCCCTAATTTTTGCCAAACTCTTTTGGTTTTTCGGGATGCCCTTATTTTTGCCTAGGCCAGTCAACCTAGCGGGTCTTTTTTTTCTTCTTTTTTTCATGCGTAGTATTTTCCGACTACGTCCACATTCGTCGGGTGCGGAGAATTGTCACTGTCCATAGCATTAAGTATTGCAAAAATGCCAGAAAATGTTTGCTTGATCATTCATGACCCTTTGTTGGAATGCATGTTTAATGCCCCAAGTGATTCAGATGGAGATCTGCCCCTGGATTGAGAGATTCTTTGAATCTCGACTCGACTGCCCCAGATCAGCTGGACACCATGCCGTGCCCCTTGATTATGAAAGGCCTGTTACTGAAGTGTCTTTCCATCTGAAGTGATTTTGTTCATTGAGATGGTTTTCGTTCATTGATATTCGTTGTGCGAATTTTTCTGCTGTTGAACAATTAGTCATATGCAAAAAATGGTATTTAAAAAAATGAAAAGCTTATGTCTGTCTTGAAGCCTGGAAAATGTATTTTTAGAAAACAACCCGAATTTTGTAAGAATATGAATTCAAACTCAAGATTTATAGTAAACCTTACAGGAGTCAGGATACCCCTTTGTAACAGTATGCTTTCGAACTAACCCATGCTTCAGTTAGGACTTTTAAGGGTTGTAACGAGGCCTGGTTCACGGTTTAAGAAACAAAAGATAAAGGCTCAAACTTATTTGTACCCAACCCGTTCTTCGTGATGTTCTTCAGTCCTATACTCAGCTAATTATGCGTTTAGATCCCAATTGAGTTCTGGAATCTTGCCCTGATGCTTGGTGATGATTCATCAATTGAAATTTTGTTTTGAGAAGGCAGATATCATTTTTTGTAATGTTTTTGTGGAGGATTTGTAGCGAGCTCTTTTTATTTTATTTTATTATCCCTACCTTTTGCTTGAACTGTTTCTTTTGTGATTACAGTCAGCGGGATGCCCCCGTTTTTTCTTAAGTCTCCTTCATAGGTTTTGACTCAGCGGACTTTTCTTTTGAGATATAATGACCGCCTATTTCAATGATTATGTGGAACCATTACCATCTTTTTTTTTGGAAGGATACCTCCGAGACTACTCGTCATGCACGGAGGGAAAGCTTGTAATCAAATGCACCATTGAATTAACTGAGAAACTACCCTGCCCTAAGTTATGATTAAAGGTTTCAATTTGGGTGAAAAAGAAAACTCATACTTCTTAGGCTCAAAGGGGTTGACTAGGGATTATCTTCCTTATAACTCCATTGTTTAGGATTTGAAACAATACCTGTACATCGTCAGCAAGGTCTGTTCTAAAGCACATTGTATGAGATTGTGGTATCGTTTTTGTCATCCTCCCTATAAAAGCTTATAGCTTTTAATCAAGAGTTGAATATCACAAAGAGGAAGTAAAAGCACAATTTCAGTATAGTGACAACAAATGAATTAATTCAAGACAAACATATGAAATGCATTGATGAAATAATAAAGTTTGATATAAATAAGTGTTCAAACAATCAAAAGAATATTACAACTTGAAAATTCTAATGAACAAAAGCCTCTTTGTCTGAACTTGTCACTTTAGATGATTTTCCTTTAAGGGATGGAAAAAGAATTCATTCTGACCATCATGTGTGAACTCCAGCACCCCTTCATCGATCAAGTCTTGAATCTTATTTTTCAACGCCCAACAACTATTAGTGTCATGTCCAGGACTGTTGGAGTGGTATGTGCACCTTGCATTTGGATTGTACATTGGAGAGGCGATGTTGGGATTCTGAAGAGGATCCTTCAACTTAACCAAATTGGCTTCTAACATGTGTTGCAATGCTTGAGCCAATGGCATGTTGATTTCGGTAAAGCGTCTTTTAGATGTATTCCGCTTATGCTGATTACCCCGTTGTTGTTGTTATGCTGGTACTAGATCAGAGATTTGTACTTTCCCCACAGATTGGCTAAGATCGCTCTTATTATGATCCTTCTGGTCGTACACAGTATTGAACTCCTTCTTTCCATTGTAGGATATCTTCTGAGTAATGGAAGACGCAATCCCATGAATTTCAATGCTCCTGAGTTTATTTTCAATATGCTCCTGCATTAACTTGTAACCCAATTCCCTATCTTCCAAGAGAGATTGATCATTTACTAGGCCTCAAGCCCTAGCAGTTTGCCCCAGACAGCCGTATCGGTCTTGATGAAGCTTGCTGATGAGAATCCTCAAGTCTTCTTATTCCCGAGCTAAAATTTGGATAAGATCCATCTGACTAGTCATCTGGATTCTCATCCTTTCCATCTTAGCTTGCAGTTGGTTCAACTGGTCATCCTTGTTGTTGTTAGAATTTTCTTGGTCAAGTTCCCAACAAGGAGTGCTTTCAACTCTTCTTGCCCCTTGGATATATTTAGGAACATTTCCTTGAATTGAGCATCTTGAGTTTGGATATCTTGGACAGTCTGCTCGAGAGCCATTTTCCTTGCTGAAATAAACAGCGAGAAAATGAGAAATCGGTATTGGAAGACCTGTTATGTAATGACATGCATGCAATGTTTTCAAGGATCTCGTGGGGTAAACAGAAGAAGCTGTTAGAATTCAACTGCAACTTTGATTGAAGAACTTCGTATTGTTGAAGGTCCTTCTTTGAGAATCAAGCTCACCATGTCGAGTGGGTCATAGCCCCTGACTCATATTATCGCGCTTTGGTCTTTTGACAATATTGGCTAGAGGAAAATAAATACGCTTGCCCCTTGCTAGACCTCTGGTTCATCATACCTTAGTGGCCTTTGGTTAGAGAAAAATAAATCCTCCTGCCCCTTTCTAGGCCTCTAGTTCATGATAACCTGAATCACAGGCCCTTGAGATCCTTGAAATGGTTAAGGAAATGCTATGGTATGATGTTATGATGTGTATGTTATGCATCAAGCAAAAAAGTAAGGTGATGAAGACAAGTATGTCTTGCAGGAAATCCAAGTTATTGGATAATGACTACAAACAAGTTCTGTAACGAGTACAAACAAAGCCCTGCAATGAGTTCAAGTTGTTAGATAATGAAAGCAAACAAGTCACACAAGTAGCCTTAGGTTCAGGCTTGCATGGGGTTTGTAGGTAAGTATCCTCTTGAAGTTTTAGTTAGTTCAACCTGTCTTAGAAAAGTAACCGGGTTCTAGGGAATCTCAATATCACTGATCTTTCTTTATCAGGCATTGTTCCAGCTCAAGAAATCTTTTCTCACGGCCGAAATATCCCAAAAGTTTGATCTGAATGTGTGTAGCATCGAGTATCAACCAATCCTCAGCTTTATACCGAGGTTTCCTATCTCACTACTTTCTAATGGCCAAGTTTGTTCAACTAAGGTTCTAAGGTATGTTAGTGCTTTATGACGCCACACAGCGGCCCTGTATTCTCCTCTATTTAACATAAGGGATACCAGTACAAACAAATGTGTCATGGTGTACACCGTACAATATCCACGATCTATTGCTGCTTACCTAAAAGGTGCCCAGATCCGGATGTAGGATCTTTTAGTAACAATCCCTCAAAAGTAAAGCAATCAAAATACATAATGTAAAGCAAATTTAAAATGAACTAAACTCTAAGGTAATCCCACTTTATAAGTATATCCCCACCAGAGTCGCCAGTTCTATGATACGGTGGCAGAACTGGCAGTTTATACTAGTTTTGCGTTTGTGTTTGCGAATGATGCGGTAAGAAAGAGTCTCCATCGATTTCTCTTTTATCCAACAAAGGAAAGGGTGAAAAGAACAGCAAAAGATCTTTCAAGATTATTTCTGAGTAAGGGGGGTAGATTATGGAAAGCGAAGGTGTTAGCACCCTTTCCATCTGTAGCTATCTACAGGCTTTTAGATACTTAGCTCATTTTGTAATACCTTGTGCTTTGTTTGTTTTTGAAAAGTATTTTGAAAGCGCCTTAGTGCGACGAACTTTGTAATGTTTCTCGGAATGGTAGAGAACGTATACAAAGTGTTTGAAAATGTTTTTGAAAGAAGTTTTGTGTAAGTGTAAAAATTGTTTGAGCAAGCATCTAACAGCTATCTACTTTACTCGAAAGGTTATTCTTTTCCTCTTTTCCGTTAGACAATGCTATCCTACCATTAGTTAGTAAGTAACCCTATCATTGGATGTTTGAGGGACATTCGAAGGGACGTTTATACAGTCACAAATTCAACTGGGCAAGAAACTTTAGTAACTACCCTAGGGTTTTTAAGATCATACCGAGGCAACGTCGAGAGGGTCATCGAGGGACTTATGATCATTAAACCGGAGGGTAGCCACTAAAATATCTCACGTTTCGAGAGATATGACTATTTTTCTGAAGGCAACCGAAATGAGGGTACCCTAGAGGTGTACATGTGAAAGTGTGTTGTATTCAGTTATTTATCTTGGCCTTTAGGTTTGCTAGCGTTTTGATTATTAAGCTCTTGTCATGCAATACTATTACCATACATCTAAACAGTTAATATATGTACAGGAAATATAAAGTGAAGAAATTAAATCCTACGCTATTACATGGCTTCCGGGATGAGGATTAATTACATATCCAAAATTGGGGAAAAGCAGTAAAGTAGAAAGTCCTAGTTATTCTATTACAAATCGGGAAGAAGATACAATAATAATAATAATGCAAAAGTAACTAAATGCGCGCGAATTGAAGATAACGTCTAAAACTAAAAGGAAAAAATATTTTTTTTTTGTTTTTTTGTTTAATAAAAGAGAATAAAAATATAAGTCTAAACTTAATTTTAATTTTAAGAAAGTGTTAAAGTCATTAATTAATTAATTAATTAATTAATTTGAGAAAATGCCAACCTAATATTTTTTCGTGATGTTTTTGATTTAATGTTGGTTAAAAAAAAGAGTAAAGCCATTAAAAGAACTAAACAAAACAAAATAAAAGTACAAATGGGCCAGGACAACAAATAGAAACAGGGGGTGTAAGTTTAAAAATGCAGGCCCAAATTAAGGAAGTGGCCCAGGTTGCCTTCTAATCCAATGAGGGAGGCTGCCTTTCGATCCAAGGCGGGAGGTTGCCTTTCGATCCAAGGAAGGAGGTTGTCCTTCGATTTAAGGAGGGGACTGCCTTTCTATCCAACGAGAGAGGTTGTTGATAGTGAATGATGGATTGCTTGTGGAGGGTACTGGATCTGAATTCCTTGTCATCCATTGGCTGGAGCTTGAAGGCGCGTGTGAAGTGTTTGAAATGAAGCACACTAGATCTGCAAGATAATTGTTATAAAAAAACATAATACACGACATGGGTATCGAACCCAGGCTCTTTCCACTGCACACGTTCCCCTTTACCATCTGAGACGTTTGTTCATTCGTTGATCCAAACACAAAACAATGATTATATGATAAACTGCAATAAAATATTAAATGCAAATCTGCCACCTTCAGTCAAACATAAATATGCATGAACATGGTGATTCATGGTTCAGGTAGAATGAGGGTTCATCGAATGGCTCAAACCTGCATATTTGAATCTCATCAACACAATAATATGGATATATGCACTAAAACAAATAAAAGTACAAATACGAATTCACATGATTATTGGAATCGGCGATGCATATGCGTGCGTTTTTAAAGGCTTTACTGTCAATAACGACCCATTCTTACCATATGAACCTGACAGATATGATTGCAATGCTTGGTTTGGATGGAAATGGGTTGATTCGAATTGTAGGCGCTTGCATTGAGTTCAGAAATTTTGAAACAACTTCAAGGTTTTATGGAGTTTCTAGTGAGGCAATATGTACGCGTAGGCAATTCATTGTGTATAGGCAATGTGTGTCTGTCCTCTTTTACTTGCGGTCTAGCTCTGTATTTATAGGGGTGCAGTGATGAAGAAAATGGCAAGAATCAACCATTAACAATGACTTTGAAGGCATAATCGAAAGTTTTAAAAGGTTGCCATTGTTGATGATTTTCTACCATTTTGGGTTTTTGAGTGAACCTGGACAGGTTTCACTCCCACATCTTGACATTTTGAATTCTCCCAAGTTTTGTTCTTTGATGGTTCTGAGTTCCAATTCGAATGGTCCAAGGCCTCATCATTGTGG
The DNA here is from genome assembly GCA_948472305.1 of Vicia faba. NCBI lineage: Eukaryota > Viridiplantae > Streptophyta > Magnoliopsida > Fabales > Fabaceae > Vicia > Vicia faba. Next base: position 1,313,534,551 of record OX451740.1, on the reverse strand, counting down.
CTTCTTCGATTGAGCCACTACCTGCCTTAGTTGCTTGATCTGAAAACTATCAAATTAGCCCAATCGAACAGTTCTTGTTCCTTTCGATTTCCTTTCATTAAACTCGATCACCTGTTCCTCTTGGTCTGTCGAAGCTTCATTTTGTCATCTCCTTTGAATGTATTTATGCAGGTGGCTCTTTGATTCCAACTCCCACCCTTTGCTTATGTCTACAAAAATATATTTCTTGTTGATCACTAGTTGAGCTTCGATTGGTGAATATAGCTTATATGCGCCAATCGAAGGATGGCTTATGAGAACCAAGTCTTTAATTTGATTACCCAACTCCTTCCTTGCCTGTTCAGGAACATGCTTGAAACACATTGATCACAAAAACTCTAAGATGACTCATATTTGGATGATTCATCTATAACTTTCCTTCGATCACGCCATGCTTGAAGATGGATTTCCCTTCAAACCAATAGTTTTCCACGTGTTTCTTTGGATAAGATAAGAACTTTTTGAATTCCAAATTTTCTTCTTTTTGAAGCGCCCATTCAGGCAACATGTCAGTCGAAAGGTGTCTTCCTTGTAACTCTTCGAATGGCTTACATCTCCATGTTCGAAAACGAACCTTTTGATGGCGCTCATTACCAGCTCTACCAATTGAAGGCTTCATAAAAGTCTTCTCATGCTTTCTTTCTAACTAGCCCTCCTTTGATACTAGTGTATTGTTGGGCATTAAATTATCCTGCATACTGTTGTCGAAGCTGCTTCGACCCAAAACCCCTTAGGCATATTTTCAGCCTTCGACCTACACTTTGTCATGTACACTTATTTTCTTTCTTTCAACTGTGCCATTATGCTGAGGCATATAGGGTGTCATGGAAATCATTTGAAGCTCTGGAGCTCACACATCTTGGTGAAAAGTGAAATTAGTTGAAAGGCCATTTCTTAGGAGGAGAATTTACTGCTCAATTCTTGGTCAACCTTGAGCAATTGGGGACCTTAATGAGTATGCCTTGAATAAAAATGGGAGGGCAAATTTTGGGGTACAACAGAACCAATGATGGTTTCGACATGAAGATGGAAGAGGGATTGCAGACAATATATCTTAACCTGAAGAGAGTTTGATTGACTTTCAGGAAAAGTGCATAGTGAAAGGATCGAAGGCTAAATTATGCCCAAGATGCAACACTGTATATGATGAAGAAGCAACTGAGAAATATGAAGCTGTAAAAAAAGAGGCTCTTAAGCAAGATAAGTCTTTAGTCCCAAGGTTTGTTTTCGACAAAGAAAGAGGGTGTTATTTTCTATACTATTTCAGAAGTTGAAGCTTGGTTCAATTTGACCGACAAAGGGTGCTTCTGATCCTGAGAGATCAATGGCGTAATAGGTTTTGAGTCTCCAGGGCATTAAAGGTATCTATGAGCCTTTGAATAAAGTAAGGTATGGAGAAGTATTTCTCTTGATACCGGGGCCATCACATGTTGAAAAAATTTAAAGTGAAAAAGGAGTGTTCAAAGTTAAACACTGGAAGTTCAAGAGTTTGAGTTGCTCGATGAATTTGGAGGTAAGCCCGATGTTCCTTAGCACTGAGTTGCCTACCCACCCAGACGATGTCAGCATGGCGGTAGAATAAATACGAAGGCAACATTTGTCTAAATCCCAATGGTCGAGATACCAAGTTTGGTTGATAACCCATGAAACCATATCATATCGAGCCAACGTTAATTAGACAAGAAAGCATTGTGGGTGTTAAAAAGGCCTTCTAGATTGGCGTTTATATGAGTAGCATTTGGAGAAGTGTTAGGAAAAGATTCTCAAAACCAGTCTGGACCAAATCGTCGTTCCACAAAAGGGGCCATAGCTGAGACAAATGTCTTGGTTTCGATGAACATATTGATATACTTCATAAAAACGAACTGATTATGTTTGTTGAGGGGAGTGGTCAAGGATAGCCTCAGGCCTTCGATGACTCTAGCTTTGTTTAGACGCATAATCATTTTAGAAACAAGATAACCTAGTTGAAATTCAAATGTGGCATTTAGCCAGTGTTGGAGAAGCCAAAAGGGTCTTGAGAGAGTAAAGCCATTGTCATGATATGGAAGTGCCTTCAGCTGCATGGAAGCATTTCCCAAAGTGCGGTAGAGATTCGCCAATAAAACTTGCCCAGTGAGATGTTTTGTCCCTCATGAAGTTGAATCACCAGAGGTATGAAATCCTGAACTATTGATCATGTGCAAAGTAAGAAATGGGAAAGCCAGAGGGTCAGAAATGCTATATGTTTGGTGTCAGAAACATCATTCGTATCCACAAGATGGTGATTAGTAATATAACGAGCAAAATCAGAGTGGTCTAATCAAAATGTATGTTTTGTCGGTGCAGTTGGGTTGAAAGTCGTACTCAATGGAGAAAGCCCAGTGATGGCTGCCACATCAAATAGGGTAGGCGTCAACATCCCACATGGAAGTTGGAAAGTGTTAGTCAAACTTTCCAAAAAGAAAAGTGAAGCAAGATTAAAGTTGGGATCAATTGTATCGGCGCACCGTGAAATTTGAATTGTGTCGAAAATGCCAAGTTTCTCCCATTAGGGTCTCTGTTGTCCTTGAATTTTATCGAGCCGAGAGAAGATACAATGTGTTATCTGGAGTAGGTATAGAGGTGAACACTGCAACATTAGAGGCCATAAACCTAACATCAATGGGTTTTGTATGATTAAAAGCATAAGGGATATCAAGAATAAAACACGGGAAGTATTGATTGACAGTCTTAGGATGTGTCTCTTGGGATAGATAAGGCCCATAGAATGAAAGAGTTTCTTTGCAATAACAAAAGGAATAAGAATTTGGTGTTTTCATGCCTTAACCTTGGATTCCACCTTAGAGGAAGGGTTTGGGATGTAGTGCAAACTTTGTTTCATGGAAATAGAGAAAGCTATGGGGTTATTACTGGTGTTCAAGGGAGTACCAGATGGAGCGACCATTGTGAAAACGAAGTGAGTTTCCTTAAGATCTTCATAAATTGTAGAGTTGGAAAATTGAAGCAGAAGGAGAGAAGAAAGAAACTAAGGGTTTTTTGAAAGTCTATTTAAAGAGAAATTAAAACCGTTAGAAGCGAAACAAATGTCACTCAAATAGCATGAGCAAGCCAAGAGAAGTGGGAAAGTTAGTGGGGTTTGTTTAAAAACCCACACCCTAAAACCTAGGAGTAACCATAAGAACTGATTAAAGTGACATGGGAAACTATTGCACAGAAAGTAATCATGATTACACATGACGTCATCTCAAAGAGACAGGCAGTCGAAAACTTGGAAGAGAAAACGTCATGGTTCACCCATCGACAAACCTCCGTCAAACATGGAATTTTTGGGGGAAATTTGTTTACAAGAAATTTTATACTAGGGAAATGAGCCTTTAAGCTGTAAGATTTATTTGGCTAAAAAGGCACGAGTTTATGGAAAACAACAAGATGTGTCAATCAAGTGAAAGGATGTCGACCAGAAGAGCTAGTCGATAAGAACATGAGATTCAGAGGCAGCCATCGACATGCATAGAGGTTGACGAGCAAGGATATATGGTGGCGGGAACTGTTATAAACATGCAAGCTAGTAAGAACGTGGGGATGTTCAAAGCAGTTTAGGGCAGTTTTTCTACAAAGCCCCAACATGGGCTAGTAACTGTCGACGGTTACATACTTAGGATTTATATTTAAGCAAATGTTTGTATTTGTGTCAAAGGTCACATTACTTCACATTTAGAGCGTTACACTCAAAGTACCCGCATCTAAGAGAGAAACGAGTTTCAGGAATGTATGAATGCTTCCACCTTTAAATTCATAGCAATTTCCAGTTTTCACTTTAAATTACAAGTCTTGTCTTTAATTTCTTTACTTTGCAATTGTCTTTTACTTTTGCCCTTTTATTCAATATCAATCTGTTTCAACCCAAAAACACTCAAAACACTAAGTCTAGGATTATTGTAGTTGATCCTGCAATTAACCTTTAATAAGAGGCTAGCGATTGTTTCACAGAGAAACAAAATGCCTTTAATAAGAAGTATCAGCACGGGTGACCTTTATCCTCTTGCCATAAAACCATAAAATTTTAGCTTAACACCTTCCATATTTGTCGCTTTATCTAATGAAGTATGACATAATTGTTTAGGACACTCGTGAGCTTCTATTTTGAATTATCTTAATCGATTTTTTTCTTATGTAATAAGTTTCAGAACAATTTATGTTTCTAGTCTTATCAACTTTAAAAACAAATAAAATTACCTTTTTATGAGCCTTTGTAAAGTTTATATGGATAATTTTAGTAGTTTTAAGGATATGTATTATTTTCCCCATCCCCTCAGCCCCATTGCATATGAAAGTTTGTGTGTGATACTAAAGGGTCATGTGGATCGTAAAGACTCCCTCTAAGGATGTTCCTATTTTCCTTTTAAAGATACCTTAACATCTCTAAAGTATGGCCACAAGTTTCAAAAGTATTAGAGTGATAAACAATTTTTTGAGTGTTCGAGCATGTATATCTACAAGTCTTATGACCTGTATCCAAAGAAGGAAAGTTTAAAGGTCAATCTCATCATGTTCTAGGATGACATCGTACTTATGAATGAAAATAGTCCATCCAGTAAGAAATCCACAAAAAGAAATAAACGACACATAGAAACCTGGTTATAGGTTCAGGTGACCACTTAAGAAGTGGCCGAAAATATTCGGTGAAGAGAGGAACCTTAATTGGTTTTTCATTTTTTTAATGTTGCTTGTTTTCCTTTAAATATTCATCGTTTAATTTCTTGTTTGACACATGACATGAGCATTCTCTATGTGATGGTGGAAATAAAGAGATGTTTGATCGGTGGATCTGGAACTGACTGTTTAACGCTGGTTCGCGAAATGTCGCGGAAGCAAGAGTCGCCACCGTCTTTTATTTTCTCCAAATGGAAAGGACAAAAGCACAGAAAAATTCCTTATAGAGATTGCTCTCGGTTCGGGAGGTAGATTATAGAAAGGGAAGGTGTTAGCACCCTTTCTATCCATGGTTATCCATGGGCTCTTGGATACTTGCTCATTTGTGTTTTCAAAATTGTTTGTTTTCTTTTCAACTGTGGGTTTAAAAAAGTTTCATTTAAAAATTTCAGTTCGACTCTTGTATCAGTCCTCAAGAGTGTTTGAAAAGTTGCTTTTGAAAGCTTTTTGAAAGTGTCGGTGTGAAAAGTATTTTTTGATTTGTTTTGAAATTAGAGCAAGTATCTACGAGTTTTCTACCTACCCTAAGGAATTCGTCTGTGTAAATGTCCCTAAAGTAGTGCCATCCCACCATTGAGAGGTAGGTAGCACCACCGTTGGAGGTGTTCGGGTCAATTCGAGGGTTCGGGACGTTGTGGTCACCAGAGCAATAGGAAGACACCTTAGAAGCTACCCTCATGCCATGTTCATGGACATGAGGACTTACTAAAACATCCTCTACTCGACGACCACCTTTCGAGGGGCAAGGCAACAATGAGACGTACCCTAGGGGTGGTGTGTGATTTGTGTGTCGTTTTCAGATATTTTTGTCTTGTCATGCATTAGTGATCTACGCGTTGCTTTTATTTTAGCATTCATTCTTTCATGCAAGTTATTAACAGTTAAGATGCGAGGAGGTAAAAGTCCTATGCTATTACAAAGGCGCGGGTCTACATTGCCAAATTAATCCAAGACCCGATTTGAATAAAAATAAAGATGCGGAAAGATAAATGTCTAATTAATCTATTACACGGCTTTGGGATAATTACATGAAATTTATAAGAAAAGAAATAAACGCGCGAAACGAAATGATAATCGAAAGCGAGGGCGTTGGACCCTTTTAAGGAAATTAAATTACAATTAATAAACTAATTAAGTTAAAATAAAAAGAAAGAATTTTTGGAGTTTTTTGTATTTATGGATTTTAATAAGAAAATTAAATGAAATTAAAAAGAAAAGTTAATTAACCCTAATTCTAAATTGTTTTTTTTTAATTTATTAAGAAAATGCTTAAATTAGACCTAGTTTAAATTAATTATTTACATGGCAATTTAATTATAAAAATAATTAGTATTTAATAATGATAAAAGAAAAGAAAAAGAATAAAAGTATTTAAAACCCTAATTCTACATTTTTTTTAGTTTATTAAAAAAAATGTTAAGTTTGACCTAGTTTTAACCTAATTATTTAATGGCAAATTTATTTACAAAAATGATTAATATTTAAATATGGTAAAAAAAAGAAAAAAAGATAAAAGTATTTAAAACCCTAATTCTATATTTTTTAGTTTATATAAAAAAAAACATTAAAATTAAATCTAGAATTAAAACTAAATTAATTGATAAAATGTATTTACAAAAATATTTACATAAAATATATTTATATTTTTTCGTCTTTTCTGATTTTTTTATGTGTTTTTATGTTATTATTAAAATTAATTTTAAGGAATTAAAATAAAACAATTAAATTGAAACAAGTAAATAAAAAAGAAAAGAAAAGGGATAGATATGCAAACAAGAGGGTGTTCCATAGACTTTAGATCCTGGCTATTGAGTGGATCTTTAAGGACATGTGGCGAGCTCAAGCATAGGCGTCCATGGTGGTCTTCAGATAAAGCGCTGCATGAGAAGATATTAGGAAAAATAATATTGAAGGGATGGGGGGACCTGGGAATCGAACCCATGTCCCAGAGTTTACCAAATCAATGCCTTGCCACCTGAGCCATTTACGCGCTTTGTACATTTAGTGGACAACGAATAATATAATGAGAAAATCAAGATTATGCTGGACTGAACAAAAACGAACGCGCCAACGTTTGAATGCACCACTCACAAGCCTCCACGCATCGTCTTCCCCACCTGTTCTTTGTTTTACCTGAAAAAATAACACTAGATAGCGGGGGTTTTAAACCCCCACTAATCCTGAAACTAGAAAATAGCGATTAGGCCATGCAAGCATATAAAAAAGGCGCGACATGTGTAATCAATTCGTATGAAGGTCGTGAGTTCAGTGGTCCAGGTCTTGTTGGCCAATTTTTCTCAAAACGCAAAGCCCTAATTTTACAGTTTTGAAAACCTAGCGAGCTCCAATGGTGGATTCCCATATAAGGCACAAAAACTCAATTGAATGGCATAGTTAGCTTCAGAATGATTCAATTAGTATAAATCAACAGAAAAAATGCAATGAGGATGCGTATAAATTGAAACACGAATTTGACAAATGTTAAGAGCAGTACGGCATCATGTTACCAATTCTTTGCGTTAGAAGCGTGGAAAAGGATTCAGTTAGGTTCAGTGACGCCTCAGAAAGCTTTTGGAATTGGTTAGAAGCTTTGAATCACGCTCTATGTGTGAAATCAGTTTTGGAACTTTTGACAAAAATTGCAAAGTTTGTTCTTAGGTTTGGGCGCAGCTTCCAGGTTCTTGTGACTAGGGTTATCATCTGCTTATGTATGCCAATGGATTAGGGTAGAAATTTGAGTCAAAAAGCCTTTGCATTGATGTATCAAATATTTGATTTTCAATGAATATTTTTTCAATCTTTTTCATGTCTTTTGATACCAATCATGGCCAAATCTTTCCTTTTTTGATATGCACGAGATCTTGAGGTTTTAATGAGAGATTATACTGCATAAAAAGATTCAAACACATTTGTTTAGTATTTTTGTCATATTTTATTTAATTAAATGAATTAATGGTGATAAAAATTCAAATAAATAATAAAAAATGATGAAATAAATCCCCTTTGGGTCAAATGGTCGTGCATAGCCTTTGGATAATGATTCTTTGAAGAAAATGTGGCCCATTAGCAATTTTGAGGCATTTGAAGCAAAGTTGACTTTTCAAAATTTCCCAAAAATTTCCCAACTTCCACAAGGCATATCTTGCTCAGTTTTTAAGATTTGATCATTTTATTGGACATTTTGGAAAGGTATTGAAGTCCTCTAACCAATGCCTTTGGTCCCATATCATTTTGATTTACCAATCTCAAGTTATGGACTTTGACTTAAAGTCCCTTTTTGTTGACTTTTGAAAATGACCTATAATGTTGAAATTGATAACTTTTTGTGAGAGCATTTCTTGGACTTGAAGTGTGAAGAGGAGTTATAGGAAATGTCATCCTCTTCAAAATGAGCTTTGGATGGAATTTTTCTGATGAACCATGTGGAAGTTATGCCTTGGTCAAGTTACAGTTGACTTTTTCAACTGTCCAAATATGGAAACTTTTGCATCTTGAGACTTTTTGAGCCATGCTTTGAGAATCATGATCCAGAATTGATCAAATGATGTTTGTGGCTTCAAAATAAGATGTTTGACCAAAAATTTGAACTTTTGACTGTCAAATGACCATTTTGCCCCTACAGTTGACTGTTGAGCAATTAGGGTTTTTGACTGTGCAATTTTGTGCTGTAAGTCTTGAAACTTGGCATATGGATGCTTGACCATGTTTGTAGGCATGTGGGACTTGATTGGACCCTTGTAAACTTCAACTTCTTTGCCAGAACCAAAACCCTAGTTTCTGACTGTTAGGAAGCCCTTGAACTGTGCAACCCTTGGGGAGATTTTGAAGCATGCTCTTTGCAAATCTTGAAGAATATGGGAGGGCAAATTTTGGGGTACCACAAGATGCCTTATCAAAAATAGGACCCTCCCTCAGTTGCACCCTTATAGCATTCAATGGAGGCACAAAAGTGGCTGAGAAAAAAGGGGTGCAACAAGACTCAAAGCTGCCAAAGAGTCAATTCCAATAAGACATAATAAAGGAATACATAACCAAATCCCTTTAAATTTTGAGGGTAAGAGAAAAGTATCTCATGATTTCTCGAGAAATCATGCTTGAGATCAATCTTCATCGAGTATGGCTTGTGAAAATTCTTCTAGGCGAGAGAAGGATAAAAGAACTATCACTGGCGGATGACTTTGAAGAAGCTTAACTTGGGGGTCCAAGTTGAGGAAAATGATGATAAATGAGACTAAAAGTGCCCCTCCTAATTATATCATGAAGTATTTTCTTCTCATTTTTGACCCCAAGCCTACAAGGACGTTTAGTTCAACCTCCCAAATAGTGACTATTGTTGACCAGGTGGCTCCGAACACAAGAAGGCGAGGTTGAATTATGATATTCAAAATTTGTGATTAATTAAAAAAGCTTTTAATTTTTAAACTAATTATATTAGCGGATAGATTTATATAGAAGAAAGATAGAGTTGAAGAAAGATACACATCAAAAATATAATAAGCAATATAATTCAAAGAGAGAAGAGTTTAGAGAGAGTGAATTAAAAATTATACTGGTTCAACCTAACCACTTAGCCTACTTATATACGCAAGAGTCTCTTGAGAGTTCCACTAAGATCTTATTTGAGCTTTTGTATGATCAATCCACTAACCTTCAACAATCAAATAGAGCTTTTACATAGGCTGAGCTCAAGAAACTTCATCTAAGCGTTTTTTTTCCAAGTTTAACTTGAAACTTTAAGTTCTTTACAAATACAATTCCAAGAAAATCAAAATATTAAATAAATCAATTTAATCACAACACCAATTACAACAGAGATCTCTTAAAGGACTTTTCAATCTTTTAGAACTATGTAAATTTTCATAAAAAGAAAGTATAAAAAAAAAGATCACACTATTGAATAAATTAATTTAATCACAACACCAATTACAACAAAGATCTCACAAATGACTTTTCAATCTTTTAGAACTATGTAAATTTTCACGAAAAGGAAGTGTAAAAATAAAGAGAATAAAAGAAAGAGAGCGAGATTTCTATTCAAAGTTTTGGTACAAAATGAAATAAGGAGAAGCCTATTTTATATATGTAAAAAATTGACTCAAAAGGGAAATGACCCATGGGCCAATTAATTGATTTAATGGATTTTCCCTAGTTGGTAATCGATTAAAAGCTTTCAAAATGCGGCAACACTAATCCAAAAAAGGAAACCCTAAAACGGCTACATGGTTTAATCAATTAAAAGATTTTATAATTGATTAAGAGGTCATTTAACTTGCTTTAATTGATTTAACCAAGTCCTTAATCCATTAGGCAGTGTAAAAACTTTTTATTTTGAAAATTTTTTTAATCAATTCTATACAAGGCTTGATAGGTTTTCAAGAAGTATTATGAAATCAGAAAGAGTTTTGAAATTTTTGTGTGTGTTATGTGTGTGTGTGTGTGTGTGTGATTGCCTTAGTAATTAAGGAATTAATCTTAAACTTTTAATTTTAACTGATCACTCTAATACATATAACATATAACCATGCAAGCTTTTAAACTTCAAGATCCCCAACTTGATTCAACAAAATGATTTGTACTTCAATCAGATTCTTGAATTATGTGACTGACGAGGCTTGAGATATCTTCTTGATCAGGTGCCATCATTAAAAGCTTTATTTGAAAGTTGAAATCAACTATCTTTGTCAGATATAACTCTTAACATTCAAAATTAGTTTGACTTATGGAGTTGTTATCTTCAAAGTTGCTTCATCAATTATCATCATCAAAACCAACAGAGTATTATTCATGTAATTACATATATCCATATTCTCCCATTATTGACAATGACAACACATCTTTCAAGGAGTTAGTAAACAAAGAAAATGGTGAGTAATGATTTGGAGAATTAAAATCCTCATCATAGATAAAGAGAGTATACTCTACCCTCGTGAAAGTATATTTCTTCCCTTTGGCATGGTAAAAAAAGGTGGTAAAATATCATAAGCAAATAGATCACATAATAATAGCTCATAAAAATGATGAGTTACCTGATGAAACATAAACACTTAGAGATACATTCAAGTAGGACATAAGATTGTACTTCACCCCCTGATGGGTATGTTTGTTGAGAAGTAAGTTGCACTGGATTTCGATATACATACTTAGCATGTGATATTTTTATCTAAGAACCTATTGTCTTGTAGATTAGAATTTATCGGACTCATAACCTTTTGATTGTTGTTAGACGATGACGCGTATCTAGAGGTAGGTGAATAGAGGCACAACAAATATTTCTAGACATAAATCTAGAATTTAATTTTTTTTCAAAACTTTTTGTTGCGGAAGCAATTAACTAGATAAGTCGTATAAAAATAACTTATTAGAAACTCGGATATACAAATTATGAAAGATAAATCTATGAGATAAAATTGAGTAATTGATTAATACAAACTCAAATAAATAATCCACTTATTTATTGTTTGAACACAATCACTTTGCAATGCTATTTCCAAGGCTAAATAACCAAAGAACTAACTTGATCGTTTTATCAAACACTTGGCGTGCAAGTGAAATTTCAGAATTTATCTTTAAGTAGTGTTGATATATAAAACCACTTATAATAAAAACTGATTCTAAGCTATATCCACACCTATTTCAAAAAAATATTTTGAGAGAAAAATTCTTACAATTCAATTACTATCATGATGCTATTTGATAAAAAGATTGATGAAATTGAAAGTAAGTAAAAGAGGAAAAGTAAAAACATACAAGGAATTTGTCTACACTGTCATTCTCGTGTGTGGGTACGACTACGCCTAATTCCAATGTAATTAGGATAATTCTTATATGAAATTTTTTAATACAATGGAAGAGTTAGAAACAACAATAAAAATTCTCCAATTTGGTGTTGATGCTCCTTCTTCCAACCTTTGATCTTAAGCAAGATCAAATCAACTGATAGATGCAACCTATTAGCCGCTTAAGCTACTTCCTTAAAAGGATTTCAAACACCCCAAGGTTCCTTGAAAAGATTTCAAACACTTCAAGGGATTTTTCACTCGAGTAAATCTGATTGCAAACTATCAAGATAAGATCATTGATTCTATCATCCAATTCTTGCTACTTCCTTAAAAATTAGTGAACCACTCTAAGGTTTCTTGAAAAGATTTCAAACACTTCAAGGGATTTTCACATGGACGATTCCTTCTCTCGCGATCTTGCACGAAAACCCCCAAATTCAATAAATGATGTTGGAGGATAAACCCGATGGTTTTTCCGATGAAGACACCTACAATAACTCAACCCAAACCAATTGTAAATCTTAAATTCTTCGTCTAGATGGCACCCCAACGGAACATCATCACAATGTAATGTTGGTGTGTATTCATAGATTGGAAGGTTGAAGATGAAGAGAAAATATATGCTAATTTTATGGTATCATCAAGTTAGAAATGATACATAAAATAAGAATTTATTCAATTTTAGAATGCTTTCAGTATGTGTCAACCGGAAGGTTATATGTGTCGCCCTGCGATTTACAGAAGCTTAGAGGCTTAAAAACTTAGTTTCATGTGTCGACCTGAAAATGGAATGTGTCGACATATGTGTGATATGGTAGGAGAACTGACTTGGGTGTTTTGCATTTTATTGAAATTCTTCCGGATAGCAAGAGTCGCCACTGACTTTTCTTTTATCCAATAATGGAAAGGGTGAAAAGAACAAGAAATACCTTTTGATATATTTTCTTGAGTTCGGGGGGTAGGTTATGAAAAGGGAAGGTGTAGCACCCTTTTCATCCATAGTTTTCTACGGGCTCTTAATTACTAGATCACTTTTGAAATGCTTTATGTTTATGTAAGTTTGAAAATATTTTGAAAAGTGTCGTCGTTGGGAGAACTTTGTAATGATTCTCATCTCTATAAGAATGCATACAAAGTGTTGACTTTGAAAATATTTCAAGAAAGTGTTTGGAAAGATGTTTGAAAAATGCTAATGTGAGGCCATTTTGTAACGACTCTCATATCATTGAGAATGTATATAAAATGTTTGTTTTGACAAATGTTTTGAAAGTGTGGGGTGTAAATGGTTTTGTTTGTGAGCAAGAAATTACGAGAAATCTCCCTACTCAAAGAAATCTTTGTTCTTTTCTCCCTCTTTTCGATAGTGCTACTTTACCATTGTTTGGTAGAGAGCCATATCATTGGATGTGAGGTAAGGGCGTGGGTTGTCATATAGTCATAGAAGACAACTTGTAAGATGTTTTAGAAATTTGTTGTAAGGGACTAAGATCGTTTACCGAAGGCAACATCAAAGGGTCTTCGAGGGACTACGATCTTTTAATCAAGGGTATTTTCTAAAACATCCAACGTTCGAGGGGCATGGTTGTTTAAATCCGAGGTAACAAGTGTCGGTTACCCTAGAGGTGCAAGTGTGTAAAGTGTTTATTTCAAGTATATTATCTTGAATTAGGGTTGTGTAATGTTGATTTTAAATCTTTCCATACAAACTCTAATTACTAGCAATGATATGGAAAGCGATAAATTGCGGAATTTAAATGTCCTACGCTATTACAATGTTTTTGGGGATGGGGGATACCAATTTACAAATGGGGATGACAAGTAAAAATAAACCCTAATTATTATTACAAGGCTATGACAATTACACAAATTGTAGCGTGAAATAATAAAATGTACAAAAATGTAATGATGAATAAAAGAGATTGCTTTTTTAGGTTTTTTTGATAGAAAAGGTTTTATGGTTAATTTAATTACAAAAGGAGTTATTAATTAAAAATAAAACTTAAGTATAATAATGTCAATTATTTTATAAAATAATTTGAATGTCTTATCTAGAAAAAGTTTGTGTATAGTGTTAGGCCATATCTAAGTAATGCAATATGTCCAAAGTAACCTTAATGATCTAAAACTACATCAAAGATCTCAAAATTAGGAATTTTAATGCCTGCGATGACAAGGGTCGTGTCAGCGAACACGAGCACCCGTGTCAGGATCTGTTCCTGGCCTTGTGCATGTTTTTCTGGTTCAGCTAAATTGACAAGGGCCGTGTCGTGTGACACGGGCGCTCATGTCAACCTCTGTCCTACTTTTTGGTTTGTCTTCCCCCTTGACACTGCCCGTGTCAGGTGACACGGTCGCCCGTGTCAGGGCTCCTAGAGCACTTTTTTTATAATTGCGCTCTTATGCCTTGATTTTTCCTATTTTATTCTTTTGAAAACTAAAACAAATGATGTATGGATAAAGATATTACAGTTTGAGAAAATTTACCTCTTGAAGTGAAAACTTTATAACACGTATGGATGTTTCCGGGTGCAAAGTGGTGATTGATTAAGCTTCTTTGGACCTTCTTGAAGCTATGTCAATCCTCACTTTGTGCTGAAAGTTGCTGAATCACTCCAACCAAGTCAAGTTGAAATGTACTATTTTTAAGTTACAGAAGTTGTTCTTGTGTTTGAACAACTTTTATATGATGTATGTGAAGTATTTGGATGGTTTGTTTGGGTAGAACTTACAAGGTTTGAGAGATTCAAAGAATTGGACTTCAAAGCTCAAAATTGGAGGTTTTATGGACAATTCTGGTTTTTTGAGAGCAAAGGGATTTTGAGGGCTTGTTCATCTCTTTTATTTTGCAAATGATCTCTCTATTTATAGGCAAGAGGTTTTAAGACAAGGGTTGATCAGATTTGCAAGATCACATGTTGTGGCAAGGTTGGATTGTAAATGAAGTAAGCTTGAAGATCATAGTTCCAATGCTTTGTACTTTGCTTCATAGAGTTGTTGGATACTTTAATCATGCTTATATTATTTTGTATGTTGAGTGTGTGTAGAAGGAATAAGTTAGAGGCTCCAGAAGAGCTGACTTTGTGATTAAAGCTGCTTTGCAAGAATGGCAATGTTAACTTTGTGCCAAAAATGGAAAAATCACTTGGACAATGCTTAAATCAAATGGACCATAGCTCAAAAATTTGTGTAAACATTAAATTATGGTGAGATTTGTAAGTTAGAAGGCCTACAAAGCAATATTATTCAGCATGGCATGTAGATTGGATTATGTGTTCTTCACCAAAATGACTTGTAATTCAAGAATGGATGCCCAACTTCATGCCTTTGAATCTCCTAGCTAAAGTATGATAAATTCATGCTCTTGGACATTTTGGATAGCTTGAAACATTTTCCATAACTTTCATGTTGATCATTTTGGCTAAATCAAATCGGAACTTGATGAAAATTGGCCAAGAAGTTGGGACAAAACTCTGACCAAACTTGTTGGAAATTTCTCTGTTTATACAAAAATGTCATGACTTCATGAGCCTATATCTTCACATATAAGAATTTTTTGGACATTAACTCTATAATACAAAGTTGTATAAATCATCAAGACCTATAACTTTCATGTTGAAAGTTTTCTTTGAATCATCTTGCATCTTGGTGAAAAAAATGTCATGAAGTAATGAAATTATCAAGTGTAAAAACACTTAGAAAAATTCTAAGTATTGAAAACTTTGACTTTTTATGGACTTTCTTGTTTCTTGATGATAACTAACTAACTAACTAACAAAGAGTTTCTAAACTAACTAACTCCCCTAAGTTTGAAACAAGCAATGTCCCAATGCTTTAAAAACAAAAAGGAAACGAGAAGAGAAACAAAATCAATCTCTTCTTGTTTGTTATCGCGTTCTCTTCCTCGTCCTCATGCTCGTCCATATGTACCCAGAGGATGGGGTATAGCTACATTGTATATATAATCCTGAAAACCATCCATGCGTACGGTCAATTCCGCCATATCCTCAGTTAATCTCGCAGTACGGTGCTCATTTCTTTCATCGTATCCTTGCTGCTGAGTTTGCATGGACAACATAATTTGCATCATCTCATTTTGGTTATTTTGCATAGCCTGCATTCTCTCATCTTGTTCCATTATGCCAGCCATAATGTCATCATTCGAGGCCAATTCTCTTTCTCTTCTTCTCCTAGGCCTAGTGGACGTGCTTGCCACGTTTTCACAAGGAGCTTGTTATTCAGTGTCTCCTTGTTCAATTTCCTACTCCATTTCATCCGCTTGGACATTCCCATGGTCGCTTCTCGCATTATCTCCGGGCGCAGGAGCATCAAGGTCATAAAGCCACTTAGATAAATCTGTAACATTAGTAAGCGCAAAGTTTGGAAAATTATACTTAGAACTACCTTGTTGTGCACCATGAGGTTGTATCTACCATCTCTTATGACCTTAATCAAGTGTCCAGCCCGAAAATTGTCAATGTCAATGAACGCAGACGGTAGTGATGACAAATTTGCAAACTTGTCTTCGAGGTGAAGGCCAAGTGCTATAGAGGTTACTATCCCTCCAATGCAGAAAGGCATAGATCCTCTAGCGCACAAGGACTGGATATGTGATAGGAGGAAGGTGCTTAAATTTATCTTTTGGTTGGGTTTGAAGGTACAACAGAAGAGGAACAACTCTTTTGAATTAACTTTGTTGTTGTTCATTCTTCCAAAAATGGTATTGGATATGACACGGTGGAAGTACCTTATTGCGAGATTATGAATGGATGAAGCATAAAGTCCTTCCCAGTTGTCCGGTTCCTCATTGGTAAGAACTTTCCAAAGCTTGAAACTTGTATACGCCCAATAAATGTCTTCTGGAAAGCAATGGTATACCATCCCTTTGGTAGGAAAGTGGAAGAAGGCACTTAGAGTGGATTGACTTACTGAATATTCAGTATTGAACATTCTAAAAGTGGCGGAGACAGATAGTTGCTCGTTCTCGTCACACGACAGGTTATATGAGAACGAGCTCAGAAATTCCAAGGTTAGCGACTCGTATGTTGGGAGGTTCTGCATGTAGATGGACGTCAAATCGGAGTGATGGAGTAACCACTGGACGCTATCGAGCAAGCCTAATTTTCAGAGGCACTCGGTATCCACATACTGTGTCGGTACGATGGAGAATTGATAGAACTTGAGGTATTGAGCCCTTTGGTTCTCTTCGGCTTCTTCATTATGAAATATAATGCCGAAAAGATCAGGTTTAGTCTGGAATTTTTTCGTGCCATTGTTGAAGCAAGGAAAGGAGAAGGGTGAAGGTTTATGTGAGAAATTGGGGATTTTGGAATGAAAAAGGGTTTGGAGATGATTTATGTAGGGAGATATAGTGGAGGTGATACATGGGTTTTAATGGATTTTTATGGAAATGATAATGGGGAGAGATTTAGGCAAAGGTTTAATGTATTGTGAGCAGCGGTTGAAGAAAATGGAAGGGTGAAAGGGTTCTGTGAGGGTTTCTGTAATAATACATGAACGCTTCTGTATTATAAGTGTGTGCCGAGTGTCACACATATGTGCTGAGCGGCACTGGGTTATGTTAAGCGTGACAGGCATCACGCTTATATGGGTAACGACACACGTGTAGAACTGAATATTTTGCATATCCTATATTACATCGTACCTTTTCAATAATTCTACAAAATATATATATATATATATATTATATATATATATATATATATATATATATATATATATATATATATATATATATATATATATATATATATATATATATATATATATA